>CM043699.1:102624535-103277035 GCA_023935145.1 Bretschneidera sinensis
AGAGATGTAGGAACAATTGGCCAAACTCCGTTATCAAATTTTGTGTGTGTGTTATTTCCGCTGTTATTTCGCATTCTCACTAATCTGGTTTTATAGGGAAATCTGCGTAATTTCCCCAACACCTATTTCGCTCATTTGCAGAGGAAGATGCCAAGAACTCACCCTTCGTGCAAAGACACAAGCGGTACTTCCTCCCATTTTGCCTTTCTACTTACTTATTAATCAAAGAACACCTCACACTAATTCTGATACTTCAATGCGATTATAGATCTATGTGATCAGTGTGATTGGTTTAAGAAAAATCGCTACTATCTTAAAAAACTAAATAGGCTTTATGTAATGTTAGTGGAATTGAAAATTTGTTCTTTTACAGATGATGCCAAAATAGTGTTTTCAAATACGTTTTTTAGGCTCGGCCAGACTGAAACAAAACACCCGAGGCTCAAAGTATTAGGTTTTTACATTTTTTACTGTTATGTGACGTGCGCCTTTTACGCCCCAGTGGTTGGAATGCAAGTTTAATGCTCAAACCCATGTCCAAATGTATAGGAATACAAACCTTAACAATTAAGTTAGTTGTTCTTGTAGTTATATCATTGTGTTTCATAAATATTTATCCCATGTTATCTAGTTTAGTTGTAAGTTATAACTACAAACTATTTAATTAACACAACTAAAAATAAAAAATTATATATAATGTATATAAAAAATATATTAATATTTTAAAATTAAAATTAAATTTTATATGATCTAAAGAGTTAATAAAAGTATTAAAGTTTGTTGGAAATTAAGTTATTTATATTTATATAATTTATATCATTTTAATTAATTAAATTTCATTATTTTATTAGAATTTCAAAATGCTCCAACGTTTCAAAAGGCTTACACCCAACACCTAGCGTCAATGAAGCAAAACACTTCGTCCAATGTCTTCGTCTCTGAAAACAATGTGCCAGATTGATTGGGTTTTAGGCCTTTTTGTTGCTATGCACTATGCCTTTTGATTCAGTTGAGCTATTTAGTTTTTAATCACGGAAAATTAGGTTATGTTTTTTTACTGCTATTTTAAACGTTAATAGACTTGATTCCATGAGAGTTTCATGCTTGGCAACTTGCTTGTTATGTCTGTGTTTCTAGTCTTGTTCCAATTGGTATTGGTTAACTTTTCATGTTTGAAGATGCAATTTTGGCTCATGTATTCTAAAACTTTTTAGTTTCTTTTGTTTTTATCAAGCTCCCCAACAAAGTAATTGTTGCTTTGACTGGTATCTCAGTGCTTGCAGTATTGTGTTTTTTCTTCAAGTAGTACATTTGCGACTTGATTTATTTGTTTGACTGCTAGTGGATATTATGCGCCATAGTCCTTTTTTTTCTTTGATAAGTAAATGTATAGTATGAAAGGACACTAAGAGAGTGCCGTCCATGTAAAAAGAACTATATAAAAACAGTGTTTCAATGAAATTTAAAAGATAAATATCTTTACAAAAAAATTCCTCTCTAGAAAAAAAAAATAAAGGGGTTAAACCATCAATCTCAATCTCAATCTTTAAGGCTGTCTTTGGATAGAGAATTTGCAAAATTCTGGAAATTTTAAAAGTGAAAGGGATTGAAAATGAAGGGGTTTAAATCCCCTGCATTTTTTAGTTTCTCGTTTGGATTGTCAATAGAAGAATTTCTCTCCAAAAATTTTGAAAGTAAAATTCAATTTGATCATAAACAATTTTTCTACATCATGCCTTACGTTTGATCCCAAAGATTATCAATGAAGTCCAAAATTTGGATGCCAGAGGAATGGTACAAACAAAAAGCAAAACTTAAAAAAAATAAAACTATTAATTGAAAATCGTGCTCCTCCATTTATTGAAAAGTTACATACAGATTCTCAATTGACTGGACTAATATCTTGAAGTCAATACTCATTGACTGAGTTGACTCAACATCACTCACCAGCATATGCAGCATGGTCCTCATCGAAAACCTCTTGAGATCTGCCATTGTCAAGTACTAGTTGAGCTCAATATGGAACCTGACGTTGTTGATGTAACTATGCCAACCAGAGAAGATGGAGAAATCATCGAGAACGAAATCGGTCACGTTGCTGAGAGTGAGGAGCTCAGCATACTTGACCGTCATGGAGAGTGAGGATGGAGTCGAAGTATGGCGTCTCTGAGCATAAGGCGCATGATGGCAGTGGCATTCTGTGGGTGGATCCGGTGAGAGGCATCGGGAGAGAGAACACGAAGAAAGAGGAGAAGCACTGAGGAGAGATAGACATGAGAGGATTTTAAAATAATGTCTAATTAGGTGTTATTTAAACTTGGGATTTGGGAGCCCTAAATCCCATCTAAAATCCACTGGTATTTTTAAAATTCTTATTTAAGCTTGGCTAAACAAGGTAATTGTTAAAAGGTATTTTAAAATCCTATCAAAGAAGTCACGTTGAGAAATCCTTTACCCAAACACACCTTAAGGAAATCAATCGATTTTTCTATCTCATCAAAAGCAATAATACTCATTTCCAACCAAGTCAACCACCAAACAGGGAGTGAAATATTCTTTTTCTCTTACTCATAAAAGAAAGATACTTTTTCTTTCTTAAAGCTCAAATTCCATTCTTCGCCCAAACCTCCTCTTCTAAGGAACTATTACTCACATAACAAAGACTCAACCTAGAAAGCCATATTTCAAAATCGTCTAGTCCAATAACAACTTAATAATAAATGATGCATGGACTCACAATCTTTTTTGCAAAAGTAACAACGATTCACAAACACTTTTGCTTTAATTTGGGATTGTTAATGGTCAAAATCCTCCCCAAAAAGCTTCTCAAACAAAAATACCACTTTAGTTGGAGCACCAAGTCTTTCAAATGGACTTCCAAAGAAAATGGGAGCTCCCTTCCATGGGCAACAGGGTCTTGTAGAAAGAGTTAACCTCAAACTTTTCATTACCATTAAGCGTCTTAGTCCTTAGGTGAGAGTTAGCTTTGTTTGTACCTAATACGTAGAATGTAATCCAACATGTTTTTGTCTCTTAAATGTCTCCCAATTTGGCTCGTAGGCTAGTGTATACAAATATCTGATCCTGAGAAATCTGACACAAAAGAAATCTATCTTCTTTGTGTGATGTGTCTAAATATTTTCCTTTCTGCATTGTACTACCCCATCATGGTGTTTGGACAACAGGATCTAGAAAGTGAATGTTTACTCTTCCGCTTGTTGAGGCTACTGATGGTTGAGTACACTTTTATGGAGATTTTGTATTGAAATGGGCTTTTTCAGTTGCCTTCACTTGTAGTTCAAAATATTTTTTAAGATAAAGAAGTTATTAAAAAAGATAAAAGTAGTGTTAAACTAAAAATAAAATGAGATAACATAAAAATAGCCTCCATGCTCTCTGCATCCCATTCAAAGAAATACCTCTAAAAACTCCTCTAGCTAAGCCCAAAGAGAAGAAAACAACTATGTCCGAAAGTAGATTTGCTGGCATGGATCAATCTCTGGAAATCCATCCATTCTTTTCTAACCAAATCACCCAGAGAATAGTAACTAAGAACATTGCACAAAATCTTTCATTGCTTACTCCTTCCAAAACCCCAGTGTTTATTTATTTATTTTATAAAAAAAAAAAACCTCTACATTATTAGATGGACATTACTCATGTACTCTGAAGTATGAACCCCAAAGATACATGTCTCTTGCATTATAGATTTTTGGTTAAGAAGGTTCATGCTTGTCTTGGACTTCGTAAAGATTATATAAGTTTTCATAGTTCTCAAATCCAAATTCCTTAAATTGCAACTGTAGGGATGGCAACAGCGCATGATGTTACCATAATGGCTTTTTTATAGAGAATATCTAGTGATTTACTCTGATCATTGAAGAGAAAAAGTCAATGTTTCTGTTGGGATATTTCCTGAAGTTTAGCTATTTATTAAAATAAGTCCTAGTCTTTAGGATATGCTTGTTAGTGCTTTCAATTTGTTAGTTAGTGTTAACACGTTGCTGTTGTGGTAAACGTGAGCTAGTATTTCTCATTCCTGTTAAGTTGTAAAGGCTATATATAGAGCCTAAGTTTGTTCAATGAGATTTATGAATCATTCCCACAATCTATTGAGTTTCTACTTGTCTTAGTCTTCGATTCTTAACATTGTGGTATTAGAGCCCCCACTGGGACTGAGAAAAAAAAAACAGCAGCTTTGGGTGATTCCAAACACAGTGAAAAAGAGAGATGTCCAGCAAAGGGAATTTCGTGCAGGCAACTATCCCTCGTTTTAATGGTCACTATGACCATTGGAGCATGCTGGAGGAGAATTTTCTACGCTCAAAGGAATTTTAGGGGCTGGTGGAGACTGGCTATATTGAACCAGCAAGTGGATCGGTGCTGACGGATGCATAGCGAAAGAAGATTGATGAGTTAAAGCTGAAGGACCTGAAAGTGAAGAACTACCTCTTCCAGGCCATCGACCGCACAGTCCTCGACACCATTCTCAAGAAGGATACTGCCAAAGATATTTGGGATGCCATGAAGAAAAAGTTCGAAGGGAATGCGAGGGTCAAGAAGTCTCATCTTCAAGCTCTCTGACAAGAGTTTGAAACTCTAGAGATGAAGTCCGGAGAAGGAGTGACAAAGTACTTCTCTAGAGTCATGACTGTGGCAAACAAGATGCGAGTGTATGGAGAAGATATACAGGATGTGAAGATCGTGGAAAAAATCCAGTGTACTCTCACAGAGAAATTCAACTACATTGTCTGCTCCATAGAGGAGTCAAAGGGCATTGATAGTCTCTTTGTGGATGAATTTCAAAGCTCTTTGATTGTACATGAGCAGAAGTTTCGAAGAACTGGTGATGAAGAACAGGTCTTGAAGGTTGCAGTTGAAGAAGGAAGAGGCAGAGGTAAAAGAGGATGAGGTCATGGTGCATATAGAAGAAAATGAAGAGGAAGAGGCAGGCAGACATACAACAAGGCTGTTGTGGAGTGCTATAAGTGTCATAAGTTTGGACACTTTCAATTTGAGTGTCCAAGCTGGGATAAGGAAGCAAATTATGCTGAAATAGACGAGGATGAAGAGATGTTACTCATGGCTTATGTAGAAAAGAGTGGAGCTCGAAGAGAAGATGTTTGGTTTTTAAACTCGGGGTGCAGCAATCACATTAGTGGTGACAATAGCTTGTTCTATGATCTTGATGAGAGCTTCAAGCATAGAGTGAAGTTGGGGAATAATACAAGAATGGAGGTGGCAGGTAGAGGCAATGAGAGACTGAAAGTAAGAGGTATTACTCATGTTGTTAATGAAGTTTACTATGTACTTGAATTGAAAAATAATCTACTGAGCATTGGACAACTACAAGAAAAGGGGCTAGCAATTGTCATTCAACATGGAAAACTCAAGATATATCATCCAGAGAGAGGGCTGATTGTAACAATCGATATGACAACAAATCGGATGTTTGTATTGATTGCAAACTCTCTGTCTTCCTGTCTCTATACTTCTACACATAATGTGGCAGACCTGTGGCATCATCGCTACGGACACTTAAGTTACAAAGGGTAAAGACATTGCAGTACAAAAGGATGGTAGAAGGCATGCCTCATTTCGAGGCTTCATCAAGGGTGTGTGAAGGTTATCTGACTGGGAAGCAGCACAGGGATCCAATTCTAAGGAAAAGCAATATGAGGGATACAGAAAAGCTTCAACTTATTCATACCGATCTCTACGGTCCAATCTTTCCTGCCTCCAGTAGCAAGAAGAGGTATCTCATATGTTTTATTGATGATTTTACTAGAAAAGCATGGACTTATTTTTTAGTAGAAAAGTCAGAAGCATTGAGCATATTCAAACGATTTAAGAATTATGTTGAGAAAGAAGTAGGAGGATATATTAAATGTTTGAGAACAGATCAATGAGGAGAGTTCACATCTTCTGAATTCAATGAGTTCAGCACCCAGCATGGTATTAAAAGCAATTGACCGCGGCTTATACTGCTCAACAAAATGGAGTAGCTGAGCGGAAGAATCGAACAGTGATGATCATGGTTCGATGTATGTTATCTGAAAAGGAGCTTCCCAAGATATTTTCGCCAGAGGCAGTGAATTGGGTGTTTTATGTTCTAAATCAATGCCCAACATTAGCTGTGATGAATCAAACTCCAGAAGAAGCTTGGAGCGGAAGAAAACCCTCAGTATAGCACTTTAGTGTTTTCTGATGTGTGGCTCATATGTATGTCCTTGAGGCGAAAAGAAAGAAGTTGGATGCAAGGAGTATCACTTGTGTACTTTTGGGAGTGAGTGAAGAGTCTAAAGCATATAGACTCTATGATCTTATTGCCAAAAAGATTGTAACTAGCAGGGATGTGGTCTTTGAAAAATGCAGGTCTTGGGATTGGGATAGAAGCTACGAAGAGCAAGTGGTAGCTGACTTGGAGTGGGGAGATAATGAGGATGGTGATGCTCATGATGGAGGAGTTGAAGATGTTGCTGAAATAGTGGAAAATAGTTCTCCCACTGTTGATGATTGAGGAGTGTCATCTGATTCTGAAGAAGCTGGGAGAGTTAGAAGAGTCCTTGGGTGGATGGCAGATTATGAAACTGGAGAAGGACTTTCAGAAAAAGATGAGAATGTAAACTTAGTGTTGTTTGCTTCTGCTGATCCGATTCATTTTGAAGAGGCAGTGAAGCATGAAAATTGGAGGATGGCTATGGATATAGAGATCAAGGCAATAGAGAAAAATAGTACTTGGGAGCTCACTGATTTGCCTACTTGTGCAAAGAAGATAGGTTTGAAATTGTTATACAAGACTAAGCTCAATGAGAATGGAGAGTTGAACAAATTCAAAGCAAGGTTGGTGGCTAAAGGGTACGTGCAGCAATAAGGGATTGGCTACACATAAGTCTTTGCACCAGTTGCAAGGATGGACACAGTAAGGATGATTGTGGCACTAGCAGCTCAGAAAGGATGGAGTATCTATCTACTTGATGTTAAATCTGCAGTCCTACATAGAGAACTCGAGGAAGAGGTGTACGTAGAGCAGCTAAGAGGTAATGAGTTGGAAAGATGTCCTCAGAAGGTGTACAAGTTAAAGAATGCATTATATGGACTGAAATAAGCTCCACAAGCTTGGTTCAGTCGTATTGAAGCACACTTTGTGAGCCAGGGATTTGAAAAGTGCCACAGCGAGCAGACTTTATTCATCAAGGTGAAAGAATGAGGTAAAATTCTCATTGTCAGTTTATATATAGATGATTTAATATTTACTAGCAATGATGAATTGATGTTTGCTGAGTTTAAGAGTTCTATGTTAAAAGGATTTGATATGATTGATTTGGGAAGAATGAGATTCTTTCTTGGTATTGAAGTGTTGTAAAGATTAGATGGAATTTATATGTGCCAAAGGAAGTATGCACTGGAGGTATTGAAGAAGTTTAGAATGGAGAACTGTAACTTGGTTCACAATCCTATCGTTCCAGGTAGCAAGCTTTTTAAAGATGAAAATGGAGTTCGAGTTAATGAGACTTTGTAGAAGCAGATGGTAGGATGTCTCATGTATCTCACGGTTACAAGGCCAGATTTAATGCATGCTATGAGCTTGGTGAGCAGGTACATGTCAAAACCAACTGAATTACATATGTTGGCAGTCAAGAGGATCATGAGGTACTTGAAAGGAACAACAGAGCTCAGAGTCTTTTACAAAAAAAGGAGGTGATGAGGGCCTGGTTGGGTATACAGACAGTAATTATGCAGGGGATTTGGATGATCGCAAGAGCACATCAGGTTATGTATTTATGCTAGGTTCAGGAGCTGTGGCCTGGTCCTCAAAGAAACAACCAATTGTCACTTTATCCACCACAGAGGAAGAGTTTGTAGCTGGAGCTGCATGTGCAAGTCAAGCCATATGGATGAGGAGGATATTTGAGAAGCTGAGTTTGAAGAAGAGTAAGTGTACTACGATCTTTTGTGATAACGGTTCCACTATTAAGTTATCTAAAAATGCAGTACTTCATGATCGAAGTAAGCACATTGATGTGCGCTTCCCCTTCCTTCGTGATTTAACTCGAGATAGAGTTGTCGAGTTGGTATATTGTGGGACTAAATATCAGTTGGCAGATGTGATGACAAAGCCTCTTACTTTGGATGCTTTCCAGAAGTTCAGAACTCAGCTCAGAGTTTGTCAGGTTCCAAGTTAAATTAGTTGGGAAATAGTTTAAGGGAGGGAATGAAGAGAATAAGTCAATGTTTCTATTGGGATATTTCCTGAAGTTTAGCTATTTGTTAAAATAAGTCCTAGTCTTTAGGATATGCTTGTTAGTGCTTTCAATTTGTTAGTTAGTGTTAACACATTGCTGTTGTGGTAAACGTGGGCTAGTATTTCTCATTCCTGTTAAGTTGTAAAGGCTATATATAGAGCCTAAGTTTGTTCAATAAGATTTATGAATCATTCCCACAATCTGTTGAGTTTCTACTTGTCTTAGTCTTCTATTCTTAACAATCATGAGCACTATGAGATTAATGTCAGGTTTTCTGTTGTGCTTTCTGAGATGAATACGTATAGAACGTTACTGGCTACTAGGCTGAAAACTCAAATTGGCTCGGTATTATCATAGAGAGCTCCATACCTGGAGATCTTTGGGAAATAATTATCTACTTATCAAGTTTCACTTGTTAGTCTATTCATGACTTTGGCCTAAATAATTTATGTATTAATCATGTAAAGATTACATGATTCATTCATTAATTTTTAGAACCTTGATTCTTTGCAGATGAATTTCGAGTGCCCCCACATAGGATGGACGTCAGCAACGTTCACTTTTTTTTTAAACTTGTTTTCTTTTTTCACTTAATATTGATGAAATGCTGCGAACATGAGACCTTTTTGTCATAGATGACTGGTGATGTTGATTATCATTTACAACATGGTTTCGTCTCTGAAGTATTGCTACAGTGCAGATTTTTATTTCATGACTCGAGAGTAGTCCATGTGAGTTGTGACAGTATGCGTTACAAAATAAATGCAAGCAACACTTTTTTTCTTGTGAATAAGAATCAAAAACCAAACAAACAAGACACCAAGAAAGTCATTAGTACAGTAGCTAGAAAAGAGAAACAACAACTGAGGCATAACAATGAAATAAAAGGAAAATAAAAAAGCCTTGCTCCATTGCTTGTAACAGTCCGAAACCAGAAGTAAGGAAAGCTCTTGGCATATAGATTGAGCTTCAGTGACAGGAGGTCCCCGTCCCGCCTCATCAACCAGTTGCCCATTAATAAGTGTCTTAATCTCCAGGATTGGACAGAACAAAAGAATGGAGTCCGTTTTTAACTCCCTAGCTTTGAGCAGCAGGAATCTCAACAAAGCAAGTCCATTAGAAGAAATGTGATCACAACACTAGGATATTTTCCTCAATCTCCTTACTGTTATGGTGGCTAGACAGCATCGCAAAATCCGTCCCTACCAGACAATTTTTTTCGATTTTGAAGGCTTCGAGAGCCATAATCTAGATTAAAAAGCCATGCTTGACAAGTCTTTCATCCATGTGCGGGAAGACAGACCAATTTGCCTTCCAAGGGAGAGGGTAGGGCAGCACTTTCGTATCCCACTTAGACACTACCTGCCATTGGGATAGTAGTTCCCTGTACTGTAAAATGACCCAGTAGGGTTTTGAGCATCATTCTCAAAACGAATGCAAATTTTGTGCTTCCATTATCTCCTGTGTATTATTATTAGTCATTCAAACGATGTTTAAGATGCTTGATAATATTAAAGTTTGTGCATACTTCAACGGGTCCAGATCTGTAGAACTCCTGACGACCACGGGTCCTGCTCCCCGGTGAGTGGGCAGGGGTCCCGCAGCCCGGTGAGCGAGCCGAGGTTAGGGGACAGGGCCCCTGAAACTTTCAGGCCCTGTTTTTTGCTTGGCGGTTTGGGCTTAGGCCCACTAATAGACATGGTTTTGCAGCAGGGCGGACGTAAGTTGCTTATAAATACTCTCATGTACTAAGCACACATTGTAACGAGAGATTTGTGAAGTTGATAATAGTGAAAATTCTGGTAGGACATAGCCCTATTTTGGGGTAAACATGGGTATCATGTCTTAGTTTATTTCTATTTATAATTTGTGTGATTGATAGGTCTCGAATCGTTCAATTGGTATAAAAGTTTTGTGTTCGAGGATTAACGATCAGAGATGTCGATTGGATCATAGATTGAAATTGAGAAGTTTGGAAGGAAAAGCTTCGAGTTGTGAAAACTAAAGATGGAAGATCTACTCGTGGACAGGGATCAGTGGACGATGATAGTCGATGAGATGCCGAAGAGTACGATGAGCATGATGGCAGCGTCCACGACAGAGGTGGCGGCGTTGGTGGTGGTTTCGGCAGCATCTTCAACGGCCATCACGAAGTGGGAGAAGCTCGATCGGAAGGCACGAAGTCTGATTCGGCTGTGCCTGGACGATTTTGTCCTAATAAACGTTTCTAGAGAAAAGACTACGAAATATCTCTGGAAGAAGTTGGAAAGCCTTTATCAGAGTATATCTCTGGTAAACAAACTGTTTTTGCGGAAGAAGTTGTACAACTTTCGGATGGATGAGGGAGATTCTTTCTCTGTTCATCTACATGAGTTCAACACTTTGATAAGTTAGTTATTTTCTATTAGTGTTGATGTGATGGATGACGATAAGGCTATTACACTGCTATATTCACTACATGATTCGTGGAATAACTTGATAGTTGTGTTTGGTAGCGGTACGACTGATATGTCCTTTGAGAATGTCGTGGCAACCTTATTGTTTGAGGAGATGAGGTGACAGGGTACAGAAAACTCGTCAAATGAGGCTTTATCTGTGAGAGGGCAAACCCATGATAGAGACTACAAGTTGTCTGGTGATAAACCCAAGTTCAAGGGAAGATCGAAAAGTAGGGATAAATTTGAGTTGAAATGTTGAAAGTGTCGGAAGCTTGAGCATCTAAAGAAGGATTATAGAAGTAAGAGTGCAAACCTTAAAAAGTGAACAGGAGAGATATCAGTTTCAGGAAACAGGAACCAATATGATGATGATGCTGGTGACTTAAATATAGCATCCGGTTTGCCTCAATCAGATCGAAATGTTTGGATAATTGACACATGAGCTTCCTTTCACATGACACCTCACAAGGACTGGTTTTGTGAGTATGAAACCTTTGATGGGGGAAACGTTTTATTAGGAGATAACTCTCCGGTGAAAATTATTGGTCGTGGGAAGGTGAAGTTGGAGATGAATGATGGGACGGTCAGGACACTCCCAGGCGTGACGCATATTCTGGGCCTTAGCAGGAACCTGATATCAGTCAGCAAGATGATAGATGAGGGAGTGAATTTCAGCTGTGACAAAAATTTGTGCAAGATGACTCGTGGATCGATAGTAATCGCACGAGGTGTTCGGTATGGTACGTTATACAAGTTGCTCATAAACACAGTACAAAGTCAGTGCAGTGGAGGTTTTATCTCTGAGGAGACGACTGATGATGAGACGAACTCCTCTATGTTGCGGCATTAGAGGCTTGGGCATATCGGTGAAAAGGGACTATTTACTTTATCGTCAAAGCAGATGGTGAAGAGAGTCCCAGATTGCTCCATGGGATTCAACTTCTATGAGCATTGTCTACATGGCAAGCAGAACTGTGTGAGTTTTAAGTCCACTGGCACAAGGGCAAAAGATACTCTGGATTTGATACATAGTGATGTGTTTGGACCAGTTCCGTTCTAATCTCTTGGAAAATCAAGGAATTATGTCTCTTTCATTGATATTTTTCAAGGTATGCATGGATTTATTTCATTAAGAGTAAAGCTGAAGCATTTGATAAGTTCTGTAGTTTAAAGCATCGGTAGAAAATCAGATGGAAAGAAAGATAAAGGTATTGAGAACAAATAATAGAGGGAATTTTTCTCAGACAAGTTTGAGCAATTCTGTGTGATAAGCGGCACTGCAAGACAAAAAGCAACTCCATATACACCTCAACAGAATGGGGTGGCCGAGAGACTCATTCGGTCACTTATGGAGAAATCGAGGAGTATGCTAAGTTGTGGAGGCTTAGAGCCGGAGTTATGGGCAAAGGCTGTGGTTACGGCATGTTATCTGAAGAATAGGTCACCTACATCAACTTTGCAAGATCAGACACTGTTTGAGGCACTATTCAGGAAGAAGCCGAGTTTGGCTCATGTTAAGGTGTTTGGGTGTGATGCTTATATGCATGTGCCAAAAGAAAAAATGAACAAACTTGACAGCAAATCAATGAAGTTCATTTTCATTGGTTATAAGGATGGGGTCAAGGGGTACAAGTTATGGAATCCAGAAAAAAAGAGTATAGCTTTCAGCAAAGATGTTGTGTTCAGAGAAACACAAAGGGATGTGGCAGTTGTCCAAGATGTACTGGAACAGCCAAAGCAGGTTCAGATTGATCTTAGCCTGGGAGATAAAGAGTGGGAGACTATCCCACAGACTGCATCGAATACTTTAGATTCTGAGTCAGTTGGATCTGAGCACGATATTTATGTTTCTAATGTAGAGGATGAGGATTTAGATGCTGACTCGGAGGTAGAGACCATGCTTTTCATAAGGAGATCCACATGGGTTAGGAGGCCACCCATCAGGTATTCCCCTAGTGCTTGTAGTGCATTATATACTTTAAATATTACTAGTGATGATCCTAGCATAGTGAAAGAGGTAAGGACCTCGGAGGATGCTATGAAAGAGGAGATGCAGGCACTGGACAAGAATGAAACATAGAGCCTTGTGAAATTGCTTAGGGATAGGAAGGCAATTGGGTGCAAATAAGTTTTCAAGAAGAAAACAAATGCAGATGGAATGGTAGAAAAGTACAAGACACATCTGGTTGCAAAAGAGTACTGGCAAATAATGGGAATTGACTATGGTGAAATATTTTCTCCGATAGCAAAGTTGACATCTATCAAATTTTTCTTATCTATAGCAGCTGCTTATGATCTAGAGGTTGAGCAACTGGATGTGAAGACAACTTTCCTTCATGGGGACTTAGAGGAGGAAATTTACATGAAATAGTTTGAAGGCTTTGTGAGCAAAGTCAAGGAAGAGCTGGTTTGTAAATTGAAGAAGTCTTTAAATGGACTAAATCAGTCACCACGGATGTGGTTCCAGAAGTTTGACACGTATGCCATTCAACTTGGGTTCACTCGTAGCTATGCTAATCACTACGTCTATGTGAAAGGGTTAGGGGTTGATTTTGTCATTGTAACCTTGTATGTTGATGATATGTTGTTGATTTGAAATAACAGGAAGATGATTAGCACTATGAAGGCATCATTGACAAGGCAGTTTGACATAAAAGACCTAGGGCCAACAAACTTTATCTTGTGCATGTAGATAAAGAGGGATCGTGAAAATCGAAAAGTCTGGCTGAGTTAAAAAAAGTATATTGAAGAAATTTAACATATCTGACAGCAAGCCGGTAGGGACTCCCATGCCTTTGGGAACTAAGTTATCTACGGAACAATGTCCGAAGACGGAGGAAAAAGCTGAAGAGATGGCGCACGTACCTTATGCTAATGCGGTTGGAAGCTTGATGTACATCATGGTGTGTACGATACCAGATATTTCCCAAGCAGTGGTAGTATTGAGCAAATATATGTCTAATCCTGAGAAAGAGCATTGGATTGTAATCAAGAGAGTTCTTAGATATCTTCTTTGCACGTCATAGTTTGCATTGTGTTATGGAGGTATGAGAGGTAAGAAGAATCTTGATATTGTAGGATCGGTTGATGTTGACTGGGGAGGAGACATTGATAGCAGGAGGTCTACAAGCGGATATGTGTTCAATCTGTTTGGTGGGGCGGTGAGTTGGATGAGCAAAAGGCAAAGTGTTGTTGCTCTTTCATCCACAGAAGGCGATAACTCATGTTGGAAAGGAAGCGGTTTGGCTTCAAAGGTTGTGTGATGAGCTTGGGTTTAAACAATGAGCAGTGAAGTTGAAATGTGACAATCAATGTGTTATCTTCTTAGCAAAGAATCTTGCATTTCATTCACGGACGAAGCACATTGATATCCAATATCACTTCATCCGGGAAGAGATTGAAGAAAAGGTGATAATCTTGGAGAAAGTCGATACAATAGTGAACATCGCAGATTTCTTAACCAAGGCAGTTAGTCTAGTGAAGTTTAAGTGGTGTGCTACTAAGATGGGATTGAAGAAACAGAGTTATGAGAAGTTTGCTATGTCTATGAAGTATTTACCAAGTGGGAGATTGTTAGAGTTGGTGCATACTTCAACGAGTCCAAATCTGTAGAACCTTCGATGAGATTGTTAGGCAGTTTAGGCTTGGGCCCATGAATAGCCGTGGTTTTGTAGTAGGGCAGAAACCCTAATTAGGCATCTTAAGTTGTTTATAAATACTCTCTATATACTGAGCACACATTGTAACGAAAGATTTGTGAGGTTGATAATAGTAAAACTTATGGCAAGATATAACCCTATTCTGAGGTGAACCTGGGTATATCGTGTTTTAGTTTCTTTCTTTTTATAATTCTTGTGATTAACAAGTCTCAAATCGTTCAGAATAGCTAAGAAAATAATTACCCTAATTTGTCAACTTCAATGCTCTACCCCAAATCACTACCAAACCAAGCAGCCCTAGTGAAATCACAGGAATAAAAAAGATGTTGCGAGGTCTCAAAAGCATCCTGACAGAAAGGGCATTCTAAGGAGAACTGGAGATTCCTTTACTAGAAAGCCTCACCAAGGGGGAGTGCATTGCGATGGAGTTTCCAAAGGAACACAACTTTGCAAGGCATTTTAAATGTTTCCAAACAAGAGGGGGAATCAAACTCATGTTAATTCTGAGTCCCAATAGAGCCCAATCTCGCCAACAAAAAACCAAACTTAACTGCATAAGAACCATTACCATAACCAGATAGAGGCCAACAATTTTAATTATTAAGAGGCAACACTGAGCTCCAAAGCTCAAACCTATCGAGTAACCCAGGCTTGACTGGATTGAGAGGAATTAGAACAACCCAAACGAGGAGCCAAACTAAAAGCCTGTTTAAGGAGGTCACGCCCACTTAAAACACCTTTCCACATCCAACTACCACATGGATATGGTCTGCAGTCCCATAGAGAGGTGTCTGAAATTTTTACTCCTTTAGGCATTAAAGATTCTGCCTAAAAACTAACCACAACAATGGACCTTACAATGATTATAAACTTTTCAATGGGGTATATTACCAATCTTTCATGTAGCATTTTCTATTCTGCTCAGATTATTCTACACATTTTGGTTTTGATATGTAAGCAATCTGCAATCAGCACTAGTCCAGTAACCAAGAGAGTTCGATTAAAACAAGCACACTGAGACAAATAAACAGTAAACATGTGTTCAAAATATTACATAAATTACGCCCCCCTTCCCCCAACTTTACAGCAAATGCGAATGCCTTCAAAATAAACAGTGTCAAAATGACAACCAGCAACTAAGAGAGTTTGATTAACATGCACATTGAAAGAAGCACCCAGGCTTTGAACTTCTCTATGTATTTACGCCAGCCTCTCATTCGAATGCTACATCTGCACTAAAAAGGAAAAAGAAAAGTGATATTAAAGTAAGTCTATGAGAAAAACTGGTCTAAAATTTTGAAATGGTAATGATGACAGCCAAAATATGTTTTAGTAGAACATTATATAGCATGCCTATAGCAGCTGTAGTGCCGCCTATTTGTTCCACCATGAGGTTGTCACATACTAACAGAAATCCTTAAAAGACTGAATTCTAAGCCAAGGCCAACTTTGCCAAGAGGAGCTAAACTCTACATGTGTAATGGCGTTGTTTAATAAATGCCCCTCATTTATCCAAGTTGAGACTTCTGGCAATTACATTATGCAACATAAATTCATCAAAACATGTTAATTAGACATGTCCTCACAACTTGGTGGGTCCATTCTTATTTTTCTCTAGTCAATCCTTTGAATTCAAAATTAGCCATATATTTGGATTTTTTTTACCAATGAGGAAATTAGGGGGACAAGGAAATGACACAACACCACTCCCAAAAAAATTGCTGATTTTGGAGGGCTTGAAATCCTTTATATCTAACCTAACACTCCACCCAACAAATGTGGGATCCGAAGACCAAACCACAAGGGCGCACACATCCGAAGACCAAACCTAATAGTGTATATTTGTATATCGATCGGTTGGCGGTGAAAAAAAATCATTAACTGTTTCGACCGATTAAGAAATTAATTAATTAATTAAATTAACATTAATAACATATTAAATATTGTTGAGAGTCCTACTTAGGTTTATGTTGAAAGTCCTTGTTAGGTTATCTATTATGTGTCCTAATAGGTTTTTTAATCTTAGTCTATGTCTATCTTATCTGGTTAATGTCTCTTAATCCTATTAGGTTTGATATTCATAAACCTATATATAGGACTATTGAATTGTATGCAAATAATCAATCAATAATACAATTTTTTTTTTCAATTCTTAATTTCAACAAGGTATCAAAGCTCAAGGTTTAGAATCTTGGAGGGAATATGAGATAAACACCATTAATATATATATATAATCTTTTGTTAGTTTCTGCTTTTTTTTCCAGAAATTTTTCCGACGCGACCCTGGTGCTCTATAACAAAAAAAAACTGGATCTATTTACGGATATTGTCCCCCGCACTGTTTATGGTACTGTTCACAGTACTATTTTCAAGTACCGTTCGCAGGTAGCAGAGAAAATTTGATAAATAAATTTGTACGAAAAAAAGACAATAAAAAAAATAAGGCTACTAAAAAAATATTCGTTGAGTTCAAGAAATTGAAAAAAAGAAAAAAAAGAGTTCAATAAAAAGTTGAAAAAGAGTTCAAGAATGAGGCAAAGAAGAAAAAGAGTTCAAGAAGAAGAAGAGTTCCTCACTCCGATGTTGATATTGTTGATCCATACAAGTTGATCTTGTTGACCCGATCCAACCTGTGCTGATGTTGTATCCTCCTTATTAAATGATTGCAGCCCATTCAAGTCTAAGTCAACTTTAGTAAAAAAGACAAAAAATTGAGAGTCAAAGTCTTGTTGATCTGAGCTGATTGTTTGACGTGGATGTCGAGCCCCTACTTGTTCTCATCGGTTATTGTAATTTATGGGTTTGGGTTTATTTGTTTTAAATTGGATGAGGTTTGTTGTTGGTATGAGTTTCCTTGTAACAAGTTGGTACATGTGTAAGATCCAACTTGAGGGAGAGTGTTAAGAGTCCTAATTAGGTTTGTGCTGAGAGTCCTAATTAAGTTTTATATTATGTGTCCTAGTAGGTTTTTTAGTATTACTTAGTTTATATCTATTTTATCTAGTTGATGTCTCCTAGTCCTATAAGATTTGATATTCATATGTCTATAAATAAGACTATTGAATTGTATGCAAATAATCAATCAATAGTACAAAATTCTTTTCAATTCTTAATTTCAACAAATATAATAATTAATAAGTATATAAACCTTTATAATAAATATTAATATTAACATTAATGATATGTTAAATATAATAACTAATAAGTAATTTAAATAAAATCTAAAAGAACCATAAAGATGGAAAACTAAAAAATTGAGCGGCTAACTGATTAACCTACCGAAATTAATTCAGTCCGAGGCAGTCGGTAGGCTTAGTGTAAATCGGTTGAAATGATTAAAAAAATTTATACCAAAAAAGTCAGTTAAAATTTTTAATCGACCATACCGACTGATTGAAAACCCCTACATCCAACTATTTACCATTTGATGTGCCAACTTCCCATTCACTCAGTAGATTTACCTTGTGCTCTTCTATTCAAAAGTGAATGCCAAAGGCAAAGCTCTCCCTGGAACTCATGAGAACTGCCTTCGTCTTTCCTGAGGCTCAGATCTAGTCCCTAATAACAAGGTGAGGCATCTCATCAGAACATGTATATTTGATACAGATAACAGAAAGCGGCTACTCGAATGGACCAACAAGAAAGGTAGATGAACATTAAAATTCATGGTTATAACTTCCTAAATATAAGATATGCTTCAACAGAAAGCAGGATACATGTTGGCAGCCCAATATAACGGGCATGCAATATTATTGAATACAAGGAAAGATAAATATGATCAAATTCAATTGTGTATACAAGATAATTAAATACGATCAGACTTGCATGAACAATTGAAGTAACTAAATTGGTTTTGATTTTTGAATCAAGAGCATATGAATATTTAGATAAGCCCCAAGTTACGACACTAATCAATATGAGTTGTTGAAGTAAAAGTTGCAACTTTTAAATAAGATTCCAATATATTGCACATAAGATGATGCTTCTGTCACAAAACCAAGGAAAAGGGGAACTCTATTTATTGTCATCTGCGACAAATGCACAAGTTCAGTGACAGCTGAAAAGAAAACAAACCTCTAGATGATTTTACACCGTTTAGATTTTCCTGAATTCCAATGATTCTACGATCCTGAAAAGGAAAAATGTTTGTAGTCTCATCCAGCAGAAAGAAAACAAGTAAAAGTGCATGAGTGTGTCTGAAGAATATGCAATACCCTATATGGCAACAACAGACATCATTGGGAGAATAAGATAGGAGAAAACTAAGAAGGAAATGTATGTGTGGTGCCAGGAGGAAGGGCGCTCGTCTTTTAAGTAGACAGCTACCATAGAATAGTCAAACCTTACAAACACAATCTTAAAAAACCCACTCGAATGGTAGCATAATTCACATGATCAACACCAAGTAACTTGAATTATAGCTCTATTGTGATGAGTACAACGTTAACCAAACAAATTAAACAGTAAGAATATCACTGAACTCTTAGCATATTTACCAGATAGTTACTAGCATATGATTTTGTGCCCCCTCGCACATGCAAGATTCCTTGTATGTATATGAGTGTTTATCATGTATGTGGCTGCATGTGTGCACATGGAAATGCATGTTCATGCTCCCTTTGTCCCACAAAGATGACTGATGTTAAAACTAAAAGGTCAAAAAGAAGAAGTGACTCTTATGCTCAATTTGGTCAGTTCCATTATGTCTTTCAATTCACAGTTTGCCGCACACAGTTTGTTCACAGTAACCCTTGCCATATCCTTTTGTAGAAGTAATGATGCCTCAAAGCTTTCTTATGAGTTAAAACAACAAGATTGATGTCTGAAATCAAAGTTAAACAAGGGAAAATGCATTTGCGACCGTCTCATTAAAGTGTTAGATTTTTTTTTTCAAAGAAGACAGCCTTTGTGGGAAGGAGAGAGAGTTTGCTGAGCAAAACAAGCAACCATGCATATGCCAGAAAGATTTCACAAACCACATCATAAACTGCAACTTGGTTGCGCCAGAACTGTAGAGTAGGTACAAGTAGTCTCCCTGCAACATACAAATCAATTAAATTGTTTAGCCAACACAAACCTGTTCTTTTTATAAAAAAAAGTAAAGAAAATTATCGTACGCAGGATGTACTGAAACGTCAGATTGAAATTATGTTGTACTTTGTTTCAACAATTAAGTGCCAACCCACATTTTGAAAAGAGAATCTATAATACAAAATCAAAGGAATTCAAGAAACTGGATTTCTGCCAAAAGCTAATGAATGACAAAACTGATGACATTTCTTGAAATCCAAAAATGATTTAGAATACATGACTAAAATGCAACAAACACGCATTCACAGCCATGTGAAAAACAGCAAAGTAAATTTCCCCATCTGTATTTTCCAACTATACTTGGCTGAAAATATGGCAAATGGTCAAATTGCAAAAGAAAACATCTCTTAGCTGTGGCATACCATAAACATTAAACACACACACAGAGTGAGAATGAAAGACATACTGGCCTAACGTGTTTCATGTAGGTCCAACTATATATGACAGTCTACATTTCTATATGCTTTAGGTGCAGAAAGTTAAGTGGCACACTCACCTGATCTGGATCGTTTGCAAGATTCAGGAGATACAACAGATGTTATTTTTTCTGTAGGACTCGCCTAAGTAGACAGAAAGATAAATAATAAAAATAGAGGAAAAGATAGGAGTGCAAAAACAAGAACATAATAACATGAGTTAAAATGAACCATGGTAGACTGAAAAAAAGCTAGCAATTACACAAACAAGAGATTCAGATTGTAAAAAGGCTCTATCAACAGAGAAAATAATGGCCCCATTTTTATATCACAGCAACATTTTCACTGATAGAATGTGCAGCAAGCAACAGTAACGACTAAAGAGTTAAACAAAAGTAGATAAATATTTAAGCTCCATATGTTGTCAAAAAGAACAGATCATAGCAATGTGTATGCTTTTGGATGTAATAACCTAGGACCCTTCCACAAGTACTGCCCATACATCTGATATCCTCCTCTGACAATACTATTTATTGTAAAAGGAAAAAAAAAGTAGAATATTGAGAGGGATTAACTTCAGTTCTCAAGTGATTAAGCAGTAGTATAGAAGGAATAACGTCAGAGCATCTCAGAAGCAAGAACCGCTACATCCGTTTCTTAATAAATTAAATTTTATCAAAAAGCTTCTCATCATCTTGTGCTGCAAGAAACACACAGCAAAATGCATAAACTACATTCAAGTCACAAATATAGCCCAAAGAAGTATATGCGCACAAGCACAGCAGTACAGTTATAATTTTGCCATCAACTACATTTCTAACATTGTCCAATTATGTCAACAAGGATAGAGGTGATGGTTGTTGCATTTCCTCAAAACGTTTTATTCAGTTAACTCATTCCTAAATATATCACTCTTCATGACTGCAAAAGGTGTATCAATCTTAACAGACAAGAATGCAAGAATTAAAAATGTATGACAATACACATCAACCTATAAGTGCAGCTAGATCACTTCTCAAGGCAGATATTTCAGTCAAGAACCATATAGTCATTAGTCAGAAGGCTATAGGTAAGTGACTGTTATATAGAGTAACATTTTTTTTGTTTCCTTGAAAACGAAAGATCTTTTTAATGCCACAAAAGAATAAAAGATAGAACTATATCATAATCATATCCAATCAAAGGATTATCACAAAAACATCTTAAGAACACACAAGGGCTTTGTAGATGAGCAACAACTGTGTGTAAGCCAAAGGAAACAATTAATGTATACATGGAGCACTGCAAACAGCTTACATATGCATTAAAATTAATTCTCCTCTTAGTTTTCTTCCTCGAAGAACTTCCTTCTTTAGCACAGCTTTCACCCTCTTTGGCTGCAGTTTCAAAGTCATATGTATGATTCATATCACCACATTCATAGGGAGAGCTTGTCAATTTATTTGAGTTATTGCTTGGCATGCCAGTTTGAGTTACATTTCCCCCCTGCTTAGCGTTCTCATTTACCATTGTACTGTGTAATTGCCCTTGAAGTTCATCATTAAGAGGGTTGAAGATACCCCTGCCCTCTAAGGTATTAGTTTTCTCAATATTGCTCACCCTATTAGAGGCCATTAAAACAGACAACCCACAGACAATTACATCCTTCTCTTTTCCTTCAGAACTCTCTGAAAAATTTCTCAACAATCCACCCATAGATCGGTTTGGTGTTGTCTCTGATGACCTCCTCTTCATTTTCCCTCCATCTGGGTCCTCATACGCCTCTGATACATGCTCTTTCTTTTTTTGCAACACTGAACACCTAGTTGTGGAGTTC
This sequence comes from Bretschneidera sinensis, assembly GCA_023935145.1. NCBI lineage: Eukaryota > Viridiplantae > Streptophyta > Magnoliopsida > Brassicales > Akaniaceae > Bretschneidera > Bretschneidera sinensis. The sequence continues at coordinate 102,646,202 of CM043699.1, forward strand.
CTTCCCTGATTGATGTTCAGGTTTCTCAGACAGTGCCTGTATTTTCTATTTTCAAAATTACTAGGAGATGAAACACTCTGTATCTTGGTTTCTACCTCTGATAGAGTGATCTTATTAACATCTTTATTTGACTGCAAAGTGGGAGAATCTCTTGATGCATCATTCTGAGTGGTGACACTACCTAAACTTGCTGATCCTTTGGTCCCTAACTTCCTCATTGTTCTATCCTCAAATTTCCCACTGCTTTCTGGATTGCCCATCCTTTCAGAAGATTCTACCACACAACAGCTTGAAGGTTCTTCGTGTATAGCTATGTTGCCATCCAGTGAACTGACATCATTAACATCACAACCTAAGGATTGCACAAAGTTCTCCGAAGCATCATTCTCCACATCAATATTTTCAGCATCATTGCTCACACCATCTTTATCAGCGTCATTCTTCACATCGTCATTTGCCGCATCATTCTTCACATCGTCATTTGCCGCATCATTCTTCACATCGTCATTTTTATTCTTAACAGGACTTAATGTATAATTAGGATGGCACTCATTTTCTGATATTGAAGAAACTTTCAAGGCATCATTGGTGCTCCTCACAGACACATTTTCAGGAAAACTTTTTTTAACTTCGATATCATGCTTATCTTCTTTAATTTCATTCTTAAACTTTATTGGACTTAGGACGGTAATAGGATCTCCCACACCTGCAAACAGAGCAAAATCACACACATAAAGAGACCAGTAAAATAGATATAGAGAAAATTCAAAGCTTATCAGTTATCAGGCATGAGCGAGATAGATCACATTCTAGACTGCAAACTTTTTATCTACAAAAACGACGATGCATGAAGTTAGAACCTGGATCCATCTTCGACTTGTCAAAATCAGCGATACCCTTAAAATCAATGCCAGTGTTTAAGTGTCCCTCCAAGCACTTTTCAGCATATTCTTCCCAGTTTGGAGGAAAACCGAACAAGAAATGTGAGAAAATCTGCTTGGAGAAAACGTAAAATATACACTTCAATCTTAAATCTCATAAAAAAAATGCCCATCATATAAATAACCAAAAAAAAGCACAAGATACTAACATGTGGATGATGTTCTCATCAGATACTAATTTACTTAACACTTGCAAAATGCAAATCACAAATTAGATGTTAAACTCAAATTTTAATTATATCCGCATACCTCGGAGGAGAAGCCATTTTCATTAGTCCGTGACCTGTTAATGAAACCTTTGACAACCACGCAAATTCCATCGGCTGTCTCAAGAGTGAAAATATCGAATCTTTTGACAATGGGTGCAGAGGTAAACATACGCACCGGTTGTAGCCTGTGGTACAAAAGGTAAAAAAAAAAAAAGAAGCTTTTATGTATGGATCGAAGGAGAGGAGAAGAGTACCCCTCCAAATTCTCCCGTGCTCTCCTGTTTACTCTACCTTACTCTCCCTCCAAAATCCAAAACATGAGAGAATTAAAATGTTAAAAGAGTTTTGAGGGGTTTGAAAGGATAAATGTACCCTTTCATATCCTTTTATTTCCCATAAAAAAAAAAAAAAATTCCATAACAAGAGGTACATGTAGCTCTCATTTCCTCCTCTCTCAATTCCTCTCATTCCCCAGGAATGAAATGGAAAACTAGAAAACAAAATATATATTCAGTCAATTTTTTTCATAATTATGTATACTCTGAATTTCATTTTCCACTCTTCAGCTTCATACTTCTCAATTTCCAATCAAAAGAGCAACTAAAAGCTAAATTAAGAATCCGTACAAACAAAAATGGAAATCAAAAGAGGAAAACCGGCAAGGACAACTAAGAGCGAAAATGAAGAAAAAAAAGAGAAATAGGAACCCTAACATAAAATGGGATCTTACTCGCTAGATGTTAACCCAGCAACACCGAGTCTCTTCCCTTCAAATTCGTTATCAGCTTTAATCAACCACCAATCTCGCAAGCATACCTTTTTCGTAAACCAGGAAAAGAAAATAAAGCAAAATCAGGACCCAATCAAGCATGGAATTGAAGGATTTTGCTTCGAAAAATCAAAGGAAACACTCACTGTTTTTTGAAAATATGAGGTGCCACCATCATTGTTGCCGTTGTTGTCATTGGTTCTACCATGAGGATAACCCTTTGTCGACATAAGTTTTTCTTTTATTTTTTGGTAAAACAGAGAAATTTCATAAAAGAGATTAGTTTCGAATCGAGGGCAAAAACAGTTTTTGGAGGGTTTTTCTTCTTTCTTGTTTTAAGGGTTTTCATCCGGGAGCGGGAAAGATCAAAGGTCAATCTCCTGCTCATATGCTGCTGTGTGATGTTTGGTTTGGGATTTGTTTTTGTCGTCGGGATTTAAAAATGAATTTAAATAAATTTTAGGTGCAAATGTCACATATTTAAAATTAAAAATATTAAAAAATTGATTGATATATTTGATAAATAAATTATAAAATTACTTTTAATGCTTGAAATTTTTAAGAGTATGTTTGGTTTACAGAAAAGATTACAGCATGATAGAATTAGAATTACAGTGAGATAAGATTAAGATTATTGTGGGATAAGATTAAGAGATATTAAAGTGGTATTACTTTAATGTTATGTATGGTTCATAAAATTTCAAGATTGGGATTAAAGTGGGATAACAAATAAAAGATTAAAATAATTTTTTTATTTTATTATAAATCTTTATATATATATATATAATATAAAACCACAAATAGTATTTTCCCTCATTTTTTGCCTTCTTCCTCCTATGTGCATGAAATAGAGTCTTTTTTTCCTTATTCCTGATTCATCTTCCTCCTCCATCTTTGTTATGGTCGCCAGTAGCCATGGTTTTGATTTGGGTTACGATTAAGGTCTTGATTTGGGTCTCACTGCTATGATATTGCCGATATGGAGGAAGAACAATAAGGGAGAAGAGAAGGAGAAGGAGAGAAAGAGAAGGAGAAGAGAAAGGGAAGGGTAAGACGCATAGGAGGAGGAAGGGGGAAGCACGGAGGAGGTGCGGAGGAGGAGATGGGAAAGGAAAAGAGGCTCGAAGAGGAAGAGATAAAGGGAGGAGAAGGGAAAAAAGAAAGGGAAAGGGAAAGAGGAACGAGGAAGAGGATGCCAGTGGGAGGAGAGGGGGAGGCACAGAAGAGGAAGAAGGGGAAGAGGAAGGAGAAGGAGAAGGGAAAAGGGATAGTGAAGAGAGCTGTCGCAAATTGGGGAAGAAAAAGATGAGTGGAAATGAGAAGAAAGAGGAAAGGTAAAGTGGTCCGTAAAAAAAAGTTATTCCCAATTGGTGGGATTAAGTTTATCCCATGGGAGGTTGGGATAGGGATTAATTTTGTCTCTCATTAATCCAAGATTTATAATAAAAAATGCAAACCAAGCATGGACAAGGGATTGAGGTGGATTAGATTAGTCCTATCCCACTTAGATACCAAACTAGCCCTAATGAATATGAGTACTATTTGACTATTTGGAGGGTTTTCTTTAGGGATAGTAAAATAATTCATCTTGGGCGAAACTTCGAAATTCTTCGGCTCGTTGGAGACGGGTATGACGAGGATTTTACATGGGGATGGAGACGAAGATTTTTAAAAACCTTCGGTCTAACTGGGGACGAAGGGAGCAATCTTCGCCCCGCAAAATCCTCGTCTCCGCCCCCTATTACGTTAGTTTTTTTATTTATTTATATTTTAGATAAATATATTAGATAAACTTGATAATTACCTAACTAACCCCTTAAATTTTTGTTTGAGAAATGACATATACTTAGATTTGTGGGATGTAGAAATGATATAGTGATTGTACTTTGTATTGAACATTTATTTTATTATTAAAAAAATTGGGTTAACAAATAATCTCTAGTTTTTAATGAAGAATCTTTGTTTTCGTTTATAAACAGGGACGGAGATGAAAATTGAGATCTTCAGAAATCTTTGACGGGAACGGGAACGAAAGACAAAATGAAATCTTTGGAGGGGATGAAGACAGGGACAAAGATTATTTTTGTAAACGGGGACGGAGACAAAGATGACACTCTTTGTTTCAAACCCGGTCCGTTGCCATCCCTAGCTTTTTTTTCATCAAATTGACTTTATTATTTGTACATTATAAGTATATTAATTTTATTCACAACAAAATATAAACAATTAAAATAACTAAAATACTAATAATTATTAATAATAATACTATTTCTATTAAATAAATACAATAATATTTTTATTAAATAATAATCTCCATATTCTAATAATAATGGATGCATCATTGTTACATTTAAATTTGATTAAGAAAAATGGCTAGTGATTTATATAGTGAAAAATGTGTGAATACTTTTGCTACACAAGGCCTAAATCTATTTTTTAAGTTGTTTTCAGCTTTTGATTATGTTAAAACTGATTGTATTAAAAGTGCTGTCAAACTAATTGATGTGTTTGGTAAATAAGTTGTAAAATTGTTTTTAAATTATGAAATTACTAAAAAAGTATATGAGTACTATTTGATTATTCGGAGGTTTTTCTCTTTATCAAATTAACTTTTTTACTTGTACAATATAAGCATACTAATTTTATTCATAATAAAATATAAAATTAAAATTACTAAAATAATAACAACAGTATTTTTATTAAATAAATAAAATAATATTTTTACTAAATAATAATCTCAATGTCCTAATAATAATGGATGCATAATTCTTACATTTAAAAATTTGATTAAAAAAAATGACTCGTGATTTATGTGGTCGCAAGGACGTGAATACATTTATCACATAAAGGTAATATAGAAATATAAATAGTGTTAAAATTGATTTTGAGATTAAAAATTACAAAACTAAACTTCTGATTTTTAAACTTAAATCAACTTTTTAAAAATTGTTTTTCATTTTTTGATTCATTAAAAAAAAAAAGGGGATATAATAAAAGTGTTTGGCATATAGCTTCTGCATTTTTAACAACAAAGTTGTACCAAACCAGCGCTAAATTGCGATAGAAGGAATTCTACTGTGGGTTGTGCATTTTACTGCGGCAAGTAATTTGACTTAATTTTGATAATCAAGGTGAGGAATATTAAATAGAGTAGTTATGTTAGGTGAGGTATTTGAACTGGGTGCGTTCCTGCTGCTCTAAATGAAACCTTAATTGTTCTGATTCCAAAGCTGCATTTATAAGTCAGTTGCGATCCATTAACCTCCGTTTATGGAGTGCTCTCTAAATTTATTGTGGAAATAACCCGATCATTGTTGGAGGTCCTTGCCAAAGCAGTTTTTTCATGGGCGAAGCACCATGGAATAACATCATTGTCACACAAGAGGTGATCCATAGGATGCTATTTGTCAGGGTGGGACTCCAACTCCCACCAACTTTTCGTTGACGATATTGTTCTATTCTCTGAGGCCACCATGTCCCAAGCTGATTTGATTATGGACACTCTTGATCACTTCTGTGCTATCTCTAGAAGCAAGGTGAACCTGTCGAAACTCAAGTATATCTTTCACCGTGTGCAGCTAAGTAGAGCAAGAAAGATAAGCAGAAAGTGTAATATCCCACTTACAGATAATCTGGGACGTTACTTTGGTGCCTTTGATGTATTCTTAAGTTACCAAGAAACATTTTCAGGCCCTTATTGATCGTGTTCATATTTGGCTTTCTGCTTGGAAATCCAGGCTACTTAACTTGGTCGAAAGAGTGCGTTCGGTAACATCTTCCATCCCCATGTAGGGTTGGCAGCTGCAGATAGTTCTAAAGGGCACACGTAGTGGGAGGCATCCATGTAGGGTTGAATGAAACTCAACACATGGTAAGGGAGTTTGAAGGGACCTTTGGTGACTTATTTAGGGACAGCAAAGGAGCTTGGATTCATGGTTATGCACTAAGACATGTCTCTTCTAACATTAAAGCCGGGCCTTTTGGGATCATACATGGTTTGTATACCAAGGATTATAACAAGCTCTTGATTGAATTTGCTAGCAAAGAAGCTGTCGAAATGATAACATCCCAAACAGGAAGATAATGTGCTGGATAACCTTATTCACGAATGTAAGAACCTCTGTATCAAGTTTACTGGTAGTTGCAAGCTTCGCTTTTATTCCAAGATCGAGTACACTTGCGCTAATGCTATATATATATAGCTCGTCTTGGAATAGAGTTTAGTCATCCAAATGAGCAGTTTCATGTACCTGAGTTGCATGATTTACTTCTTAGAGACTTGGTTCTTTTCAAGTAGTTTTGGTTTTGTTTCTTCTCTACTGTCAAAAAAAAAGTTAGATTTAAATTTATAAATATATCTTTGTATAAAATTCATTTGCATACTCATAAATGAAGATTAAATTTGAAATGTACTTAAACTTAAATGTGATTTTTAAATCACAATGTGCAGTCATTTTTCTATAAAAAAATTAATATATAAATTGAGCAAACAATCTACCCATGATAAGAAACTTGAGATTTTGTTGCCCTAAAACCTCAATTTTTGTTTTTAGTTATCTAGCCATTATTGTTACAAGTGCATATTTACAAATGCCCTATTAACCAAACCCATTGTAAATATAATTACTAAAATTATAACATTATGATTTATTACATTTTAAAATAAATTAATATTATATGCTTCAACTTTAATGTCTTACTTATATTTAAATATTAGTAAAAAAGTCATATTTATTAATATTTTGGATTAAATAATCTCATATGTTATCACAAAATAGATATGTGATATATTATGAACAACACGTCGTTTTATTAAAAATAATCCTGAAATTAGTATTCTATCTCTCTGTAATTACTTATGAATCTCGTAATATCCTAATTGATAACTGCTCATATTAAAAACTGATACTCCTATTTTATGATATTATTTAGAGTTTCACACTCCGCAATTCCACGCTGTGGGCTTTTCGGCCGTGGTCGTTGCTTCGTAGAGACTTTGGCTCGAATCCAATCGGTGATTTTTTTTTTCTTACTTCGGGCACCTTCAAAACGACAGCGTGTTCAGTTCGCTTCTACTAATAAGGCACTAACCAGGCTGTGTCTAGTACCGTATTCTTTTCGTGACACAGCTCGAGAAAGTTTTTCACCGTCGTTTTCTTCAATAGTCTCTGCGCCGCACCGTAAGATTCTTACTTTAATCTTCTATCATTTTTAATTATTGCATCTGATGTACGCTCTGGATTTGCTTGATTCAATTTTAGTTTATAGATCTTCAGCTGTTTGAATTAACTCCTCATTTCGTGAGATATAGGTTTAGAATTGAGAAGTAGAGTTAGATTTTGGTTAATGTATAAATTCGATCACCGTTCTGTGTCGATTTCAAGCCTATGGGGTTCTTGATTAACAGATTGAGCTTCTTGGGCATTTATTGAATTGAATCTAACATTAGAATTGCTTGCTTGTGCTATGATGCTATTCTTTAAGGTGCGTGAATTTCAATTTAATCCTTTTATCTATAATTACATTCTAAAATTAACTGCGTGATAGTGCTACCATTTGACTGTGAACCATTAGAGGATTGTAGATTTATCAGTCAGCTAGCATCTCAACACATGCTACATGTGTATTGATCTGTTCTTTTATGTGATAATTATGCTTAGCATGCTTCTAAGTAAGAAGATAAGACAGATAATGAGAATTGAGAAGTTAAGTTTGAGTGGTACAGTGGGAGTGAAAAACATTAGTTGAAGATAAGAGAGATTTAAGTGCGAGTGGAATACTGAGAGAGAAAAACATGGGAGAAAGAAGTGGGGAGATGTAGTCAATTGAGTTACATATATAATCTTATTTAAATATTTGATTTATATATTTAAGTAAGGATTTATGGTACATTTTGAGGGGTGGATACCAAATTGGAGTTTTGGATTTATTAATAAAGTACAATTCAACGCATGCTACTCGTGTGTATGTGATAACAAAATATGCTAACAATTATCAAAATCAACATGTGGTGAAGATAAGAGAGGTAAAGAGAGTGGAGAAGCTAAGTCTGAGTGTGATAGTGGAATAGAAAAACATTGGTTGAAGATAAGAGAGATAAAAAGAGTGGAGAAGTTAAGTTTGAGTGGGATGGGATGGGAGAAAGATGTGAGAAGTTGAAGTCAATTGAGTTATATATATAACCTTATTTAAATATTTGATTTATATATTTAAGTAGGGGTTTATGGGATATTTTGAGCGGTGGACACCAAACGGGGGTTCTGGCTTTATTAATAGTATAGATATATTAATTCAGTTGTTGTGGTGTTAGATATTAGTGTTCTGTACACAACGTGAACAACTTTTCTTTGTGCTTTCTCAAGAAGCCCTGAAGTTGGTTTTCATTGGCAAAGAAGATCAAGCAGGATTGGGAACAGTTGGTGTTCACACTGGTTATTAGAGAAAAGATTTAAGTGGCCAGTTATGAACATATAATGATAATTGCTAGATTGACCAATTAGAAGTAGGAAGATCATAGGAGGTATGCAGGGACTGATCAAATATTGATTAGTGGGGCAAAGTTATTAAAAAGAAATTATTTATAATTTGAGAGAAAATATAAGGACAATTTCACATGACGTTTGGAACTATTTCTTGTAATATCATTAATATGAATATTTTTCATATAGAAAAAAATTAGATACAAGATAGACGCAACCATAACAAAAAAACCATCTTTTAGTAAATTGATACTAAGCTTCAATGATTATATCTGCAAGTTTAATGGTCAAGTTTATCTTATCAAAGTCAAGTTACCAACAAAAAAAGTTGTTAAATAAATTCTTACCCATTACCACTACCTGCAGGTGGTCTCGCCATCACTATTTTCTTCAAAGAATGAAAGCTCCAAATAAACAAAGTTCTAGAGAGAGAAAGCTTAGAGAAAGAGAGAGAAATTAAATAATTTTATAATTTATTTGTGGTTGCAAAATTTATATCTTTGTTTATCAATTTATTGTTCTCAATTGTTTTTGTTGTCTTTACTTTTCCAAATCTAAGACTTATTGTGGAAGTCTTGAGAGTTAAAGGTAACTTTTAGTAGGGGCACCTTTTAATTGTTAGTGGGAGTACCTCATTAGTGTTAAAAAAATCTCAAAGGTTTTTGGGATTTGAGTGGGGGCAGGTGCTGCACTCGTCCCTATGTGCGTCCATCCCAGGAGGTATGTGTAAAGAAATAGATTTGAATTGGCGAGCAGTGTGAAGGGAAAGCGTAAAAAACGTAAAATTTAAACTTTTATTAAAGAACTTTAGATTAACACATTTAATATGCAAGATGCTCTCTTTCTCTCCTTCTCTCTAACTTGATTACACACCCATACTAACGTCCATACGCATATGCACAAATGCAGGGGCGGAGGCATGCAATAGTTTTGGGGATTTGTTGCCCCCCAAAGTTTGAAAATTTTCTTACTTACATGTATAAAATTGGGACTCTTGAAATAGTATATAAGAGTTAGCCCCTTGCCGAAGAGATCTTGGCCTAATGGTCAAGGTTGAAGCCGTGGGACAACAAGGTCCTATGTTTGATTCCCACAGTGTGTGGATTATACGTCCGATTTAAATATCGGTTATTTCTCCTGCTTTAGGTGGGTTATGGTAGTATTGTAGGCTTTTGTGTGGATAATGGGATAGGAAGGGCTTATATTGTAATCAAATTAATCATTGTACTGCTTGTATATAGCATTGCTTCAATTAAAAAAAAAAGAGTTACCCCCCCTAAATCACAATAAAAAGAGTTCCTTCAATTCTGCCCCACTAAAATAGTGACAACAAGTTAGCTATACCTTAAAAAATTACAAAACCATTTTCTTTTACTTAACTAGCTATTTGAATCTAAACTAAACAAAGGTTTGGTTAAAAAAAAAGCTAAATAAAGGAAACTATTACAACTAGAAGCCTAAAACCAGTTTTTCACTTTTCCTACAACTACAAGTAATAATATTTTAACTCTTTTAAGTAAAATCACTTACATCAGTTTTCCAATTTTCCTATAACCACAAGTAATGTAATATTTTATTCATTTGTTGTCTCCCACAAGTCCATATACTCCCATGCTAAGACTTTCCCTTTATTATTCTTCATTTCTTTGAGTCTGTGGCTGCAAGACAAAAAGCATACCTTCGGTGTTTCTTTTTTTTTTCCTCTGTTTTTTACTAATAGAAAATTAGAAGGAATTTTGAAGATCAATAGTCTACGATGATTATATATATTGGGTATGTTAAAATTCGAAACACACCCCACCCCGCACAAATGCACTCTGTTATTAGGGTGATGTATCTGTTGTCATCCATCTTTTCTTTTGTGGTTGATGATTCAACCATGCCAAAGTTATTACCTTGGACGTTCGGCTCTCTGCGATTTTAATGATTTCCTATTGTCAGTACCTGCCAGATATAATTCTGCCACTATATGTATTATGTCTCTGTGCTCAAATGTTTAGGCATCTTGGTTGTCCAACACTGATCCTATTTCTACCTTTGGTGACTTCATTGCAAAAGGCTTCACACTCAATACTGGTTGCTGATAGACAATGGCCTTGTTTGGTATTGAATTTAAGTTGACCTAACGCAGAAAACTTAAACCCAATACCACTTTGTTGCCTTTAGCCACTTTTAGTTTTTTGGTTTATATCGACTTAAATCCAATACCAAACAATGCCAATATTGGTTGCCTGTAGTGCTGAGAAGTTGTCAGGTTTTCTTGATTTGAGGGTCGGAATGACAGTTAAATATGCACACTTTCCATTGTGTAGTTCTCTAAAGGTTGCTATTTGGTAAAGGTGGGATTTTGTTGTGGGATGGAACTTCAGTTGGTTTTCTATGGTGTTCGAGGTTGCTGTTTCTTAGTTTGCTCATATGATCTCTGAAAAAAATGGATGTAGATGTGCCAGCTAGCCATCATACCCATCTTGCCAACCTGGACTTGGTTTTGTAGTGTGATCATGATTCCCCACTCCTTAACTGGAAATACTAGGTTGAGGGCGTCAACACATGTGTCAACCCAGTACTCATGCCAATTAGATGTCAAGTATCTTTCATTTCTTGGGAACTGAACTCATTTTGGTTTGTCTACTCTTTGGAATGTTTGCTGAAAAAAAGGCATAATAGATATGCTGGTTGAACTCTTCGGCTCCGTTTGTTATAGCTTTACGAGAAAGTGCTTTTATCCTCTTATCGTGAAAGCATCTAAAAACTGCTTCACTTGAAAGTGCTTTTATCCTCTTAATCTCTTAAAACTATAACTCTTTTAAGTTTTAACCAAAAACATATTAAAGCACTTTTGTTCGTTAAAAAGTACTCCCTCCATCCCATATTTTTAGTCCATCTTTCCTAAAATGAATGTCCCATATTATTTGTCCACTTTCCTTAAATAGGATTCAAAAACCAATAACTTTACAAGTATACTCTCAATCTCTTCTTTTTATGTCACACATAACTCTTGTAGGACCCACATGTATTTAACTCAACTTTAACTTTGAAGGGTGTTTTGGACAAAACAACATTTGCATTAAATTTTGTGCAAATAGAAAATAGACGAAAAATATGGGACGGAGGGAATACCTTTTAACCATAAAAGCGGCAACAAACGGGGCCTTAATTTATTTTCATTGTTTTCACTGGTTGGAATGATCTAGACTCGTTCTTGTGTTGTGTTAATATTATGAATTTGTTTATCAGTCTGCTGTCTACATATCATGTTTTTTTCTGTTATCTTCCTATCTTCTATGGCAGATATCGTTTTTGATTATGAATTTCCCTCTGATATGATCAAGAGCTTTAATGCTTTTCAAAATGTTGTCATCTGGATGCCATGTTACAAGAATAAAAAGTAAGATTCTGATACTCTGATTTATGGTACTAATCTTATTTTTCTATTCTTACTTGTAATGTTGCAGATGATTGACGATCAAGACCTGGGCTTCTTTGCCAATTTTCTTGGTATCTTCATTTTTGTGCTGGTAATAGCATATCATTATGTGATGGCTGACCCAAAATATGAGGGCAACTAAGGATTATTCACTTTAATGTGTTTGGAATAGACATGTCTTCTTAGTTTTGTAGACTGAGCTGTTTCACAAGTGGAAATAACTTGATGTAGTTAAAACCTTCATTTTGCAGCTATGAATGTTTTCGTACTGCTATTTTCGTCAACATGATATGTTTATTAACATGTTTGCTCGTGTCATGTATATTCTTAATGGTGTTGCTTTAGCGTTTATGGATAGTGACTACCCAAAATCACTTGGCTGATGCTTTTGAGGTTGAGGTACTGGTTGTACCTTGGATCTCACAGCCTTGGGGGCATTTGCTGTGAGATGGGTGGCAGTATCTGGTTTACACAATTCTGATTGTAACTCTACGAAGTATAGAATAAATCCTCTCGTCTCTATGGAGTTTTGAAATACACATTTTTTTCTATGATATGCTCAGGAACTTTAGTGTGAAGACCGGATTTGACTTTTGTCTTCCCTATTGCTTTTGCACCATATTAAAATGGGATGAAAAGAAGCTTGATTTTTTACTTATTGCAACAGCGGTAGGTTTTTCAGTTAAATTGTGTAGCTGAATCACTTGAACATCAAGGATGGGTACATCATAATACCTCAGTATCTCTTACTTAAAGCTGCAACAGTGGTGTTGCTAGTTTTACTTTTTATACAGAGCATTAAGCTTACAGGAAATCTCATACAAATTTATGTGCCTTGTAGGATTATCCCATTTAACTAGTTCGTTTAGTTCTTTCTCAATTCCCATTGTTTCTCTCATCAAATTACTGATGCAGAACCCTAGCCCACTCAAACAAAGAACCATTTGGCTTTTCAGTTTCTCCTGGCCTTCGTTAGTGTTGATCTTCTCAGTTGCTTCCTTCATACGTTGAAGAAAGGAGCATTCAATTTCCTTAATGTCTTCTTCATCTGGACCCAGGCATGTGAACAATTGTTCATTTGGTGGTTTTCCCAACTCGATGTCATGGGATATGCTTTTCTTTCGCAACTCTTCTTCAAACAATGAAAAGGGCCTGATCAAAATCACCTCTCTAGGGCATTTCAATGAACAGTCAACTTTTTCTTTGAAAAGCTCTAGGTCATCGGTTAAGTACTCGTGGAGGTCCTTCCAAGCGAACCCATATATCTGTGATACTGGTGACAGGAATTCGATTTTATAGTTCATAAAGAGCTAGAAATCAGTCATCTTTGACAAAGATTGAATTTTTCTGTAGCAATCACCAGGAACCAGAAACTCGGCTCCATCTTGGCTTCTGCAATGAAATTCTCTAACTGATGGACATGATATCTCAGTTTCTTATGCTTCTCTCTGAATGTTTTCAAAATTGAAGCTGCTTGCTTGTTCTTTTTCCCACTACAAAGAACAATGCCTTCTATGCAATCTTGAAGTGCCTCCAAACATTGTGAAAGTTCAGTTTTTGCCAGGGTTGCTGCTCGTGCAGGGTGTATGAGAATCTCTACCAAGATGAAACAGAGTAAGCCAATGGTAGCCTCAGTGATTCGAGCAATTGCAAACTCGCTTGGCTTGCCATAATTTTTCCTACCCAAGATTAACAGTGCTCCTATAACTGCAGATATCCTGCCAGCTTGGCCATACATTCTGCTATGCCTCAGAAAACTGGTGAAAATGATCCAAGGGAGTAGAAGTATGAATCTTAAATCCAGTCATCTTTGGAAAATGAAGCAACATAAGATGCCGTAGACTGATCCCATTGCTGTTCCTTGTGCTCTAGCATTTGCAAATGTAAATATTGCCCGTCTTTCTGTTACAAAGCTAATGGCAATTGTCAGACCTGACCAGTACCCATTTTCCTTGTTATATATTAAACCAAACAGCACAGCGAGGCCTAGAGAAAGCGAGCATTTGAGTGCAAAAACCAATCTTTCACTAATAATCAATCGAATGAACTGACTGCTCCAGGTCCTTGTGACACTACTTCCTTGATTTTGTGAGTTACTTGGTTCTTCAATGTTAGCATCTACAGTCCACTCAAGATTTCGAACAATGGGTGAGCCATCTTGGATGAGTTCCATACAATACCAGAAGAAGAAAGTTGGCAAATCTTCCCGAGACGTGAAAATGGTGGTTTTGAGGTTCCAGTGGTTCTTGTCTATACATTCTCCCTTTGTATCTGGAGCTGTTGTTGCATCGAAAGGCATAGAGCACTTAGCTTGTTCTCGTTTGAGGCCTATCTGTATCTTAAAACTTTGTAAATCATGCCTGAGTTCCTCGTCGATCATGGCAACAGGAAAGGAATGACAAGAAGCCAGGGCCAGTTCCATTCCTCTTACTGGTATTTCCATGTCTTGCAATTTCTCTCCTGGATCCAAGTACTTGGGTCTTAACATTCTGATCTGAGGTCTCTCCCATAGCATGCCCTCCTTTTCAGCAGAAACAGCTTTATTTTATCTGGTTAAACCAATGGAAGCTAAATTTTACATTAGTAAAGTGAACGTTTGCTTGCCTGTTTATCCTTGATACTCCGGAGAAGCTTTGCTCCTCTTATGGAAAAAGACTTGGCTTGTGAAATCAAGTCAAGTGCTGCCATGTTGTCTTGGGCTGACAAGGCTTCCACGAAAAGATTCAGCCTCTCTGAAGCATTTTCAGCATATAATCTGCATGTCTTCCTGTAATTCATTAGATGTAATAATTATTAGCAATGACCAAATTCACTTTTCACAATAAAGAAGACAACACGACTTTCAAATAAATTTTTCGCTGTTAGAAATTCTTAAAATTTTTAAGTATGTAAAAAAAAAAATTATGTACCATAAATATTTTCAAATATCGGTGAAAAAAGAAAAAACAATGAATTCTTTTTCTTTTTAAAACATTGAAATTGTTGGCAGTCGTGTTGTCATGCCAATTGCCATTCATCTTGTCCAGTTAATTACTATTTAGACTCGTCATCAGTCACCAGATATTTCATGTTCTGAAATGGTTCCTTGGAATAAGAGCTTTTTAGTGGGTTACTTATTCCTAAATTGGATAAAGTATCACCTCAAAGGCTTAATGAAATTGGATAATGTATCACCTTAAACAATGAAGGCCATGGCCAAGTGGCCGGCATGGACTTACCTAAGCTTATGATCCATCTACACTAGCATTTATCCTTTCACACCGGCATCTAGAGATAATCCTTTCATTTACTTTTTTTTTCCTTAGCATAGACGGTTTATTGGAAGGTTTTCAATATGATTAGAAATACTTGTTGTTTAGATAGATATGTGTCTTATTGTTTTATTTGTCTTTTAAACATATAAATTATAAGAGTAACCAATATTTTAGCTTTGCGTAATATGATTTTATTTTAATAATTTATTTTTTATATTTCATGAATTTACCGTTGGCATATATACTCAGACTGTAGTAATATATTTATATCATTTGTTAAACTAAATAAAATATGGAGCAATTTTAATTCAATCATTAACTTGAGAATGATCAAGTTTGAGAACGAGTTTAAACTCATTCGCTCGAAAATATCATAAGCCAAGCTCAATCAACATTTTTATAATTCAATTTTAGCTTAATTTCGACTCTAACTTAGCTTAAGATCGTATTTAATATTTCAAACCAAATTTGAGTATGGAATTGATCGTTTCGATTTGCCTCGTTTGTAATCTTACCAGAGAAAATGTGACTTTTATGTAACTCTACAGGTTTCAGAACTTACTTAAAAAAAACACACAAAGAAAGTGGAAGGAAGATTGTTAATCGACATACATCAACTCATTTTTTTAAAGTCGTTGAAGGATTAAGGATAATTCATATCAAGTGTAAGAATAAGATGTACATATTACACCACTCTATAGGTTTTGTCTAAACTATTTTAAATAAAATCGACAATTGAATTTAATTTTCTATTTAATTATGTAGATCATATATACAAGCCATTTTATATCGATCAAATACTTATAAATATCCATCTATCGTATTATATTTTAACAAAGTTAAAATGTACAACATAATGAACTATATAGATGAAATACTTATAGATATTTTATTAATATAGAATTTATCGTGCATGATCTATATGAATAGAATATTAAATACAACAGTTGGCTAAATTTTAAATAATTTAGAAAAAAAGTTACAAAATAACTAGTGTAAACCGTAACTATTCTTACATCTAGTGTCAATGGATCCACACACACAACTTTTTCTATTAAGTACATCTTTTCGATTTGGTACAATGATGATGAAAATCATTTGATTTTTTTATTTTTCAATTGTCCTTTCAGAATTTATTTAAGAAAATACACAATGAGAAGAGCAGAGAGTCAATTGAGTAAAGATATTGGTCCATTCAAATTTGTCACCCACTTGTGCCATTAGAAAGATTAACAAGTAATAAGTTGAAACATGAAATTTGAGTAGTAAAATGACAAATTTACTTAAAAAAAATATTGTCGCAGATTTCTTGAATTTAATTGGTTGTTTGAAAAGATGATTGAAAAGGGTGGCACAACGGGTGTCCCCTGAAAAAAAATTTGCTTAACAAAGTGTCATGAGAGATTTATGGCATAAGAGTCTATCTCATCATTGAATAAAAATAAAATATATTTTTTTTATCTCTCTTAATACTATTTAACTTTGAAATGAACTATTGTATTATATATCTTTCATAACACTGTACCAAACAAAAATTTCTCGTCTCTTTTAAGCACTCGAGCCTAATCTCTTTCGATTGGATGCAGAGACAACTAACATGCGGGTAAATAATTAAGGAGAGATAGTAATTACTTAAAAGAGGAAAAAAGCATGAGCAGGACTGCGGAGAGTATTCACGTAGTGATGCTATAGTTACCGTACACTTACCTCACGATAGGCTAGCCGAGGATAAGGAAACAACATAGCCAAAACAGAAGCTAAAGCACCAAGAGCAGTACTTGATCCCACATGAAGTGGGTGCATCACCACTCCCGTTTTCCCGCCATCTATAACTGCACCCACACACTATCAGTCTGCCCAAACGCAATCCTCTTGACCATCAATTCCGTCGACTCAGGCAAAGCCACCACAAATGCGCTTATTGCCACCGCAACCGCCGCTAAGCCATAGCCGCCACAATTCCCGAACCTAGCAGGTCCAATCTGACACAGGTTTTTTTTGTTTAGTTTCCTTCAATTCTATTTAAATCCGGTATCACAATCACCCACAGGGCCAATAAAAATGAACTATAACTTGAAGCGTAGCATACAATGCATGCCAACATCCTCTCAAGGTGTCACCAAGTGTTGCATCCGACACGATTAGTATCGTTGTTAAGTACGAAAAGGCCGGAAACAGTAGTAACCGGTGGAGCGGCTCTGGGCCATAGAGGGTGGTGCAACCAACTATGGTGCAGGCTAACACAGTCCTTAAGGCTGAGCCTAGGCGTACTCGCCACAAAACTTGGTGTGTTGTTGTTGCTGACATTTTAAATTTTAATGTTGTTGTTTGTAATAATTTGGCAATTGTTCAGGCTTAAGTAAGGGAAGAGAGGTACATTAATTGGCTTCTTTTTATGGGACAACTAGCTAGCTAATACTGTTAATTAACAGCGTAATCTGTAGCTTATACAATAATTAATTTTAAAGTTGATTTAGTGGGGATTTTTCTTGCTGAGGTGATTGGTTGTCAATTATATTTATAAATTTTTTTATTAAATCGAGTTTAAAATCAATATTTTAGATAGTTCGAAATTCAATTGATAATTTTAAAAAATTTAACTGATAATTTTAATATAAGTGTAATATTTACTTTTTTTTCTTCAATTACAAAGTGTTACAAACACTAGATTACAATTTACAAATTACCATCACCTTAATTGGAGTTGTTTAATTTAGTAGGACCAAGCAACCAAACTTTTTCTCTTTTCTTTCCACCATTCTCCAAGAAATTTTCCTTTCTTTTTTTCTTTCTCCTATCTTCTCTTCTCTCTCTTTCTCGATTAGGCAGTAAAAAGTTTGTCTATTGGTTTCTTTCCATCGTGAAAATTTTGCCTTTGATTTCGAGTCTTTTGGAAGTAAAGCACATGAGCTAATTAATTTTATCATTACTTATGTTTAACAGTAAAGAATGAAATTTGCAACCCATATTCCACAGTGTAACCTATACATACACTTTGATTTGAACTTTTTTTTATATAAAAAAAAAAAGACGAAACAACAAAAGGAGAAAAGAAAAACACGAGCCTCTCCTCCAAGATAACAGAGACCACCGGAGGACGTTGAAGCGGTGTCGTGAAAAGCAGATCTTCCAAGCACTCGAACATGTGTGGCTCCACCATGTGTTTCCCTCCCAATATCTTCAAAATCGTCGTTTTTCCCTATCATTCATAATCATCAAAATTTCAATTAATTTGGTGCAAACAAACGCGGTGTTGAGTGGAAAAGTGTAAAGCCAAAAAAGAAGTGTATTTAAAAATCGGCGCCATTAGATCCGACGAGGAGGCAACGGTCGCCGGGATTGAGGGCGAGAGAGAAATTTTCGATCAAAGGAATGGACCCCGGCGGAGGGTGGCCGTCGATTCCAGGATATGTGAATCTGAGTCCGTTGATCTCCACCGTCGGTTTAGCATTCTCCATGACAGCCATTCGCTTTGTTCAATCACGAGAGAGCTTTGTCTGTTGTATGTCTTAGGCTCTTTTCAATAAAATCGCCTTGAAGACGCTTGCTTTAAGTCCCCACCCAACATGGCCTTAACACCTGGAAATTTGTAGTTGAGCGTTCCACCAAATTTATGAAACTCGAGGCTTCTTCACTTGGCGATTCAAAGTAGAAATCTTGACAAATAGAAGAAGCGCTTTTCAAAATACGCTTATAACCCCATTAACGACTTAAAATTTTAGAAAAGCCTACGTGGCTGGCCTGGCGGCACTAGTAAGCAGTAACCTGCATAGATAAGTAATTTCAAATGTGTTAGGCTTGTTAAGACTTGTGAAATTGTGAGGTCTACGAAATTAAAAGTGTAAAACTTTCACTTTGGTGTCGGGGTGTTTCAGTAATTTTATAATTCTAATGAAATCATACATGTAATTAATGTTGGGAAGTCTGTCCTAAATATAATTGATGGTTTATTCTTTGTTTGAAGATTTAATTTGAAAATTTCAAAAGTTTGAGCTTCTGCCTATAATTTTATTTAATTATTGAACGGAACGTTGAAAAAAAATCTATAACGCCCTTTGGATCAAAGTTAAAAAGGATCTATCTTCCCACAAATTTGATACAAATATCCAAACAAAGTCCTTGCATATTTGACTGTGTAGCATAAATAACAAAAAATCATTTTTCCTTCGGAGAAAATTTGAAGAGACAAACGCAGCTTGTTTTGAAACCCTTCCCCAACGATAGTACCTTATCTTTTACACTCTATTTGGTCTAGCTGAATTCCAAACTTTTTAATTGAATTTCATAAGTTACTGTGTTTGGTTTGTTAATAAAGTGTGAAATTCATTTGCAGATGAACCAATCATATGTTTAGTTTGCTAATAAAAGTGTAGAATTCATTAGTGGAATTGAGTAAGATTTAGACAAATTCTATCAAAGAAAATGAACTATAGATTTAATTTTCTTCCAATTTGTTTGGATACAAAGAGATGAGAAGCTCTTGTATCTATTAGGGCCCGAAGGGGCCTTCCTGCGAGTGTTGTGTCCACGAATATTGCTGCTGCAGGATGTTCTATAGTTTTGATGGTTTCAAATACTCGTATTGTTGCCAGCCTTTCTCCTTAGCCTGATTTGTTTCTTTAGCCACTATGCTTGCAATTTTACTGCACTTAGAGCACTCAAGGCACGATCAGGTCCTTCACAAATAAAACATGCAAGTCTCCGTTTCAGTTGGAAAAAAGACTCACCTTGAGGATTTTTACCCGTTACGGCTTTGCTTGGTCCATCCTCATGACCTCTTCCTCAATCCTCTTTACGTACTCCACTGTATCCCGGGCGTTAGGTCTTGTAAGGGTTCAGATCCCTTCTTCGGAACTCTATAAAGGATTTTGCTACTACTATTGTGTGTGCAAGGTCTTGAACACCTCTTCACTATAACTCCAGCTTGGCCCACCTGGTTAATCCATCCATGAAAGTAAACAGTGCATCTTTTTCGGCCATGTCAGGGATTTCTAATAGTAATTCTAAAAATTCACGGATATATTCTCGGATGGCTCCTTTCTTTTATTGGAATCGTCTTAGTTTTTCCTGTGCTTCATCCTCTATGTTTTCGGGGTAGAACTACCTCTTAAGGTCTCCTTTGAACTCCTCCCATGTGGTTATGGAATAAGTTCCTCTACGAGTGTTGCCATACATGCGCCTCCACCATACCATTGTAACATCAACCAAAGATAGAGGTGTTGTTTTTACTTTGGGGCCCTCATCTTAGATCCCCATGGCATCAAAGTACTTCTCAAGTCCCCATAAGAAGTTGTCTATCTCACGGGCGTTCCTCGTTCCTCTATAGTTCTTGGGTTTCGGCATGTCCGGCCTTCCTCCTAAGTTGTGAGCAGTCTCCGTGCTCTTGATCACTTATGTCTTACACAAGATTAGTTCCTCTTTGAGTTTGTCCACCTCATTCCTAAGGTCCAGTACTACGGCTTCTATGATTTGGTCTCTCTTGGACAATGCATCAACAGCTATGTTGAGTGCACCCAACATCTGACCTCTTAGCTCTTCGTAATCCTCCCTGGTTGCGGTCCCCTGTTCCCATTCCTCAGCTTGCTCCCTTTCCTTGGCTGCAGCTATTTCGAGCCTTCACACGCATTTCTTTAGCGTTGTCAGCATGTCCCTTAACTTTCCCTTGCAATCACTGGTGCGATGTTGTTGACGAGCTCTGTTCCCTTGATCCCCCCCGACATGTTCTGTTGACTACCCGAACAACCTATGCTCCGATACCAACTATCATCACGAGCTGAATTTTCCTGATCCAACTCGTGCAACACTAGTTAAGACAAACGGGTCCTTGTACTTTGATGGTGTGCCAACTAAACAGCCCAAAACAATTTTTTCTTGGAAATCGGTTTTTTTTTAACAGCAAATTAAATTTATTAGTATAAAGACATTGCAATGCAAAGAAATCTCCACAATGAAAGAAACATATGATCAACTAACTAAACAACCACAAAACCAAACCCAACTTCACAAGACACCATATATAACAAATGAACAAACAAAATAAAACATAGCTAAATTATACCTAAACAAGCCACAAAAGATTTCAAATTCACCCAACAAAATTCAATTTTTGATGCACTTCTACCTCTCAATTTCCTCTCTATCCCTTAATTCCATTTGATAAAGCTTTTCAATCATGGTCTCCTCCCTACCATCAAAACTTAATCCTATCTTCTTGCCCAACTTCCAAGTCTTAATAGCCTCATCCCAAGCTTCTCATCCCTAGAAGAGGATGCCACAACAACTAAGTTGTTCGACGAACCATTTTTAAAGACAAACTTGTTTTTAAAATCAATCTCAACACCATCATCCAAAATTCATTTCTTAGTAAACTTCTTACATTTTATTTTTCTTTTTCCTTATCCTAAGAAGCTTGATGTTAAAAGGTCGTGTACTGGTTTCCACTCTTCTCCTCCGACGAGAAGATAAACTATGCTTAGTTTTACGAAATATGGAATCTGCAACATCAAAAAGTCACCTCTTGGAATGGCTCAATATCAGGCCCAAGCTCATCTACTATATAATTAGGAGAGAAGTTGCTTGCTGCATGAAGAGACACTACCATCCTCACCAACACAATTAACACTAAAAGAAGAGATAAGATTAACTAAAGATGAAAAAAAGGATTGTGAATTATTAATGATAGAAGTTTATTTAAGGTTGTTGAGAGTCCTAATTAGGTTTAAGTTAAGAGTCCTAATTCGGTTTCATTTTATGTGTCATAGTAGGTTTCTTAGTCTTACTTAGTTTATGTTTATCTTATCTAGATGATGTCTCCTAGTCCTATTGATATTCATAAGTATATATGTAGGACTGTTGAATTGTATTCGTATCATCAATCAATAATAAAAAATTCTTTCAATTCTTAATTGCAACATGGTATCAAAGCTATTGATCTTGTTTTGAGAGTCGTCTTTTGAGTTTTCGCAATTTTGGTGAGCCGCTTAACGCCTCTCATCCGATAATCAATTCCATAAAAAAACTATTTCACGACATTATTCTCGAGTACTGTTTACGATACTATTCATGGGTATTGTTCTCGAATACTGTTCACGACAATATTTTCCAGCATTGTTCACAGGTAGCAGAGAAAGTTTGATAAATAGATTCGTACAAAAAAGTGAAAAAAAAGACAATAAAAAAGAAGGTTGTCAAAAAAAAAAACATAATAGACAAAAAATGCATTAAAAAAAAGCTTAGTATTAAAAAAACATGAATTTAAAAAAATAAGAATAAGTGTTCAAGAAGAAGAAAAAGAGTTCATCACCCCGATGTTGATGTTGTTAACCCGATTAAACCCGTATTGATGTTGTTTCCTCCAAACTCAATAATTGTAACCCATTCAAGTCAAAGTCAAAGTTAGTAAAAAAATAAAACAAAGAGTCAAAGTCTTATTGATCCAGTGTTCTCGGATCTAGTCTCGTTATGTGGTACCGGCGTGGTGACCTAACTGTTTGTCATAGGTTATTGTAATTTATAGGTTTGAGTTTATTTGTTTCAGATTGGATGATGTTTGTTGTTGGTATGTGTTTTTTTGTATAAGTTGGTTTATGTGTATGCTCTAATTAAAGGGGAAGTGTTGAAAGTCCTAATTAGGTTTCCTATTATGTGTCCTACTAGGTTTCTTAGTCTTACTTAGTTTATGTCTATCTTATCTAGTTGATGTCTCCTAGTCCTATTAGGTTTGATATTCATATATATATATATGATTGTTGAATTGTATTCATATCATCAATCAATAACACAAAATTCTTTCAATTCTTAATTTCAAGTAATAAGAGCACACAACATCTACAATTTGGATTTTAGAAACTTTAAATGACAACGTACAATTAATTCTTAGATCCACATTTTGGAAAACGGAAAAAGCATTTCTTTACCTTGTTGCTTATAAGCTATTAACTCAAAAATAATACAAGTGTTATATGTGTGTATACTTGACTACACTTTTTCCTCTGAAAATCACTTCTCTCTTGTCTCTAACAATGATGATCATTAGAGAAACTACAGATGAGGAATTTTATGCATTTTCGGGTCCACTTGCTATCGTACCATATGTACCAAATCAGGCCATTGATCATCATCGTGTTCGAAGGCCACCCATGCAAATAGAAGTGATAGATGGCACCACCACTAGATTACCCCATGGGTGGCTTGTTGAGAAAAGGCTTTGTACTAACGAAAAGTACTGGGGCAAAATCGACCAGGTTCTTAATTCTATCATCTCTCAATCTCAATTTATATATATAGTTTTCAAGTTTTGAGCTAATTTAGTGTCACTAGTACTACTTCATGTTGATCTGAAAGGTTGGTTTCATATTTAATTATCTTTGGGAAAAAAAAAAAGAGATATTGGGTTAACTTTTTTCTAATTAGTTAAGAGAGTTTTTTGTTTTATTTTTAATTATTATTATTATATTTTTCTTAAGAAACATTAATTAATATATATATATATATATATTAATGAAGGTAATTGTAGTGATCTATTATTTTCCTTCTCTCTTGAGATGTGTTACCTGGTGACTCTTTTTTTCAACATTAGTCAAATTTTCATCTATATATAATTAAAACATTTCAATGTTTTTTTATAAAAAAAAATTAATTCGGTAATCAAATGAAGTTCATGGGGTCTCAAAGTACAAAGAAAAGAAAAAGAACTCACTTTGGGCCAAACTGGTAGAGGTCCAAGAGCAAACAATGGGCCAATATAAGGGTTTGGACTGCTATACCTCATGGTTCATGACCTGAAAATTATATGAAAATTGAGCACAAACAGAAAACTATGGGCTTGTTGGCACAAGGCACAGTTGCCAATTTCGCACAAAGAAAATTATACAAAAATTACAACCAAGGCCTATAAGCAATTATGTAAAAGTTTTTATTTATTTATTTTTTTAATAAATTGAACTTTATTTAAAAACAAAGTTTAGAGCATATATATTTGCAAATACAAAAGGTCACATTGAATCAGGGACCTCTCTCATCCGATACATTGGTTCTTTAAAAGAACTAACCAACCTAGTTAATTAATCTTATTGACAGCTCTACGAGATGCCTCCACGAACACTGATAGAAACCTTTCTTCCAATGTTGAGCTTCCACAATCAAATTTCTGTTTTGAGTTGAGATGACCACACTAGAACCACTCAACAATAATATTACGAAAACCTGTTTCCGACGCAAGTTTTACACCTTTGATCACCGCTTTCACTTCCACCAAGGCAACTTCATGAATAAGAGGAAAAACAGCCAACATAAACCTAAGCATTTGTAAATGTATATATACTGCTAAGGTAAATAATATTAAAAAATTTTAGTTTATTGTAAATAAAAAATTATAATTTTATTAGGACACTCTAAGGTGTGTTTGGGTAACAATTTTTTATTTTCGAAAACTGTTTTCGAAAATGAAAATCGACAACAGTTTTCTAATGTTTTCTAAAGAAAACATGTTTGGATAACTGTAACTCGAAAACTGTTTCCAAAACAGAAAACAGTGAAATGCTGTTTGGATAATCTTATTTTGAAACTCTTTTGATACACCTTGTAATTATTTTTAGTTTTGAGTTTAAATTTAAAATCTATATTAATTTTATTTATCTTATTTACTAAATACTTAAAAATAATTAATATTATTTTATTTTCAAAATTTTAATATTTTTTATAGACCATGGAGAAAGAATGAAACAGAGAAATGAATACTGATTTTAAAGCTATTTTTCAAAAATTATGTCAGAAAACACCAATTTCGAGTTTTCAGAAAACAGTTTTTGAAAACTGGTTTTTTAAAAACTGTTTTAGAAAATTACTTTTGAAAACTGTTTGCCAAACATAGAAAAAAGTTTTTGAAAACTAAAACCAGTTTTCAAAAACCTTATCCAAACATGCTCCTAATATTTCTTAATCTTATTAAAACACTTTATATATACCTTATAAATATAATCTTTTATTACTGTAACATTAAACAATCAATAATCACAAACCTTAATTCTCCTAACTTCTCTTGTAACTTCTTCATGGTATCAGAGTATTACGACCCTATTGCTCTCTTGTCTTCTTCTTCCTCCCTCACCAAAACCGACGCCACCTTCTCTCCTCTCTTTGCCGAAATTCAACCCATTTTCCACCTCACACTGACATCACTCACCCACCTAACGCTGACATCTTCTACCCATCTCATGCTGCCACAAATTCACCTATTCTCCTTCCTAGCACTAACGACCCCCATGTCCTCCATAAAGTCGACCCCCACCATGACATCACCTACCATCTCTTGTTCCTTTCAATTATGACACCAAACAACTTGACCCTATTACCTTCCCTGGTCTTAGACCTGCCCATGTAGTCATCATCCAAACACTACCAAACCCCATCGACCCCACTGTGATTACCTCACCCCACTTACCTCATCTTCATGCCACTACACTCACTGACCCCACCGTGCCCTCAACATCACATTTTTACTTCTGCATCTACTCCCACATGTCACTCCACCACACAACCAGTAGATTTTTCGATTTCTCACAATTCTTTTCCAGGCGCCACACGTCCCAACACTACCTCTCTTGCGGCCCCACCACCCAAGCCCTTTCACTACGTCCCTGGACATATGCCGGTTGTCCTCTACAGCTTTCCTCTCCAACTCGGTTCTTCCTTTCCCCAACCGACTGTACCCTCCCGTATCCACACACCAATTCCTCCTACGTTCACTAACCTCTTTCTACTTTCCGCTCCTAGCATTACACATCTAATTAGTATTAAACTCAACAATACTAATTATATTTTTTAGCGTTTTCAATTTTTTTCAGTCTTTATAAGCTATGACCTGATTGACTATGTTGATGGCACTTTCTCTTGTCCCTCTCAATATTATTTCTCCAGTGATGGCACCACAACTCTAAATCAGGTTTTTCAAACATGGCTATGTATGGACCAATGCTTTCGCTCTTGGATTAACATTACCCTCACTTTGGACATCTTTTAAGACGTCCATGATCTACGTACCTCTCGGGATGTCTGGTTGGCATTGGAATAACGTTACCTTGATCAATCCAATGCCAATGAGTTTGACCTCCACCTGAAGCTTCACAAACATACCAAAGATGGTCTCTCTATGGAAGAATATCTACGATACCTCAAAGCTATAGTTGATGCTCTTACTGCCATCAATTCACCACTCTCCACCAAAGACCTCTTCTCCTATGCATTCTGCCTCCCGAATATGAAAGTTTCATCACTACAATCACCAACATCACTTTTGCCTTTGATAGTTTACATACCAAGTTACTTCTCCAGGAACAACGCCTGAAGCATCTTCGGGTCACTTCTCCATCTTCTGACCCTCTTATAGCTCTTGCCGCCGCCACCACCACCTCTGGCGTTTCTCGTGGTCGTGGCAGGGGTTGCTCAAGCTATCAGGGTCGTGGCCGTAATACTGGTCATGGGGACTTCACTCAGCATAATTCAGGTACTAATCAATCATCTAATTTAAATTTACTTGCTCTACTAGTACTTCCTCTTACAGCCATGATGGACTATTCGGACCTGTAATACTCGTGTTTTTAAAGTAAGGGTAAATAAGTAATTTGATAGATATTATATGGAATTAAAATAATATATATATGAAAGATTTATTATTGAATAAAAATAATTCTTTTGAAGAAAAAAACTAGACACTTTGACGCTAAGTGTCCAGGTGTAATGTTTTGTGATTTTAAAAACTAAAAACCTGGAAGCGTTCAAATTTGGTTACAAAGAAGAAAGGAAAAAAAGGAGAAAAACCAACACCTGGACGTCTAGGTGTTCGATGTCTAACATGCAAAGTAGGCATGTTAGACAACAAAGAAGAATGGTGGATCTTTGCAGTGAAACAATTTTGATATAAAAACAATTTTTATTGTTTTGTTTTATTATTTCCTACTAAATCTTGTTTGGTTTTCTATTTTCTTCAATTTAAATTACTCTCTTTATTTAAAAACCCGAGGACTCAAAAGAAGGTTGAAAGATTGAAATTTTGAAGAAGTTTATGGGAGAATTTTAAAGAGATTCAAGGGAAGCTTTAAGAAAAACAAAAAGTAATAATGTGAATTTTATTTTTTGAAATTATATATACATGAAATTACCCAGAATTTGATGTAGAAATTTAAAGGATATGAATTATGGAAGAACTGAAGAATAAATTAGAAATTTTAATATAAATATTATGTCATGTGTTGATGATTAGCAATCGGGTGAAATTGTTGAAATGAGCAGAAAAGGTAAGAAGGTGATCCATGAGTAGCTTTAAGTGCTACACGGTGAGTTAGATTTACTTTTAATAATCGAAACCAATAAAAATATGAAGTTATAATATTTGAATAAATGGTTGAATTATAATGATTTAACGACATATTTTCTGTTATATATGAAAATTGATTGAATTATTGATTTGGAATTTGAAAATATGTTGAATATTAATTATATAAGAATTTATATTTTAAAAATGATGGGTTAATGAAAATTATGCTGAGAAGTTATATGAAACATCTGAAAATATGATTGAAAATTTATATGATATATGAGAAGATAATTTAATTAATATGATAAAAAAAAATAATTATGAGAAAGAGTTGGATAGCTAAATTGAATGCTTGAATGTATGTTTGTTTTCATATTATTGCTCATATGCATGAAATAAAAGACCAGGAAGGCAGCTGGTCTGCTTGTTTCCATATTATTGTTTATATACATAAAATAAAAGACTGGGAAGGTAGCTGGTCTAGCTAAAAATAAAAGACCGGGAAAACAATTGGTCTAGCTAAAAATAAAAGGTCGGGAAGGTAGTCGGTCTAGCTGAAAATAAAAGACTGGGAAGGCTGCCAGTCCAGTTGAAAATAAAAGATAGGGAAGGCAGCCGGTTTAGCTGAAAATAAAAGACTGGGAAGGCAGTTGATCTGGCTAAAACATGTCGATATTTTGGAAGACGTTCCCAGATGATAATATAAAATGATCTGAAGAAAAAGAGAGAAAGATAATTTAAATTCATGCATTGCATTTGTTTTAATTATTGATTTTTAATGATTGAGATGCTAAAGCATTAGTCTTCATTATGATATGATTGATAGACAAAATGAGTCTCACAGAGTGACATATATGATGAGAAAGAAATATGATAAAAAAATGATTTGCTTAATTGATTATATGCTGTGAATCTCATAACGAGGTAAATAATGATTTTAAATTGAAAATCTCAAGATGATTAAATATATGAGAAGAAAAATTGATATGTTTGATGATTAATTTAAGATGAGATTGATAAATGGTTGAAATTATAATATGATGTTATTATTGATTTGTATGAGATAATAGATTAATGAATATGAGAAGATTATTTGAAAGATTGAATGATTATCTGTGAAGAAATAGATGATTTATATTGGTAAATTAGAAACAATTAAATTATAAGATGTGACTAAAAGTATATAATCGGGTACTTCTAGTAAATTTAATTCACTGAGCTTGTGAAGCTCACTCCTCATTGTTAAAAATTTTCAGGCAGTGGGCAGGACAGATAGAGTTTCGAGTTGACAGCAGAGTAACTACCTTAAGTAAGTCATGTGTTCAAGTCGTCAGATATTTTAAGAAAGAAGAAAGAAAAATTTGTAATAAAAATATTTTCATGCATTTTGTTATATGTATATATTGTTTCTGAAAGGAGGATGATGATGTATCTTCTCTGAGAAGAGTTAAGGATTGGATAAAATTTATTTGTTTTAGTTGATGTATTTTTGTATTGTTACGTATATGTATCGTGCTAAGATTTCAAAATATGACGACACTGTCTCGGAGGTGGCCAGCCTGGGATGGGTCGTTACAAGACCATACCTTGGATCCTTCTCCACACCATGTCAGATTTGTCACACAACTAGTCACTTCGCCCTAAATTGTCCTCACCATTTTAATTGTGTTGATATTTCTCATGACTTGCCAAAATCATTTGCTACTATGTCTCTTGGTGAGTCCATGGCCGCCTAGTGGTACCCTGATATGGCTGCCTCAGCTCACATGACTCTTCCGTCAGGTATACTTAATAACCTTACACCTTATGTTGGCAAAACTAAAATTTTAGTTGGTAATGGACAATTGCTTGATATTAATAATATTGGTTCTACTTTCTTACGCACCTCCTCTAAACCACTTCACCTTAATAATGTCTTACATGTCCCCAACTTGTCTCACAACTTACTTTCTGTTAAATGTTTATGTTCTGATAACAATTGTTTTGCTAACTTTGATGCTTATCATGTTACAAGAGTATGGGGAAAACTCTTCTAAAATCTTCCAGTGATGGTGATCTATACCTTCTTCCTCCAGACTCAGTCACTGCCACCCCCTAGCTTTGGTCTCTAGCAAGTCTCGGGTGATGTTTGACATCGTAGGCTTAGTCATTTAGGTCCTTGTGTGTTATCTCTTTTGCAAATTATAAGCTGAGGTTCAAACCTAAGAGGGGGGTGAATTGGGTTTTAAAAACTTTTGCTTAATTAACTTGCAAGTTTTTAAACAGTTAAATACACAATGGACATAATCAAATAATATGCTTGAAAGTAAAGGAGTTTAAGGAAGAGAATATACAAACTCCGTTTATAGTGGTTTGGTAATATTGGAATCTCTCTGACCCTACGTCCACTCTCTTCAAGGAATCTCCTTGAAGCAATCCACTAAAACCTTTAGCTGCGCAACTTCACGGGTGTTGCACAAACCTTACAACTTCCTCACGGAAGCTACAATGAAGTGTTTAATCCTAAACACTCTAAGAGTTATACCAATTCTTTTCCTTTACAATAAATGGAATTTGCTGTAAATAATATACTTGAAAGTAAAGGAGTTTAAGGAAGAGCATATGCAAACTCCATTTATAGTGGTTCAGTAATATCGGAATCCTTCCGACCCTACGTCCACTCTCTTTAAGGAACCTCCTTGAAACAATCCACTAAAACCTTTAGTCATGCAACTTCACCGGTGTTGCACAAACCTTACAACTTCCTCACCGAAGCTACAATGAAGTGTTTAATCCTAAACACTCTAAGAGTTATACCAACTCTTTCCCTTTACAATAAATGGAATTTGCTGTAAAGTAAATGGTAGAGAGATAGCAATAAGTGCTTTTACAAATGAACAATATCTCTCTTTCAAGAACAAACTTGAAGAATGGCTCAATAATAAAATTTTCAAAGCTTTTGAGAATTAATGAGCTATATTGTGAATTGAATGTGTTCTCTTCTCATTTTAAATGCTCATTGAAGTGGGTTTATATAACCTTAAACTAATATAGTCGTTAGACACCGACTTGGTAGGTTTGGGGCATTAAATGCTCATGTCCCGCGTATCAAACGGTCATATATTCGAATTACCAGTCGACTGGGTCAAGTGAAGAATTTTCACTTTTTAGGCTAAGGAGAATACCAGTCGACTGGGTCATAGTACCAGTTGACTGGGAACTCTCTGTCCCTTATCCCAGTCGACTGGTATAGGGACCCATTAGACTGGGTTGTCCTTCAACCCAGTTTTCCTTTTCCAAAAATAGTTTTTGACTTAGAAACTTTTAGTTTAGTTTTGTCAAAGTATTTTGTAAATTGAGCCACATATCAAGCTATATAATTGAACACAAGAGATGTATAATTGTTTCAATTGACTTAATGCCTATTCTAAATCTTCTATCTTGTTTTGGTGTCTGAATCGCGTTGAGTTCTTGCATCTTGTTTCTGTACTAAATGCTTTTACCGCTTAAACATTTACATAAAACTGTTAGTACAATTAGAGTAGTTTTTTTTTGTCATTATTAAAATCAAATATGGGTTAACAATCTCTCACTTTTTTATGATGACAAAACTAAGGAGAGAAAAATAATTTTAAAAACTAAGTGTTGGATTTTAGAAAAATTTGGGCAGTCTTCTATTTTTTTCTGATAGAAACCAACCTGTTAAGCATTCAAACGTGGTTTAAATACAGTTATATCAACCCAACCAAGCAATGAAAGTCTATAATACATTTGCCAACATGTTCGGAGCAATGCTCCCCCTAAATTTATGCTCTATTCTAAATTTACATATAATTTTCTCTTTTTACATTGATTTTTCTTATTTTTCTCCCTCGTTTTGACAATAGCAAAAAAAAGGGGTGTAAACTTAAAAAATAAGCAAAATTAACACCATGGTAATGAAGAAAAGGCAAAAAAAACCTGTGTGCAAAAACTAGGCATGATTCGGAGTTAGGAAGACTTCCCAGGAAGAATTATAAGTTTGCACATAAGTGTTACTAGTTAAAGCATACAGTTGAGCACAAATAGTTCTAACCAAGCAACCAAATAGCATAAAAGTAACATATATATATGAATGAGAGCTATGGTCTAAACAAGTAAAAATGGATACATCCATTCATCATGAGCTTATAGAAAACTGTCTGAAAGTACAAGCACATGAATGTAACAAGACAAATGAATGTTCGTGTTAACATATCTAGGGAGCTATATATACATAACAAATAGATAAAAATAAAAGGCTTAGCGAGCGGGTGAATTAGATCCATCTCGAAGAAGATCCCAAAGCTCAGCCAAAGAGTCCTCTGTGTGCTCCTAGTGTAACTCAAAATCGTCTCGGAGTGCGCAGAGGTTGTGACGCATAGAATCAACTGAAGAATTCAAGCTCTAGAACCCAGACTGCATGGACAGTTGGAGGCTCGCAATAACCTATAGAATTTCATCGTAGCCAACCTGACCAGTATTAGAGCCACCATGCTGTGGACTAGGTGCTCACTTGTCAGTGTTCATAGTAGTGGGATGAGTTGCATCACCCGACATCTCATCCTCTTTCTCGATGCTATCACCATCACCGATCCGTATGTTCCTCCCATCCTTGGAGTAAATCATACCTTCTCGGATCGTGCACCCTATCTTCTTCAAAGAAGAGACATTTATGATGTCTTTGGGGCTGATATCCTAAGCCTTTGAGGCAAGTAAGGGGACATGGAAATACTGGAGGATCAGGGTGATTAACATCCCATATGGGAGGCACTAGGAGTCACTAGCTTTGCCATTAATCATGTTGGTGAGCAATAGGGGGTAGATATTGAAACAATGCCCAGTTTTTAGACACCAAATCAATACCACATCTATCTTAGATAGATAGCCTCGACTCCCGAGTCTCGGGTGGATGATCCAACTCACAATAAGATTGAACAGCTTTGAGTCGAAGGGCATGTCACTACATTGGTGAGATGTAGTGGGCCTAAAGATATAATTAGGGTCGCCCCTAACAATCTGGCATACCTCTTCATAATCAAAGTTGTCTGGCCATCCATCCAAACTCTACTGGACCCCTCCCACGGGGATTCTCAGTATGCTGACCAGGAGGTCAGTGTTCACCTCGAATTCTATGCCCATTACACTAGTCTTGAACCAAAGAGCCAGTGGACTCGGTTTCACTATGTTGGCATAGAATTGGTGAATGAGGCGAGGGTAAAATTTCTAGTGGATCTTGACAAATGGTGTCAAGTGAATAGCCTCGAAAGCAGGTAATATATCGAAATTTGCATGACGGATAAAATCGAATCGACGAATCTATCCATCATGATTTTCTTGTTGCGTATTGCAGAATTATACCTAATCTTAACGTCGGGGCTCCAAAAGAGCGAGTCATCGAGCTCAATCTTCATCTTTTTGCTCGAAGAATCGACTAGCCCCTTCCTTTTAGTATCCAATGCTGAGGACTTCTTAAAGCAAGGCCTTGTATGTGCGTGATGTGTGTGTTGTGAATTTTAAATTACTTGCAAGCGCACGAGTCATTTGCAATATAATGTGTGCAAGTGCGAGGTCAAATCCACAGGGAATTACGTCGTGAAAATTGATTTTTATCTAAACTAAACCTATTTTAACCTAGTTCCAAATTTTTGAATTGTGTCTTGCAAAAAATATAAACTTAAACTAAATTGGTTTGAAACAAATAATAAAGATACTAAGGTATAATTCCATGAATCCACCATTATACAAATCACAGTGAATACCCTAATTCAACCAAATAATCCAATGTATCCCTTTAGAATCACAATGGATATCCAATTTACTTTGGATGATCCGCCGTATCCGGCAGATGAAACACAAAGAATATCCAATTTGAACAATTTAAACACAATCAATCATAAGAATTTACTCAAACAATTGAAACAAAACATTAATACTAAAATATCAGAATTATACGAACATATCTGAAAATATTATGCTAAACAATGGCGAAGCTTCATCTTCAACCTTAGATAAAGGTATTAGCTTCTCATGATTATGAAACTAAATTTCACAATTAAAGTGCTAAACATAAAACTTTAAACTCAAAAGAAATAAATTAAAACTAACTATACATGGATAGAGAAATTCCACTCACAGCTGATGTGCGGCACTTTCCCCCTTTGGTAGCAAAGCCTTCTAGATTGAACATAGAAATCCTCCGGATTGCACACTTTTTGATGAAGTGAAATGGGGCTTTTATAGGGGAACTCCATGAGTGTAATGTGTTTCCAATCCGATGTGAGATGTGTGGATATAGAATGTGTTTCCAACCAATGTGGGATATGGGATTTAAGCCTTCACATGCCCTTCAAAACTTCTGCCTACGCTGAAATCCCGCACAGCCTGACCTTTGTCTACTAAAACTGCTATAACTTTCTCTAGAAAAATCATATTTATGAGCCATAAAATTCTCCAAAAAATAGAGATCCAGATCTTTCCAAGCATATATAGCTCATCTCCTGGTTCTTCCGGAATCATTACAGTTTAATCCGTAAAAATCACTTCTGCCACGCTGAAATCACGCCCATCCTGACCTTTGTCTACTAAAACTACCATAACTTTCTCTAGAAAAATCATATTTATGAGCCATAAAATTCCCCAGAAAATAGACATCCGGATCTTTCCAAGTATATATGGTTCATCTCCTGGTTCTTCCTGAATCAATACAGTTTAATCTGCAAAAATGATTGATCTGTACGGACAAGTCTGGAAATTTTGTGAAACTCATTTCCAAGTGCTTATAAACCTGTAAAACAACGAAAAAAAACAGCTCAAAGTAATAAATTCCTAAGCTAAAAAATTTGAATTATAGGGCCAAAATATGCAATATTTGTCACTCATCAAATACCCCCAAACTTCCATTTTGCTAGTCCCTTAGCACAACAAACTAAAAAAACTAAATGAAAAACAAAGAACACAAAGATAAATCCATCATTCATGGTGTCCAAAAATTTAAGTAGCACACAAAACCATGATATTCATTCATGAGCAAGGTTAAAATATAAACCCATCTTCGCAATGAATAGGAATTTTAAAATCTAATTACTTACAAAAAGCAGGCTAAGGCATCACTAGTCTGACTTAGTGTAAAGTGAATTAGCATATAAAGATGAGGCTTCTAAATAAATTTAATGTGCAATGTCTCCATGTCTCAAGATTCACAGAATTTCTCATCAGAATGAACAACGATGCATAATTTTATTTTCTTCTCTCTTTTATAATAAGGCTCTACTATGTTTAGTTCCCTTAAACTTTCTAATTGACCCATGTAGCGAGTGTTGAGTCAATGACTCCTAAACCAGATGATTTTAGGGCATTAGGTGTAAAGAAACCCCTAAGGACTTACTAACTCGAGTAAAAAAAGGCTATAAAACTAAACTGGCCTTAATGCTACCAAGCAAAATTCTCACCTTTTGACGTGAACACTCACTACTTACTGAGGTAAGAGGTCCAGTTACTCAGTGAAAAGTTTCTCAATGATCATTACGAATAAAATTCCCATCTTTTGACGTGAACACTCACTGCTTACTGAGGCAAGAGGTCTAATTACTCAGTGGAAAATTTATTAATGATCATCATGAGCATTTTTCTCTTTTTGTGCAAATTTTTTTATTTATACTTTTCTATGCCAAAGTGTTTATCCAACAAGTCATCCAATTTCAGTTAAGTCATGGAAACATACACATTAAAATCACATGTCATACCTCACACTATTTTGTGCTAATGTGCTCATGTCAGATTAGATCAAACATATGAATTCTTAAATGCCTAAATTAAGTAACAAAATTTTAAAACTCTATCATCAAATCACGTGTTCAAGATTTTAAGCTCACCAATGACATCACATCACAGTATTCGTTTAGATCAACTAAAATTTCAAAACAATCATGAACATGCATTTATCTTTTCAATAATATATAAAAAACTGGGACAAAGTGTGTGTGAATGTGTCTTCCATACCCCCTAACTTAAATTACACATTGTCCCAAATGTGTGAATAATATGGAAAGAGCTGACCTGGGAGATAGAGAGCTAGCTGGACTGGCATGGCTCATTGTATACCCCTAAACTGGAACTGAAGTACACATTGTCCTTGAAAAAATAAAGACTGAAAAACAAAAGAAACATTAGAAATAAACAGTAACAAAAAATATGTAAAATAATAAACAAACATAAATGATATGCTATGGGGTGCCTACCATGAGCACTAAGTTTAAGGTCTTCAGCCAGACTCTCCATAGTAGATGACACTCACTCTGAGAAACTAGGATCCTCTAACAATATCGTCTCAATATCCGAACTCTTCAACTCCAAGAATGATTTTAGCCTCTGTCCATTCACCTTCAAAGTGTTACCATTCTTTGGATCCTCAATCTCGATGGCCCAATGAGGAAAAACCGACCGAATAAGAAATGGGCCTGTCCATTGAGATTTTAGCTTGCTTGGAAAAAGATGCAGGCGTAAATTGTAAATAAGAACTTTTTGACCAGGCTTAAAAAACCATCTCAAAATGTTATGGTCATGAGTCTTCTTCATTCGTGCCTTGTACAACCATGCACAATCATATGCATCATTCCGCAGCTCCTTTAATTCATTGAGTTAGAGCTTCCTTTATGAGCCAACCTTCGAAAGATTGAAGTTCAGCTACTTGATAGCCTAATACGCTCTATACTCCAATTCCACCGGAAGGTGACATGCTTTTTCGTACACAAGACAATATGTAGACATGCCAATTGGTGTTTTGAATGTTATCCGATATGCCCATAGTGAATCATTCAATCACAGAGACCAATCTTTTTTATTCGGGTTCACAGTCTTCTCCAGAATGTGTTTAATCTCGCGATTAAAAATTTCCACTTGTCCACTCATCTGCAAGTGATACGGGGTGGCAACCTTATGTGTGATGAAATACTTCTTCATCAACTGCTCAAAAATCCGGTTGCAAAAGTGCTTACCTCCATCACTTATGATTGCTCGAGGCGTACCAAAACGAGTAAAGACAGTGTCCTTCAAAAATTGGACCACAACTCTGTGGTCATTGATCTTCCATGTAACGGCCTCCACCCATTTGGACAGATAGTCCACAGCAACCAGAATGTACAGATAGCCAAAGGAGTTTGGGAAAGGTCCTATAAAATCAATGCCCCACACGTCAAAAAACTCAACAATCAGAATAGGGTTGAAGGGCATCATATTCCTCATAGAAAGACTCCTTAGCTTTTGGTAATGCTCACAAGATACACAGTAGGTGTGAGAGTCTTGGAACAGGGTAGGTCAATAGAATCCACACTACAAAATCTTTGCAGCGGTCTTCTTAGCATTGAAATGGCCTCCACAAGCATGATCATGACAAAAAGGTGATGACATTAGATTGGTCATGCTCCGGAATACACTTTTTAATGATCTGATCTGGACAATACTTGAACAAGTGAGGATCATCCCAGAAAAAATGCTTTACCATGGCAAAAAACTTGGACTTATCTTGTCGCCCCCAATGTAAATGCATTTGACCGGTGATAAGATAGTTCACTATATTGGCAAACCATGGCGCGGGATTGTGAGTAATGTGCATCAATTGCTCATCAGGAAAGGTCTCAGAAGTGGGAATGGCAACCTCAATGAAATCCACTATCAACCTAGACAAATGGTTCGCCACCACATTTTCAGAATCTTTCTTATCCCGAATCTTTATGTCGAACTCCTAAAGTAACAAAATCTATTGGATAAGACGAGATTTAGCTTCATTTTTGGAGAAAAGATACTTCAATGCTGCATGATCCAAGTAGATAATGACTTTCGATCCTAACAAATAGGATCTAAACTTGTCCAATGCAAAAATGACTGTTAGCAACTCATTCTCAGTGGTAGAGTGATTGAGTTGTGCATCGTTTAGAGTTCTTCTTGCATAGTAGATGACATGGGGAGTTTATCAACACGCTGCCCCAAAGCAACTCCAATAGCATAATCTGATGAGTCACACATAATCTCAAAAGGCACACTCCAGTTGGGTGGCTGAATAATGGGTGTGGACATCAGAATCATCTTCAGATCCCCAAATGCTTTCTTATAGTCTTCATCAAATACAAATTGGGCATCCTTCAACAACAACTTACATAAGGTCCTGGTGAGCTTGCTGAAATCCTGGATAAATAGCCTGTAGAATCCTGCATGGCCCAGAAAAGAACGAACCTCCTTCACTATATATAGGGGTGAAAGGTTGGAAATCAGGTCCACTTTCACTTTGTCGACCTCAATCCCCCGATAAGATATGATGTGCCCTAGTACAATACCTTGCTTGACCATAAAATGACACTTCTCCCAATTAAGCACCAGGTTCTTCTCCTTGCACCGCACTAAAACCAAAGTGAGACGGTGCGACACTCCTCAAATGATGAACCAAAGACGGAGAAGTCATCCATGAAAATCTCTAAGAAACACTTTACCATGTCAGAGAATATACTGACCATGCATCGTTGAAAAGTAGCGGGTGCATTGCATAACCCAAAGGGCATGCGACGGTAGGTGAATGTCCCAAAAAGATAGGTAAATATTGTCTTCTCCTGATCTTCTGGGTCCACAAGGACCTGGTTATATCCAGAATAACCATCTAAGAAACAATAGTAATCGTGCCCAACCAAGCATTCCACCATTTGATCAATAAATGAGAGTGGAAAATGATTCTTCCTTGTGGCAACATTCAACTTACGGTAGTCTATAAACACTCTCCATCCTGACTGAACATGAGTTGGCACCAACTTGTCATCCTTATTTTTCACTATCGTCAATCCAGCTCGCTTGGGCATGACATAAATCGGGCTCACCTACTTGCTATTAGAGATTGGATAAATGATCCCTGCATCCAACAGCTTTATCACTTCAATCCTCACAACCTCTTGCATAGCTGGGTTGATCCTTCTTTGAGGCTCCCTCGATGGCTTGGCATTCTCCTCGAAATATATCTTGTGCATCACCACCGAGAGGCTGATTCCCTTGATATCCTCAATAGTCCAGCCGATAGCTTCCTTGTGCTCTCTTAAAATGTCCAATAATTTCTGCTCTTGAGCCTCAACCAAATCTGAAGCTATAATCATAGGCAAAGAATCTACTGGACCTAGGAACTTATACTTAAGATTGTTGGGTAAAGGCTTAAGTTCCTTTTTGGGGGACTCAGGTGCTACGGTCTCTTCCATCTCACTACTCTCCCGAGGAACAGACTCCAAAATGGCATTCACTTGCTCAAGTAACTAGTCCAAATCCAAATCCTCTCTAAATTGAGCAAAGCATGCCTCCATGGGGCTCTCTATGCTTGATTGATCCACAGTCTCCTCAATAATCTCCTCTATCAAGCATGCATTTCTCACTTCATCATATTCCAGTGGTTGCTTGCTGATATCAATGATATTCAGCTCCACTGTCATATTTCCGAAGGAAATCTTCATCACCCCTGTCTTACAATTGATCTGGGTATTAGCCGTGGCTAAGAATGGTCGCCATAGAATCACTGGTATCTGAATCCCCACATTCTGATCTGGCTCTGTGTCAAGCACAATAAAATCCACGGGTAAATAAAACTTATCAACCTTATCAAAACGTCCTCAACCACTCCCCGTGGTATTTTCACTGACCTGTCAGCCAATTGAAGCATCATGGATGTGGGCTTCAGGTCTTCTAACCCCAACTGCAAATAAATTGAGTAGGGCAGAAGATTCACACTTGCTTCTAGATCCAAAAGAGCCCTCTTTATCCAGCTGACTCCTATCGTGCAAGAGATAGTTGGACACCCCGGGTCCTTATACTTGATGGGCAGCTTGTACTAAAGGATTGAGCTAACTTACTCGGTCAAAAACACATTCTTCAAGACATTCATCCTCCTCTTGATAGTGATTAAGTCCTTTAAGAACTTGGCATACGACGGTACTTGCTAGATGGCGTCCAAAAATGGGATATTGATTTGGACCTGCTTGAACACGTCCATAATGTCCTCATACTTCCCTCCTTTCTTGGGTTCTTGTAATCTCTCAGGGTAAGGCGCTTTATGTATAAACGACCTAGGAGGATCCTTAATAGTAGGAGTGGCCGTAGATGACTCAGCATCTCTCTTTTCCTTGTTGCCACTTTCTTGCCCTTGCTGCATAGCAGGGTTCTCTCCCACTCGATTGTCCACTTGTCTCCCAGACCTCAATGTGATAATCGATTGCTCTTGTTCCTCCCCGTGCGTAGGAGTTGATGAATTTCCAACCATAAACTGTCCCTTCGGGTTGGACACGGGTTGACTGGGGAACTTCTCCTTCTCTCTTTCACCCAAGTGACTTGCGATTTGACCCATTTGACTCTCTAGCTTGGCAATCGCTTGGGTGTGTACTATTGTAGTACTGATTACGCCCAAAGTATAACGTGGTAGTTATAGCACAGCTTTGGGGTGTCGATTCCACAAGGAAAAGCGATCTACAAAGGAAAAGTGCAAACCTTAACACGAACGATAACAATCAAGTGAGAAGATATGAATGATGAAGTAGTTGTGTAAATAGATTGAAATATATGATAAAGAAACAACAAGGTTCCGGGAATCCTCCCTAGGTTCGTTGCCTTATTCCGATCTTTAATTCAGTTGTTTTTATCTCGATTGCAAGTTTTACATCCCAAACAAGCAATCGGCAAATATTCAATCAAGCACATATATATACCCTAATGTAATTGATATGAATTACTCTTTCAAGTTAAGCACACATAAGAAGAGCATGACTAGACTTATATCAAAGATAAAGATACAATCACCGGATTAAGAGAAAATCATTTAATTAGATAAAAGAGTAACATATAACAATATTTTGACAATAAAGCCCAACTACAACTGAATCAAGAAAGGAAAATAAGAACAACTACACCTAGGGATTCATCCCTTCGCGTTGCTTGGAGATTAGTTTGCCATAAAGTTCATGGTTGAACACTTTGATGGAGGAGAGTGTGGTAGCCTTCTTGAGTTTTTCAGACTTCAAAAGATATCTTTTCTAAAACCCTAAGTGATCTATTTATAGTACAAGAGGTCCAAGGATATTCTAGGGTTTAAACAATCATTAAAGTCCTAATTAGGTCATAACTCAGAAACAAACTTTTGAGTGCGCACTGCGGCTCTCTTATCTGGGCGCCTAGGCTTTGGATGGTCTTGGTTAGGTGAAGGCTATGGGTGCCACAGCTTTCTTTCTAGGCACATAAGCTTTGGTTGGTGCTTGCTCTGGGCACCTAGGCTCTCTCTTCTAGGCTCCTAGGCGCCCACTGAAGGTGGACTTGGCTCTTTTGGGCAATCTTTCTGGAGGCCGCGGCCCTCACTAGTCCAGGCTGCGGCTCTCATTGGTTGGTGGAGGGTCTCTTCGTTTTATCCTTCCGCAACCACTCCTTCACCTTGATATGCATGGAATCTTAGTGCTTCAAGCAATGATAGTTTTTCCATCTCTTTTAAACACCAA
The DNA here is from genome assembly GCA_023935145.1 of Bretschneidera sinensis. Taxonomy (NCBI): domain Eukaryota; kingdom Viridiplantae; phylum Streptophyta; class Magnoliopsida; order Brassicales; family Akaniaceae; genus Bretschneidera; species Bretschneidera sinensis. Next base: position 102,687,096 of record CM043699.1, read on the forward strand.
GTACCTGAAAATGCACCGAAATAAGTTAATGATTCAAAAATATCACTTTAGAGTTATTAAGGTATAAAAGTGCATTTTATGGCTCTCATCACAACCCCTAACTAACTTATTGCTAGTCCCTAGCAATTCAAGCGAAAACAATAGATGAATTCTATGGTAGGAATCAAAACAAGGTAAAGCAATGTTAGCGTTAAACCAAGAGCAATTCACTTTTTGTCTCAAAAATTGCACATAATATACAATACATAGAATCATTAAATATCACTTAAGTCCAAAAGTAATCCCAACATTAATCTTAAAATTTTTTATCGACTCTTAACATCCATCTTACCACAATCCATTAATCAGAACACCATGATGATTTTATGCATAATATTTATGAATACAAGTCTTGGCCTCTAAAAACATAATAAATTACATGATATCAATCACAAGTCAAGCTCCATAGGCTTATTTTTCAAATCATTCTCCACTATTGTAGAAAAATCACACTACATTGGATCAATAGATCTTTAATAAGCTTGTAACGTTAGGCTAAGGTAAGGTTAAGGAAGAACAGGAAGTATTTGCAAGTAAAACAACTCAATTTCTTAGCTTTAAACACATCCACTCTTAAGCACTAGATAACCTTACTTCAACACCCAACTCTTTCAACCATTTTTTTATAAGAGCATATCTCTCGATAAGTCCCCACTTTTCTTTTCTTTTCTTCTTTCTTTGCCATACTTCACTTCTTTTTTTTTTTTTCCTTTCTATTTTGACATAAGATCATTCACCTTTTTTTTTCATTCTTTTCTTTTTCTTTTCTTTTCCACAACCCCCAACTTATCTCCTTTAATGTACTTGGGTTATGGTAGTAATACTTTTTTTTTCATATTTCCATCCTTACTCCTCTCAAGTGCTTCGCAACAAATGTGTATGATTAATATTTTTGTAAAAAAAAGGGTAAGGATAGAATATTTTTGGGCTCATAAGGGTAAGTGAATGGGTTATCAAAAGAAACAAGGCTCAATTTCTTTTTCAAGAAAAAATCTCAAACAGGTGACTAGCGATAAATATAGCAATGGTAAGTTTGAAAGGCTCAAACGGTTCAAAAATGGCCTATATCATATCCTAAGTAATGTGCATTCTAGGAATTCGCCTCAAGTGATTATCAAATAAGTTCTAGAGCTTGTTGAGACCGCAAAAGTATTCAAAAACAATTACACATAAAACTTCTCTAAATGTTTTTAGATTAATCATATAATCTTACCAGAAACTAGAGTCTCAAACCAAATGAAGATTGACACTTAAATTATTCTCAAACCGAAGCAAGATTTAACTTCTTCTAAATGCTATATACTATCTCAATTTAGTTCATATCATTGACATGTGAATTAACTCTAAGGTTAACACAAAGCATGCTAAAAACAGATAAAAAGGGAAAGTAACACCAAGCAGTTCAATGTGAAAAAATACGTTTCCTCTACCCCCAACTTAAAAATTTGCATTGTCCTCAATGTTAAAGATAAAGGAAAGGAAACTCTCTTTGTAAGCAAAAGTGCACACAAGCTGAAAATTGTGCACCATCATGTGAACTGTAGGCCATTCTTCTTGCCGAAATTTCGATCTACAACATAGAACAACACAACAAAAAGAAAGCAACTGCGGTGAACTATTAAGATTCCCACCGTGTGTTAGGTTAGCACATGAAATGGAGAGAAATAACTAAAAGAAAGAAAAATAAAGTATGAAAAATAAAATAATGAAAAAGGAAACACAATAAATGTTAGTATAGTTATCCAATAATAAAAACAAAAGAAAAGTAGACAAACAAGAGATAGAACCCAAAACTAATCCTCTATGTCATCATCCTCTTCTTCATTCTCTTCATTTTCTTCATTCTCTTCACCTGCCTCAGGAGTTGGATCAAAAGATGAACCCGGATAGGGTGGAAAAGTGGGAAAGTGATCTATGTCACAACTAGTAGCGGAGGCAAGGTGTTGGTACATCTAACCAAAAGAAGAGTACACCCCCGTTTGATAATCAGCTTGCCTAGCCAAGAAGCGTTCTTGATGATCAAACCTATCATGCAAGAATTTCTGATGCTTGTCAAAACGAATCTCTAAACACTCAAGGCACTCTGCAACAGTGACATGCCTAGGGGGAGGAGGGGCTATAATTGCTGCTCTCTCTCCCGGAATTGGTGGCCTTGAGGCTTTAATCAGATTAAGCATGCTATCATTGATGGGTTTTTAAGGTTGCTGGGCTTCCTCATCAGGATTGTACTGGATTCCAGCTTGGAGGCATAATTGGGTAATTAAGGAAGGGAAGTACAATCTAAGCTTTTGTTGCACAGTGTGTATGATAGAATTGAATATGATTTGGCCCACATCAATAGTCATGCCCATTAAAATGGCATAAATCAACACAGCTCTCTCAACAGTAAGGTCACTATAGTGCATGGTAGACATCAGTCTCTGACATACAAAATATTGCCAAGCTCTAGCTTTTACAGTAAGAGAAGTACCGGGCAAGGTTACAGGGGTATCTCCTGTCATTTTCCATGTAGTGCCTGGAGTACAGAGTGTATTACAAGTCTCTTCATAATTAATATTAGATGCATATGCACTATACTCACTATTTTCTATGTCAGGGAGCCCATAGAATCTGTTGATAGATGTGCTTCTAAAAGAAACTATTTTTTCTCTCACTCTCACCTTACCATTCCTATGTTCTTCTGCATTAGCATAGAATTCTCTAACCACATTTTTGAGGGAATGAGATGGTTGGCTAGAAAATGTATCCCAATGCCTATCAATAATCATTCTAAACAAGGTGGGGTTTGCTCTCTCTATTATATTGAATCCCTTTTCAAGAATGGGTTTTCTAGTGTGCATCATCCTAACATATCTCTCACTAGCCTCAAAACTAACAAATTTTCCCTCATCATACTCTTGTGCTTGTTTCTCCCTTGGTCTCTTAGTCTTAGGTGCCATTTGAATCAAATATATAGAACAATAGTACTAATTCAAAATTAACCACCCAAATAGCACAAATGAACAATAAATAGGAGAAATTGGTCTTACTTGATGCCCAAAGTTAGAGAGAAAAAAGACTACCCACCAACTTAAAGTTTTCTTGATGAACCCAAAATCTTCTTAGTACCAAGCTTTTTGGAGAAATTTCCAACAAAATCTGCAATATTAGTGCAAAATCCTACAACAAATGATGTTAGAATCAAGAAATTTTGAGTAAAAGTGAGTGGGTAAGTGAGGGTTTGGAGAGAGGATGAGAGAGAGAGAAGTGAGTTGCTATTTTCGTGAGGGAGAAATGAAGATGATAAGTGCAGAATTTGTTTTATTTGGTGTGCAGAGACAGGTGGCAGAATAGGTGAAGCCGCGGCTTGGCTGAAGGCGCACCGCGGCTTGGGCTGGAGTGTGTGCGTGTGGCCATTCTGTGCGCTGCAGCACGCACAATACTGGGGCGTGGTCCTGTGGGAAGGGTGAGATGGGCTGGATTGGGCACTTCTTGGTGGGCGAGGCGCAACGCACACTGGGCCTAAGCGCGGCCCAATCTGGTTCTAATGGGAAAAACTTGTTTGTTCACTTTAAAAAAAAAAACAAAAAAACATATAAAATAAAGTTAGTAAGAATATTCTAAAAATAAAAATTAGATTAAATGAAACTAAAAGCTAAAAATTAAATTGAAAATAAAACAAACAAAACAAATAAAAATAAAAGTAAAAACATACCTGTGTGGTGTGGTCAAGGTGAATAGACCGGATTCATAAGCGGAATGTCTTCCACTTCTGGATCTTGCCTATCAATTAAAATCTTAAGGCGTTGACCATTTACTTTAAAAATCTGACCATCTCTTGTATCCTCAATTTCTATCGCTTCATTTTCAAAAGCATTTTTCACTATGAAAGGACCGATCCACCTCGACCGAAGTTTTCCCGGATGCTTATGGAGTCTAGAATCGTATAAGAACACTCGATCGTCAGGCTTAAATGTTTTCCTCAAAATATTTTTATCATGAAACACTTTCATCTTTGCCTTACAGATTCTAGAGTTCTCATAAGCATCATTTTTTAACTCCTCTAACTCGGTCAACTGAAATTTTCTAAGCTTACCTGCTTCACCTATGTCAAAAATAAAAGATTTGATGGCCCAATAAGCTCGATGCTCGAGCTCCACAGGTAGGTGGTAAGGCTTTCCAAAAACAGACCTATAAGGTGACATGCCTAAAGGAATTTTGAAAGCTATACAGTAAGCCCAATGTGCATCAACTAGTATCGAAGACCAATCCTTGCAGATCCGGGTTGACAGTTTTTTCTAGAATTTGTTTGATTTCCCTATTAGCAAGTTCTACTTGTCCACTAGTATGAGGATGGTAGGCTGTAAAAATTTTATGTAACACTCCATATTTTCTCATTAAAGCTTCAAATGAACGGTTGCAAAAATGTGTACCTCGATTACTAATTATAGCACGTGGTGTACCAAATCGAGATAACACATTTTGTTTGAGAAATTTAATTACCGTTCTATTATCATTGATTCGGCAAGCTACTACCTCTACCCACTTTGATACATAATCTATTGCTATGATGATATATTGGTATCCGAAGGAAGGAGGAAATGGTCCCATGAAATCAATACCCCAACAATCAAAGTTTTGATCATTAAAATTGGGTTTAAGGGCTTCATATTATGACGAGACACAACTCCTAACTTCTGACACTTTTCATATGAGCGACAATAGATGTTTGCATCTTTAAACAAGGTAGGCCAATAAAATCCACACTGCAAAATTTTTATAGCTGTTTTTTTCATGGAAAAGTGGCCTCCACAAGCTTGGGAGTGACAAAATTCCAAGGCGTTGGTAATATCTTCATTAGGGATGCAACACCTTAAAATTTGGTCAGGGAAGTACTTGAAAAGACAGGGGTCATCCCAATAAAAATTTCATACCTCATTCAAGAATTTCTTCTTGTCTTTAGCGCTCCAATCCATCGATATCTCACCGGTAGCTAAATAGTTCACAATGTGAGCAAACTATGGTAGAGAAGTAATAGAGAGTAATTGCTCATCCAGAAAATCATCCTTGATTGGCAAGTCATCAGAGGTGTCCTCAAATGTGAGCCAAGAGATGGTCCTCCACTACATTCTCTATTCCTTTCTTGTCTTTGATGGTGATGTCAAATTCTTGTAGGAGTAGGATCCACCATATTAGTCGTGCCTTGGCATCCTTCTTTGTAAGGAGGTATTTTAGGGCTGCATGATCTGTGAAGATAAGAATAGGAGAACCAATTAAATAAGCACGAAATTTGTCCAAGGCAAATACTACAATAAGTAATTCTTTTTCAGTTGTGGAGTAGTTCATTTGAGCACTATTTAAGGTTTTACTAGCATAGTAGATGACAAAAGGTTTTCCCTCTCTTCACTGTCTAAGAATAGCACCTACAACATAGTCACTAGCATCACACATTATTTCAAAAGGTAAATTCCAATCAGGTGACTGCATTATAGGTGCTGAAGTAAGCTTGCCAATAAGTTTTTTAAAGGCCTCTTGACAAGCTTGAGTCCACTCAAAAGGAACATCTTTAACTAGGAGGGCACATAGTAGTCTAGATATGTTGGAAAAGTTTTGTATGAACCTTCTATAAAAACCAGTATGACCAAGGAAAGATCTTACATCCTTTACTGTCTTAGGTGTGGGCAATTTAGAGATTAATTCAATCTTAGATTGATCAACCTCTATCCCCTTAGAAGAAACAATATGCCCTAAGACAATACCGGATGGTACCATGAAATGGCATTTTTCCCAATTTAAGACTAATTCCTTTTCCTCACAACGAATCAACATTCTTTCTAAATTCATTAAGCATGCATCAAATGAAGATCCAAAAACAGTTAGGTCATCCATAAAATCCTCCATGCAATTTTCAACCATATCACTAAAGATGCTCATTATGCAGCGTTGAAAAATGGCAGGGGCATTACACAATCCAAATGGCATTCTACGAAAAGCATAAGTGCCAAAAGGACATGTGAAAGTGGTTTTATCCTGGTCTTCTAATGCAATTTCAATTTGATAATAACCAGAATAACCATCTAAAAAACAGTAAAAAGGATGACCAGCTACATGCTCAAGAATTTGATCGATAAAAGGGAGTGGGAAATGGTATTTCCAGGTGGCAGCATTTAATTTTCTGTAATCAATGCACATGTGTTACCCGGTCACAAGTTTTGTAGGGACAAACTCTCCTAGGTCATTCATTACCACAATGACTCCGGACTTTTTAGGAACGACTTGTGTAGGGCTTACCCATTTACTACCAGCTATGGGATATATAATTCCCACATCTAATAGTTTTAACACTTCATTCTTCACTAATTCTTTCATAGTGGGATTAAGCCTACGTTGAGGGTCTCTATGAGGACTAGTCCCTTCATCCAAATTTATCTTATGGGAACAGATCAGGGGACTAATTCCCTTTCATTCAGCCATGCTCCAACCTAAGGCTGATTTATGTGCATTTAAGGTCTGAATTAATTTCTCACCTTGAGATTTAGATAATTCAGATGAGATAATAACAGGAAAGGTATCACCTGGATCGAGGAAGACATGCTTCAAACCCTTAGGTAGTGGCTTTAATTCGACTTTAGGTGCTTTCACACTTGAGAGGATTTGCTTCTCGCTTCTTTCAGGCAGCTCCTTAAACTTCGATTGCCATGCTCGAGTGCCATAATCCTGAGATTTATCAAAAACAGCACAAATATCAATTACATCAATTTTATCATTAATAGAATCAATCTCAGAATTAACAAGAAAAAATTCAAGAGGATCAAAACCATGAGCTATAGAAAGTCCCTCATCGATGAGTGACTCGATCATGTATAAGTGGTGGTTCTCGTCCTCATCTTCGGGCTGTTTTGCAACATTGAAGATGTTCACTTCGAGGGTCATGTTTCCAAAGGACATATTCATGAGTCCATTCCTACAATTAATTAGAGCATTTGCAGTAGCAAGGAAAGGTCTACCCAAAATCAAAGGAAATTTAGAGTTAGTGTCAACAGCAGAAGTAGTATCAAGGATTAGGAAATCAGCAGGGTAATAAAATTTATCAATTTGAATTAAGACATCCTCTACCACACCACAGGGTACTTTGACTGAACGATCAACCAATTGCAATACTACAACGGTTGGTATGATTTCTCCTAAACCCAGCTGCAAATAAATAGAAAATGGCATCAGGTTTACACTAGCTCCTAAATCTAGTAATGCTTGTCCAACCTCATGATTTCCAATGCTGCACGCAATGGTTGGATAGCCAGGATCCTTTTATTTTGGGGGAATTCTTTGCTCAATTAAAGCACTTACTTGTTCAGTTAGGAATGCTGTTTTCTTTACATGGTGTTTCCTCTTAATTGTACACAAATCCTTGATAACCTTTGCATAGGTAGGAACTTGTTTAATCACATGCAAAAGTGGAAGATTCAATTTTACTTGCCTTAAGTTCTCTAGGATTTCATTATTCAGCTCCAGATTATTTTTGTTTGGTTTTAAGGCTTGAGAGAATGGTGCCTTAACAGGGCTCTTGGTAACCTCAGGGTCCTTGAACAGTTTGGTATCACTACTACCTTGACCCTTTTCCATATTCAATCTTACCACTTCTTGTCACAATGGCTTTTACATTTTCCAAATTTGCTTGTGCCATGTGTTGACCATAGGGTGTAGACTGAGTTTGGGAAGGGAACTTCCCTTGCTTATTCACACTCAAGGAGCCCATCGGTTTGGTTACTTAGCTCCTTATCTTTTTGTTCTCTTCGATAACCTGCGTAATTAACGCTTCACACCTCTGATTCGTCTTACCCTGTGCCTCTATAGAAGTATGTAAAGTGTCTTCTAAAGAAATCCTAGAGGATGAGGGTGCATGATATGGTGCAGGGTATGATCTAGAGGGTTGTACAAGCTACTGGTTTTCAGACTTCCAGCTAAAGTTGGGGTGATTTCGCCATCCTGGATTATAGGTGTTGGAGAAGAGTGCAAGAGGCTTCTTGTACATACCTAAGGCACTACATTGTTCCTCATACATCCCTCTTATATCTATGAATGTGGGATGTTCTTGGGTGAGATGATCTACTCTGCCACACACAAAACATGGTTCTGAAGATTCGGCATGGTTAACTACGTGTGTTGGTTTTGAGCCTTTAGTTTTTAATGCATCTAACTCCCTAGTAAGCATTTCGACCTTAACTTTCAGGTTATCTTCTTCCCTAAGATGGTAAATTCCACCACCACTAGGGTTTCCTATAGGTCATGACCTATTTGTGCTTTCAGTAGAACTAGGTCCAGTCCAAGTATGAGCTTTTTCAGCAAGCTCATTAAGGTACTCAATGGCCTCATCAGGGTCTTTTTGTAGAAATTCACCATTACACATCATCTCTACGAATTGGCGTTCTCTATAGGTAAGTCCCTCATATAAATAGCTCACTAAGCACCAACTCTCATACCCATGGTGTGGACACATACTTAACAGCTCCTTAAAATTCTCCCAAGACTGATACAAAGTCTCATTATCCTTTTGTGCAAATGTGGAGATTTGTCTTTTAAAAGAATTGGTCTTATGTTGAAGGAAGTATTTGTTGCAAAAGACCTGAGTCATCTCATTCCATGTCCCAATAGATCGTGATCTCAGTGAGTATAACCAACTTTTAGCTTTATCCTTCAAAGAGAAAGGAAAAAACTTGAGTCTCGTGATATTATCAGTTGCATACTGACTATGAAAAGTCGCAACTACTTCCTCAAACTCCTTAATGTGCACATATAGGTTTTTGTTTTCCAAGCCATGAAATGTAGAGAGTAATTGAATCATCCCTGTTTTAAAGTCTTGATGGCGAGTGTTGGCTGGAAACATGATACATGATGGTTTGGCTGTCCGGTTGGAATGTAAATAATCTTTAAGTGTCCTAGCAACATTCTCATTAGGGTTTTCAGCCATGTTAGCAAAATTTTCTAAATTCTTGGTTGGGTGTACACTAGGGTTTGATCTAGGAGAGGTTTCACTAACGGACGTGGAAGGAAAGGGTAACTCTATTTCGAGTCCCTTAGTGAATCTACCTCGCGAATCTCTCGGCCTAAGCATACACCAACTGAGTTAAAAGGTAAAAAAGAAAAAAGAAAATCAAAAAATCAAAAACTTAAAGAAAGGAACAATAGTACCGTCTTGACTTAGAGTTGACAATCTTTCTTGTATGCAAGTGTGTTTCCCCGGAAACGGAGCTAAACTTTGATTAAGCCCAAAGTATAATGCGGTAGTTGTAGCACAGCTTTGGGGTGTCGATTCCACAGGGAAAAGCGATCTACAAAGGAAAAGTGCAAACCTTAACACGAACGATAACAATCAAGTGAGAATATATGAATGATGAAGTAATTGTGTAAATAGATTGAAATATATGATAAAGAAACAACAAGGTTTCGGGAATCCTCCCTAGGTTCATTGCCTTATTCCAATCTTTAATTTAGTTGTTTTTATCTCGATTGCAAGTTTCACATCCCAAACAAGAAATCGACAAATATTCAATCAAGCACATATATATACCCTAATTTAATTGATATGAATTACTCTTTCGAGTTAAGCACACATAACCTATCCTACAGATTTATCAAGAAACGATAATATATCTTTAGTGATAATACCACAGTAATGGACAAACCTAAAAGATAAATCTACCGGACTCAATCATATCTAATAATCTTGACATAAGAAGAGCATGACTAGACTTATATCAAATATAAAGATACAATCACCGGATTAAGAGAAAATTCTTTAATTAGATAAAAGAGTAACCCATAACAATGTTTTGACAATAAAGCCCAACTACAACTGAATCAAGAAAGAAAAATAAGAACAACTACACCTAGGGATTCATCCTTTCGCCTTGCTTGGAGATTAGTTCGCCATGAAGTTCATGGTTGAACACTTTGATGGAGGAGAGTATGGTAGCCTTCTTGAGTTTTTCAGACTTCAAAAGATATCTTTTCTAAAACCCTAAGTGATCTATTTATAGTACAAAAGGTCCAAGGATATTCTAGGGTTTAAACAATCATTAAAGCCCTAATTAGGTCATAACTCGGAAACAAACTTTCGAGTGTGCGCCGCGGCTCTCTCATCTGGGCGCCTAGGCTTTGGATGGTCTCGGTTAGGTGAAGGCTCTGGTCCCCGCGGCTCTCTTTTTGGGCCCCGCAGCTTTGGCTGATGCTTGCTCTGGGCACCTAGACTCTCTCTTCTAGTCGCCTAGGCACCCACTGAAGGTGGACTTGGCTCTTTTGGGCAATCTTTCTGGAGGCCTCGACCCTCACTAGTCCAGGCCGCGGCTCTCATTGGTTGGTGGAGGTTCTCTTCGTTTTATCCTTCCGTAACCACTCATTCACCTTGATATGCATGGAATCTTAGTGCTTCAAGCAATGATAGTTTTTCCATCTTTTTTAAACACCAAGTACCTGAAAATGCACCGAAATAAGTTAATGATTCAAGAATATCACTTTAGAGTTATTAAGGTATAAAAGTGTATTTAAACCTTAGATCAACCCTAAAATGCCAACAATTAAGTACTGTTAAGATGCATTTTATGACTCTCATCAAGTACTCCTCACTTCGCTGATGGATTGGCCGATCATCTTCATGAACTCCTTGAGGGTGTCCTCTAAAGACTGTGAAACCGGCACTGGCACTTGAGTGGGAGCTTGGTAAGTAGGTGATGGTGCTGGATGGGCTGAGCGACTATGACTTGGAATTGGTGGAGGAAATCCGAGAGGGTATTGATTGTGATAATGATGAAGGGCTCCTCCTTGATTCATCGGTTGGTTCTGCTTCCATGAAAAATTAGGGTGGTTCTGCCACCCTAGATTGTAAGTCTTAGAGTAAGATCCATTTGATTGTTTTCAATAGCCATTGAAAGTGTTCACTTGTTCCATGGGATACTCGGCAAAAGGCAGCATAGCTGGACAATTTTGTGTTAAATGCATAGGACTAGCACAGATGGAACAGCTATCAACATTGAATGTATTGGCTGCATTGATGGACTGGCCGATCATCTTCATGAAATCCTTGAGGGTATCCTCCAATAACTGTGGTTTTAGATCAAAATGGGTAGCATTGGTTGGTGGCAACACTATACAAGAAGGGAAGTTAGTCGCAACGGATGCGAACAAATCCCTCAGGGATGTAGTGAAGTCCACGTTCCAAGCTCTAGGTTGCTCTACATTCTCTAGTTGATTTGCATTCCTTAAATTGTCCCCCATCTCAATCGTCTCTCTCTCAACAAGTGCTCTCTTATTTCTCCTAAGAGTTCTTTCTGTTTCGGGATCTAAAGGTATCAACTTTAAGTTTAAGGATCTCTGATCGAGCATACACCACACAAAAAAGCAGTAAAATAAACTAACTAGCAGAAACAAAAGAATAAAATAAAATAAATGCAAAAACAGAAAACACAGTACTCACAAAATGGGCCAACAAAAATTGGCAATATATATATATATATATATATTATTTTTTATGGACAATTGCAAATAGAAACAAATAAACTAGAATAAAATTGCAAAAAGAAAAACAAAACAAAAATACTAACTAAACTAGTAGAAAAATAAAATTAATTCAGACAAATTTTTAATTTTCACAAACAAAACAACTCCCTGGCAACGGCACAAAAAACCTGTTGTGAGTTTTAAATTACTCGCAAGCGCACGAGTCGTTTGCAATATAGTGTGTGCAAGTGCGAGGTCGAATCCACAAGAAATTGCATCGTGAAAATGGATTTTTATCTAAACTAAACTTATTTTAACCTAGTTCCAAATTTTTGAATTGTATCTTGAAAAAAATATAAACTTAAACAAAATTGATTTGAAACAAATAATAAAGATACTAATATTTCTGAATCCACCCCACCAAAGTAAAGCATATATTTTCATGTTCTATATAAAAGTAATCTATCAAATAATTCCATGAATCCACCATTATACAAATCACAGCGAATATTTTAATTCAACCAAATTATCTAATGTATCCCTTTAGAATCACAATGGATATCCAATTTAATTTGGATGATCCGCCGTATCCGGCAGATGAAACACAAGGAATATCCAATTTGAACAATTTAAACACAATCAATCATAAGAATTTACTCAAACAATTGACACAGAACATTAATACTAAAAATATCAGAATTGTATGAACATATCTGAAAATATTATGCCAAACAATGGCGAAGCTTCATTTTCAACATTAGATGAAAGTTTTAGCCGCTCATGATTATGAAACTAAATTTCACAATTAAAGTGCTAAACATAAAAGTTTAAACTCAACAGAAATAAATTAAAACTGACTATAAATGGATAGAGAAATTTCACTCGCAGCTGCTGTGCGGCGCTTTCCCCCTTTGGTAGCAAAGCCTTCCAATTTGCACACAGAAATCCTCCAGATTGCACACTTTTTGATGAAGTGAAATGGGGATTTTATAGAATAACTCCATAAGTGCAATGTATTTCCAATCCAATGTGAGATATGTGGATATAGAATGTGTTTCCAACCAATGTGGGATGTGGGATTTAAGCCTTCACACGCCCTTCAAAACTTTGTGTACTAAAACTGCCATACCTTTCTCTAGAAAAATCATATTTACGAGCCATAAAATTCTCCAAAAAATAGACATCCAGATCTTTCCAAGCATATATGGCTCATATCTTGGTTCTTCCTGAATTATTGCAGTTTAATCCGCAAAAATCACTTCTGCCACGCTGAAATCACGCACATCCTGACCTTTGTATACTAAAACTGCCATAACATTCTCTAGAAAAATCATATTTATGAACTGTAAAATTCCCCAGAAAATAGACATCTGGATATTTCCAAGTATATATGGCTCATCTCCTGGTTCTTCTTGAAACATTATAGTTTAATCCGCAAAATTGACTGATCTGTACGGGCAATTCTGGTAATTTAGTGAAACTCTTTTCCAAGTGCTTGTAAACCTGTAAAACAACGAAAAAAACAACTCAAAGTAACAAATTTATAATCTAACAAATGTAAATTAAAGGGCCAAAATATGCAATATTTGGCACTCATCAGTGTGGCAACGGTGGTTTTACACGTATTCTCTTAGAAATTTTTGTGAAAAATTGCTTTGGAGAGAGATTTGGGAAAATGTTTAGTTTTCAACTGTAAAAGGTTGAAAAGAAGATGATTCAAGGTATAATTGAAGGTTCTAAGGAGTGAATTTGAGAGATTTGGGCTAAAATCAATGATTTCTAGAGAGAGAAAGCTTAGAGTTTTTAAAAATAGCGTGAAAAGTGAAAAATCTAAAGATACTATTTATAAAATTGCAAAACCAGTCGACTGGGTTAGGGTACCAGTCAACTGAGTCCTTCATATTTTGAGGACAGTGTGATATACCAGTCGACTGGGTCGGGATACCAGTTGATTGGGTAATCTAGCAATGAGATACTAGTCGACTGAGAACTCTCTGTCCCTTATCCCAGTCAATTGGGTTGTCCTTTAACCTAGTTTTCCTTTTCAAAAAACAGTTTTTAACTTAAAAACTTTTTGTATTTCTAGTTTTGTCATAGTATTTTGTAAATTGAGCCACAGATCAAGCTATATAATTGAACATAAGAGATTTACAATTGTTTCAATTACCTTAATTCCTATTCTAGATCTTTTGTCTTGTTTTGGTGTCTGAATCGCGTTGAGTTCTTGCATCTTGTTTCTGTACTGAATGCTTTTACCACTTAAACACTTAGAAAAAACTGTTAGTGCAATTAGAGTAGTGTTTTGTCATTATTAAAATCAAATATGGATCAACACAAACTAATAAGAATATATGTTTGTCTTCTAAATATTTTGGTTTTTGTTCCGAATGTTATTTATGAAAGTCTAAACATTTACCATTTGATTCTGTTGAGCATTGCACTGCTGCACCTTTAGCTTTAATACATTCTGATGTTTGGCAATCTCCTATTTTATCCAATTTGGGTTATTGATATTATGCTATTTTTGTGGATGATTTTTATCAGTATTCTTGGCTTTTTTCTATGCGTAAAAATCTGAAATCTTTTAACACTTTTGTACTTTTAAAGCTCTTGTTGAAAATCAGTTTTCTACCAAAATAATTTTTTTTTCAAAGTGATGGTGGAAAAGAATTTGATCAAAATCCTTTCAAACAATTTCTTGCTCGCCATGTTATTGCTTTTCGCACGTCTTTCCCGGACACCCCTCAACAGAATGGTGTTGCAGAACGCAAGCATAGACAAATTAGTGAAATGGCACACACCCTCTTAATTCACTCTTCTCTTCTTGAGTCTTTTTAGGTTGATTCTACATAAATTACCCTTTACATCATCAATCATCTCCCTACTCTTATTTTGTAAAATAAAGCCCTTATACAAAATTATATTCTAAATCTCCTTATTACTCCATTTTTTGTGTCTTCGGGTGTGCTTGTTATCCTAACAATGTGTCTTCCTAGGCTACACTCAGAATTACAAAGGGTATAAGGGTCTTGATCCTAGCACAGGTCATGTCTATACCAGTCGACATGTTGTCTTCCATGAACTCTCATTTCCTTATCCTACTCTCACTGAACCCGTTACCTCCACTATAACTACTCACTTTACCACTCCTCCACTTATTTTTATCACTGCAGAACCTTTACATCAAACTTCTCTCTCGCCACCTGTGTCTACAATCACCCATGGTCCTAGTCTCCCTGTTCCTAGTCTTTCTTCCCTACCATTGGTTCCTATTGTCTCGCTACCCCCAACTTCAATCTTTACTCCTGTGGCCCCCCTTTCCTCTTCTGTACACTCCAACTTCCCACCCCCAATCATTGTCTCTAATCTTGCCGTCTCCTTTACCTAACTCATCCGCACCAGCCTTCACTTCTTCTAGTCCCATTGTCATTCCCTCTCCTAAATTAGTCACTCTTATTACCTCTATTCTTCCTCTGTCATCCGTCATCCATCCTTGTCTCTTATCATCCCATGATCACCCGTTCTAAAACTGGCATTTGCAAACCCAAACAATTACTCTATCTTTCCACTACTACCCAACCGACTAAACCCACTTGTTTTTATTAAGCTATATCTGACGAATTTAATGTTTTTTTAACTAACTACACTTAGGATCTGGTTCCATATAATCCCATGAAAAATTTAGTTAGGTGTAAGTGGATTTACATGATTAAATATCAGGCTGATGGGTCTGTGGAGCACTACAAAGCGAGGTTGGTCGCTGAGGGATTCCACTAAAAACCAGGTATTGACTATCATGAAACTTTTAGTCATGTTATTAAACCTACTACTATATGCATTGTTTTATCCTTAGCCATTTCTCATTCTTGAGTGATTAGACAACTAGATGTTAAGAATGCTTTTCTTCATCGTTATCTTAATGAAGTTGTGTACATGAAACAACTTCCTGGTTTTGTTTGATAACCTTTGTCTCTCTTATGTTTGTAAATTATAAAAAGCCATCTATGGTCTGAAACAGGCTCTTAGGGCGTGGTTTCACCGCATTAGTTTTTTCGTTCTTTCTCTTGGTTTTTCTTGTAGTTGGGTAGGCATTTACATGTTTGTTCTTACGTCCTCTCACGGTCTTCTTATCTTACTACTATATGTTGATGACATTATTCTCACAGGTAATAATACCACTTTTTTTTTTCTTTATTCACACTCTGTCTAACTAGTTTGCTATGAAGGATCTTGGTGATCTTCATTATTTCCTTGGAATTGAAGCTGTTCGTCATCCCACCAGTTTATGTCTCTCTCAAACTAAATACATCAAAGGCCTTTTACTTAAATTCTCTATATCTTCTGCCAAACCAGTTAAAACTCCTATACCTTCTCAATTAACACCTTCACAAAATGAGGGTGAACTACTAGCAGATCCTTTAGAATTTAGGAGTATGGTTGGAGGTCTTCAGTATTTAACCATAACCTGACCTGATATTGCATATACTGTTAATCTGGCTAATCAGTTTTTTGCATGCACCTCACATGGCTCATTTTTAGCTTGTCAAACGCATTTTTCGATATTTATGTGGTACTACTAATCATGAGTTACTTCTTGCTTCTACAAAGAAATTTTTTTTTTCTTGCTATGTATATGCCGATTGGGTTGGCTGCCCTGACAGTCGTCAGTCTACCACATGTTAAGCTGTCTTCCTTAGACCAAATCTTATTTCCTAGAAAGCAAAAAAACAACCCACCGCGTCTCGTTCCAACACTAAATCTGAATATCACTCTCTTGCCTATACTGTAGCTGAGACCTACTGGATTCGACAGCTTCTGTATGACTTACATGTGTTTTTGACTTGACTAGTTCGAATGTATTGTGATAACATTGGTGCCACTTATCTTTCCACTAATCCAGTATTTCATGCATGCACCAAACATACTGAGATGGATTTTCATTTTGTTCGTGAAAAAAGTTGCTCAAGGAGATATTCAGATCCGATGCATTCCTACAGATGCAAAACTAATAGATATCTTCACAAAAAGGGTTGTCATCCCCGCGGTTTCTTCAACACAAAACTAATCTCTATGTGGTTTCATCCCATTCGGATTGAGGGAGCCGTGTAAATGTATATATTTTTAATGTAAACAATATTAGGAAATTATAATTTATTGTAAATAGGAAATCCTAATTCTATTAGGACACTCTAGTGTTCCCCAATTTTATTAGTTGTACATATCTTATAAATATGAGCTTTTACTACTGCAATATTAAGCCGTCAGTAAACACAAACCTTAATTTTCTTAATTTCTCTTGTAGCTTCTTCAGCACCTACCATGTATCATCTCGAATAATAGCTTCCACACCCATTAAAGATCTTTGAGTGAAGAATATATCATCCACATTTAATTTCACCAACTTGGAACAAGGAGGCGTCCATATCACCCGCGATGCACCAGAGTCGTTTTCCCGAGGCTCTTTCTTTAACGTTGTTTGTCAAAACTCCATAACTGTAACGACCCATCCCGGATTGGCCACCCCCGAGATGATGTCATCACATTTTGAAAATCCAAGCATGACACATATATGCAACAATAAAAATAAATAACACCAAAAGAAATTTTTGTTTCATAAATCCTCAACCCTCAACAGGGGAGTTACATCAATCTGATCTTTGAACATTATATACACATAAATGCATGAATATTTACAAATAAATTTTTGTTTTATTTTTCTCATTAGTCTGAGGATTTTGACACGTGCGTGACTTACAGAAATTGATTTTTTCTGAACCTCAACTTACCAAACTATTTGCCATGCTTGCTACCTGAAATCATTGTACAATAAGGGGTGAGCTTCATAAGCTCAGTGAATTAAATTTACTAGAAATACTCATTTGTATGAAAGATCTTTGATATTTAATCATTTATATCACATACAACTTGCTACTAGCACTCTACTATCACTACACATGTCATACTATCTATTCTCTCTCAATCTCTTCCTCTGATTTATTGGTTCACTTTAAAACCATCAATTATCTCATAATTACCTCATGATGAGGTTCACATCATAAAATCTACCATTTAGATGGTTCTTATGACCATAACTGTCTCTATGTGAGACTCATTCATTTATAAATAAATTCACAATAACACACCACACATCAGCATTTCATTAATGCAAGCAATAATTAAAACAAATACAATGCATGAATTATTATTATGGGAACGTCTTTCCACATGTTGACATGTTGTTATTATCTTAGACTGGCCCCCTCCCGGTTCTTTACAGATTATCCCAGCTGTCACGGAATTTATTTCCAGCATATACCGGCTGTCACGGTTTTTCAATTAGACTGGTCCCTTCCCAGTTCTTTCGGTTATCTTATTTAATGCATATGCATATGAATAATAATATGAAATATATATATGAACAGTAATAGAAAAACTATATGAATTCAAATATCTAAATTGACTATCCTAATTTTTCTCGAATTATATAAAAACTCCACTAAAATCCTCTCATCCCAAATCACATCAAACCATCCATTAAAGCTTGTCAAGATCCACTAATTTCATCCCAAATCACATCAACTCATCCATCAAAGTTTGTCAAGATCCACTAAAATTCATCTCCTCAAAATTCGTATCAAAACATCAACCATAGCTCATCAAGAATTTCAGTTATCGCTTTTATTATTAAATTAATTTATTATTCCAAAAATATCTCTTTTCATATAACAATTTTCTGTCTGTCCAATATTCATATCATACCTATTCATTTAATTTTTATCTACCACCAAAGTATAAGCTAACAATTTATTTTAATATTATTACTAGATATTTGATTTTTATTTACATTACTTAAAGTAAATCTCACTCACCATATAACACTTAAAGCTACCCGTGGATCACCTCCTTGCGTTTCCCGTTCCTCTCAGAAATTGCCCCCGGTTGCATATTGTCAACACCTGACATAATATTTGTATTGAATTTCTAATTATTTCTTCAATTCTTCATAAACCACACTCTTTGAAAATTCTCACTTTGAATTACTAGAAATTTTATATATGCTAAAAAGATCAAAAATAAATACTACACTATTACCTTTTGTTTTTCTGATAGCTTATCGTGACTCTCTATGAAATTCTACAGTAAATCTCTTCAAAATTTTGCTCTTTTAGTCTTTCTTTGGGTCCCCAAGTGTTTTAAGAAAATGAGTAATTGAAAGAACTAACGATTTCACATAAGTGTCTATAAGTGAGATTTGTAAAAATTTCTGGCAGCCACCCCTCCCCCCCCCCCCCCCCCCATAAAGCCTCCACGTTTTTGAGACATGGAAGGCATGCAAAGTTTCATTTGAAACTTTGCTTCCCTTGGTAGCAGGTGGCTGCCATGTTTTTTTTTTCTTTTCTTTCTCTGGACGTCCCTGAAATTTTTTTTTGAATTGTTTTATTCCAATTGGACTTTTCGCATTTAAAATATCTATATTTTATTTTTAACTTTATATCATATTTATTAAATTACTTCTTTACCCTTACTTTACGATTACGGGTATTACAATTCTACCCACCTTATAAAAATTTCGTCACCGAAATTTCTTTACTTTACTCCAGAAACAAATATGAAAAATACTTTCTCAACAACTTCATAGGGTCCCACATACCTCGGATTTAACTTTCATTTCCTATTTAAATCTCAATACACCTTTTCATTGAGATATTTTTCATTACACTCAATCACCTACTTGAAACTTAAGAGGTCTTTTCTTAGTATCAACATAGCTATTTAGTTTACTATGTGCTGCTTTACAGTTCTTTTTAATCAATTTAATCCTCCCAGTTGTTAACTCGATAATTGATAGACCATATATTTTTCTCTCTCTCTCATTTTTTCCCAATATATAATAGTTCTACACCTCCTACCATACAATGTCACCATCGGTGTCATCCCAATACTAGTTTGATACTGATTATTATAAGCAATTTCAATCGATGGCATGTAAGCATTCCAAACTTATTGAGAACTCATCACATTTGCCCTTAACATATCTTCTAGTACTATAAAAATCCTTCTTGTTTGAGCATGAAAAATTATATTAAATTACAACTATGTATTAGTGGCTTTTTGAAAGCCTCTCTAAAACCAAGATATAAATCTAGCATCTTTAATTGACACTATTCTTAATAGTACTCCATACAACCTCATAATCTTAGCTACATCCTTCTTCAATCCTGACCATTAGAAATTCTGTCTTAATCCTCTATACATCTTATTGTTACTTGGTTGCATCGAATCTACATCCTCATGTGCCTCTCTCATTATCTCCTTCCTCAACTTCGCATTATTGGGAACACAATTTCTATGTTCCAATATCAAATGCCCTCGTTTCAAATTTTGAACTCAAAATACTTTTTAATAAGCACTCAATGCTTAATCTTTTCTATCTTTTCATCTTTACCTTGTATCTCTTAAAACATTTTAATATGGATGACTGTACAACTATATATGTAGTATGTAACGCTATTGTTTATGATCTAAAGTATTTGAATGACAATAATATTTCAGTATTTTATGTATTGATATCATGATATTTTGCTTCAATATTTGTTCTATTATTATGGACTATGATGCAAGTATTCTTGAGATCATTTTGGAGTTTTTCAAAACTAAGAAAAATTCTATATGATTTATGGTTCAAGATATATTTACATATTTTATATTGGCATCGTTTAAGTATTAAAATGTATTACTTGATACCAAACTTCAGTTTATATTTCTTGTATTAACATAAAGATTGATTGATTATATATTGATCTCATTCTAAAGGCTAAAATATATATCATTTTATCTTAGGAGTAGCCTCGGGATCTTAATTCATGATAGTATATGGATGTGATATATTAGACCTAATCACATTAAGATGATAATAGTCATAAGACTATATAATGACATCTAGAAGGTTGTAATTAATTTGTTGAGATAATTAATTTTACCCACAAGGATTTTTTTTAATAAGTTAATTGGAATAATATAGTGAATTTAAACAATTAAGTTTTCCTATGCCCACAAGTATGAAAATTTTGAAGTTTTGATGTTTATGTTCACCAGTCTTATTATTAATGTGTAAATTATATGCGTGATGCGACCTCTGCCCACAAGAAGGTACTGAATTTACAATTAGGTTTATTATGGATTGATTTCATGGTAATAATGAATGTGTATTCTCAAGGTTATTGCAGTTATTCTTACTTATGTTAATGAATCATCTCGTGTTCCTATGTTATTTAGTGACAATTTTTTTTATTGGAAAGAGAAAGTTCTTTTGACCTTGGGGTGCATGGATATTGACCTGGCACTCCGTGTGGATGAACCACTCGTTCCCATGGAATCAAGTATGCCAAATGACAAAGTTGCTTATGAAAGGTTCGAAAGTTTCATTCACTTAAGTCTCATGCTCATTAAGTTTCCTGTGTGTAAGAGTATTAAGGGTTCTATCCCTGATTGTGATAAGATATCTAACTACATGAAAACTGTTGAAGAACAATTTGTTCAATCTGATAAAGCCATGGCTAGCACCCTTATGAAGAAGCTTTCAAGCATGAGGTTTGACAATTCTAAGAGTGTGCATGAGCACATTATGGAAATGAGGGACATTGCTGCTCAACTCAAATCCCTAGAGATTGATATTTCAGAGTTATTTCTAGTTTTTTTCATATTGAACTCTCTCCCTATAGAACATAAAGCATTTAAAATATCTTACAACACACATAAGGAAAAATAATCAGTTAATGAACTTTTAACCATGTGTGTTCAAGAAGAAGAGAGGCTTAAACATGAGAAAATTGAAAGTGCTCATTTGGTAACTCATTTTAAAGGAAATATTAGGAAGAGTAAAGGTGCTCCTAAGGAGAAGAATAATGATAAAGTGATATGGCAAGAAAGTTGCATGCTTCTTCCATAAGAAAATAGGACATGTGAAGGCCTTAAATTTAAGGCATGATTTGAAAAGTAAGGTACTCTGATCTCTCTTGCATGTCATTAATCTTTTTACGTTTATGTTCTTGATAATTGTAATACCCGTGTTCTTAAAGTAAGGATAAATAAATAATTTGATAAATATGACATTGAATTAAAATATAATATATATATATATATATGAAAGATTTATTATTCAATAAAATAATTATTTGAAAAAAAAAACAGTGCAAGACACCTCAAGTGTCCAGGTGTTGTCACCTTTGACACTAATCATAAGTTGGAAGAATGGTGGACACTAAGCACCAAAATGTAAAACAGTGGCAGCGGTTTGAGTAATATAAAACCATTTTTCTTTATTGTTTTGTTTTATTTTTCCTACCAAATCTTGTTTGGTTTTCTTCTTTCTTTAATCCGAATTACTCTATTTCTTTAAATACTTGAGGATTGAAAGAAATGGTGAAAGAGTAAAATTTTGAAGAGGTTTATGGGAGAATTTTAAAGAGAGTTGATGAAAGCTCTAAGAAAAACAAAAGGTAATAACGTGAATTTTATTTTGAAATTTAGCATACATGAAAAATACCCGCAATTTGATGTAGAAATTTAAAGGTATGAATTACGGAAAAAATGAAGAGTGAATTAGAAATTTTAATATAAATATTTTGTCAGGTATTGACGATCAACAATCGAAAGAAATTGCTGAAAAGAGCAGAAAATGCGAGGTGATCCACAGGTAGCTCTAAGTACTACGGGGTGAGTTAGATTTACTTTTAGTAATCAAGATAAATATGAAATATAAAGTAATGATATTTGAATTAATTATTAAACTATGATTTTATGATATATGAAAGTTGGTTTATGGATATGATATGAATAATTGATATGTTAAAGATCTATTATATGAGAAGTAATATTATTGAATTCTTTACAAGCTATGATTGATAATTTGATATGATATATGAAGAGATAATTTAATGAATATGATAAAATAATAATTTTGAGAAAGAGCTGGATAGCTATATTGAATGTCTGAATGTATGTCTGTTTTTATATTATTGTTCATATGCATATTTCATATCATTATTCATATGCATATGCATGAAATAAAAGAACCGGGAAGGCAGCCGGTCTAAATGAAACCATGAAAACCAGTATATGCTGGAAATAAAATAACTGGGAAGGCAGCCAGTCTAAGATAAAACATGTCGACATGTGGGAAGATATTCTCAAATAATAATAACATTTAAATTCATGCATTACATTTGCTTTAAATATTTATTATTATTACTTGAGATGCTAAAGTGTTATTCTTGATAGTAAATTTATTGATAGATGAATGAGTCTCACAAAGAGACAAATATATGAGAAAAAGAGATTGATAAAGGATGAGGATTATGATATGAGTAGTGATAATAGAATACTATTATCAAATTATATGAGATATAGATGAATGAATATTGGAAGACTATTTATAAAAATTGAATACTTCTAGTAAGTTTAATTCACTAAGCTTGTGAAGCTCACTCCTCATTGTTAAATAATTTTCAGGTAGCATGCAGGACAGATAGATTGTTGAGCTGTGATTCAAACTGAGTGATTATCTGTAAGTCTCGTGGTCCACATCCTTAGACTAATGGAAAAAATATTTGTAAATATTCATGCATCATATGTTGTATATATTATTTCAGTTGAAATCTTAATAATGTAACTCCTCGGTTGAAGGTTGAGGATGGATGTATAGATATATATGTAGACAATTCAGTCGTTGTTTTTTTATATTGTTGCAAATATGTGTCGTGCTGGAATTTCAAAATGCGACAACACCGTCTCATGGGTGGCCAACCCAGGATGGGTCGTTACAATTTTGGTATCAGAGGATTATGTTTTATGATTTTGTAGACTATATAAAAATTTAATCAAGTGGAAGATTTAAATAAACTATATTTTAATGCAGAGTCTGAGGATGACACATGGACGTGCTAGAGCTAGAGGTAGAGTTCTAAATCAGAAGGGACGTAGTAGACCCCCAATATTTAAAAGAGCTAAAGCAGAGGGGGAGGTTGAGTCTATGGTTCATGCAAGGGAACAGGTTGCTAGTGCAGCTAGTACTAGTAGAGGTGGGAGAGAATCTGATATTAGGAGGGATAAGTTGAGAGAAGTTTTTGATCGTGATATAGAAAGAATGAATGCAACAAAAGAAATGGCTAAAAATTTGCAGAGGAGATTAAAGGAAAGAAGTATAATAGAACCTGATGTGGTGAGACAAGAGGCTCATGAGAGAAAGGGTGTATTTGTGCATGAGATGCAAGGGGATTGTTTTGTTAGATTTCTTAAGTTTAAATCCCAGTCTTTTAGAGGATCTGTAAATCTTGTGGAAGCTGAGCAGTGGATTAGACATTTTGAGAAATATTTTGAAGTCTTAATGGATATGATAAGAATAATTGATATGTTAAAGATTTATTATATGAGAAGTAATATTATTGAAATAATGAGTTGATTAAATATATAATGAAGGGATAAATGAAATTTATGACAAACTATGATTGATAATTTTGATATGATATATAAGGAGATAATTTAATGAATATGATAAAATAATAATTTTGAGAAAGAGCTAGATAGCTAAATTGAATGTCTGAATGTATGTCTGTTTTTATATTATTGTTCATATGCATATTTTATATCATTAGTCATATGCATATGCATGAAATAAAAGAATTGGGAAGGCAACTGGTCTAAATGAAATAAAAGAACCGTGACAGTCAGTATATGCTGAAAATAAAAGAATCGGGAAGGTAACTGATCTAAATGAAATAAAAGAACAGTGACAACCGGTATATGATGGAAATAAAAGAACCACGAAGGCAACTGGTCTAAATGAAACCGTTACAGTCAGTATATATTGGAAATAAAAGAAATAGGAAGGCAGTCGGTCCAAGATAAAACATGTCGACATGTGGGAAGACGTTCCCAAATAATAATAATATTTAAATTCATGCATTGCATTTGCTTTAAATATTGATTATTATTGCTTGAGATGCTAAAGTGTTATTCTTGATTGTAAATTTATTAATAGATGAATGAATATAACAGAGAGACAAATATATGAGACGAAGAGATTGATAAAGAATGAGGATTATGATATGAGTAGTGGTAATAGAATTCTATTATCATATTATATGAGATATAGATGAATGAATATTAGAAGACTACTTATACAAATTGAATACGTCTAGTAAATTTAATTCATTGAGCTTATGAAGCTCTCTCCTCATTGCTAAATAATTTTCAGGTAAGATAGATAGATTGTTGAGTTGTGATTCAAACTGAATGATTATCTGTAAGCCTCATGGTCCACATCCTCAAACTAATGAAAAAAAACATATATTTGTAAATATTCATGCATCATATGTTATATATATTATATTTCAGTTGAAATCTTAATAATGTAACTCCCCTGTTGAAGATGTATAGATATGTATGCAGATAATTCAGTTGATGTTTTTTTTTTTATATTGTTGCATATATGTATCGTGCTGGAATTTCAGAATGTGAGGACACCGTCTATGGGATGGCCAACCTGGGATGGGCCGTTACAGTAATACATGGTGGATTGATTCTGGTACTACAATTCACATTACCAATACCATGCATGGTTTTCTCAATCTAAGGAAATTGTTGGAAAGTGAACAAAGCATCTATTCAGGAAATGTGATGCATTCATATGTGGAAGCAGTGAGATATTTCGATTAGTTTTGAAAACTGGATTTACTTTAGATCTTGAAGACACCTTTTATGTTTCGTCACTTTTTAGAAACTTAGTCTCAGTTTTAAAATTATCTAAATGTGGTTTCAAGTTTATTTTTGAAAACTATGTTTTTAATATTTTCAAAAATAATGCTATTGTTGGAAATGGATCTTTAATTGATGGTTTATATAAATTTCATTTAGACCCCACTTATGAATATAGTCTTTTGACTGTAGAAAATGATATTAGTATTAAGCATTGTGTTATCAACGAACACTCCTCTAAGTTATGACACAAGAGATTAGGACATATCTCCATTGAGAGAATTAAAAGATTGGTGAATGAGAAAGGTTTAAATACTCTTAATTTTAATGATTTTAGTACTTGTGCTGACTACATAAAGGGAAAACAGACTAACTAGTCCACTAAAGGTGTCAGAAGGAGTTCAGAAATTCTTGAAATCATACACTAATAATTGTGGACCGTTTACTACTCCTTGTCTGAATGGTCAAGGATATTTTATCACATTCATTGATGCCCATACTAGATTCATTTATCCTTATCTTCTATTTGATAAGACAGAAGCCCTAGATGCTTTCAAAATATTTAAGACAGAGGTAGAGAAACAAAAGGAAAAGAAAATCAAAGTAGTAAGGTTAGTCAGGGGTGGTGAATATTATGGAAGGTACACATAAAAGGGACAATGACAGGTTCCATTTTCTAGGTTCTTTCAAGAAGAAGGCACTATAGGTCAATACAAAATGCCAGGTCAACCACAACAAAATGGTGTGGCTGAAAGAAGGAACCATACACTTGTGGACATG
This sequence comes from Bretschneidera sinensis, assembly GCA_023935145.1. Classification (NCBI taxonomy): domain Eukaryota; kingdom Viridiplantae; phylum Streptophyta; class Magnoliopsida; order Brassicales; family Akaniaceae; genus Bretschneidera; species Bretschneidera sinensis. The sequence goes on from CM043699.1 coordinate 102,713,142, forward strand.
GTGAGAAGCATGACTAGTAATTCTAATTTCCCTTTAAGTTTATGGAGTAAAGCATTAAAAACTGCAATACATATTTTAAACAGGGTTCCGTCTTAGGCTATTTCTAAAACACCTTTTGAGTTGTGGAATTGATGGAAACTAAGTTTAAACCATTTACATGTATGGGGCTATCAAGTTGAAGTTAGATTTATAACCCTAACCTTATGAAGTTTGACCCAAGAACAATCAGTCATTGGTTATATAGTTTACTCCAAAGGATTTAGATTTTATTTTCTGTCTCACACAACTAGAATCGTTGAGGCTAGAAATGCAAAATTTCTTGAGGATTTTGAGTTCAATGGGAGTGAAATTTCTCGTAAGGTTGAATTTGAGGAAATAAGAGACCCTACTAAACATCTTATAAATGAAGGGGAGTTTATTGTCTTTTAAAGAAACTTACAAATTTCCAACGAAGAGCAATTAACTGATGTTCAACCATCCCTTGAGGAACATGTTAATGTAGAGCCAATTGTTCAAAATTCGCCAAATGAGGTTGTTCCTTTAAAAAGATCCTCAAGAGACAAAAGGTTAGTTGAATCTAGTGATTATGTTATATACCTTCAAGAGCCTGAATTTGATGTGCTTAAGCAAGCTTCCTGTCAATGGTATATTAGGTTTAACGATGTTATAACTTCATATGGTTTCACAGAGAACATCGTTGATCAATGCATATGCCTTAGGGTTAGTGGCAGTAAATACATCATTTTAATCCTATATGTAGATTATATCCTACTTGCAAGTAGTGAGTTGGGTTTGCTACATGAAACAAAGTAATTTCTCTCACAAAACTTTGAAATGAAGGATTTAGGTGAAGCTTCTTATATCATTGGCATAGAGATTCACAGAGATAGGAGACAAAGAACATTAGGATTGTCACAAAAGGCCTACATTTACAAGATTTTGGAGAGATTTTGAATGAGTGGTTGTTCAGCTTCTGTAGTACCTGTGGTCAAAGGGGATTTTTTCAATGGCAATCAATGTCTATAGAACTCATTAGAAAAATGAATGAAAGGTAAACCTTATGCTTCAGTAGTTGGTAGCCTTATGTATGCACTGGTATATACAAGATCATATATTTCATTTATAGTAAGAGCTTTGGGCAGATACCAAAGTAATCCAGGCAAAGTTCATTGGACAGCTGCTAAAAATGTTTTGAGGTATTTGCAAGGAACCAAGAACTATATGCTTACATACTAACCATTTGGAGGTGGTACGATATTCAGATGCGGACTATGCTAGATGCGTAAACACTAGAAGGTCTACTTCAGGATACATTTTCCTTCTTGCTGAAGGTGTTGTGTCTTGGAAAAGTATCAAATAATCCTTAAAATTGTTGATTGCTTGGTCTTCATCAACGATGGAGTTAAAATTCATTGCTTATCATAAAGCAATGTCACAGGCTCTATGATTAAGAAATTTTATCACATGCCTTAAAATTGTTGATTCAATATCAAGGCAATTAAGGATTTGTTGTGATAATTTAGTTGCGATGTTCTTTTATAAGAATAACAAAAATGGAAGCAAGAGCAAGCATATCAATATAAAGTATATGATTGTTAGAGATCGTGTTAAAGAGAGTGTCATTTCTATTGAGCACATACAAAATGAGCTAATGATTGCAGATCCTTTGACTATAGGTTTACCGGTAAATTCATTTAAGGATCATGTGCAACATATGAGAATTGTCAGCTTATTTGGTATTTGATCTATGTCATATTATTCATTAATGATTTCACATTCATGATATTTTGGCTATGTCTTAATAATTATCGTTTTGTGCACATAAAGTAATTGTTGATGTAAACTCCTTTAGGATTTATTAAGAGGGCCCTGAATGGCATGAATAGAAGTTCATTCATAAAGTAATTTAAGTGCTTAAGTAGAAAAGATCGTACACCGTAATGCATGGAAGGGAATGCTCATTACAAAGGACAGGATTGTCATGATTCATGTATTGAAATTTTCTATTTGAGTAAAGGAGTTCACAATTAAATGGTTTGGGTAATATAAAATTTTACAGTCACCTACAATGCTTATCACACATAGACTTCAGTTGTGTCATGTGGACCAAGTGAGAGAATATAAGTAACGTTTCTTTCTTATTAAGAGACTAAGTGTGACTCACATGTCACATATGTGATAATCTTAATGTGTTCTATTTAATAGAATTTAATGTAAGTAATGTCTTTTCCGTATTAAGAGACTAAGTGAATACCACATATGGTATTTTTAACGTGTTCTATTTAATAGAATTTATTGGGTAATAATTACAATAACTCCCCACTTTCATAATTAAGGGATTTTATGAGTTGTTAATTGCATACGTTAAGAATTCTTTGATGGGAGGAATTTCAAACATCGAAATATCTTATAAGGGTCCTAACCTAGCTTATATATATTGAGCATGTGACACAATCAAAATGCACTACATTCAAAAATAGGTTAAAAAAATTCTCTACCACAAAGTGTTGTGAGTTCACTATATTTGAGTGAGCGTTTTTGCACCAGAGCACTTGAACAATTATGACTAGGGAATGTATTAATTTCGTTGCATATGATTTTAAATATGATATTATGTTTAAAATTTCTTACACAAGCTTTAATTACCCATATTTAAAGTTGTCATCAGAATATTTAAAGTTGTATTAAATTTGCATATCCAAAGAAAGAAAGAAAAAAAGTTTTATATAATTAGAATTTGATTGTGGAAGCATGTTAGAATTTTATGTTCATTCAAACCCCAAGTCAAAGAACCAAAAAAAAAAAAAAAAAAACAAGCATTTCCTTTTTTTCTTGAACTTTTTTTTTTTTTTTTTCACACCAGAAAAGATATGAGCTCCAAAGATTATACTCTTCACAATTTTTACATGAAGAGAAACAGGTATTTTGAAAACCCTCCAATACATCCTAATAAGGCCTCCAATGCCCTCAGGACCTGGGTTACAAAGAGGAGCCATTTTAGCATCATTTAGACAGCAATTCTTTTTCCGCTAGTTTGTTACCATCATCAACCCAAAAAATAGATTAAAAGAGAGGTCAGTAAGTAAAAAATTGAATTTGGAGAACTTGGTGCGCTTGTTTGTTTCCAGGTTCCCAATTATGAGAACTGTCAATTTCGGGATACAGAGGATTAGAGGAAGAAAGAAAAGAAAATTTTGGGGTTATCGACAGTTGGAGACCAAATTGAAATTCAGCACAATCTTCAAGGACCAAATTTGTAAGTTGGTCAATTTGGGATTTTAGGGTAATTTTTTGGTTAAATATGACTTATAAATTTTGGTATAGATATGGCTTAAGTGGCCAAAGCAGATTCAAGATTAAGAATGGAACCTATCCTTAAATCCTTAAATTGGAGTGATTAATGATGAAGGACCAAAATGAAACCAACACCTATCCTTAGAGAGCAAATTTGTAACTTAGCCATTCAGCATTATTGTTTGTATTACAAACCATAGAAATAGCAAAAGCGCCGGTGCATTGGCCATTTGAATTAGGAAAAATTCCACCACCTCCAAAAGGACCTGGGTTGGATAGGGCAGAGCCGTGTTCAGTTTTACAAAATGTGGGAGGGGTTTCCATCTGAGGGGAACAATATGCCCCATATGAGAACAACTCTACCTATGTTTGACAAGAGAAGAACTCTACCTACCGCACAAAGGATTCTGTGAATGTAAGAAAACTGCCGGCGATTCGGCCAAGTTTGAAGCCCAAACTAAATTGATAGTTTGGTTCTCAAACAAAGCTTTGTTTCATTGGATCCAATCTATCCAGACCTGCCATGAAGTTAAAAGTCCAAACAAGAAGGTATTGTAAGGTTAATTACCTGCTCAGGCAGCCTCTGGTTTTCCCAAGAGAGGCGGAGAAGAATAGGATTCAAGTTTTGGTGCGTGCCACATGAAAAATATAAATTTAGTAAAAAGTTCTACCAAAAAGCACCAAGTAGAGGAGGTGATAACTTGCCTGTATTCAAGAAATTTAACAGATAGAAAACTTCCACGAGCCATAAGCCACATGAAAATTTTAAATTTAGTAAAAAGCAGGTATCATCCACAGATTTTCCTTATTTCACAACCACAACGCACCCTCATCATTCGTCGTGATAACTATCAGTGCATTTCATATCTAATGCAAAATTATTCCTTTTATCAGAGATTTATAAAGCACAGAGACCAAATCGTCTCAAAAGACAACCAGTAAATAATCAAAACCAATTCATATTTAAAAATGATAAAATTCGCCCTGGCTAAAATACCAAGAGGTGAAAGTAATCAAGTACTGATATCCAACGCAAATATAACTGGCTTTGAAACAAATTATATTTTCAAAGCCAGAAAATAATTAAAATTCTTCAAAACATGAAATTAAAATAGGGCACAGCTAAGTTACCGAATGGAATCCAGCAAATAAAGAAAGCAAAGTAGATAATAAATTTAGTCAACTTCCTCAATCTTGGGGCCAGCACCACTTCCACCGGCAGGAACATCATCATCCATTCCAGAACCCCCCATGTCACCTCCAGCACCCTGGTACATCTTTGCAATGATGGGGTTGCAGATGCTCTCTAACTCCTTCATCTTGTCCTCAAACTCATCAGCCTCTGCAAGTTGGTTGCTGTCCAACCATTGGATGGCCTGCTCGATGGCATCCTCAATTTTCTTCTTATCAGCAGCAGGAAGTTTTTCACCGATCTTCTCATCCTTCACTGTATTTCTCATGTTGTATGCATAGTTCTCCAGTGCATTCTTTGCCTCAACCTTCTTCTTGTGCTCTTCGTCCTCTGATTTGTACTTCTCGGCCTCCTGAACCATCTTCTCAATCTCATCTTTTGAAAGTCTTCCCTTGTCATTGGTGATGGTGATCTTGTTTTTCTGACCAGTAGTCTTGTCCTCAGCAGACACATTCAAGATACCATTAGCATCAATATCAAAGCACACTGTGATCTGTGGAACACCCCTAGGAGCAGGAGGGATACCCGAGAGCTCAAATTTACCAAGCAAGTTGTTGTCCCTGGTCCTTGTTCTCTCACCCTCGTATACCTGAATCAAAACACCAGGCTGGTTGTCAGAGTAGGTGGAGAAGACCTGCTCCTTCTTGGTGGGAATGGTGGTGTTTCTGGGAATCAACACGGTCATGACACCACCAGCGGTTTCCAAACCAAGGGACAGAGGAGTGACATCCAATAGCAAGAGATCCTGCACCTTCTCGTTACCCTCCCCACTCAAGATAGCAGCTTGGACTGCTGCACCATAAGCAACTGCCTCATCAGGATTGATGCTCTTGCAAAGCTCCTTCCCATTGAAGAAGTCCTGCAAAAGTTGCTGCACCTTGGGAATTCTAGTAGAACCACCAACAAGCACCACATCATGGACTGTGCTCTTGTCCATCTTGGCATCCCTCAAGCACTTCTCAACTGGTTCCATACACTTTCTGAAAAGGTCCATGTTAAGTTCCTCAAATCTAGCACGGGTAATGGGGGAGTAGAAATCAATTCCCTCATACAAGGAGTCAATCTCAATGGTGGTTTGGGCAGTGGATGAGAGAGTCCTCTTAGCCCTTTCACAAGCAGTCCTCAACCTCCTAAGAGCTCTAGGACTGCCACTAATGTCCTTCTTGTTCTTTCTTTTGAACTCCTGAACAAAGTGGTTGACCATTCTATTATCAAAATCTTCACCACCAAGGTGAGTGTCTCCAGCAGTGGCCTTCACCTCAAAAATACCCTCCTCAATGGTGAGAAGAGAGACATCAAAGGTACCACCACCAAGATCAAAGATCAAGACATTCTTCTCGCCAACACTTGTTGCCTTCTTATCAAGACCATAGGCAATGGCGGCAGCCGTGGGTTCATTAATGATACGCATGACATTAAGGCCGCCAATCACACCAGCATCCTTAGTGGCCTGTCGCTGGGAGTCATTGAAGTATGCAGGGACAGTGACCACAGCATTCTTAATTGTGGATCCAAGGTAAGCCTCTGCAATCTCACGCATTTTAATGAGAACCATGGAAGAGATCTCCTCAGCAGCAAATTGTTTCTCTTCACCTTTGTAGGAGACACCAATCATGGGCTTGTCACCAGGACCAGGGGAAACCTTGAATGGCCACAATTTCATATCACTTTGAACAGAAGCATCACTGAATCTACGACCAATCAACCTCTTGGCATCTGTTAATAGCATGTGATGTGAGTTACGCACATCAAGAAGGTAGCAAAAAAAACAATCCTAGAATTAGTTAACACGCTAAATCAAACTAGCCCACCATATAACTCAACTGAATTCCAATTTCAACAAGAAGGTCAGGAAACATAGCAACCAAGAACACCATATTTTTCAAAAGAACAAAGAATTGGCTGAAACAGCATTCAGATTAAACTGTAAATAAAAACTAAGTCCACTTCCTCTAAAGGAGAACTAAAATTGAATACTTCGCGAGTTTAAATTAAGGGTACTAATATTGCCCAACAATTTTGCAGTCAATCTAATTGATTAAAGAAGCATATATTAAACTTTAAATCGAAACCAATTCAACTTCCCCCAAAGGATAAATTAAGGGTACGAATATTGCCAAGCTATTTTGCAGTCAATTTTGTTTATTAAGGCAGCTACACATACAGATGCCATAAAATCATAAATTTTGGCCTTGTTACTTGCAGCGTGAACATAACATAACTTGTTGAATATTATACTAATACACAATTAACAAACACGGTTACAGTTTTAAATCTAATATCAATCGTTACAATCAGAATAACTACTAGTACTTCATGCATATGACACGGATAATCAAATAAAAGCTTCTTGTGTATCAAAATAGACAAGAACGAAATATGTCTTCAAGATCCAGATGATTATGTTACAGATCTACAACATACAATAAATCCAAACTAGCTCAAATATTACTGATGAAACTACCAAACTACTTGTCAGAGAAAAAGCACTACAAAACCTCAGTAATACAATAAACAAGAGCACATAGCAACTTATAACCTATCCAATCAAGCTAACGATAGTAAAACATCAAACAGGACACCTGACAATTAGAGAACAAACCGGATCTACATAACCGATCTAGTAACCATGATTTTCACAAAATAATCAGAAACTAAATCAGATCAAGGAGTTCAGATCGTACCAAAGACGGTGTTCACTGGGTTCATGGCGACCTGATTCTTGGCAGCATCGCCAATCAAACGCTCAGTATCTGTGAACGCAACGTAAGACGGCGTCGTCCTGTTCCCTTGGTCATTAGCGATAATCTCAACACGGTCGTGTTGCCACACTCCGACGCACGAGTACGTTGTACCGAGATCAATACCGATCGCTGGACCCTCTCCTTTACCTGCCATCCTTCTAAGCCTAAGCCTTTGTTTCAGCGACAAAGAAGAAATCCAAAGAGAGAGATCTAAAGAGGAAGAGATATGAACACTTACGGTTTCAAATTAAAGTGGAGAGTAAAAAATAGGCAAAGAGCGGGTTTGTATAGAGTTAGGGTTTAGGTTTCGAGAATGTTCTAATCTTAGAGTCGTGGAACCGTCCGATCTGGGACATTAATTTGACGGTCTCAGATTGTTTCCATATGTTGCGCGGATTTTCGTGGACTTCGAATTTTCCCTCTCAGGTTGGCGTCGTATACGTTCACTCCGGCTGTCCACTTGCTTATTGCCAAGTCAGCACCAATCAGGAAATTATGGGATCCAATTTTGCGAAAAATTATTATGTACCTTTATAAATTTGTGTTAAATAAAAATATTTTTAATTTTATTGGTTTTTATCATTATACTTTTGACTAATCTGATTATTGATGGACAGATAATACATGAATACTGTGATCAATTTTTCTGAGTAAAAAACTATGAAGCAAAAAATATAATACATAAATTTTGAATATAATGTTATCCCATCAAATCATAAAATTTAAAAAATTTAAATATATATACAAAAACAATATATTATAAATTTTATAACACAATTTTTACAATAATAAGTCAATCTCATATATACTTGTCTTATCTTAAAAATCACGAATAATTTATTTAAACGTAGATAAAATATATATAATTAATATTAAATGTAATAAAAAATATTCATTATCATTATCACTTAATCATTATAATATTTTTTAATTAAAAATATACAGTTTATATAAATTTAATATTTTTCGAAAAATACATAAATTTGTTTTGATTACACTTTTACAAAAGGAAAAAAAACTGTAACCATATCTTTATTATATAAAAAAGGAATGGATCTCTACGAAGTACGTTACTATATTTTATTAACGAATTAAAAATTCAATATAAATATTTGTAGCGTGCTGGTAGAAACGGGATCCCAATTATTAGCAAATTGGAGAAGAAACTATGTTACATGCTCTCATGACCTAAGAGCTAGCGGCTGCGGTACGAAGCTTAAGCACCTTATCGGCAGTGATTGAAAAAATTTAGAGGGACGAATTTTTTGGTGTTCGTGATGTTCATTTTTAAGCAGACAAGAAAAATTGGGGGTTTTTTTTTGCCATTATTGTGTGGAAGCTTTGCAGCACAGGAATGTTCGGATGCATGGTGGTGCGTTAATGGATGCTGACTGCCATTGGTTCAGCTGCGAGGGAGATGGTTGTTGTAATATTTGTAATTGTAAAATAAAAGTAAAGAAGTATTTTAATAAATATGATACAAAATTAAAAATAAAATATAGATATTTTAAATGCGAAAAGCCCAATTGAAATAGAGTAATTTTAAAAAAAAATCAGAGACTTCTAGATATGTACAGAGAAAAAAAAAATCAAACAAAAAAAAAAAATTTGTGGCAGCCCACCTACTGTCGAGAGAAGCAAAGTTTCAAATGAAACTTTGCATGCCTTCCACATCTAAAAAAACGTGGAGGCTTTATGGGGGGCGGTTGTCAAAGATTTTTATAAATCTCACATATAAATACACCTATGTGAAATCGTTTATGATTTCATAGAGTTTCTTTCAATTACTTATTTTTTCAAAACACTTGGGGACCCAAAGAAAAGTTGAAAGAACAAAATTTTAAAGAGGTTTACTACGAAATCTCATATAGAGTCATGAGAAGCTATCAGAAAAATAGAAGGTAATAGTGTAGTGCTTATTTTTGAATTTTTTAGCATATATAAAATTTCTGGTAATTCAAAGTGGAAATTTTCAAAGGGTGTGGTTTATGAAGAATTGAAGAAATAATTAGAAATTCAATATAAATATTATGTCAGGTGTTGACGTTCTGCAACTAGAAGAAATTTCTGAGAGGAATGGAAAAGGTAAGGAGGTGATCCACGGGTAGCTTTAAGTGTTACATGGTGAGTGAGATTTATTTTAAGTAATCTAAATAAAAATCAAATATCTAGTAATAATATTAAAATAAATTATTAGCTTATGCTTTGGTGGTAGATAAAAATTAAATGAATAGATATGATATGAATATTGGACACGAAGAAAATTATTATGTGAAAAGAGATATTTTTTGAATAATAAATTGATTTAATAATAAAAGTGATAAGTGAAATTCTTGATGAGTTATGGTTGATGTTTGATACGAATTTTGAGGAGATGAATTTTAGTAGATATTAACAAACTTTGATGGATGAGTTGATGTGATTTGGGATGAAATTAGTGGATCTTGATAAGTTTTAATGGATGATTTGATGTGATTTGGGATAAGAGGATTTTAGTGGAATTCTTATATAATTCGAGAAAAATCAGAATAGTCAATGTAGATATTTGAATTCATGTGGTTTTTATATTACTGTTCATATGCATATTTTATATTATTGTTCATACGCATATGCATTAAATAAGTTAACCGAAAGAACCAAGAAGGGACAGGTCTAATTGAAAAACCGTGACAGCCGGTATATGCTAGAAATAAATTCCGTAACAGCTGGGATAAGCTGTAAAGAACCGGGAGGGGACCGGTCTAAGATAATAACAACATGTCTATATGTGGAAAGATATTCTCATAATAATAATTATGCATTGCATCTGTTTTAATTATTGTTTGCATTATTGAAATACTGATGTGTGGTGTGTTATTGTGAATTTATTTATAAATGGATGAGTCTCACAGAGAGACAGATATGGTGATAAGAACTATCTAAATGGTAGACTTTATGATGTAAACCTCATCACGAGGTAATTATGAGATAATTAATGGTTTTAAGGTGAACCAATAAATAAGAGGAAGAGATTGATACAGAATAGATAGTATGACATGTGTAGTGATAGTAGAGTGCTAGTAGCAAGTTGTATGTGATATAAACGATTAAATATCGAAAGACTTTTTATACAAATGAGTACTTATAGTAAATTTAATTCACTGAGCTTGTGAAGCTCACCCCTTATTGTGTAATGATTTTAGGTAGCAGGCATGTCAAATAGTTTGGTGAGTTGAGGTTCAGAAGAAATCAATTTCTGTAAGTCACGCACATGTCAACATCCTCAGACTAATGAGAAAAATAAAATAAAAATTTATTTGTAAATATTCATGCATTTACGTGTATATAACGTTCAAATATCATATTAATGTAACTCCCCTGTTGAGGGTTGAGGATTTATAAAACAAAAATTTCTTTTGGTGTTATTTATTTTTATTATTACATATATGTGTCGTGCTAGGATTTTCAAAATGTGATGACATCGTCTTGGGAGTGGCCAACCCGGGATGGGTCGTTACTATTTTGGTACCAGAGTATTAAGTTTTAAGATTTTGTAGACTGCATAAAAAGAAAGAAAGTGGAAGATAAAAATAAATTATATTTTAATGAACAGTCCGAGGATGACACGTAGACATGTTAGAGCTAGAGTTAGAGTTGTTGATTTGAGAGGGCGTGGTAGGCCCTTAATATTTTTGGCAAGTTGAGGTTGAGTCTGAATTAGTAGTTCCTAGAAGGGAACATGTTGATAGTATAATTGATATTAGTAATATAAATGATATTAGTAAAGGTATGAGAGAATCTGAAGTTGAAAAAGATAAGCTAAGATAAACTCTTACACATGCTATTGAGAAATGAAGGTAAAAGATGATAGAGTTGATAGCTTATAGCATAGACTTATTGAACATGCTAGAGTAGTGCCTGAGGTTGTTAATCCAGTAATGGTAAACATTTAAAAAGGGGGAAAAGTGAGTTTATGCATGAGATACAAGGAGATATAATTAAGCTGAATGCCTTGTTTAAAGATCTATGAATCCTTTTAAGCTTGAGTTTTGAGAGAAACAGGTAGAATGAGTATTTGATATTTTACCAGTGATTGATAGACAGATGGTTGTATTTGCTTCGTTTGAGTTAGAAGGAGAAGTTTTAGAATGATGAGAGGATACTCTTCCTAGAGTAAGTACAGATGTTGATAGACCCTTAACCTGTAATAAGTTTAAGGAAATTTTCTTTGATAAATATTTTTCTTAGACATTTAGAGCCCAACATGATAGAAATTTATTTATTTGGGATAAATGTGTTGATTGTGGCTCCGTATTTTCTTATTAATGGTTGTACCAAAAATGGTTGACTTAAAGAAGAGGAAATGTAAGAGGTTTATAGATGAACTCTGTTTTAAGATTTGATCAAAACTATCTTACATGAGACATATGAATTATGTCAGAATTGTGGATATAGCATTTTAGATTGAGAAGGATGTGATGGAAATTAGAGGTAGGAGGAATTGGCGGAAGAAAGCTAGATTTGAGGAACCCAAAGGTAGTACCAGTATGAGTATATAGGGTGGGAGATCACCCAGAAGAGGCGTTCTTTGTCACAGGGAACTGAAGTATAGAGTCAGAGGCAAGCAGGATCTGTTACTTCTGTAGCTCAGAATACTATTGGTGGGACTCTTAGATTTGGGAGATAGGTTATGGTAGCTGAAAGTCATGGCAAAGGAAGTAAGTATGCCACCAAGGGGAAGTGGTAATCTGATTTATGATTGAGAGACAAAAGTTTGCCATAGATATATTTTATCCCAGAATTGTCATGATTTAAAGTGCTTTATATATAGAGAAGGTGGATATATCAATGCTGGTTGATCTTGGTACAACCCATTCTTTTGTATCCAGTATTCATATGAAGTCTATTGAAGTATGTATTAGTCCTTTGATGCAAAATAAATTTTTTTGAAGTTCCCACTAGAGATAGTTATAATCATAAATGTTTACAAGTGTGGGGTGATTTGTATCAGTGATAGAGAATCTGAAGCTGATTTATTATCTTTGAATGTAATATATTGTTGGGAAAGAATTGGTTATCGATATATTATGTCTGGGTTGATTATTCCAGAAAGAAGGTAGTGTTCAAAATATGGATATGAGGAGTTTAACTTTCAGAGAGAATATAAGATACTCTTGAACTATCTCATTTTGCTTTGACCACTAGGAGATGGTTGAAGAAGGGTTTTGAGGAGTATTTGACATACATAGTGGATTTTAAAAAGGAAAGTAGGAAGATAAATAAGTCTTAGTGGTGAAAGATTTTTCGAATTTAATTTTTGAAGAGTTGCCTAGTTGTCTCACAATAGATGGATTAAATTCTCTATAGATGTGATACCAGGATCATCACATATATTTAATAGCACATTACAATAGTGATACCCATTGAGTTAAGAGAATTGAAAGTTCAAGAATTTTTAGGTAAACAATTTATCGGACCTAACGTATTTGGGGAGCCCCAGTGTTGTTCGTAAAGGAGGAAGATGGAATGATAAGAGTGTGTATAGACTGCAAATAGTTGAATAAGAACAAAAATCTTTTACCTAGGATAAATAAATTGTTTGAACAGTGCAAGGAATGAGAGTGTTTTCTAAGATAAACCTGAGATCAAGTTATCACCAATTAAGGATAGAGAAAGGAGACGTGCCTAAAGACTGCTTTTAGGACATGTTATGGTCATAAGCTTTTCGTGATGTCATTTGGATTAACTAATGTTCAAGAAACATTCATGGACTTGATGAATAGAATGTTTAAACTATATCTTAACAAGTTTATGATTGTGGTCGACTTTCTGATATAATCTAAGAAGGAAGAACAACATATAAAACATTAGACAGAGAGTTGGAGATTCTGAAGAGAGAGAAATTATATGCAAAGTTTTCTAAGTGTGAGTGTTGGCTGAAGGAAATAACTTTCTTGGAACATATAATATCGGGAAATGGCATAATAGATGATCTACAAAAAGTAGAGGCAATGTTAAAATAGGAGAGACCAATTAATACGACTGAGATTATAATCTTCTTAGGGTTAGTTGGTTATTATAGAAGATTCTTTCAGAATTTTTTTTCTATTATTGTATTACTGCTGAATAGACTAACCAGAAAATATGTGAGATTTGTATGGTAAATGAAGTGTGAGAAAAAAAAAATTCCAATTACTAAAGGAGAAATTGACTATAACTCCAGTATTGGTGTTTCTTTTTGGTGATGAAGGATTTGTGGTATATAGTGATACGTCACATCAATGATTGGGATATGTGTAACATAGGAAAGCTGTAACCCATACTTCTAGGCAATTGAAGATTCATGATAGAAATTTCCCTACTCATGACTTAGAGTTAGTTCCTATAGTGTTTACTTTAAAGATTGGAGACATCATCTGTATGGAGCCACTTGTAAGATATTTATGGGTTATAAGAGTTCAATGTACTTACCTATTCAGAGAAAGTTGAACTTGAGGCAAAGATGGTGGATAGAGTGATTAGTATTTATGATTGTACAATTCACTATCATCTAGAAAATGCAGAGGTGATAACTGATGTATTAAGTAGAAAGTCTACAAGAAGGTTAACTGCTATTGGAAGTCTTGATTTGAAATTGATGATAGATTTAAAAGAGATAAGAATGAAGTTGAATAAAAGTGGTAGAGGATGTATGAACAACTTTAATACTAGATTAAAAAAATTGCTCAATGCATGGACTGAAAAACTATTTTTATAAAAGCAAACATGAAGTGCTTAAGAGATAGATTTATAAAAGCACTTTATTTTTGTAAACCAAGATTCAAATCCAAGAGGGGGTGAATTGGGTTTTAAAATTTTTTGCTAATTACTTTCCAAGTTTCTAAACAGTTAAATGCAAAAAGTACACAAAAAATAATATGCTTGAAAGTAAAAGAGTTTAAGGAAGAGAAAATGAAAACTCTGTTTATAGTGGTTCGACAATATCAGATTCCTTCCGACCCTACATCTACTCTCTTAAAGGAACCTCCTTGAGGTAATCCACTAGAACTTTAGTTGTACAACTTCACGGGTGTTGCACAAACCTTACAATCGATCTCTTCCTCATGGAAGCTACAATGAAGTGTTTAATCCTAAACACTTTAAGAGTTATACCGACTATTTCCCTTTACAATAAATGAAATTTTCTGTAAAGTAAATGGTATAGAGATAGTAATAAGTGTTTTTACAAATGAACAATATCTCTCGTTCAAGAACAAGCTTGATGAATGGCTTAACAACAAATTTTTCAAAGCTTTTTGAGAATTAATGAGCTATCTAGTTAATTGAATGTATGCTCTTCTTATTTAAATGCTCATTGAAGTGGGTTTATATAACCTTGAATCAATATGGTCGTTTGACACTGACTTGGTAGGTTTGGGGCATTAAATTCTCAAGTTTCGCATCTCAAACGGTCATATTTTTGAATTACCAATCGATTGGGTCATTGTACCAATTAACTGGGTTAAGTGAAGATTCTTTACTTTTTGGGCTTGGAAAGAGTACCAGTAGACTGGATGAAGTTACCAGTCGACTGGGTCCTCAGCACTAGTCGACTGGGAACTTTCTGTCCCATATCCCAATCGACTGGTATAGAGACCCAATCGTCTGGGTTGTTCTTCAACCCAATTTTCCATTTTAAAAACAGTTTTTGACTTAGAAACTTTTTGTATTTTTAGTATTGTCAAAGTCTATTATAAATTGAGCCACAGATCAAGCTATATAATTGAACATAACAGATTTACAATTGTTTCAATTACCTTAATGCCTATTCTAGATCTTCTGTCTTGTTTTGGTGTCTAAATCATATTGAGTTCTTGTATCTTGTTTCTGTACTGAATGCTTTTACTGCTTAAACACTTAGATAAAGCTGTTAGTGCAATTAAATTAGTGTTTTGTCATTATTAAAATCAAATATAGGTCAACAATCTCTCCCTTTTTGACGATGACAAAACTAAGGAGAGAAAAAACAGTTTTAAAAACTAAGTGTTAGTTTTTAGAAAAATTTGGGCATAGTCTCATATGTTTTTCTTATAAAAACCAACTTGTTAAGCATTCAAACGCAGTTTAAATACAGTTATATCAACCCAACCAAGCAATGCAAGACAATATTACCTTTTTTAACATGTTTGATGCAAAGCTTCCCCTAAATTTATGCTCTATTCTAAGTTTACATTCAGTTTTCTCTTTTTCATTGATTTTTCTAATTTTTCTCGCCCATTTTGATAACAACAGAAAATGGGGTGTAAACTCAAAACTAAGCAAAATAAATATAAGATCCATGAAAATAAGGAAAAAAAACTTGTGTGCAAAAACTAGGTATGATTCAGAATTAGGAAGACTTCCTAAGAAGAATTAGAAGTTTCCACACTAGTATAAGCACTTAAAGCATATAGTCGAGTACGAATAGTTTAATCCAAGTAACCATATAGCATAAAAGTAACATATATATATATATGTATATATATATAAGATAAAGTCTAAAAACGTAAATCAACACAAAGATATAGATACATCCATCTAATATGAGCTTTCAAGAAGCTGTCTGAGTACAATACATGAATGTATACAACGAAAATGAATGTACGTGCTAAAATATCTAAGAGCTATATGTAGGAAATCTAAATGATAAAACTAAGTAGCTCAATGAGCAGGGGAGTCAGAGTTGTCATGAAGAAGATCCTAAGCTCAGCCAAAAGCCCTCTGTGTGCTCCCGGTGCACCTCGAAACCATCGCGGAGTGTACGGAGGTCGTGACGTAAATGATCGACAGAAGAGCTCAAGCACTGGAACCCGGACTACATGGAAAACTGGAAGCTTGAAATAGCCTGTAGAATATCATCGTAGCCAGCTTGACCAACACTAGAGCCACCATGCTGTAGACTAGGTGCTCGTGTATTAGTGTCCATAGCAATGGAAGGAGTTATATCACCGGGAACCTCATCATCCTCCTCACTACTTTCATCCTTGTCAGTCTGAATGTTCCTCCCAGCCTTGGAGTAGATTATCCCATCTCGGATCGTGCACCCCATCTTCTTCAGAGAAGATAGATTGATGATGTTCTTAGGGCCGATGTCTTGAGCCTCTGAGGCAGGTAGGGGGACACGAAAATACTGGAGTATCAGGGTGATGAGCATCTCATATGGGAGGCACCCAGAATCACTTATTTCACCCGTTAATCATGTTAGCGAGCAATAAAGGGTAGATATTGAAATGGTCTCCTATTTTGAGACACCAAATCAATACCATATCTATCTTTGAAAGATAGCCCCGACTCTCGAGTCTCGGGTGGATGGTCCAGCTGACAATGAGATTAAACAGCTTTAAGTAGAGGGGCATGTCACTACAATGATGAAATATAGTGGTCCTAAAGATATAGTTAGGGTCGCCCTTAACAATCTAGCACGCCTTATCATAATCAAAGTTATTTGGCCATCCATCCAGACTCCACTGGACCCTTCCTACAGGGATCCTCAAAATATTGACCAGAAGGTCAGTATTCACCTCGAATTCTATGCCCATGACACTGGTCTTAAACTTAAGAGTCAGTGGACTCGGTTTAACCAGGTTGGCATAAAACTGGTAAATTAGGCGAAGGTAAAATTTTTGGTGAATGTTAACAAGTAGTGTCAATTGTATTGCCTCGAAAGCAAGTAAAATGTCAAAGTTTTCATGAAGAATATAATCAAAATCAACGAATCTACATGTCATTATCTTTTTGTGGCGTATGACAGAGTTATACCTGCTCTTAGCTACGGGGCTCCAAAAGGGTGAGTCATCGAGCTCAATCCGTGCCTTCTTGCTCAATGAACCAGCTAGCCCCTTCCTCTTAGCATCCGATGCTAAGGACTTCATAGACCGAGACCTTGTGAGGTCCTCTAATAATAGTTTTGATGCGTGTTCTTTTTGACATTTTTTGGAAAAATCATTTTAGAGAGAGATTTAGGGAAATGTGGAGTTTTCAACCATGAAAAGTTGAAAAAGAGGTGATTTGAGGTATGATTGAAGGTTCTATGGATTTTTTTTGAGAGATTTTGGGCTAAAATCATGGTTTTTCTAGAGAGAGAAAGTTTAGAGTTTTTCAAAAATGGTGTGAAAACTGAAAAATCTGAAGAGAGTATTTATAGAATCGCAATACCAGTCGACTAGGTTAGGGTACCAGTCGATGAGTCCTTCATAATTTGAGGATTTTTTGACATACCAGTTGATTGAGTCGAGACCCCAGTCGACTGGGTAAACTGGCAGAAAGACACCAGTCGATTGGATGTACCATACTAGTCAACTGGGTAAGCCACCAAAATTTCAAATTTTGGCTCCAAACAATGTCTTGTAGTACCAGTCGACTAGATGCTTTGTACTAGTTAACTAGTAAAATGGGCAGTGGGATATCAATCAACTGGGGTCACGCTATTAGTCGATTGGGTCCTTCAAAAACTTAAAAGTTTGAGCTCTAACTTGGAATTTTAGCACGAAATTGTTTATTTATGCTATCTTGAGTGAAAGATATATTAAATAAGAGTTAATACTCATTCACTAGATGTCAATTATGTATATGATGAATGTTGATGCAATCAAACATACATTTTATCATAGTCTTTCAAGCCCATCAATAGTCTAATATTGCAAAAGCTATCTTCACTTAAGGGTTTTGTAGGAATATCAGCTATTTGATCTTCTAATGGAATGAATTCTAGTATAATGTCACCCTTTTGAGCATGGCCTATTATGAAGTAATGTCTAATTTCTATGTGATTGGTTCTAGAATGTTGAATAGGGTTTTTGGTTAAGTTGATAGCACTAGTGTTATAACAATGAATTGATATATATTTAAAATTCATGCCATAGTCTTCTAATTGTTGTTTCATCCATAACACTTGTGCACAACAGCTTTCGGTTGCTACATATTCCGCTTCTATGGTTGATAGTGCAACCAAATTTTGTTTCTTAGAAAACCAAGAGGTTAACATTGCACCTAAAAATTGGCATGCTCCACTAGTGCTTTTTCTATCTAGTCTACAGCTCGAAAAATCAGCATCTGAATATCTTACAAGCTCAAAAGTTGATTTTCTAGAATACCATAACCCTAGGTTTTAAGTCCCTTGTAGATATCTAAGGATTCTTTTTACTACAATTACATGTGATTCCTTAGAATTAGCTTGAAATCTAGCACACATGCATACACTGAACATTATATCAGGTCTACTTGTAGTTAGATAAAGTAAAGCTCTTATAATGCTTCTATTAGTTTTTGTATCTACACACTTACTTTCCTAATCTAGGTCAAGTTTTGTAGAAGTGCTTATTGGAGTGCCAATTGACTTTGAGCTTTTCATTCCGAACCTTTTTAATAGGTACTTGGTGTACTTTGATTGATTGATAAGGATGCCTTCCTTCAATTGTTTGATTTGAAGTCTAAGAAAGTAGGTAAGCTCTCCTATCATACTTATTTCAAATTCACCATGCATGAACTTAACAAACTCTTGACACATAGATTCATTAGTAGCACCAAATATAATATCATCAACATATATTTAGACTAGTAGAGTGCTATTTTTGTGAATTTTTGTGAAGAGGGCTGTGTCTATTTTTCCTCTTGTAAAACTATTTTCAAGCAAAAATTACTTAGTCTTTCATACCATGCTCTTGATGCTTGCTTCAATCCATAAAGAGATTTAGAAAGCTTATATACATGGTTTGGAAGACTAAGATTTTCAAATCCAAGAGGTTGCTCAACATAAACCTCTTGTTCTATAAAACCAATAAAAAGGCACTTTTTTACATCCATTTGAAATAGCTTAAATTTATTAAAGCATGCAAATGCCAATAACATACGAATGACTTCTAATATAGCTACGGGAGCATAAGTCTCATCAAAATCTATTCTTTTTTCTTGATTATATCCCTTAGCAACTAGCCTAGTCTTGTTTTTAGTTACTATTCCATTTTCATCCATTTTATTTCTATATACCCATTTAATTCCTATTATAGTATGATTCTTTGGTCTAGGAACTAGATTCCATACTTTGATTCTTTCAAATTGATTTAATTATTCTTGCATAGCATTTATCAAATCAAAATCTTTTTCAGCTTCTACAAAAGTCCTAGGTTCTACTTAAGATAAATAAGCTACACAATTACAAATATTTCTCATAGAGGAACGAATTCTTTTCCCTTGTGAAGGATCACCAATCACTTGATCGATTGGATGATAATTTACATACCTCCAATCTTTGGAAAGACTATCCTCTTGTTGACTTGTATATGGTTGATCAAGATTGTTAGTGTCTACCGCTTGATTTATTTGAGGTTCACTCTCCTTCGGGTCAACAATGGGAGTAGGTGTTTCTATCCTTGGAATGAAATCTGCATCATCATTAAAAGAGACTACTCTACTACTAATTGGGTTAGACTCATCAAAGGCTACATGTACGGATTCTTCAACCACTAAAGTCCTTTCTTAAAGACTCTATAAGCTTTACTAGAGGTTGAATATCCTAAGAATATCCCCTCATCGGTCTTTAAGTTAAATTTACCCAAGTTAGTTTTATTGTTATTTAGAATAAAGTATTTACAACCAAAAGCACGAAAATAAGAGATATTAGGCTTTCTACATTTTCATAATTCATATTGAGTTTTATTTAGCATAGGCCTAATTAATACTCTATTTAAAACATAGTAAGAAGTGTTTACGGCTTCCGCCCAAAAATATTTTGGCAAACTATTTTTACAAAGCATTGTTCTTGCAAATTCTTCTAGAACTCTATTTTTCCTCTCAACAACTCCATTTTGTTGAGAAGTTCTAGGTGCTGAAAAATTGTGATCAATTCCATTTTCATCACAAAATTTTGAAAAGCTTTGGTTTTCAAATTCCTTTCCATGATCACTTCTTACACTTGAAATAAAAATTTCTTTTTCATTTTGAACCTTTTTGCAAAATTTCGCAAAGCCTTTATAAGCTTTATCCTTGTAAGCAATAAAAATAACAAAGGTATATCTTGAATAGTCATCAACAATAACAAGAGAATATTGATGGCCACCTAGACTAATGGTACTTATTGGACCAAATAAGTCCATATGCAAAAGTTCTAATGGTCTAGTAGTTGAGACCATATTTTTTGATTTAAAAGAAATACTAGTTTGTTTTCCCATTTGACAAGCATCACACACCTTGTCTTTTTCAAATTTGATTTTTTGAAGTTCAGTGACTAAATCTTTTCTTGAAATGATTTCAAGCAAATCCTTATTCACATGGCCAAGTCTTCTATGCCATAGCCATGGATTTTAACTAACAGCAGAATTTTTTTTTTCATTTTCCTAATGCAAAGATTTTAAATCAACTATATAGATATTTTCATGTCTATGGTAAACAAACTTAATCTAGTTACTTTTGACTTCTATAACTAGACAATGAGAGGTTTCAAATATGATTTTGTTGCCTTTGTCATATAATTTACTAATACTAAGAAAGTTTGGCTTAAGGCCTTACACATACGATATATGATCAATGGTTGAGAAATCGTTACCAACATTGCCATGCCCAATGATTTTTATCTTTGTATTGTCTCTAATGGTGACGTGTCCACCATCCCTTAGAGTTAGCTCTTTGAACATGCTTTGATCACCGGTCATGTGCTTTGAGCATCCACTATCAAGGTACCAATAGTTACCTTTTTCCTTGGTGTGGAGACATATCTGCATTACACAAAGATATACAATTGCACTTTTAGGTACCCAAAATTTCTTGGGTCCTTTAAGGTTAGTCCTAGAAAATACGGTTCCTTTCGGGACCTATACTTTCTTAACATTATAAGGTGCTCTATAATTATAGAAATGTTGAGGATGCATAATCATAGGATAATAGTTATTAAAATATCTAGGATTTCTTAATTGTGCATGTCTATATTTCCTTGGATAAACAATCCTAGAATACATGTTTCTAGTATGAAAATTATAAAAACGCATGTTATTACTAGGAAATATGTGATGGTAGCTCTAGGATGTGTACTTGTAGTGTAAGCATACATATTATTTCTATAATACACATGATGGTAATTCCTAAGATGTTCATGTGTAGTGTGCAAGTTTTGAGTATACATATTATCTCTAGGATGCACATGATGGTTACTCCTAGGATGTGTATTTCTAGTATATGCATTTCTTGAATGATCATTCCTAACATTTGCATTTATTGAGTGAGAATACATATATGCATAAGTATTTCTAAAATGCTTAATTCTATTATATGCATTAGAATTTAAATTCACATTCTTAGACTTACTAGCATATATTGAAGGAGTTCTTTTAATTTTGCTAGAGGTCTTAGAAGTGGAGGCTTCATTCAAACATGTTGTTTTCATGAACAAAGTATCTTTTGACTTTTGCTTGCCCAATGGAGAATAATCTAAGCCGAATTTTTTCCTCCATTTAACCTTTGGCTAGATAACAATCCATCTAGTTTTTTTTTTCTAAGCATAAGTCTAGATAAAGTGCTATTCAAATCCATTATTTTATTCTTTAAAATATCATTTTCATTATTTAGAAAATCTTGTGAAGAGTTATAAAGTATGGAAAATAGTTTTTCTTTTTCTTCTTTAAGCCCTCCATCTCTTTAGAAAGAGATGAAACTTTATTCTTGAGAGCCACATTTCTAGAATTGGATTTCTTCAATTCTTCATGTATCTCATTTATAACTTCAATTAACTCTTCACTACTAGTAACAATGTTATTATTATAAGGGGAAGGAGTTGATACCTCATTCTCATCGTCAATTGCCATCAAGCATAGGTTGGCAATCTCTTTCTATCCAACTTCATTGTCCGAAGTTTCTTCCTCTTCGTCATCACTTCATGTGGTTGCAATCATGGCATTCTTTTTAAAGCTCTTATAAGATTTGCTCATAGTTGGACAATCGGCCTTGATGTGACTGGGCTTTTTGCAACCGTAACACACAAGAGGTTCCATTTTTGGAGTGGAATTCCTTGTGTAAGGTTTCTTGCTCTTTTTCAAGAACTTATGAAACCTTTTGGTAATTAAAGTTATCTCATCTTCTTCTTCGCTACTCTCATCCTCTTCTTCTTTCTCTTCCTCTTTGTTGCTTGTAGAGGCCTTGAGAGCCATCATCTTTTTCTTCTTCTCATCATCATTGACAACAAAAGTTATTTCCTCCATCTCATATGTCAATAGTGATCCAAGAAGTGTTTTGACATCAAGTTTGTCGAGATTTTTGGCCTCCGTGATGGTTGTCTTCTTTGCTTTTCAAGTGGATGGCAAAGACTTTAAAATCTTCCTTGTTAGTTCAAACTCCTCAATGTTCCTACCAGGAAGCTTTATACCATTAAAAATAGTAGTGAAACGTGAGTGCATTTGAGAAATTATTTTGTTAGGAGACATTTTGAAATATTCATACTCGGACACTAGCATATAGATTTTTGATTTTTTGACTTTGCTAGTGCCCTCATATGTAACTTGCAGTTTGTCCCAAATCTCCTTAGTTGAAACACATGCATAAACTTTATTATACTCAGAAATATCTAAAGCACAATGTAAAATGCCAGTGGCTCTACTATTTAGAGACATCATTCTACAATCCTCTTCATTGAACTCAATTTTGAGTTTAGGCATTGTATGATTGATTTCTCCAATAGTTATTTCCTTTATAGGAATTCTAGGTCCTTCCTCAATGACTCTCCATAGATTGTAATCTTGTCTTTCAACAAAGATTTTCATTCTTTTTTTCCAATAGTTATGATCAGAGCCATTGAACAAAGGAGACCTAGTGTAGGAATGCCCTTTGGTATAGCTGTTTGATGCCATCGAATCAACTCAAGGATTTTAAGCCTGAAATTGAGTGCGAGGCTCTGATAGCAATTGTAAACCGAGGTTCAAACCCAAGAGGGGGAGTGAATTGGGTTTTAAAAACTTTTGCTAATTACTTTGTAAGTTTTTAAACAGTTAAATGCACAAAGCACACAAACAAATAATATACTTGAAAGTAAAAGAGTTTAAGGAATAGAAAATACAAACTCTATTTATAGTGGTTCGTTAATATCAGATTCCTTCCGACCATACATTCACTCTCTTCAAGGAGCCTCCTTGAATTAATCCACTAAAAATTTAGTCGTACAACTTCACATGTGTTGCACAAACCATACAATTGATCTCTTCCTCACGAAAGCTACAATGAAATGTTTAATCCTAAACACTCTAAGAGTTATAACAACTCTTTCCCTTTACAATAAATGAAATTTTCTGTAAAGTAAATGGTAGAGAGATAGCAATAAGTGCTTTTACAAATGAACAATATCTCTCTTTCTAGAACAAGCTTGATGAATGGCTCAACACTAAATTTTCAAAGCTTTTGAGAATTAATGAGCTATCTTGTGAATTGAATGTATGCTCTTCTTATTTAAATGCTCATTAAAGTGGGTTTATATAGTCTTGAATCAATATGGCCATTTGACACTGACTTGGTAGGTTTGGGGCATTAAATGCTCAAGTTCTGCATCTCAAACAGTCATATTTTCGAATTACCAGTCGATTGGGTTAAGTGAAGATTTTTCACTTTTTAGGCTTGTGAAGAATACAATTCGACTGGGTCATAGGACTAGTTGACTAGGTCCTCAACACTAGTTGACTGAGAACTTTCTGTCCCATATCCCAGTCAACAAGTATAGGGACCCAATCGACTGGGTTGTCCTTCAATGTAGTTTTCCTTTTGACAACAGTTTTTACCCTAGAAACTTTTTGTATTTTTAGTTTTTTCAAAGTCTTTTGTAAATTGAGCCACAAATCAAGTTACGCAATTGAACATAAGAGATTTACAATTGTTTCAATTTTTTTAATGGATATTCTAGATTTTCTATTTTGTTTTGGTGTCTGAATCGCGTTGAGTTCTTGCATCTTGTTTCCGTACTTAATGCTTTTACTGCTTAAACACTTCGGTAAAACTGTTAGTTCAATTAGAGTAGTGTTTTTTCATTATTAAAATCAAATACGGGTCAATAATTTCATTGGTCATGTATAAAACAATCATAAGACAATTTTCTATTATTCATAACCTACTCTATGCCAACATATATCTATGTAACTTTACTATATAGAAACCAATTGTTTATTTATTTGTTTTATTTTTATCACTTTTACATCCTTATATTAATAATAATAAAAATGACTTGAAAATCACCAAAGAACTCATGTCAAAATATAATGCAACTATTGCGGGTTCACAAAATCAATGAAATATTATTGATATGCATTGAACAGTATACGACAAAACTAAAACCATATATACCGATAACTTATAAAACAAACACACATAAAATTTTTGATATCGATAGTTAGATATATTTTTAATCTCAAATCAATAAATTAATAAACATAGATGGAATCAAATATGATAAAAATATTTCAAAACACTTCAGATAATTCTATGCATACTGAACAATATGATCCAGTGGGTGGCTCTGATACCACACATAAGATATTTTAAATATAATACCATATCTAAAGTCATATGCAACATAATTGATATATACCTCTAGCCATAATTGTTCAAGTACCCAGGTTTGAAAACTCCCATTCAAATATATTGAACTCACAACACTCTGTGATAGAGAATTCATCTAACCTATGCCTGAATGTAGTGTCTTTTGATGGTGTCATATGTTCAATATATAGGCTAGGTTAAGGATCCCTATCATATATTTTGACGTTTGAAATTCCTCCCATCAAAGAATTCTTAACGTATGCAATCAGTAACTCATAAATTCTCTTAATTATGAAAGTGGGTAGTTATTGTAATTATCATCCAATAAATTCTATTAAATAGAACACATTAAGAATACCATATATATGGCATGTGGTATTCACTTAGTCTCTTAATACGGAAGCGAAGTTACTTACATTAAATTCTATTAAATAGAACACATTAAGAATACCACATATGTGGCATGTGGGTCACACTTAGAATTGAGATGAAAGTGTCTTTTGTTGTTGTTGTTTTACCATTTAGTATTTCTTCACATGTAATATCTTCACCAAGAGATACTAGTTATAAAGTTCTATAACTTCAAATAATAGGAATTCTATGGTTTGTGTAAATCTTTATTTTTTTAGAGTAATCTATAATATCACACACACACACACACACACACACACACACATACACGAATAAGGTGTAAAACATTCAAAAGATGAAATATGTGTACTTAATAATTATTTTTTTCTCTTAAAATTAGGATCCTCTACATAATTGTTTGACAAAAAATTGACAACTTTATATAAACAAGTTTTTTTACAAAAAATAAATTATTATGTAATTAAATCAATTAAATTAATTTTTTAGTTTGACCAAATAACTAAAATTTTCTTTTACTCTATATATCCAAGTTATTTAGAAAAGAAAGAAAGAAAAATCATTTCTATATATGAACAAATCTTTTCATAAACAATGAATTAATTTTTAATTAAATTCATTAAATTAATAAAAAAAATGAATGATAAGCTTAAATTTGGGATATTTTTATCTATTTAAATCAAATTATATTTATCCACCTTATTGAGGAAAAACATGCACTTCAACTTCGAAAGTTCTATAACGAGAAAGATTAGAGGACAAAACACCTCAAACAATTAAAACTAAGCAACATGTATTTAACATACTTTTTCTTAAGAAAGATAAATATTGTAGTAAACAAGTGATTTTAAGAGTACTCAACAGTTTAATATTATATTCAATATAAATTTGCGTTATTAAGCGTTGAAATAGGACATGCCTACTAGATGTTGAGTAATTACCTAGAAACTACTTTTAAGCTTGAATCTTTTTGTGACACCTAAAATAGTTAATATTAGAGTTAGATAAATTAAACATTTTGTTATAATTATATTTTTAGTTCAACAATGATCTGATCTACCTTTGTTCACGAAATATATTTATGATAGCAACTTTCCTTATCCATGAGAAAGTAGTTAACTTGAAAATTCAATTCCAAAACTTTAAGGTACGCACCCGAATACTTATAACTTGAAGTAAGAAACGCTAAGTCAATAACTGTTGATTTTGAAAACTCCTAACAACAAGTGCATTACACATAATTTGTCTCATTCAATTGTTAAGATGTTGCGATATATTGAATATCTTCAAGGGTATTTTATTTAATGAAAAATAAAAATATTAAAAAAGTGAAAGTCAATAAAATACTTACTTTGCAATCAATTTTATGTTTGTTCACTTGATAGATAAGCATTGCAAAGAAAAACGCGTCTATTTAATTAGAATCTCTAACACAATGAAAACTTTGTTATCTTAACTCCATGGTTCATTATTTGGTGACCGTTTTAACCTAAAAGCTATATTGCATTAACAATTCTTTCTCCAAAAATAATTTGCTAGTTTTTAATAAGAGATTGTTGATACAAATTAAGGCAACGAATCCTATCAATTTGTAACAAAATTCAAGTAAGCCCTCTATAAATATAAAAATATGTGGTAAAACATTAGATGGTGCTTGTCCAAAATATATTTTGGTAATACCTAAGAAGAAGGGGTGTAATGACCCAACCCGGGATGGGTATGTAGACTGCATAAAAAGAAAGAAAGTAAAAGATTAAAATAAATTATATTTTAATGCATAGTCTGAGGATGTCGCATGGACATGGGAGACCTAGAGGTAAAGTCCTGATTCAGAGAGGATGTGGTAGACCCTCAATATTTAGAAGAGTTGAAGTGGAGGGGGAGGTCGAGTATGTGGTTCATGCAAGGGAACAGATTGCTAGTATAGCTGGTAATAGTAGAGATGGGAGAGAATATGATATTAGGAGAAATGAGTTGAGAGAAGTTATTGATAGTGCTATAGAGAGAATTAATGCAATAGAAAAAGGGGTTGATCATTTACAGGGAAGATTAGAGGAAAGAGGTAGAACAGAACCCAATGTGGTGAGACAAGAGGCTTATGAGGGAGAGGGTGTGTTTGCATATAAGATTGAAGGGGACTGTTTTGTGAGATTTCTTAAGTTTAAACCTAAGTCTTTTAAAGAATCTGTAGATCTTATTGAAGCTGAGCAGTGAATTAAACATGTCGAGAAATATTTTGAAGTCTTACCAGCAAGAGATAGGCAGAAGGTTGTTTTTGCTTCATTTAAGCTGGAAGGTGAGGCTTCTCAATGGTGGGAGGATATTCTGCCTAGATTTAGTACACATATAGATCAACCCTTAACTTGACATAAATTTAAAGATGTTTTCTTTGGGAAGTATTTTCCAGATACGTTTTGGGCACAACAAGAGAGAGATTTTATTCATTTAAGATAGAATACTTTATCTGTGGCTGAGAATGATAGTAGATTTATAGCCCTGTCGAGGTTTTTACCTGAGTTAGTAAATACAAAGGAGAGGAAATGTAAGAGATTTTTAGATGGGTTACACTATGAAATTCGAACTAAAATTTCTTACATGGGTATTAGGAGTTATGCTGTAATGGTGGATAAAGCATTACAGATTGAGAAGGATATGATGGAGCTTAGAGGTATGAGGAATTGGCTGAAGATGTCTAGATTTGAGAGACCCGGAAGTGGTAGAAGTATGAGTGTGCAGGGTAGGAGACCACTCCAGAGAGGGCGTTCCTTGTCACAGGGAACTGTAATAGTGAGCAAGAGACAAGCATGATCTATGGCTTCAGTAGCTCAAAATAATATTGGTGGGACCCCTAGATTTAGGAGACAGATTATGGGAACTGGAAGTTATGGTAGATGAGTAAGTATGTGTAATACCCGTGTTCTTAAAGTAAGGGTGAAGAAATAATTTGATAGATATGACTTGAAATTAAAATAATATATATGAAAGAATTATTATTAAATAAAATAATTCTTTAAGGAAAACAGAAAAAACTGGACGCGTGATGGGGTAAAGAAAAAAAAAAGCAGGAAAGGCAAGGAGGTGATCCATAGGTAGCTCTAAGTGCTACGTGGCGAGTTAGATTTACTTTAAGTAATTGAGATAAATATAAAATATAAAATGGTGATATTTAAATTAATTATTAAACTATGATTTGATGATATATGAAAGTTGGTTGATGGATATGATATGAATAATTGATATGTTAAAGATTTATTATATGAGAAGTAATATTATTGAAATAATGAGTTGATTAAATATATAATGAATGAGATAACTGAAATTCTTGAAAAGCTATGATTGATAATTTGATATGATATATGAGGAGATAATTTAATGAATATGATAAAAATAATAATTTTGAGAAAGAGTTGGATAGCTAAATTGAATGTCTGAATGTATGCTTGCTTTTATATTATTGTTCATATGCATATTTCATATTCTTGTTCATATGCATATGCATGAAATAAAAGAACCGTGACAGCTGGTATATGCTGGAAATAAAAGAATCGGGAAGGCAACTGGTCTAAATGAAACTGTGACAGTCGGTATATGCTGGAAATAAAAGAACCGGGAAGGCAGCCGGTATAAATGAAGTCGTGATAACTGGTATATGCTGGAAATAAAAGAACTGGAAAGGCAGCTGGTATAAGCTAAAACATGTCGACATGTAGGAAGACGTTCCCAAATAATAATATAATTTAAATTCATGCATTACATTTGTTTTAAATATTGATTATTATTGCTTGAAATGCTAAAGTGTTATTCTTGATTGTAAATTTATTGATAGATGAATGATTCTCATAGAGAGACAGATATGATGAGAAAGAAATATGAAAGTATAATATGATAAGAATTATCTGAATGATTGATTATATGTGGTGAACTTCATAACGAGGTAATTATGTGGTTGAATTGATAGTCTCAAGATGATTAAATATATGTGAAGAAAGATTGATATATTTGATGATTAACTTAAGAAGATATTGATAAATGATGAGGATTATGATATGAGTAGTGATAATAGAATGTTATTATCGAGTTATATAAGATATAGATGAATGAATATTGGAAGACTGTTTGAACAATTGAATTATAAGATGTGACTGGAGTTATACAAATTGAATACTTCTAGTAAATTTAATTCACTGAGCTTGTGAAGCTCACTCTTCATTGTTAAATAATTTCAGGTAGCAGGCAGGACAAATAGATTATTGAGCCGAGATTCAGACTAAGTGATTATCTGTAAGCCTCGTGGACAAGTAAAACTTCAATTATTTTTAGGTAGATTTTTGCACAAGAAGTTTTTGGCGCCGTTGCCGGGGATTGCGTTAAAATTTTGTTTAGAATTATTTTCGTTTAGTTTTCTTATTCTGTTATGTTTATTTTTTTTTTTATCAAAAACCTAATTTTTCGTCTTTTTGTTTTTCTGCTTTTACTTCAGGTTTTCGACAGAGTAATTTCTGTCCTTGCGATCGAGCGCAAGTCCATCACGATCGAGCGCACTGTGATCGAGCACTGTTCTTGGAGTGATCGAGCGCAAGTCCAGCAGTACTGAAACTGATGCACTGAAGAATCTCAATTGATTCATGCAAGGGCTTCAATCTAGGAATTCAACCATCTTTCCACTCGATACAGAGATTGAGCAGGCCATTCGACAAAGGCCTAGAGACAATGTTGAGGAGGAAGAAGAAGAATTCAAGGGAGAAGCACCGATGGCAGAACAGCTTGACAACCATCCGCCACTAGAGTGAAGACCCATAAAGCAATCCTTCATCCCACAGAACCTCAACTAGCCCTTCTGCATTGCTTATCAACCTGAGACATAAGGCAATTTTACATATCCCCGCAGATACTCAGTGCTTTGACTCATTTTAGGGGTACACCTGCTGAGGATCCACACTTGCATCTTCGGGAATTCTTTGATCTCTGCAAGTTCCAGCATATCTGAGGCCTAGATCAAGAGGGAATCAAGCTAATTCTTTTCCCTTTTTTATTAAAAGATAATGCTAAGTTGTGGTACAATTCATTGCCTGTAGTGTCTATCCATATTTGGGAAGAGCTATCTTATAGGTTACTAAAGAAGTTTTTCCCTTCACAAAAGACAAGATAGATAAGGAGAGAGATTCAATCTTTCCAACAGAAGGATGGAGACCTTTTCTTTGAAGCATGGGGACACTTCAATGAGCTACTTCTCAAGTGTCCACATTATAATCTACCTTAAGATGAACTGGTACAAGCTTTCTATGAAGGTTCGAGTGATATAAATAAAGGTATTGTTGGTACTTTGTCCAAGGATTAAACAAGTGAAATTCAGCTTCAGCCCTAGGTGTGCACCGCACCTCAGGCAGTCCACGCCTCACCTTGCAGCAAGTCCAGGAAGTGAGCTCTCCAAGTAGCACCGTGACCTAGCTTTCCCAAGGTGCGGCACCCAGAAAGGTAGCAAAAGTTCTCCTTCTAAGGTGCAGCTTGCCCTGTTCCAAGGTGCAGCGCGAAGGCACACTTGATGGAAATTTTGAGCACTCTTTTCCTAGTGCGTGGGGCATGATCAAAATGCACATGATCACTTAGACTTGTTGAAGGGCTATGATTGATTGGTCCTCAACATCTAAGGGTTGAGATTGACTTCAAGATAGGTTCAAGAAGTGGTGCACTATATAAAGGGTCATCTAGGAGCCATTCAAGACAAGAAGTGATGTGATCATCTCAACAAAAGATGATGTGAGGTGAGCATCCAGGTGATGTGAATGTGCAGAACATGTGTGTGAAATAGAACACATGGTGTGTGAGAGTGCAAAGACACTAAACATAGGAGAGAGACTCATTCAAGAGAGAGGCTGGTTGTTTAGAGAGAGAGAGAGTAGTATAGATTGGGGATTCAAGGGCTTCGTAAGTGGAATTTTCTTGGGAAAAATTTTAGAGTAACTCAAGTCCTTATCACTTTCTTTTCTCTTCTTTCGTTCTTGAAAAATAAGAGGTTTCTTGAAGATGTGTTGTTGTAAATTGTAAGAACTCATTGATTTAGTGTAAAGAGCTCGGAGGAGCTCACGGGGACGTAGGCACATTGCCGAACCTCGATAATAATTGCTTGTATTCTTTCTTTGATTGGTTTGATTCATGTTTTGTTTCGGTTTTATTACAAGTCATTGTGGACTTGGGTGTTTGGAAAGATCATAACCTGAGATTCCGCAAGAAAGTGATTTTCCAATAGTGGTATCAGAGCTTTGGACAACTGGTATCAGAGCAAGAACAAGAGGTTATCGGAGCAAGACTCCAAGAATCAAAGGTCAACTTCTTGGGTGATTCAAGAACGGAGTAGAGATCTATATCTGATCGTGTTCTTGAGGTGATTAAAGAATAGAGTAGAGATCAATATCTGATCATGTTCTTGAGATGATTCAAGAATAGAGTAGAGATCAAGATCTGATCGTGTTCTTGAGGGTGATTCAAGAACAATATTGAGATCAAACTTCAATCGTGTTCTTGAGATTTAGAAGAAGTTGGAAAGCAATTGTGGGTGCTGCATAAATCTGGGATTTTCTCCGCAAGATAGGTTCAAACTTCATCGTTGATAAGTTTAATGGAAAGGGAGACTTTGCCCTTTGGAAGCGGAAAATCAAGATGGATCTTATGCAACAAAAGGTGGACTTGGCGATTGGAGAAGATGACATTTTCCCAGCAA
Source organism: Bretschneidera sinensis (assembly GCA_023935145.1). Lineage (NCBI taxonomy): Eukaryota > Viridiplantae > Streptophyta > Magnoliopsida > Brassicales > Akaniaceae > Bretschneidera > Bretschneidera sinensis. The sequence goes on from CM043699.1 coordinate 102,744,958, forward strand.
GTATCATAGAGGTCCAACGGAATGAGATGAAGAAGATGGCGTACAACACCATTTTTCTGCACATGTCGGATAATGTCATAAGAGAGTGCGGAGACTTTGAAGATCTAGCTGTCATTTGGAAGAAACTAGATGAGTTATTTCTTACCAAGACTCTCCCTAATCCGTGATTCAGACTGAGTGATTATCTGTAAGTCTCGTGGACCACATCCTCAGACTAATGGAAAAAAAATTGTAAATATTCATGCATCATATGTTGTATATATCATTTCAGTTGAAATTTTAATATAACTCCCCTATTGAGGGTTAAGGAATGATGTATAGATATATATCATTTCAGTTGATGTTTTTATATTGTTGCATATATATGTCGTGCTGAGATTTCAAAAAGTGATGACACGTGGATGTGCTAAAGCTAGAATTAGAGTTGTTCACTTGAGAGGGTGTGGTAAGTCCCAATTTTTCTAAACGAGCTAAGGTTGAGGCTGAGTAAGAGCGAGTTTCTTAGAAGGGAAAGTGTTGATAGTGTAATTGATACTAGTAGGGGTATGGGAGAATCTAGAGTTGAAAAGATGAGCTAAGAGAAGCTCTTACTTATACTCTTGAGAAAATGAATATAACAAATGATAGAGTTGATAATCTATAGGGTAGACCTGATGAATAGGCTAGAGCAGTGCCTGAGGTTGAGGTAAATCTAGTAATGGTAAATGTTCAAAAGAGGAAAGGTGAGTTTATGCACGAGATGCATGGAGATTGTTTTGTTAGATATATTAAGTTGAATGTTTTTTTGTTTAAAGGATATATGAATCTTTTTGAGACTGAGTTATGGGTGAAACATGTAGAGAGATTATTTGGTACTTTACCAGTGACTGATAGGCAGAGGGTCGCCTTTGCTTCTTTTGAGTTAGAAGAAGAAGTTTTAGAATGGTAGGAGGATACTCTTCCTAGGGTAAGTGTATATGTTGATAGTCCTTTAACTTGGAGTAGATTTAATAAGGCTTTTTCTTTTATAAATAGTTCTTAGAGCCTAACAAAAGAGAGATTTCATTTATTTGAGGTAAAATATGTTAACAGTGGCTCAGTATGATAGCAGATTTGTGGCTTTAACAAGGTTTGTATCGAAAATGGTATACATAAAGGAGAAAGAATGTAAGAGGTTCATAGATGGATTATTTTTTTAGATTAGATTGAAACTATCTTACATGAGGCATATGAATTATGCTAGGTTGACGGATATAGCACTTCAGATTGATAAAGATGTAATGGAATTTAAAGGAGAGAGAGAGAGTGGTTGAAGAGGCTTAGACATGAAGGTTCTAGAGGTAGTGGTAGTATGAGTATACAAAGAGGGATACCACCCGAGAGGATTCATCCGTGTGAAAAAAGACCTATAATGCAGAGTTAGAGGTAAGCTAGATCCATAACTTCTATAATTCAAAGTAGTGTTGGTGGGATCCCTAAAGTTGGGAGACAGTATGTGGGAGCCGGAAGTTATGGTAGAGATGGGAGTGTATTACCTAGGGGATGTAGTAATGTGACAGAAAGACGAGAACATGTTATAGATGTAATCATATAAGATATTTATCTCAGAATTATCCTAATTTGAGGTGCTTTATATGTAGAGAATATGGACATATCAATGTTGGTTGATCTTGGTGCAACCCACTTTTTTGAATTCAATGTATTTATGAAGTCTATTGATTCATGAAATAGTCATTTGATGTATAATATTATTGTTGAAATTCCCACTAGAGATAGATTGATAATCATAGATGTTTACAAGGGTTGTGTGATTCGTATCAGTGATAGAGAATTTGAAGTTGATTTATTATCTTTGAATATGGTTGATTTTGATTTGATTTTGGAGATGAGTTGGTTGTCGGTGTATCATGTTTGGGTTGATTGTTTTAGAAAGAATGTGGTGCTCAGGATACTAGGACAAGAGGAGTTTAACTTTTAAGGAGAACGTAAGATTCTTGCCAATTGTCTTATTTCTGTATTGACTACTAGAAAATTGCCGAGGAATGGTTGTGAAGGGTATTTAGCATATGTTGTGAATCCTAGAAAGGAAGATGGAAAACTGGAAGAAATCTTAGTGGTGAAAGATTATTCTAATGTATTTCTTGATGAGTTGTCTAATTTAACTCCTAGTAGAGAGATTGAGTTTTCCATGGATGTGATTCTGGTTTCTGAACCTATTTCAATAGCACCCTACAGAATGAGACCTGTTGAATTGAGAGAACTGAAGGTCCAACTTTAGGAATTGTTAGACAAATATTTCATTCGACCAAGTGTATCCCTATGGGAAGCCTTTATATTGTTTGTGAAGAAGAAAGATAAAATGATGAGATTGTGTATAGACTATAAACAGTTGAATAAGATCACTATTAAGATCAAATATCCTTTGTCTAGGATAGATGATTTGTTTGAACTATTGTAGAGAGCGAGGGTGTTTTCAAAGATAAACCTAAGATCAGATTATTACCAGTTAAGGATAAAGGAAGGATAATAAGTGCTTAAATATTCATATTTAAGCCCCTTAATTTACATTTGTTAAGCTCTTTTTTTACACATTTTATTATGTTTTACTTCATTTTTGTGTTTTATGTGTTTTACATAGGCTTGTGAAGAAAAGAAAGCCTTTTGAAGCTTTAAAGGAAGAAAACTGAAGATCTGGAAAAAGCTAGTGCGATCGAGCGCAACATGGCCGTGATCGAGCGCACACGCACAGAAGCTAGCGATCGAGCGCACACACACAAAGAGGCGGCGGAGCCAGTTTTGGAAAGATTTCTTCCGTACCTATTTTGGAAATTAGGGTTTCAAGGCACCTTTAGAACCCTATATATAAGCTTGTAAAACACAGAAAATGCATCTTCCTTTTGTCTTTTACTTTTGCTTGAAGTTGTAAGCTTTGGAGAGGAATTGACGACTCGTCTCCACAGTATTCTTCAGGTTTTATATTTTCTATTTAGTTTATGTTATGATGATGTTTATCATAGAAAGCATGTGTAACTAACTTACTAATAGGGCTCGATTGAAGCCCTAATTATGCTTTTTCATATATATACATTGATTGTCTTTGCAAATAGCCATGCTATGATGCTTTAATTGATTAATGCCTATTTTATTGAATTCCTCATATGTGTGTGTCTGATCAACGTATGCATGTGGTATGGATTAGTTAGTTAGATCAATTTGGATGACCGAGTCTTGGGTCTGACAATAGTAACAAAAGAAATCCACGCCGGATTTTTGGGTTAATCAACATGAGAAACCGGGAGTATACACCGTACCCTAGGTGTCGTGTGGTTGTTGATTTCCATATACCTTATGCTATCTTAAGGAACAACTCAGTATACACCATGCTGAATCCCTTAAGAAAGAAGAGTAGATACCATGCCTAATCGTTACTTAGGGAGATTAATAGCTTAAGGAGTAGATACCATACCCTTAGATTGACAACCATTAGGTAATCATGGCAGGGCTAGAGCATTGGCACATTACTTATTGGGAAAGTATAATTAGTGGTGGATATCAAGGCCCTATGTTCTTATCATTATCAATCTAGACTCAATATTTATTTCTCTCTTTTTATATTGCGAAACTGATTCTAAAAACAAAATTCACCAATCCCTGTGGAGATGATCTTGCACTTGCACACTATGCTATTGTGGACCTTGTGCACTTGCAAATAAAACAAGTTCGATTATTTGCTTATTTATTTGGGTAGATAAACGAACAATAAGTTTTTGGCGCTGTTACCGGGGATTGCGCTAAACTTCTTTCTAGATTTAATATCATTTAATTCAATAATTTTTATTTATTTATTATGTTTTATTTCTATCAAAATTTTAAGTTTTTGTTTTTGTTTTTTTTTTATATTTGTTGAATCCAAAACCTAATCTATTTTTTTTCGTTTTCTGTTTCAGGCACTCCAACAGAACTTTCTATGCCACTTGCGATCGAGCGCAACCCTCTATGCGATCGAGTGCACTTGAGGCAGAGAGTCACCCGAGTAGCAGTGTTGAACTGTTGCACTAAAGAAATTGTTACCGATTCATGCACGGGCTTCGATCCAAACATCCAACGTTATTTCCCCTCGATACCAAGCTTGAGCAAACTATCCGGCAAAGGCTTAGAGACAACTCTGAAGAGGTAGAAGAAGAAATTGAGGAAGAAGCACCAATGGCGGAACAGATCAAAAATCAGCAACCACCTGAGCGAAGACCGATGAAGCAATCCTTCATCCCACGGAACCTCGATCAGCCATCGTGCATTGCTTATCAACCAGATACGGAAGGTAACTACTACATAACTTCGCAAATACTCAGTGCATTGACTCACTTTAGGGGTACACCTAATGAGGATCCATACTTGCACCTTTGAGAGTTCTTTGATCTCTACAAGTTCCAACACATCCGAGGCTTAGACCAAGAAGGAATAAGGTTAATTCTCTTCCCTTTTTCCTTAAAAGATAATACTAAACTGTGGTATAATTCATTGCCTGTAGTTTCTATCCATACTTGGGAGGAGTTGGCCAGCAAGTTCCTAAGAAAGTTTTTCCCAGCCCAAAAGATGAGGCAAATGAGGAAGAAGATTCAGTCCTTCCAACAAAAGGATGGAGACCTATTCTTTGAGGTATAGGGACATTTCAATGAGCTGCTACTCAAATGCTCACATCACAATCTACCTCAGGATGAACTGGTACAAGCTTTCTATGAAGGTTTAAGTGATACTAATAAAAGTATTGTGGATTCAAGTTGTGGAGGAGTGCTGATGGAGAAAAGCAGCGAAGAAGCCATGGAACTATTCGATACCTTAAGTGAACACACCCAACAGTTCTCCTCCCAAGGTAGACATGGACCCAAGAGCAAGGGTATGTATGAGGTGACCCTAAATAGAGGATCCTCTACCCAAATAGCTGCTGTGGAGAGGAAATTAGATCTACTTGTCAAAGCTATGACTGCTCAGAATACCTCACCTAATCCACCAGCTACACCACTCCAGGTGTGTGCTATATGTTCTCAATTTGATCATAATACTGAGACATGTCCCTTATATTCATCTACAGACCCAGAGCAAGCAAACTATGTGGGGCCAAGCAACTATCCGCCTAAGAACAACCCCTATGCAAACACTTACAATCCTGGATGGCGGAACCACCCAAATTTCTCCTGGAGCAACAATCAGAATACCCTTAACCAGTAAGGGCAGCAAAGAAACTCCCAGCCAGCTGCTCACTCAGCTCTCAAAACAAAGAAAAGTGATATCAAAAGTCTTGTGAGGCAATTGGCAACTCAGCAGCAACAATTAATGACTTCACTAGATTAATTCATGGCAGATGAAAGGCAATTCCGGACTGAACTAAGACAAACCACAACAAAACATGAACAAGTCATCCAAAGGCTAGAGGTACAAATGGGACAATTGGCTAAAGAGCTAAGTGGTAAAAAGCAAGGAGAGCTTCCAGCTCAAACACTACCTAACCCAGGGGGTCACCAGCAACTAAAGGCTGTCACAACTCTAAGGAATGGTAAGGTGATAGGGACCGATGAATCTGCAAAAGCGTCTCTAGAGAAACTATCGGCATCAAAGGTGAGTGAGACGAAGAAGGTGAATGCATCACCTTTCTCGCAAAGATTAGTAAAACAAAAGAAAGAAAATAAACTGCTTGATATTTTTGAAACCTTGCGGAAAGTAGAAATAAACATTCCCTTATTAGATGCAATTCAACAAATACCTGCTTATACTAAATTTCTAAAAGATTGTTACACTCATAAAAGAAAGTTTCAAGAGCATGAGACGGTAGCATTAACTGAAGAGGTAAGTGCTGTGCTATTATGAAAACTACCACCAAAACTGAAAGATTCGGGTAGTTTCACTATTCCTTGTAGGATAGGTGATAAGCTATTTGAGCGAACATTACTAGATTTGGGAGCAGGTGTAAATTTGCTACCATACACAGTATTCGAAACCCTAGGTTTAGGGGAGCTACAACCGACTTCCATTACCTTGCAGCTGGCAGATAGAAATATAAAAAGACCTAGGGGTATTCTTGAGGATGTCCTGGTAGAGGTAGGTGAGTTCATTTTACCTACTGATTTCATTGTATTATATATGGATGAATACCTATGCCATTACCCATGCCCATCATTTTAAGAAGACCCTTCATGAGAACTGCTGATACAAAGATTTGTGTGAAAAAGAGTATAGTAAGTATGAAGGTAAATGGTGAAAAAATAGAGTCTAAAATATTTGATGTATTAAAACTACTTTAAGATGAGATGGAATGCTTTAATGTATATATGATGCAAAGTTTTGTTAAGCAAGCTTTTCAGGTCCAGCACATTGATCCATTGGAGATTACTATTACCCATAGCTTTACGAAAGTGGAAATCGAGCAAGAACCTGAAAATGTTACTGAATTCCTTATATGTTAAGCCATGTTATGATGCTTTAATTGATTAATGCCTGTTTTATTGAATTCCTTATATGTGTGTGTCTGATCAATGTATGCATGTGGTATGGATTAGTTAGTTAGATTAATTTGGATGATCGATTCCTGGGTATGACAATAGTAATAAAAGAAATCCACGCTGGATTCTAGGGTTAATCAACATGAGAAACCGAGAGTATACACCATACCCTAGGTCTCGTGTGGTTGTTGATTTCCATAGACCTTATGCTCTCTTAAGGAACAACTCAGTATACACCATGCTGAGTTAGAGTAGATACCATGCCTAACTCGTTGTTTAGGGAGATTAATAACTTAAGGAGTAGATACCATGCCCTTAGGTTGACAACCATTAGGTATTCATGGCAGGGCTAGAGCATTGGCACATTACTTATTGGGAAAGTATGATTAGTGGTGGATATCAAAGCCTTATGTTCTTATCATTATCAATCTAGACTCAATATTTATTTCTCTCTTTTTATATTGCGAAACTAATTCTAAAAACAAAATTCACCAATCCCTGTGGATATGATCTCGCACTTGCACACTATGCTACTGTGGACCTCGTGCACTTGCAAGTAAAACAAGTTCGATTATTTGCTTATTTATTTGGGTAGATAAACGAACAACAAGGGAGATGTGCCTAAGACTTCTTTTAGGACACATTATGGTCATAAGTTTCTTGTGATGCCATTTAGATTAACTAATGCTCCAACAACATTCATGGACTTGAATAAAATGATTAAACGATTTCTTGATAATTTTGTGGTTGTGTTCATTGATAACATCTTAGTGTATTCTAAGACTAAGGAAGAGCATGTAAAATATTTAGAAATTGTGTTGTAGATTAAAAGAAGAGAGAGATTATGTGCTATAATTTCCTAAATGTGAATTTTGATTGAATGAACTAACTTTCTTGGGGCATGTAGTATTTGGAGATGATATAGCAATTGATCCACAGAAGGTAGAGGTAGTATTGAGTTGGGAGAGACCGACAAACGTGACTGAGATTAGAATCTTCTTGAGGTTAGCTGGTTATTATAGAAGATTCATTCAGAATTTTCTATTATTATAGTACTATTGACTAGATTAACCAGGAAAGAGGTGAAGTTTGTATGGTCTGGGGAGTGTGAAAAAAGTTTCCAATTACTAAAGGAGAAATGGACTACAGCTCCAGTATTTGTGCTTCTTTCTGGTGATGAAGGATTTGTGGTGTATAGTGATGCATCCCATCAAGAGTTGGGATGTGCGTTGATGCTACATGGGAAGGTAATGATATATCCTTATAGGCAATTGAGGAATCATTAGAGAAATTACCTTACTTATGACTTAGAGTTAGCTGCTATAGTATTCGTTTTGAAGATATAGAGACATCATCTGTATGGAACCACTTGTTAGATATTTACTGATCACCAGAGTTTGACATACTTATTTACCCAAAGAGAGTTGAATTTGTGGCAAAGATGGTGGATGGAGTTGATTAGTGACTACGATTGTATAATTCACAATCAATTAGAAAAGGCGAAAGTGGTAGCTGATGCATTGAGCAGAAAATCTAGAGGAAGATTAACTGCTATTGAGAGTCATTATGTGAAATTGATGATAGATTTAAGAGAGATAAGAATGAAGTTGAATATCAATGATAGAGGATCATTGTTAGAAAATATGGTTATACAGTCATCTATAGTAAAATGCTTGTTAGAGATGCAAGGTGGAGATGAAAAGATAGAAAAGATTAAGCATGAAGTGCTTACCAGAAAGTAATATGAGTTCAAAATTAGAAATGATGGTATCTTGGTATTAGAACATAGGAATTGTGTTCCCAATGATGCTGAGTTGAGAAATGAGATATTGAGAAAGGCACATGATGATGTATATTCGATGCACCCGAGTAACAATAAGATGTATAGAGGATTGAGACAGAAGTGAAGTCAGAGAATAAACATACGGGAGGCTTACTACAACCTCTTTCTGTGCTTGAATGACCATAGAAAAATATAAGAATGAATTTTGTTTCTAGATTTTGCCACACCTAGAGAGATCACGATACAATGTAAGTGATAGTGGATAGGCTTTCTAAGTTGTCCCAATTTCTTCCAATTAAAACTAATTGGAGTCCTAAAAAGTTGGTTGAACTATATATAGCTAAGATTGTGAGGTTATATGGAGTACTATTGAGCATAGTGTCAAATATAGATGCTAGAGTTACATCTTGGTTTTGGAGAGGCTTTCAGAATGCCACGGGTAGGCAGTTACAATTTAGTACAACTTTTTATCTTCAAACAGATGAGCAGACAAAAAATATTATTAGAGTAGTAGAAGATATGTTGAAGACAAATGTTATGAGTTTCTCAGTAAGTTGGGATGCTTATTTTCCATTGATTGATTTTGCTTATAATAATCAACATCAATCTAGTATTGGAATGGCACTATTTGAGGCATTGTATAGTAGGAGGTGTAGAACTTCTATAGGTTGGGAAGAAGTAGGAGTGAGACATATATTTGGTCCATAAATTATTGAGTTAACAACTGAGATGATCAAACTGGTTAGAGCGAACCTTAGAGTAGAACAGAACAGACAGAAGGGATATGCTGATAATAGAAGATGACCTCTTGAGTTTCAAGTAGGTGATTGTGTGCATTTAAAAATATCTTCATGGAAAGGTGTATTCAGGGTGAAAAGGAAATAAAAGTTGAGTTCGAGGTATAGGGGACCCTATGAGGTTATTGAGAAAGTTGAGCTAGTTGTGAATAACCTCGATTTGCCTCCAGAGTTGAACCAGTGACATAATGTATTCCACGTTTCACTTTTACGAAAGCATTTACTTGATGAATCTCATAATATTTCAAGCCAAACTGTATAACTTCAGGAAGATTTGACCTTTATGCAAGTACCAGTCAAAATTCTAGATAGAAAGGAACAAGTCTTATGCAATAAAGTTATTCCTTTGATTCAAATATTATAGTAAAACAAAGACTTTGAAGAAATTACTTAGGAGCATGAGGCAAGAATGAGGAAAAAAATACCCCCAACTTCTTTATGAGTTTGGTAAGAAAATTTCAGGGATAAAATTTTTATAAAGTGGGTAGAATTGTACTACCTGTGTTCTTAAAGTAAGGGTAAAGAAGTAATTTGATAGAAATGACATGAAATTAAAATAATATATATACAAAAGAATTATTATTAAATAAAATAATTCTTTTGAAACAAAAACTAGACGCGTGGTGGGGTAAAGAAAAAAAAAAACAAAGTGACAAGTCCTGGATGCCCAGGTGTTGTCTCAACATGTATAAACATTGCATTGAAGATATAAGGAGGCAACAAAATGGTAGAGGCAGTAATATGTATAAGATTTGGTTTTTTTTGTTTTATTTATATTTTCTTACCAAATCCCGTTTGGTTTTCTTCTTTCTTCAATTCAAATTACTCCATTTCTTCAAACACTTAGGGACTGAAAGAAAGGTTGAAATAGTAAAATTTTGAAGAGGTTTACAAGAGAATTTTAAAGAGAGTTGAGGAAAGCTCTAAGAAAAACAAAAGGTAATAATGTGAATTTTATTTTTGAAATTTAGCATACATGAAATTACTTGGAATTCAATGTGAAAATTTTAAAGAGTATGAATTCTGGAAGAATTGAAGAATAAATTATAAATTTTAATATAAATATTATTTCAGGTGTTGACGAACAACAATCGGGTGAAATTGCTGAAAAGAGTAGACAAGGCATGGAGATGATCCACAGGTAGCTCTAAGTTCTACGTGGTGAGTTATATTTACTTTTAGTAATCGCGATAAATATGAAATATAAAGTGATGATATTTGAATTAATTATTAAACTATGATTGGATGACATATTAAAGTTGGTTGATGGATATGATAGGAATAATTGATATGTTAAAGATTTATTATATGAGAAGTAATATTATTGAAATGAAGAGTTGATTAAATATATGAGAAGAAGAGATTGATAAATGATGAGGATTATGATATGAGTAGTGATTGCTATTATCGAATTATATGAGATATAGATGAATTAATATTGGAAAACTATTTGAACAGTTAAATACTTCTAGTAAAATTAATTCACTGAACTTGTGAAGCTCATTCCTCATTGTTAAATAATTTCATGTAGCAGCTCGGATAGATAGATTGTTGAGCTGTGATTCGGACTGAGTGATTATCTATAAGCCTCGTGGTCTACATCCTCATACTAATGGAAAGAAAAAAAATATTTGTAAATATTCATGCATTATATGTTTTATATATTATTTCAGTTGAAATTTTAATATTGTAACTTCCTTGTTGATGGTTGATGATTGATGTATAGATATATATTATTTCAGTAGATGTTTTTATATTGTTGCATATATGTGTCGTGCTGGGATTTCAAAATGTTACGACACCGTCTTGGGGGTGGACAACCCGGGATGGGTCGTTACAGTATACCACCAAGGGGAAGTGGTAATCTGATGTATGATCGAGAGGCAAGAGTTTGCTTAAGCTGTAATCAAACAGGGTATCTATCTCGAAATTGTTCTGCTCTGATGTGCTTTGTATGTGGTGAAGGATGACATATTAGCGTAGATTGTCTAGTGGAGAAATCTGTTGAGATAAGTGCTGGAGGTGTTGGGAGAAGATAGGTACAGAGAGGTGGTGGATAAGGGAGTATGCGAGGTAGAGGCAGAGGATCAGTAACTGAAAGAGGACGCAGTGGTTAGTTATAGCCCAGAGACAACAGAGTCTATGCGTTGACCCAACAGGATACATATGCCACTCTTGATATTGTTATGGGTATGGTATCTATTCTTGATAGACCTACTTGATTATTGATTGATCCAGGTGCAACCCATTCTTTTGCATCCAATGTTTATATGAAATCTATTAATGCTAGTGTTAGTCCTTTAATGCATGCTGTATTGTTAAGGTTCCTACTAGGGATAAGGTTATTATCAGGACAATTTATCGGGTTGTGTGATTAGAGAATTTGAAGTTGATTTTTTGTCTTTAACTATGACAGATTTTTATTTAATTCTAGGTGTGAATTGGTTATCTACATATCATGCTTGGGTAGATTGTTTTAGGAAGAATGTGGTGTTCAGGATACCTGGACAAGATGAGTTTAACTTTCAGGGAGAACGTAAGATACTTGCCAACTGTCTTATTTCTGCCCTGACTACCAGTAGATTGTTAAAGAAGGGTTGTGAGGGGTATTTGGAGTATGTGGTGGATTCTAGAAAGGAGATTAGGAAGTTAGAATAAATCTTAGTAGTGAGAGATTTTTCTGATGTGTTCCCTGATAAGTTATCTGGTTCGCCTCCCAACAAGGAGATTGGGTTTTCTATTGAGGTGATTCCGGGATCAACACCCATATCTATAGTACCTTATAGAATGGCACCAGCTGAGTTGAGAGAATTGAAAGTTCAACTTATGGAATTGCTAGATAAACAATTTATTCGACCTAGTATGTCACCTTGGGGAGCACTTGTGTTGTTTGTGAAGAAGAAAGATGGGACAATTAGGTTGTGTATTGATTATAGACAATTGAATAAGATCACCATTAAGAATAAATATCCTTTGCCTAGGATGGATGATTTATTTGAGCAGTTACTGGGGGCTAAGGTGTTTTCTAAGATAAACTAGAGATTGGATTATCATCAGTTGAGGATAAAGCAGGGGGACGTGCCTAAGACTGCCTTTAGGACACGTTATAGCCATCATGAGTTCCTAGTGATGCCATTTGGGCTGACTAATGCTCCTGCAGCATTTATGGATCTAATGAATAAGGTGTTTAAACCATTTTTGGATAGATTTGTGATTGTATTTATTGACGATATTCTAGTATATTCCATGAATGAAAGAAAAATTGACTACTGCTCCTGTATTAGTGCTTCCTTCGGGTGATGAAGGATTTATGGTATATATTGATGCGTCACATCAGGGGTTGGGATGTATGTTGATGCAAAATAGGAGAGTTGTAGCTTATGCTTCTAGGCAATTGAAGAATCATGATAGAAATTACCCGACCCATAGCGTAGAGTTGATTGCCATAGTGTTTGCTTTGAAGATTTGAAGACATCATCTATATGGAATCACTTGTGAGATATTTACTAATCACAAGAGTTTGACATACTTACCTACCTAGAGAGAGTTGAATTTGAGACAGATGAGGTGGATGGAGTTGATTAGTGACTATGATTGTATAATTCATTATCATCTAGAAAAGATGAAGGTGGTAGCTGATGCATTGAGTAGAAAATCTACAGGAAGATTAACTGCTATTGAGAGTCATGATGTGAAATTGATAATAGATCTAAAAGAGATAAGAATGAAGTTGAATATCAGTGATAGAGGATCATTGTTAGCAAATATGGTTGTGCCATCATCCATTGTAGAACGCTTATTAGAAATGCAAGGTAGAGAAAATTAAGTAGGAAGTGCTTAGTAGAAAGCAATATGAGTTCACAATTAGAAATGATGGTATTTTGGTATTGGAACATAGGATTTGTGTTCCCAATGATGTTGAGTTGAGAAAAGAGATATTGAGAGAGGCACATGATGATGTATATTAGATAAACCCGAGTAACAATAGAATGTATAGAGGATTGAGACAGAATTACTGGTGGTCAAGATTGAAGAGGGATGTAGCTGAATTTATTTTTAGATGTTTGGTTTCATCAGTGAGTGAAGTCAGAGAATAAACATTCGAGAGAGGCTTACTATATCGTCTTCCTGTGCTTGAATGACCATAGAAAAATGTGAGTATGGATTTTGTTTATGGATTTTCCATACTCAGAGAGGTCACGATACAGTGTGAGTGATGGTAGATAGACTTTCTAAGTCATCTCAATTTCTTTCAATTAAAACTAATTGGAGTCCTAAAAAGTTGGTTGAACTGTATGTAACCGAGATTGTGAGGTTGAATGGAGTACCATTGAGCATAGTGTCAAACAGAGATGCTAGATTTACATCTTGGTTTTTAGAGAGGCTTTTAGAAAGCCACGAGTACGTAGTTACAATTTAGTACAACTTTTTATCCTCAAATAGATGAGCATACAGAAAGAATTATTAGAGTACTAGAAGATATGTTGAGAGAAAATATGATGAATTCTTATTAAGTTAGGGTGCTTACTTGCCATTAATTGAATTTGCTTATAATAATCAACATCAATCTAGTATTGGAATGGCACCGTTTGAGGCATTCTATGGTAAGATGTTTAGAACTCCTATATGTTGGGAAGAAGTGGGAGAGAGAAATATATTTGGTCCATAAATTATTGAGTTAACAACTGAGAGGATTAAACTGGTAAGAGAGAACCTTAAAGAAACCCAGAGTAGGCCAAATAGCTATGCTGATATTAGAAGAAGACCTCTTGAGTTTCAAGTAGGTGATTGGGTGTATTAGAAAAATATCTCCATGAAAAAATGTGTTGAGGGTCAAAAAGAAAGGAAAGTTGAGTCTGAGGTATGTAGGACCCTATAAGATTATTGAGAAAGTTGGACTGGTTGTGAATAGCTTGGATTTGCCTCCAGAGTTGAAGCAGTTACATAACGTATGTCATGTTTCACTTTTGAGAAAGTGTTTAGATGATGAATCCTATAGAATTCTGAATCAGGCTGTAGAATTTCAAGAAGATTTGACCCTTATGCAAGTACCAGTTAGAATTCTAGACAGAAAGGAACAAGTCTTGCGTAATAAAGTTATTCCTTTGATTCAAGTGTTATGGAAAAACAAAGATGTTGAAGAAATTACTTGGGAGCATGAGGCAAGAATGAGGAAAGAGTACCCCCAGCTTTTTTATGAGTTAGGTAAGGAAATTTCAGGGACGAATTTTTTCTAAGGTGGGTAGAATTGTAATACCCATGTTCTTAAAGGAAGGGCAAAGAAGTAATTTGATATATATTACATGGAAATAAAATAATATTTACATGAAAGATTCATTATTGAATAAAATAATTCTTTTGAAAAAAAGGGACGTGTGGTGGTGTAAAGAAAGAGAAAAAAAGAAAAAGAAAAAGAAAAACTGGACGCATGGTAGTGTAAAGAAAAATAAATTATATGAAAAGTTTTCTAAGTGTGAATTTTGGTTTAGTGAAATATCTTTCTTGAGGTATGTTGTGTCAGAAGATGATATAGCAGTTGACCCACAAAAGTAGAGGCAGTGTTGAATTGGGAAAGACCCACTAGCGTGACAGAAATTAGAAGCTTTTTTTGGGGTTGGTTGGTTATTATAGGAGGTTTATCCATAATTTTTCTATGATTGCTGGACCATTGACTAGATTAACTAGAAAGGAAGTGAAGTTTATGTGGTAAGCAGAATGTGAGAGGAGTTTCCAGCTGTTGAAAGAAAAATTGACTACTACTCTGGTATTAGTGCTTCCTTTTGGTGATGAAGGATTTGTGGTATATAGTGATGCAACACATTAGGGGTTGGGATGTGTGCTGATGCAACATGGGAAAGTTATAGCTTATGCTTCTAGAAAATTGAAGAACTATGAGAGGAATTACTCGATCCATGATTTAGAATTGGCTATCATAGTTTTTGTTTTGAAGATTTAGAGACATCATCTGTATGAAGCCACTTGTGAAATTTTTACTGATCATAAAAGTTTGATGCATTACCTACCCAGAGAGAGTTGAATTTAAGGCATATGAGATGGATGGAATTGATTAGTGACTATGATTGTACAATTCATTATCATCCAGGGAAGGCTAATGCATTGAGTAGAAAGTCTAAAGGGAGATTAGTTGCTATTGGGAGTCATGATATTAGCTTGATGATAGAATTAAAGAAAATGAGAACACAATTGAGTATCAGTGATAGAGGAGTATTGATGGCAAATATGGTGGTACAATCTTCTATTATTGATCGCTTGTTACAGATACATAGTAGAGATGAAGGGATAGAGAAGATCAGAAAGGAAATATTGAGTGGGAAGCCGACTGGGTTTAGAATTAGAGAATATGGTATGGTGGTATTGGGACATAGAGTTTGTGTTCCCAATGATGTTGAGATGAGAAAGGAGAAACTAAGAGAGGCTCATTATTATGTGTATTCTATGCACCCGGGTAATAATAAGATGTACAGGAGGTTGAGATAGAATTTTTGGTGGTCAAGGATAAAGAAGAATTAGCTGAATATATTTCTAGATGTTTGATTTGTCAACAGGTGATGTCTGAGAATAGACATCCGACAGGTTTATTACAACCTCTTCTAGTACCTGAATGGTCATGAGAGAATGTGAGCATGAATTTTGTTTCTAGTTTTCCCCGTACATAGAGATGTCATGATGTTGTATGGGTTATAGTGGATAGACTTTCTTAGTCTTCATATTTCCTTCCTATTAAAACTACCTGGAGTATTGAAAAGTTGGCTGAATTGTATGTAGTGTAAATTTTGAGACTACATGGAGTACCTTTAAGCATTGTATCAGACAGGGTTTCTAGATTCACTTTTAGATTTTGGAGGGGTTTTCAGGAAGCTATGAGTACAAAATTGCAGTTTAGTACAGTTTTTCATCCTCAAACGGATGGGCAGACAAAGAGAATCATCAAAATACAAAAAGATATGCTGATGACAAGTGTATTGAGTTTTTCAGTAAGCTGGGATGCTTATTTACCTTTGATTGAGTTTGCATACAATAATTAGTATTAAACTAGTATTAGGATTGCACCATTTGAGGCTTTATATGGTAGAAGGTGTAGAACTCTAGTATGTTGGGAGGAAGTTGGAGAAAAAAATATATTTGGTTCAGAAATGATAAATTTGAGTACTGAGAGGATCAAACTGGTTAGAGAAAACCTTAGAGCAACATATAATAGACAAAAGGGATATGATGATAATAGAAGACGACATCTTGAGTTTCAGGTTGGTGATTGGATGTAAATTTTTATTTTAGTTGATGTATTTTTATATTGTTGCATATATGTGTAATACCCGTGTTCTTAAAGTAAGGGTAAAGAAGTAATTTGATAGATATTACATGGAAATAAAATAAAATATACATGAAAAATTTATTATTGAATAAAATAATTCTTTTGAAAAAAAAGGAAAAAAAAATGGACGCGTGGTGGTGTTAAAAAAAGAAAAAGAAAAGAAAAAAAAAAGGCGTGCAACACCTGGAGTCCAGGTGTGAACTACCCAACATGCAAAGTTGCATGTTGGACAACAAAGAGATTAAGTGGATCGGCCGGGGGGCGGGGGGTGGGGAAGTAGTATGAGTGTGTGTGTGTGTGTATATATATATAGTTTTTATTTTATTATTTTTCTTACCAAATCCTATTTGGTTTTCTTCTTTCTTCAATTCAAATTACTCTATTTCTTTAAACACTTGGGGACTAAAAGAAAGGTTGAAAGAGTAAAATTTTGAAGAAGTTTACAGAAAATTTTTAAAGAGAATTGAGGAAAGCACTAAGAAAAACAAAAGGTAATAATGTGAATTTTATTTTTTAAATTCAGCATACATGAAATTTCTCGGAATTCAATGTGGAAATTTTAAAGGGTGTGAATTATGGAAGAATTAAAGAATAAATTAGAAATTTTAATATAAATATTATGTCAGGTGTTTACGATTAGCAATCGAGTGAAATTGCTAGAAAGAGCAGGAAGGGCAAAGAGGTGATCCACAGGCAGGTCTAAGTGTTTCATGGTGAGTTAGATTTACTTTTAGTAATCGAGATAAATATGAAATATAAAGTGATGATATTTGAATTAATTATTAAACTATGACTAGATGATATAATAAAGTTAGTTGATGGATATGATATGAATAATTAATATGTTAAAGATTTATATATGGGAAGTAATATTATTGAAATAACGAGTTGATTAAATTTCTTGACAAGCTATGATTGATAATTTGATATGATATATGAGGAAATAATTTAATGAATATGATAAAAATAATAATTTTGAGAAAGAGCTAGATAGCTAAATTGAATGTAGCTAATTTATTATTATTGTTCATATGCATATGTATGAAATAAAAGGATCGAGAAGGCAGCTGGTCTAAATGAAATAGAAAAACCGTGACAGCAGATATATGTTGGAAATAAAAGAACTGGGAATGCAGCTGATCTAAATGAAACCGTCACAACTGGTATATGCTGAAAATAAAAGAACCAGGAAGGCAGCTGGTCTAAGCTAAAACATGTCGACATGTGGAAAGATGTTCCCACATAATAATATAATTTAAATTCATGCATTGAATTTGTTTTAAATATTGATTATTATTGCTTGAGATGCTAAAGTGTTATTCTTGATTGTAAATTTATTAGATGAATGAGTCTCACAAAGAGACAGATATAATGAGAAAGAAATATGAAAGTACGATATGATAAGAATTATCTGAGTGATTGATTTAATGTTGTGAACCTCATAACGAGGTAATTATGAGGTAAAATTGATTGTCTCAAGATAATTAAATATATGAGAAGAAGAGATTGATAAATGATGAGGATTATGATAGGAGTAGTGATAATAGAATGCTATTATCGAATTATATAAGATATAGATGAATGAATATTGGAAGACTATTTGAACAATTGAATACTTCTAGTAAATTTAATTCACTGAGCTTGTGAAGCTCACTCCTCATTGTTAAATAATTTCGGGTAGTAGGCAGGACATATAGATTGGTGAGTTGATATTTAGACTGAGTCATTATCTGTAAGCTATGTGGTCCACATTCTCAGATTAATGGAAAAAAAATATTCGTAAATATTCATGCGTAATATGTTGTATATAATGTTTCAATTGGGATCTTAATATTGTAACTCCCCTAAGGGTTGAGGATTTACATATATAGATAATTTCATTTGATATTTTCATATTGAGCATATATGTGTTGTGCTGGGATTTCAAAACGTGAAGAAACCATCTCGAGGGTGGCCAACTTGGGATGGGTCGTTACAATATGCGTCGTGCTGGGATTTCAAAATGTGACGACACCGTCTTGGGGGTGGCCAACCCGGGATGGGTCGTTACAGGGGTGAATTGGATATTAGGAATTTTTAAAATTCTTTTGGCAATCTCAAATATCAAAATATATGCAGAATTAAATCAAATCAATCTTTCTAAATTACTAGCATAATGATGAGAGAGTTTATTGCTTAATATAGAAAATACAATTGAATTATAATATAATTAAGCAATCAATCCCATTTACTTGAATAATAAATAATTTTAGGCAAGTAATTGTGTAAGTATTTAAAGAGATAGAGTTAGAGAGATGCAAACTCAATTTATAGTGGTTCGGCAATATCAGAATCCTTTTGACCCTACATCCACTCTTTTCAAAGACCATCTTTGAAACTTTTCACTAAAAATAAGAAACTTTCGAGTGTTGCTCAAACCGAATACAAACAAGCAACTTCATGGGTGTTGCTTCAACCTTTTTCACAAGAGTCTTAAGTTTGCTACCTAAGTGTATATACCCAACACTCATTAGCTCACTTACAAACTCTCACAAGAGTTACACCAACTCTTTTAACAAGACGATGAAAGGAAAGTTTGAAACTAACAAACAAGAGAGAGATATTTCAATGAAGATTACAACTCAATATTTTATCTCTCAAAAGCTTATAGCTTAGTAATGGAGTTTTTGGCTCAAGCCGAAGAGAATGAAGATTTTACTTTAATCATTTATTATAGAATGTTTCTCTTTTTCTCCAAATGACCCTTGAAGCTCTATTTATAGTGTATAGAAGTCTTCTAGCCGTTGAAAACAAAATAGAACCATTAGAGACAACTTTATAGCCTTTTAAATTCAAAAATATAGTTATTGTAACTTGCTCAGTCGATTAGGTAATGATCCAGTCGACTGAATGTAAGAACATATGCAAAAAACTAATTTTTCGAGCATCCAGTCGACTGTATAGTGTTTTAGGCATTGCTACAGAGTTTTCGGGATGAATAGTGTTTTCAACATTAATTTTCTTCATTTTTTTTTGGATTTTTGAATTCTGAAAAATCTTCCAATTGAATCAAACTTTCTTGCACATTCAACACACAAGTTAAACACTTCAAGAGTGTTTTGTTATCATCAAAATTAATTTAATCTATTTCTTTATTGAAACTTTTTTGATGATAACAAAACATATTACAAATTTAAGCATAATTTATGTGCAATATATATGAAGAATGTCAAATTTATAAATGCTTAATAACGTAAATTCTTCTTAAGTTCAATTAGGGCATGTTAAGCATTGAGCCCTAAGAATTGAATATTTCTATTTAATAATTTCACCTATAGATTTATATCTTCAATTAATTAAGGCTATACAATAAAATGCAATGCAAATTTAATTCAGCTCTTAAAACTTGAAATGCTTACAAAGTGTATCTTAGGATTCAAACCTATGATTTCATTTCAAGTGTTCTCCTTGAATTTGATATTTTGGAGAGATTCTTGACTTTTGAGATCATCAACCAATTTCTTTAATCTTGATCTCATTTGAGGTATAAACACTATTAACAATCTGTATCACTTAAGTAATATTCATTAGTGCTTAATCAAGATTTTTGTTACTATCAAAATCATTCAGGGTTAACACACACTTGGTCAACAATCCCCCTTTTTTTTTTTGGTGACAAAAATCTTAATTAAGGATCAAAGAAGATAAATTGAAAAGAGATGAAGGGTTTAGAATTTTACAAAAATTTTGACATATTTTCCCTTGTATTTTTGTCTACTGATGTCATGTAGAAATCAAAATCAACAGAAACAATTTTCAAAGAAATTTATCTCAATTTCAATTTTATTTCAATAAATTCATATATATCAATGAATTTTCCATATGAGTTGAAAATATGTTAAGTTAATAATAAGATCTCTAATTTTCTTATTTTCTCCCCCTTTTTGTCATCATAAAAAGGGTGGATTTCAAAGAAGTGCTCCCTCTCAAAATATGTTATTGAAAATATTTTGATGAAACGTGTTAAGAAAAGAATCGTTTCAAAAGATATCAAGAAATATAAAGCTTTGAAAGAGTTGGGTTCAAAGAGACTAAGTGCTGGAATTTTACAAAAAAATAGGACAAAGTTTCTTTTCTTTTTCCAAATTTCCTTTTGCACATAGAGATAAAATAATTGTAGCCAAATTCCAACAAAAGAATGAATTCAAGCTCCACATTATCTAAAATAATTCTCAAGCATTATAAATCTTCAAGATTCAAAATAAGCTCAATGCTTAGAGTATCTTACACTTAATCAATAAGGGACAAGAGTTTGAACTCATTACTTGATTTACTAACAGATCAAAGATAAATAAAATTCTCAAGATATAATGTTCAAAGTCAAAACACATCAAAGAGAATTTATTAAAGTATTTAAACCCATTTGAGAAAAAAAAATTCCAAAAGGTTTTCTCTCTTACCAAGAAATCATATTTCTCCCCCTTTCAAAAAGTTTAAAGTAACTATTTTTCACTTTGAAAATATGATAACAATATGGATAAAACTTAACAAGCCTTATTGGTAGTTGATTGATCAAATAATCAAGATAGAGGGCTCATCAATCACTCAAAAAGATGTTAAAATTGTAAAGATCTATAAGTATTTTAAAAAAAACTTACTCCCCCTGAATATATGCACCAAAATATAATTTTTAATTATCAATCAAAGATCATTATTCATGGTATGTTAGATTTAAAAAATAGAAGATTATCTATTCAAAGCAAAGATAATCATTATTTTCAAACTCAATCATTAATAATTTCATGTTTAACTCATGTTTAATAGATAAATAACTCAAATCTAAATTCAAACTCATAACTTGATTTATCCAATGATAAATCAAAGAGAATTTATTAAATTTATATTTAAAAAAATAAAGGAGTATGAGATAGGGATTTGTACCATATTTTCTCCTTTAATGTATGTTATGAGAATAAATATCTTATCACTCCTCTTTCTTTCTACTTGTCATTAATAGTCAATTAAGAACTGAATTGTGAGAACAATGGACCTAAATAAAGCTTTTTAGATGGACTTAACAAACTTCATTAGTAGATGAACAAAAAAACATAACATAAGTAATGCTAAGTACTTTTTCAACTACTTCACGAGAATGTTATATTTCTGAGGAAAATTTGACAGAGTCTTATCTATTTTCCTCCCTGCAACACAAGATAACTCAGAGCATACAATTCAAGAAATAACAATGATCAACTTAAATAGTTAATAACTCAACTCATATGATTTCTTCCTTTTTATCATAGGTGTTGACTAAGTGTCTATTGACCCTGACTGATTTTGATAATGACAAAAATCTTAATTAAGTACTAATGAAAATTAATTAAGTGATACAGATTGTTAATAATTCTTATACATCAAATGAGATCTAGATTGTAGAAATTGGTGAATCAAAGTTAATGATCTCAAAAGTCATTCACCTTTCCAAAAGATCAAATTCAAGGAGAATAATTGAAATGCAACTTCAAAGACAAAAGAGCTAAATTATAGGTTTGAATCCTAAGATACACTTTGTAAGCATTTCAATTTTTAGGAGCTAAATAAATTTGAATTACATTTTATCACATAAAATTAATTAATTAAAGATATAAAATCTCTAGGTAAATTTATTAAATGCAAATATTTAATTCTTAGGGCTCAATGCTTAACATGCTCTAATTGAACTTAAGAAGAATTTATGTTGACATATAAAATTATTTGAGCATCTGTAAATTTGTTATTCTTCATATATCTTGCACACAAATTATACTTAAATTTGTAATATGTTTTGTCATCATAAAAAGGGTCTCAATCAAGAAATTGATTAAATTAATTTTGATGAAAACAAAAAACTATTGAAGTGTTTAATTGGAAAGATTTTTCGGAACTCAAAAATCCAAAAAGAATGAAGAAATATGAAGAAAATTGATGCTAAAATACTGTTCATCCTGAAAACACTGTAGCAATGCTTAGCAATATTGCAATGTCGACTGTGAATAGTGACAATCGACTTTGGGCTTGAAAAATCAATTTTCTACATCAGGTTTGAATGATAGTCGACTGCCATAAGTTGACAATCGACTGGCCAAGTTACAACAACTATATTTTTTAATTTAAAAGTCTATAAACTTATCTCTAACGACTCTATTAAGTCTCCAATGGCTAGAAGATTTCAAGACATTATAAATAGAGCTTTAATGGTCATTTGAAAGTTAAGAGAAATATTCTACAACAAAAGATTAAAGAAAAATCTTCATTCTCTTATTCTTGAGCTAAAAACTCCATTGTTAAGCTAAAAGTTTCTGAGAGAGAAATTATTGAGTTGTAATCTTCATTAAGAAATATCTCTCTTATTTGTTTGTTTTAAACTTTCCTTTCATCATCTTGTTAAAAGAGTTGGTGTAACTCTTGTGAGAGTTTGTAAGTGAACTAGTGAGTGTTGGGTATATACACTAGGGTAACAAACTTAGGACTCTTGTGAATAAGGTTGAAGCAACACTCTTAAAGTTGCTTGTTTGTATTCGGTTTGACCAACACCCATGAAGTTGCTTGTTTTAGTGAAAGGCTTCAAGGAGGATCCTTCAAAAGAGTGGATGTAGGATTGGAAAGATTCCGATATTACCGCACCACTACAAATCGAGTTTGCATCTATCTAAATCTATCTTCTTAATTACTTGCCTAGAATTCTTTATCATTCAAGTAAATGAGATTGATTGCTTAATTATTTTATAATTCAATTATCTTTTCTATATCAAACAATAAACTCTCTAATCTTTGTGTTAGTAATATAGAAAGGTTGTTTTGATTCAATTCCGCATATCTTTTGATATTTAAGATTGCAAAAAGAATTTGAAAAAATCTTAATACTTAATTCACCCTCCTCTTGGGTATTGCCATATTATATTTTGGACCAACAATTAGTATC
This sequence comes from Bretschneidera sinensis, assembly GCA_023935145.1. NCBI lineage: Eukaryota > Viridiplantae > Streptophyta > Magnoliopsida > Brassicales > Akaniaceae > Bretschneidera > Bretschneidera sinensis. Next base: position 102,768,284 of record CM043699.1, read on the forward strand.
AGAGCAAGGTGCTATTGTTTTAGGCTTAACATCCTAGAGTTGATTTTATGGAAACTATGTTTTTATAAGGAAGAGATCCTACTAGTCCTCATCTTCTCCATAGAATAAACTTCACCCATTAGAAAGTTCAAATGGAGATTTTTATTCAAGCTTATGATTATTATGTTTGTTATTTCATTTTCAAAAATGGAAATGATTTTGATACAAATGATTGTGAACATTAAACTAAATGGTAAAATTATGAACATGCTTTATGATGCTCTTGATCAAAACGAAGTTGATCAAATTTCCTCATGTATGTAACGACCTATCCCACGCGGGCCCACTCAGGATGGTGTCAATTACCTTTCAGAATCGAGCACCTGGACACACAATTAATATAATAACAAAATAACATCTAATATACATAAGTTAAGATCATACAGTTATTACAACTATAAGGTTGTAGCTTTACAAGATGTCTAAAAATACACAACCAACAGGTTACAACATCACACACCTAATATACAATATAAAACTTATTACAAAAAAAGACTTGACCGAGGATACGAAGCTTGTGGACCAACCTAAAAACTTTGTCAAATCTTCAAAACTTCACCACCTAAGACCCGATATCTCCTAGAAGCTTACCTGAAAGGTTATAAAGAAGAGGGGGGGTGAGCTATAAAGCTCAGCGAGTTCTTACTCTACACAAAGTAATCATTTGTTAAAAAAAAGTTTGAGAGCTTATTAATATTTATTTTTCCTTTCTACCTTATTTGCTCATATACATAGTCATATAACACTTTGCAAATCAACAATCTTAGTAATCATTCCATAGTCAATCAAAACATCACAATTTATCGATACAACCAAACAATTTATATGCCCCCTTACAGGCCAAGCAAATCAAATTCATATATGATATGCCAATGCAGCATGATGCAATGCAATGTCTCATCTCATAATCAGTCACAATCCATCGGGGACGTCTCCCCATGTACCGGTTTGTTTCACAAACAATAAATTTTTGAAACCCCCTTGATTCGGGCCAGGTCCAATCTTCCAAATATATTTGGTGCCCATACTGCCTTGTGGGAAGGGGTCTATCGTCCTCACACGTCACTCTTCCCTCAATAACATATCATAAATTTCAATGCATGAAATGAAATCAACAAATTCTCATCAATCCATATAGTCACACAATAGTCGGCACAAATATTTCGAAATCATTATCTCGTCATTAGTGTATAATTAACTTGTCTTACCACATAGCTATACATATGATTATTATATTTTAGTAACTAATTATAATTCTTATGCAACTTTGTTACTTTGGTTTCCCATTAACCTTCGTGCTTACCAAGAGTAGGGTAATATTCATCTTACGTGCCAAATCCTAATCTTAGATCACTTCTTTGCCTTTATTAAGATCATCCACCACACCTATTGAAATGCCATTTTAACAATTTAAGCAACTACATATACAAATAGTTAATTAGCATAGTATTTAAAACTTAAACACTTAATAAGCAACCAATCATTCCATTTACTTACACATATAATTCAAAGAAAATAATACTAAAAGTTCATTCTTCTCCCTAATCACCTCTCTTCATTCTTTCCTTCTTTCCTTCTTTCCTTCATTTCTTACTTCTTTTCCTTATCTAAGTTTGAGATTATATCTAAAATGATACTATTCAATTACATAGTCAAAATTCCAATTTAAAAAGATAAGAAAGTTTCAACTTCTTAGGTAAAATCATTGTCCAAAGTAACTTGGTTCCTTTACTCTCCAAATTTTTATTTTCTATGCTTTTAATAACAAAGCTTCCATTACTCATTTCAAACTTCTTCCAACTCAAAGAATTAATTCAAGTCTAACCATTTTCACTCCATAAAACTCTTAATTCAGAAGGACTTTAAATTTCAAGACACTAACTTTGAGTAATTACCAATAAATTCTAACTTGTAAAAAGTCTTCCTTCTAAACATAATTTCCCAATCAAGATAAAGTCTCTTATCTAGAGGGATTTCTTTTAATTCTTTGGACTCGTATTTAATTTTAATAATGACAAAACACTACTTAAATTACACTAACAATTTTATCTAAGTGTTTAAGTGGTAAAATCATTCAGTATAGAAACAACATACAAGAACTCAACATGTTCAGACACCAAAAGAAACAGAAGACCTAGAATAGGCATTAAGGTAATTGAATCACTTTGTAAATCTCTAAATTCAATTACTTAGCTTAATCAATGGCTCAGTTTACAAAAGGCTTTGAAAAAACTAAAATACAAAAATTTTCTAAGTCAAAAAACTGTTTTGAAACATGAAAACTGGGTTAAAAAACAACCGAGTCGACTAGGTCTATACACCAGTCGACTGGGAAAAGAGACAGTAAGTTCCCAGTCGACTGGTACTAAGGACCTAGTCGATTAGTAACTTCACCCAGTCGACTGGTCCTATGACTCAGTCGACTGGTACTATGACCCAGTCGATTGGTACTTTCCCTAAGCCTAAAAGGGTGAACATTTTTCACTTGACCCTGTCGACTGGTACAAGGATCCAGTCGACTGGTAGTTCAAAAATATGACCATTTGAGACGCAGGACTTGAGCATTTAATGCCCCAAACCAACCAAGTCAGTGTCAAACAACCATATTAATTCAAGGCTATATAACCCGACTTCAATGAGCATTTAAAAAAATAAGATAGCACATTCAATTAATTATATAGCTCATTAATTATCAAAAGCTTTAAAAAATTCATTATGAGCCATTCTTCAAGCTTGTTCTTAAAAGAGAGATATTATTCATTTGTAAAAGCATTCATTGCCATCTCTCCACCATTTACTTTACCGCTAATACAATTTATTGTAAAGGGAAAGAGTTGGTGTAACTCTTAGAGTGTTTAGAATTAAACACTTCATTTGTAACTTCCGTGAGAAAGAGATTGTTTGTAAGGTTTGTGCAACGCCTGTGAAGTTGCTTGACTAACGATTAGTGGATTATTTCAAGGAGGTTCCTTGAAAAGAATGGACATAGGGTCAAAGAGATTCCAATATTGCTGAACCACTATAAACAGAGTTTGCATATTTTGTTCCTTAACTCCTTTATTTACAAGCATATTATTTGATTGTGTGCTTGGCTTATTAAATTGTTTTAAAAACTTGCAAGTTAATTAGAAATAAGTTTTTAAAATCCAATTCACCCCTCTTGGGTTTGAACCTCGGTTTACAATTGATATCAGAGCTTCATACTCAATTTCAGGCTTAAAATCCTGGAGTTTATCTGATGGCATCTAATAGCTATACCGAAGGACATTCCTTTATTAGGCCTCCTTTGTTCAATGGCTCCAACTATAACTACTAGAAAAATAGAATGAAAATCTTTGTCGAATGACAAGATTACAATCTATGAAGAGTCATTGAAGAAGGACCTAGAATTCCTACAAAGGAAATAATCATGTGAGAGATCAATCATACAATGGTTAAACTCAAAACAGAGTTTAATGAAGAGGATTGTAGAATGCTGTCTCTGAATAGTAAAGTAACTAGCATGTTACATTGCACTCTAGATATCACTGAATATAATAAAGTTTCTACATGTATTTTAGCTAAAAAAATTTGGGATAAATTAAAAGTTACATATGAAGGCACTAGCAAAGTGAAAAAATAAAAAAAAAATTATGTTGGTGTTTGTCTAAGGTTTAAACAAGGAAAAGTCAGCATCAAGTGCACCGCGGCTTGGCTTTTCCAAGGTGCAGCGCCTAGCAAGGGAGAAGACCTGGAGGAGGTGTGCACCACGGCTCAGCCTCCCCCAGGATGCGGCGCCCAGAATGGATGCAACATGGTCAAGTTTCAGCACACTCCAGGTTACAGCATGCCCTAATTTAGGCCGCGGCTTGAAGGCAAACTGATGCCTTTTGGTTCAGCCATTTGTTAAGTGCGTGAGGCATGTTCAAAATGCAAAGGATCACTTAGAATTGATTGAGGGCTAAGGTTAATTGGTCCTCAAGATCTAAGGGTGGATATTGATCCTCAAGATGGGTCAAGAAGATGGTGCACTATATAAAGGGTCACCTAGCTTCAAAGAAACTTAACTTGTGATTGAAAGTGAGATCAATTATAAGAGTACAAAGGCACAAAACAAGAGAAAGACTCATTATAAAGGCTGGTTGTTTAGAAAGAGAAAGTAGAATAGAAAGGGGATTCAAGGGCTTATAAGGGAAATTTTCTTGGGAAAATTCCAGGGTTAGTTCCTATCACTTTCTTTTACTTCTTCTTCTTCTTTGGTTCTTCAAGAACGTAAGTTTCTTGGAGAGGGTTGTTGTATTTGTAAAGAACCATTGATTTAGTGCAGAGAGTTTAGAGGAACTCATAGGGACGTAGGCTATTGCCGAACCTCGATAACAATTGTTGTGTCATTTCCTTTCTTTGATTTCTGTTTCTGTTTTCGATTCATCTTTACAAGTCATTATAGACTTGGGTGTTTAGAAGATCACCACCTGGGCATCTCCAAGGTGATTTCCAACAGTGGTATCAGAGTCAAAGGAGCTTTGGACAACCGCTATCGGAGCTGGAACAAAAGGTGACGGAGTCAAGACTCCAAGAATCATAGATCAACTTCTTAGGTGATTCAATAACAGAGTAAAGATTAAGATCAGATTGTGTTCTTGAGGGTGATTCAAGAATGCTATTGAGATCAATCTTCGATCGTGTTCTTGAGGTTTAGAAAAAGTTGGAAAAAAATTGTGGGTGTTGCATAAATCTGGGATTTTCTCCGAAAGATGGCTTCAAATTTCATTGTTGAAAAGTTTGATGGAAATGGAGACTTTTCCCTTTGGAAGTGGAAGATCAAGGCTGTTCTTATGTAGCGGAAGGTGGACTTGGCTATTGGAGAAGATGATGCTTTTCCAGCAAGTATCACGGAGGACCAGCAGATTGAGATGAAGAAGATGGCATACAACACTATTTTCTTGCACATGTCGGATAGTGTCACAAGGGAGTGCGGAGACTCGGAAGATCCTGCTGTCATATAGAAGAAACTAGATGATTTGTTTCTTACCAAAACTCTCCCTAATAAAATTTATCTTTTTAAAAGAATCTTTGCTTTTAAAATAGATCCTAATAAAGAGTTGCAAGATGATCTTGATGTGTTTAACAAACTAGTTCAAGATTTGGCTAGTTGTAGTATAAAGTTCTCGGATGAACAATTAGTTGTTATTTTGTTAAATTCTCTTCCTGATTGTTTTGAAAGTTTAATTAATGTAATTGAATATGGAAGAGATACACTAACCAAGGAAATCGTGATTAATGCTATAAGGGGTCATGATTTCAAAGCCAAGATGAGGGAAGCATCATGTGGAGAAGGGTTGTTCGTTAGAGGAAAGCCAGCAACTCGAAATGACAGTAGCATTCATGGCAACTACCGAGAGAAATCAAGAGGTAGAGGGCAGAGCTATGGGAGATCGCATTCCAAATCTAAGTTTGGAGGGAACCAATGCTTCTACTACAATAAGGAGGGTCACTTCAAGAAAGATTGCAAGAAAAAAATGTGGGATGAGAGAGGAGGAAGTCATACCAAGAATGGAGAGGCTTCAGTTGCCCAGGGAGAACAGCAAGATGATGTTCTTGTTGTGTGCTCAAATGTGAGCAGGAGGCAAAGCAGTAAGAAATGGATCTTGGATACTAGGAGCACTTATCACATGTGCCCTCATAAGGATTGGTTCAAGAATTTCAAGGAAATCAATGATGGAAGGGTTTTCTTGGGGAATGACACTTCTCGCCAAGTGATGGGGATAGGAGACATCCAGTTGAGGTTGTTTGATGGAGTCACAAGGTTGCTACGGAATGTGAGGTATCTCTCGGATTTGAGGAGGAATTTGATTCATTAGGGCAGCTGGATTCCATGTGGTATTTATACAAAATAGAGGGAGGAAAGATCAAGGTGACCAAAGGATCTTTGATAGTGATCAAAGGAGCAATAAAAGATGGACTCTATGAGATGATCGGAGAGACAAAAATCAAGGATAAAGTAGCAAGCTTGATGGCTGAGATGGATAAGGTAGCCCTTTGGCACACTCGCTTGGGACATATGAGCTAAAAAGGCCTGCAAGTTCTCAGCAAGGATGGTCTATTTGGTGGTGAAAAATTAGTTAAATTGGATTTCTGTGAGTGTTGAATTCTTGGGAAGAAACATCGGGTCAGCTTCAACATCGGAGTGCACAAATCTAAGGGCATTATTGACTACATTCATTCGGACCTTTGGGAACCAGCAAAAACAACAACACAGGGAGGTAACTTTTACTTTATGTATTTAATTGATGATTATTCAAGAAAGGTTTTGGGTTTATTTGCTTAAAAATAAATCAGATGCTTTGAATAAATTTGTAGTGTGAAAAAAGTTGCTGGAGATTCAAACAGGTAGGGTAGTTCAGGCTTTACGAACCGATAATGGCTTAAAATTTTGCAATAAGGATTTTGATAAATTCTGTGAGTTAAATGGTATTCTAAGATATAGAATAGTTGTAAAAACACCTCAGCAAAATGGAGTTGTTGAGAGGATGAATAGAACCCTTATGGAAAAGGTTAGGTATATGTTAATTGGGTCTGGTTTACCAAAATATTTTTGGGGGGAAGCTGTGTCTACTGCTGTATACTTAGTAAATAGATCACCCTCTAGAGCTTTAGAGCTCAAGATTCTCATGGAGATGTGGAGTGGAAACCCCTTGAGTTGATCAACCTTAGGACTTTTGGGTGTGCTGTATTTGCACATCAAAAGGATGATAAACTTAACTCAAGGTCTAGAAAATGTGTATTTCTAGGGTATGGTGATGGGGTTAAGGGGTATAGATTGTGGTCCTTAGAACCAAAAGGAATGAAACTCATAATAAGTAGGGATGTTATTTTTAATGAATTGTTATTTCCTTATTTGGAGAAAACTAACCCTGCAGGGGCTAGTGAGCAAACCAGTCCAGAATTTGTGGAGCATCGCATCAAGGAAAATTCAGTTCAGGTATAGTAAGGAAGGCAAGAGAGTTCGGACCAGGTAGAGCCCATTAATGAAAGCCATGTTCAGGATACTCAAGAGGAGGCTGAACTAGAAAAGGTTGATGCTGCAAGTCAGAATGACTACCAGCTCACAAGGGACCGGGAAAGGAGGGTGGTCAGACCACCTTTGAGATATGGGTTTGCGAATGCTAATGTAGCAGCTCCTTGGACAGAAAGAGAGGTTGAACTAGAAACTTACATGGATGCCATAGAATTTAAGGAGTCGCCAAAATGGCAGCTAGCTATGGAGGAAGAAATAGATTCTTTGAGGAAGAACAACTCTTGGGAATTGGTGCCCAAACCAGAAAAACAGAGAGTTGTGGATTGTAGGTGGATCTACAAGATCAAAGAAGGAAACACTCCAGGGGATGAAGTCTGGTATAAAGCTAGGCTGGTGGCGAAGGGGTTCACACAAAGAGAAGGCATAGATTTCACCGAAATATTCTCACCGGTTGTAAAATACAAGACGATACAGATAGTATTGGCTATGGTGGTCCAATTTGATTGGGAGATTAAGAAAATGGATATGAAGATTGCATTCTTACATTGAGAGCTTGATGAGACCATCTCCATGAGGCAATCTGATGAGAATCTTAAAATGCATCTTAACAGTACTTAATTGTTAGCATTTTAGGGTTGATCTAGGTTTTAATTACACTTTTATACATTAACAACTCTAAAGTGTCATTCTTGGACATTAATCTGTTTCGGTGCATTTTCAGGTACTTTAAGCTAAAAGAGGAAGAAAAGTCATCATTGCTTGAAGCATAAAGACTCGAGGCATACCGGAGTGCAGGCATGGTTGTGGAAGGACAAATAAATAAAAATCAAGTCTTGAATGTGTGCGCTGCGAAAATATCCAAGCCTCGGCCTCCAGAACCGAGCCAAAAGAGCAAGAAAGAAGCTTCAGTGGAAGCCGCAGCCTGGACTAGGTAGGGCCGCGGCCTCCAGAAAGAGGAGAAACTAAATCTAAGGCAAGGTCCGTGGCGCTTATAAGTGAGAGCCGCGGCGAGCACATGGTCCTCCTCTCCGAGTTATGACTTAATTAGGACTTTTTAAACCCTAAAACACCCTTGGACTCTTTGTACTATAAATAGATCACTTAGGGTTTGATAATAACATCGAAGAATTAGAGGTCGGAGGTCGGGGAAAACATCATGAAGGCAGCCACATTCTCCCCCATGGCCAACTAATCTCCAAGCAAGGCGAAGGGATGAATCCCTAGGTGTAGTTGTTCTTATTTTCCTAATTGATTCAGTTGTAATTGGGATTTATTATCAAAACATTGTTATGATTTACTCTTTAATTTAATTAGAAGATTTTCTCTTAATCCGGTGATTACATCTTTCTCCTCCATATAAGTTTAGTCATGCTCTTCTTATGTGTATTTGTTGAGGTGTAATTGAGTTCGGTAGATTTATTTTATAGATTTGTCCATTACTGCGATATTATCATAGAGATATATTGTCGTTTCTTGATAATCTATAAGATATGTCATGTGTGCTTGAATCGAAGGTAAAGAGTATTTAATAGAAATTACATTAAGGTTTATACATGTGTTTGATTGAATATTTTCTAATTGCTTGTTTGGGATGTGAAACTTACAATCGAGATAAAAACAACTGAATTGAGATTGAAATAAGGCAACGAACCTAGGAGGATTCCCGAAACCTTGTTGCTTCCATCATATTTACACTACTTCACATTACTTCAATATTAAAACTCAAATTTTCTTGTTTAACTTTTATCGTTCGTTTTAAGGTTTGCACTTTCTCTTGTAGATTGCTTGTCTCCCTGTGGAATCAACACCCCAAAGCTATGCTATAACTACCGTGTTATACTTTGGGTGTAATCAAATTTTGGCACTGTTGCCGGGGAGACGCGCTTAAGTACAAGGAAGATTGTCAACTTTGAGACAAGACGGTAGAAGAATTGTGAATAGTTTTTCTTTTCAGCAGTTTGTAAAGGAGGTAACTTCGTTCCCTCTTTTAGCTTGCTGCATTATTTTTTGTTGTTTTTTATATTATTATTTTGTGATCTTGCATGCCTCGATATAGAGACACTTTGGGTAGATTTGCTTGTAGGCCTATGTTAGAGTTAGAATTAAATTCTTTTCTAAATCCTTCATTTGATAATCCATCTAGTCCCGAAGAGATGGGTGAACACGAAGATCAACCCCCTAGGACCTTTCAGGATTACCTCCACCCTACATGAACAGCCACACCATCATGCATCATGTTTCCAGCCAATACTCGACATTTAGATTTTAAAACAGGGATGATACAATTACTCCCTATGTTTCATGGCTTGGAAAGTGAAAACCCATATGTGCACATTAGAGAGTTTGAGGAAGTAGTTGCAACATTTCATAGTCAAGATGCAACTGCTGACATTGTGAGACTTAAGTTCTTTCATTTCACTTTGAAGGATAGAGCTAAGAGTTGGCTATACTCACTGAGACCATGATCTATTGGGTCGTGGACTGAGATGACTTATATTTTCTTTAACAAATACTTCCCCCAACATAAGACAAATGCTTTAAAAAGGCAAATCTCCACCTTTGCACAAAAGGATAGTGAGACTTTGTATCAGTCTTGGGAGAGATTTAAGGAGCTGTTGAGTATGTGCCCTCACCATGGGCATGAGAATTGGTGCTTAGTGAGCTATTTTTATGAGGGACTTACATATAGGGAGCGCTCATTTGTAGAGATGATGTGTAATGGTGAGTTTTTAGAAAAAGATCCTGATGAGGCTATAGAATACCTCAATGAGCTTGCTGAAAAAGCTCACAGTTGGACTGGACCTAGTGCTACTAAAAGCACAAACAGGTCATGACCTGTAGGAAACCAAAGTGGTGGTGGAATTTACCATCTTAGGGAAGAGGACAACCTAAAAGCTAAGGTCGAGATGCTTACTAGGGAATTAGATGTGTTAAAAACTAAGAGCTTACAGCCAACACACGTAGCTAATCATGCAAGGTCCTTTGAACCATATTTTGTGTGTGGCGGGGTAGATCATTTCACCCAAGAATGTCTCACATTTGCAGAGATAAGAGGGATGTATGAGGAACAATATAATGCCTTAGCTATGTACAAGAAGCCTCTTTCATCTTTCTCTGATCCCTATAATCCGGAGTGGCAAAATCGCCCCAATCTTAGTTGGAAATCTAAAAACCAGTCGCCTACACAACCCCCTAGATCATATCCTGTACCATATTATGCACCTGCACCCTCTAGAAGAAACTTTGCATGCGTTTATTTAGGCACACGGTAAAACTAATCAAAGGCTTGAATATTTAATTATGCAAGTTGTTGAAGAACATAAGGATTTAAAGAGCCAAGTGTCCAAGTTGATGAGCTCCTTGAGTGTGAATAAGCGAGGTAAGTTCTCTTCCCAAGCTCAGTCCACACACCATGGACAATACTTGGCGCAAAAGAATTTGAAGGAGGTGAATGCCATTGTGACACTTAGTGGTAAGTCATTACACATCCCAACACCGAATAAATCAGAGGATGTGGATGAGAGCCACCAAGTATATATGATTGACTCACCTATGGAAAAGGTCCATCACCTTAATCCATTGGAGTCAATCCACACCATGGGTTGACAAGAGCATATATTGAGCCAGAATCTGCAGATGTTACTAATGACATCTGATGAGAGTCATAAAATGCCTCTCAACAGTGGTTAATTGTTAGAATTTTAGGATTGATCTCGGTCTTTATTGTGCTTTTATATGTTAATAACTCTAAAGTAATATTATTGGACCACTGACTTATTTCAGTGTAATTTTTAGGCACTTTAAGTTTAAAAGAGAAAAAGAAGCGATCATTGCTTAAAAGACCAAGATCCCATGCTTCTGGAAGGACAAGATGGACTACTACCTGAATTGCGATTGAGCACACAAGCAGTGCGATCGAACGCACATCCCACACCGAGCAAGGTACTCTACAGCGCATATGCGATCAAGCGCACAAGCCGCGATCGAGCGCATGCGCGATTCATCGCACTCGAGCTATGATCAAGCACACCCAGACAGTATCCCACATCGGCTAGATAACACATAGCATTCCTGGGGTTTGCCTATATAAGGACCCACTTTGCTCAGCTGAAATTATCAATCAATCGGAGCTCTTCTAAGATCATCTTCTGAGATCATTAGAGAGTGACTCTAGAGGGCCTTTAGGAGTAAATCCAGAGGGCCTTTAAGAGGAATCCGAAGTATAAAATTTGGAGGGCAAGCTGAGGATGATCGTTGAGAGGCCGGAGGCAACTCAAGGAGGCACGAGCTCTATGGCCAGCTAATCTCCAAGCAAGGTGAAGGGATGAATCCCTAGGTGTAGCTGTTCTTATTTTCCTTTATTTGATTCAGTTGTAGTTGGTATTATTTTTATCAAACATTGTTATGTTTTATTCTTTAATTTAATTAGTAGATTATTTTATTAGTCCGGTGATTGCATGCTTTCTTTCCATATAAGTTCAGTCATGCTTTTCTTATGTGTATCTGTTTGGATGTGATTGGGTCCGGTAGACCTCTTTTATAGATTTGTCCATTGCTGCGGTATTGTCGTTAGATATATCGTCGTCTTTTGATAATTTATAAGTTGGGTCATGTGTGCTTAAAAGTAGAGAATAATTCATAACAATTACATTAGGATTTATAATTGTGCTTTAATTGAATATATTCCGATTGCCTGTTTGGGATGTGAAACTAGCAATCGAGATAAAAATAACTAAATCAAGTTAGGATTAGAGCAACGAGCCTAGGGAGGATTTTCGAAACCTTGTCATTCCTAATTATATTTCAAAACTATTCACACAATTACCCTTTTTCTCAAACAAACTCAGATTCATTTAATCTTTTATCGTTTGTGTTGAGGTTTACACCTTCTTTTGTAATTAACTTGTTTCCTTGTGGAATCGACACCCCAAAACTATACTACAACTACAGTGTTATGTTTTGGGCGTAATCAAATTTTGGCACCGTTATCGGGGAAACGCGCTTAAGTACAAGGAAGTTTGTCAACTTTTGACATAATAATAGAAGAATTGTAAATAGTTTCTTTCAGCATTTTATTTGATATTTTGTGATCTTGCATGCCCAGATATAGGGACACTTTGGGTAGATTCGCCTATAGACCTGTGCTAGAGACAGGAAGAACCTTTTTAAACCCTTTGTTTGATAATTCATCTAGTCTTGAGGAAATGAGTGAACACGAGGATCAACCTACTAGGACCCTTGAGGATTACCTCCACCCTACACGCACAACCACACCATCTTGTATCATGTTTCCAGTCAACATTCCCCAATTTGATATTAGGACAGGGATGATACAATTACTCCCTCCATTTTATGGCATGGAAAATGAGAACCCATATGTGCACATTAGGGAGTTTGAGGAAGTAGTCGCAACTTTCCATGATCAAGGTGCAACTGCTGACATTGTGAGACTTAAGTTCTTTCCTTTTGCTTTGAAGGATAGAGCTAAGAGTTGGCTATACTCACTTAGACCACGATTTATTGGGTCGTGGTCTATGATTACTCGGGCCTTCTTTAACAAGTACTTCCCTCAACATAAGACTAATGCACTAAAAAGAAAAATCTCCACCTTTGCACAAAAGGAAAACGAGACTTTATATCAGTCTTGGGAGAAATTTAAAGAGCTGTTGAGTATGTGCCCACACCATGGGTATGAAAATTGGTGTTTAGTGAGCTATTTCTATGAGGGTCTTACCTATAGAGAACACCAATTTGTAGAGATGATGTGCAATGGGGAATTTCTGAAAAAAGACCCCGATGAGACTATTGAATACCTCAATGAGCTTGCTGAGAAAGCTCATACATGGACTGGACCTAGTGCTACTGAAAGCACGAATAGGTCACGACCTATAGGAAATCTCAGTGGTGGAGGGATATACCATCTTAGGGAAGAAGACAACCTGAAAGCTAAGGTTGAAATGCTCACTAGGGAGTTAGAGGCATTAAAAACGAAGGGCTCAAAGCAAACACATGTGGCTAATCATGCCGAGTCTTTAGAGCTGTGTTTTATGTGTGGCGAGGTAGATCACCTCCTCCAAGAATGCCCCACATTTGCTGATATGAGAGGGCTGTATGAGGAACAATGTAATGCCCTAGGCATGTACAAGAAACCTTTTGCACCTTTTTCTAACACTTATAACCTGAGGTGGCGAAATCACCCCAACTTCAGCTGGAAATCTGAAAACCAGCATGTGCAGCCCCCTAGATCATCCCCTGCACCTTATCATGCACCCTCATCCTCTAGGAACTCGCTAGAAGCCACCTTACAGGCCTTTATAGAGGCACAAGGCAAGACAAACCAAAGGTTTGAGGCATTATTTACGTAGGTGATGGAAGAGAATAGAGAAACTAGGAGCCAAGTGTCCAAGTTAATGAGCTCCTCAAGTATGACTGAGCGAGATAAGTTCCCTTCCTAAACTCAGTCCATACCACACAGTCGACATATGGCACAAAAAAACCTGAAAGATATAAATGCCATTGTGACCCGAAGTGGTAAGTCACTACACATCCCACCAATGAATGTATCTGAGGATGTGGAAAAAGGGTCAAACTAGTAGTAATACTGAACTGACCAAAGACCCTGAAGTGACCAAAATTCCTGTTAAGGCACCATACCCTCAAGGCTTAAAGTCAAACAAGAAAAATCTGGACTTAAACAATGAAATCCTAGAGAACTTAAGGCAAGTGAAACTCAATCTTCCTCTTTTGCATGTGATTAAACAAGTGCCTACCTATGCAAAAGTTCTCAAGGATTTATGCACAATTAAGAGGAGATACCATGTCAAGAAAACTGCATTCATAACTGAGCAAGCTAGTGCTTTAATTGAGGAAAGAATTCCCCAAAAATACAAGGATCCAGGCTGTCCTACCATTGCTTGTAGCATTGAAAATCATGAGGTTAGACAAGCCTTACTAGATCTAGGAGCTAGTGTGAACCTGATGCCATTTTCCATTTATGTATAGCTAGGTTTAGGGGAAATCAAACCAACTGGTGTGGTGTTACAGTTGGCTGACCGTTCAGTCAAAATACCCCGGGGTGTTGTAGAGGATGTGTTGATTCAGATTGATAAATTTTATTATCCTGTTGATTTCCTAATCCTTGACACAACTTCTGCTGTTGACATTAACTCGAAAATTCCTTTGATTTTGGGTAGACCTTTCCTTGCTACTGCAAATGCTCTGATTAATTGCAGGAATGGACTCATGAAGCTGTCTTTTGGAAACATGACCTTAGAAGTGAACATTTTCAATGTTGCAAAACAGCCCGAAGATGAGGATGAAAATCACCAGTTATATATGCTCGAGTCACTCATCGATGAGAGAGTTTCCATGGCTCATGATTTTGATCCTTTAAAGAATTTTATTGTTAATTCTGAGATTGATTTATTTGATGATAAAACTGATGTAATCAATATTTGTGCTATTTTTGAAAAATCTCAGGATTATGACACCCGCCCATGGCAACCAAGGTTCGAAGAGTTGCAAGTGAAAAACAAACCCCCTCAAGTATGGCAGCACCTAAAGTCGACTTGAAGCCACTACCTAAGGGTTTAAAGCATGCATTTCTCGGTCCAAGTGATACCTTTTTTGTTATTATTTCATCTGAATTATCTGAGACCCAATATGAGAAACTGATTCAGACCTTAATTGCACATAAATCAGCCTTAGGATGGAGCATGGTTGATTTAAAGGGAATTAGTCCCCTGATCTGCTCCCATAAAATAAATTTGGATGAAAGAACCAGTCCTCGTAGAGACCCTCAACGTAGACTTAACCCCACTATGAAAAAAAGTAGTGAAAAATGAAGTGTTGAAACTGTTAGATGCGGGTATTATATATCCCATAGCTGATAGTAAATGGGTAAGTCCTACACAAGTCGTTCCCAAAAAGTCTGGAGTCACTGTGGTAATGAATGACCTAGGAGAGTTAGTCCCTACCAAACTTGTGATCGGGTGACGTATGTGCATTGATTACAGAAAATTAAATGCTGCCACCCAAAAAGACCATTTCCCACTCCCTTTTATTGATCAAATTCTTGAGCGTGTAGCTGGTCATCCTTTTTACTGTTTCTTAGATGGTTATTCTGGCTATTATCAAATAGAAATTGCATTAGAAGACCAGGATAAAACCACTTTCACTTGTCCTTTTGGCACTTATGCTTTTCGTAGAATGCCATTTGGATTATGTAACTCCCCTGCCACTTTTCAACGTTGCATGATGAGTGTTTTCAGTGACATGGTTGAAAATTGCATGGAGGTTTTTATGGATGACCTGACTGTTTTTGGATCTTCATTTGATGCATGCTTAATAAATTTGGAAAGAGTTTTAATTCGTTGTGAAGAAAAAGAATTGGTCTTAAACTGGGAAAAATGCCATTTCATGGTACCATCCAGCATTGTCTTAGGGTATATTGTCTCTTCTAAAGGAATAGAGGTCGATCAATCTAAAATGAATTAATCTCTAAACTGCATACACCTAAGACAATAAAGGATGTGAGATATTTCCTTGGTCACGCTGGTTTTTATAGGAGGTTTATACAAAATTTTTCCAACATATCTAGACCATTATGTGCCCTCCTAGTTAAAGATGCTCCATTTGAGTGGACTCCAGCTTGTCAAGAGGCCTTTAAAACGCTGATTGGCAAGCTTACTTCAGCACCTATAATGCAGTCACCTGATTGGAATTTACCCTTTGAAATCATGTGTGATGCTAGTGACTACGCTATAGGTGCTGTTCTTGGACAGCGAAGAGAGGGAAAACCATTTGTAATTTACTATGCTAGTAAGACTTTAAATAGTGCTCAAATGAATTACTCCACCACTGAAAAAGAATTGCTAGCTGTAGTATTTGCTTTGGATAAATTTCGTGCATATTTAATTGGTTCTCCTATCCTTATTTTTACAGATCATGCAGCCCTTAAGTACCTTCTTACAAAGAAGGATGCTAAGGCACGCCTAATCCGATGGATCCTACTCATATAAGAATTCGACATCACCATCAAAGACAAGAAATGAGCAGAGAATGTAGTAGCTGACCATCTTTCAAGGCTCACATTTGAGGACACGTCTGATAACATGCTGATCAAAGATGACTTTCCCGATGAGCATTTACTTGCTATTACTGTCTTACCATGGTTTGCTCACATTGTGAATTACTTGGTTACAGGTGAGATACCTGTGGATTGGAGCGCTCAAGACAAGAGAAAATTTTTATATGAGGTACGTAAGTTTTATTGGGATGACCCTTATCTTTTCAAGTACTGCCCAAACCAAATTCTAAGGCGTTGCATCCCTAATGAAGAGATTGCACGTGTCTTAGAATTTTGTCATTCCCTAGCTTGTAGAGGCCACTTTTCAATGAAAAAAACTGCTGCAAAAATTTTGTAGTGTGGATTTTATTGGCCTACCTTGTTTAAGGATACAAACACCTATTGTCGCTTATGTGAAAGGTGTCAAAAGTTAGGAGCTGTGTCTCGGCGAAATATGATGCCCTTAAAGCCCATTTTAATAATTGAAATCTTTGATTGTTGGGGCATCAATTTTATAGGACCCTTTCCTCCTTCTTTTGGATACCTATATTTCTTTGTGGCAATAGATTATGTGTCTAAGTGGGTAGAGGCAGCAGCTAGCCGAAGCAATGATAATAGAACGGTCATTAAATTTCTTAAGGAAAATGTGTTATCTCGATTTGGTACACCACGTGCTATAATTAGTGATCAAGGTACACATTTTTGCATCCGTTTTTTTGAAGCTTTGATGCGAAAATATGGGGTGTTACATAAAATTTCTACTGCTTATCATCCTCAGACTAGTGGGCAAGTAGAGCTTGCTAATAGGGAGATTAAACAAATTCTAGAAAAAACAGTTAACTTGGATCGCAAGGATTGGTCTTTGAGACTAGTTGATGCACTTTGGGCCTACCGTATAACTTTTAAAACTCCCTTAGGTATGTCACCTTATCGGCTTGTTTATGGAAAGCCTTACCACTTACCTATAGAGCTCGAGCATCGAGCATATTGGGCAATCAAATCTTTTAATTTTGACATAGGAGAAGCAGGTAAGCTTCGGAAATATCAATTGACCGAGTTGGAGGAATTAAGAAACGATGCTTATGAGAGCTCTAGAATCTATAAGTCTAAAATGAAAATATTCCATGATAAAAATATTATGAGAAAAATGTTTAAACCTAATGATCGGGTGTTCTTATACGAATCTAGACTCCATAAGCATCCTGGAAAACTTCAGTTGAGGTGGACTGGCCCTTTTGTAGTGAAAATTGTTTTTGAAAATGGGGCGGTAGAAATTGAAGATACTAGGGACGGTCGAATTTTCAAAGTCAATGGTCAACAACTTAAGATCTTAGTCGATAGACAAGATTCGAAAGTGGAAGACATTCCGCTTATGGATCCGGTCTACGCATCTTAACCACACAACACAGGTACGTATTTACTTTTATTTTTTTGTTTTGTTTTGTTTGTTTTGTTTTTATTTTATTTTATTATTGAGTCCATTTTAAATTTTTAGTGTGCTAACACATGGTGGTACACCGCAGTTGCTTTCTTTTTTTGTTTGTTTGTTCTATATTGTAGATCGGACTTTCAACAAGAAGTTGAACATGAGGGTCAATTGCTCGTGCATGATTTTCAGCTCCATGCACCTTTGGTTAAAAAGGGAGTTTCCTTAATTTTTACTTTTACATTGAGGACAATGTTTATCTTCAGTTGGGGATGGAGGAAACACATTTTGCATACCATTAAACTGTTGAACTGCTTGGTGTCATCTTGGTGTGTGTTTAGCATGCTTTGTGTTAGGCTTAGAGTCAATTTACATGTCAATGATATAAACTTAATTGAGATAGCATATAGCATTCAGAAGTAGTTAAATCTTGCTTCGGTTTGAAATTAATTTAAGTATCAATCTTGATCTGGTTAAAGACTAGCTTGTGGTAAGATTGTATGATTAATCGAAAGCATTTAGAAAAGTTTTATGTGTGATTATTTTGTGAATATTTTTGTGGCCTCAACAAGCTCTAGAACTTACTTGATAATCACTTGAGGCAAATTCCTAGAATGCACATTACTTAGGATATGATATAGGCCATTTTTGAACCGTTTGAGCCTTTCAAACCTACCATTGCTATATTTATCACTAGTCACCTATTTGAGCTTTTTTCTTGAAAAAGAATTTGAGCCTTGTTTCTTTCAATAGCCAATTTACTTACCTTTATGAGCCTAAAAATATTTTATCCTTACCTTTCTTTATAAAGAACTTATTTATACACATGTTGTGAGAAACACTTAAAATGAGTAAGGGGTAGAAATATGAAAAAAAAAATATATCACTACCACAACCCAAGTACATTAAAGGAGATAAGTTGGGAGTTGTGGAAAAGAAAAAGAAAAAAAATGATGAAAAAGAAGGTGAATGGTTATGTGCCAAAATAAAAAAAAAATGAATTATGGCAAAGAAAGAAGAAAGAAAGAAAAGAAAAAAATGGTGATTTGTTGAAAGAAATGCTCGAAAAATGGTTGGAAGAATTGGGTATTGAAGTAAAGTTATCCAATGCTTAAAGAGTTACGTTCAAAACTAAGAGATTAAGTTCTTTTACTTGTTGAATCCTTCCTGTACCTTCTTAACCTTTACCTTAGCCTAACGTTACAAGCTTATTAAAGACCTATTGATCCAATGTAGTGTGACTTTTCTACAATAGTGGAGGGTGGTTTGAAATGTAAGCATATGGAGCTTGTTTTTGTGATTGATGTCACGCAATTTATTATGTTTTTAGAGGCCAAGACTTGTATTCATAAATGTTATGCATAAAATCATCCGGGTGTTTAGATTAATGGATTGTGGTAAGATGGATGTTCAGAGTCAATAACGATTTTAAGATTGATGTTTGAATTACTTTTGGATTTAGGTGAAATTTAATGATTCTTTGTGCCATGTGTTATGTGCAATTTTTGAGACAAAATGTGAATTACTCTTGGTTAACACTAATATTGCTTTTCATTTACTTTGATTCCCACCATAGAATTCATCTCTTAATTTTGCTTGAATTGCTAGGGACTAGCAATAAGCTAGTTGGGGGTTGTGATGAGAGTCATAAAATGCCTCTCAGCAGTGGTTAATTGTTAGCATTTTAGGATTGATCTCGGTCTTTATTGTGCTTTTATATGTTAATAACTCTAAAGTAATATTATTGGACCACTGACTTATTTCAGTGTAATTTTCAGGTACTTTAAGTTTAAAAGAGAAAAAGAAGCGATCGTTGCTTAAAAGACCAAGATCCCATGCTTCTGGAAGGACAAGATGGACTGCTTCCTGAATTGCGATCGAGCGCACAAGCAGTGCGATCGAGTGCACATCCCACATCGAGCAAGGTACTCTACAGCGCATATGCGATCGAGCGCACAAGCCGCGATTGAGCGCATGCGCGATCGATCGCACTCGAGCTGTGATCAAGTGCACCCAGACAGTATCCCACATCGGCTAGATAACACATAGCATTCCTGGGGTTTGCCTATATAAGGACCCACTTTGCTCAGCTGAAATTATCAATCAATCGGAGCTCTTCTAAGATCATCTTCTAAGATCATTAGAGAGTGACTCTAGAGGGCCTTTAGGAGTAAATCCAGAGGGCCTTTAAGAGGAATCCGAAGTATAAAATTTGGAGGGCAAGCTGAGGATGATCGTTGAGAGGCCGGAGGCAACTCAAGGAGGCATGAGCTCTATGGCAAGCTAATCTCCAAGCAAGGTGAAGGGATGAATCCCTAGGTGTAGTTGTTCTTATTTTCCTTTATTTGATTCAGTTGTAGTTGGTATTATTTTTATCAAACATTGTTATGTTTTATTCTTTAATTTAATTAGTAGATTATTTTATTAGTCCGGTGATTGCATGCTTCCTTTCCATATAAGTTCAGTCATGCTTTTCTTATATGTATCTGTTTGGATGTGATTAGGTCCGGTAGACCTCTTTTATAGATTTGTCCATTGCTGCGGTATTGTTGTTAGATATATCGTCGTCTTTTGATAATTTATAAGTTGGGTCATGTGTTCTTAAAAGTAGAGAATAATTCATAACAATTACATTAGGATTTATAATTGTGCTTTAATTGAATATATATCGATTGCCTGTTTGGGATGTGAAACTAGCAATCGAGATAAAAACAACTGAATCAAGTTAGGATTAGAGCAACGAGCCTAGGGAGGATTTCCAGAACCTTTTCATTCTTAATTATATTTCAAATTTATTCACACAATTACCCTTTTTCTCAAACAAACTCAGATTTATTTAATCTTTTATTGTTTGTGTTGAGGTTTACACCTTCTTTTGTAATTAACTTGTTTCCCTGTGAAATCGACACCCCAAAACTATACTACAACTACCGTGTTATGTTTTGGGCGTAATCAACATCCTTGAGGCCTCTTTAAAGCATACAAGCACCCAATTTGAAAGTTAAGCAGTTGCTGGTGCATTCAATTCATCTTTGTCTATGAGGGAATAAAAGTGTCTGGCTTAAGACATAAAACTTAGCTCTCATGGGAGACACCCCACAGTATATCCTTTTACTCTTATTGTTTTCATATTTCTTTTTCTTGTTTATTGTTCGTATTTTTTTTTCTATTTTCCAGTATTAACTTAGTATTTCTTTTTCAGGGACAAATATACGAAGCAGTTCAAATGGTGGAGCACAATTTTCAGCTTCTGTGCACCTTTGGCTACAAAGGGAGTTTCCTTTACTCTTTCTTTTACATTGAGGTCAATGCAATTTTTAAGTTGGGGGTGGAGGAAACGCATCTCTTTGTTTCCCTATTCTTTATTTCCATACATTTTTTTCTTTTTCCATTGGACTGCTTGGTGCTACTTTCCCTTTTTGTTTGTTTTTAGCATGCTTTGTGTTAGCCTTAGAGTTAATTCACATGTCAATGATATGAACTTAATTGAGAGAGCATATAGCATTTAAAAGAAGTTAAATCTTGCTTCGGTTTGAGAATAATTTAAGTGTCAATCTTCATTTGGTTTGAGACTCTAGCTTGCGGTAAGATTGTATGATTAGTCTAAAACATTTAGAGAAGTTTTATGTGTGATCGGTTATGAATGCTTTTGCGATCTCAACAAGCTCCAGAACTTATTTGATAATCACTTGAGGCGAATTCCTAGAATGCACATTACTTAGGATATGATATAGGCCATTTTTGAATCGTTTAAGCCTTTCAAACCTACCATTGCTATATTTATCGTCTGTCACCTATTTCAGCCTTGTTTCTTTCAAATAGCCCATTCAATCACCTTTATGAGCCTAAAAATATTTTATCCTTACCCTTCTTTTAAAAGAACTTAGTTATACACATTTGTTGAGAAGCACTTAAAAGGAGTAAGGATGGAAATATGAAAAAATATTAATACCGCAACACAAGTATATTAAAAGAGATAAGTTGGGGGTTGTGAAAAAAAATGAAAAAGGTGAATGGTCTTATACCAAAATACAAAAGAAAAGAAAAGAAAAAGAGAAGTGAATTATGGCAAAGAGAGAAGAAAAGAAAAGAAAAGTGGTGACTTATTAAGAGATATGCTCTTATAAAAACAGGTTGAAAGAGTTAGGTGTTGAAGTAAAGGTTATCAAGTTCTTAAAGTGGTTGTGTTTAAAACTAAGAGATTAAGTTATTTTACTTATTGAATCCTTCCCGTTCTTTCTTAATCTTCACTTTAGCCTAACGTTACAAGCTTATTAAAGATCTACTGATCCAATGTAGTGTGATTTTTCTATAATAGTGGAGAGTGATTTGAAAAATAAGCTTATGGAGCTTGATTTGTGATTGATGTCACGCAATTCATTATGCTTTTAGAGGCCAAGACTTGTATTCATGAATGTTATGCATAAAATCATCCGGGTGTTCGGACTAATGGATTATGGTAAGATGGATGTTAAGAGTCGATATCGATTTTGAGATTGATGTTTGGATTACTTTTGGACTTAAGTAATATTTAATGATTCTATGTGTTGTATGTTATGTGTGATTTTTGAGACAAAAATGTGAATTGCTCTTTGTTTAACATTAGTATTGCTTTACCTTGTTTTGACTCCTACCATAGAATTCATCTCTTGTTTTCACTTGAATTAATAGAGACTAGCAATAAGCTAGTTGGGGGTTGTGATGAGAATCATAAAGTGCATCTTAACAGTACTTAATTGTTAGCATTTTAGGGTTGATCTAGGTTTTAATTGCACTTTTTTACGTTAACAACTCTAAAGTGTCATTCTTGGATCATTGATCTATTTCGGTGCATTTTCAGGTACTTTAAGCTAAAAGAGGAGGAAAAGTCATCATTGCTTGAAGCACAAAGACTCGAGGCATATCGGAGTGAAGACATGGTTGTGGAAGGACAAATGAAGAAAAATCAAGTCTTGAATATGTGTACTGCGGCCTGAAAATATCCAAACCTCAGTCTCTAGAATTGAGCCAAAAGAGCAAGAAAGAAGCTTCAGTGGAAGCCGTGGCTGGGACTGGGCAGGGTCGCGGCCTCCAGAAAAGGGAGAAACCAAAGCCAAGGTAAGGGCCGCGGCGCCCATAAGTGAGAGCCGCGGCGCGCACACGGTCGCCCTCTCCGAGTTATGACTTAATTAGGACTTTTTAAACCCTAAAACACCCTTGGACCCTTTGTACTATAAATAGATCACTTAGGGTTTGATAATAACATCGAAGAATTAGAGGCAGGAGGCCAGGGAAAACATCATGAAGGCTGCCACATTCTCCCCCATGGCTAATTAATCTCCAAGCAAAGCGAAGGGATGAATCTCTAGGTGTAGTTGTTCTTATTTTCCTAATTGATTCAGTTGTAATTGGGATTTATTATCAAAACATTGTTATGATTTACTCTTTAATTTAATTAGAAGATTTTCTCTTAATCCGGTGATTGCATCTTTCTCCTCCATATAAGTTTAGTCATGCTCTTCTTATGTGTATTTGTTGAGGTGTGATTGAGTTCGGTAGATTTATTTTATAGATTTGTCTATTACTGTGATATTGTCATAGAGATATATTGTCATTTCTTGATAATGTATAAGATAGGTCATGTGTCCTTGAATCGAAGGTAAAGAGTATTTCATAGCAATTACATTAGGGTTTATACATGTGCTTGATTGAATATTTGCCGATTGCTTGTTTGGGATGTGAAACTTAAAATTGAGATAAAACAACTAAATTGAGATTGGAATAAGGCAACGAACCTAGGGAGGATTCCTGGAACCTTGTTGCTTTCATCATATTTACATTACTTCAATATCAAAACTCAAATTTTCTTGTTTAACTTTTATTGTTCGTTTTAAGGTTCGCACTTTCTCTTGTGGATTTCTTGTCTCCCTGTGGAATCGACACCCCAAAGCTGTGCTACAACTACTGTGTTATACCTTGGGTGTAATCACAACTCGAAGGCTATGAGGAAGGTAGGCAGGGAGAGTTGGTGTGCAAATTGAAGAAATCTCTCTATGGCCTGAAGCAATCACCTTGATAATGGAATAAGAGGTTCGATTCCTTTGTAACCAACCTGGGTTTCATGAGGAGCTACTATGATTCGTGCTTTTATTACAAGGGGCACAAGGTGGAAGTAGTGGTGATTATCCTCATCTATGTCGATGATATGCTGTTGGTTGGGAATAGTAAGGAGAGGATAGAAGAATTGAAGTCTTAACTCGGTTTGGAGTTTGAGATGAAGGATCTTGGCCATGCACAGAAGATCCTTGGGATGAATATAATCCGAGAAAGGGAGAGAAACAAATTGAAGATTTCTCAGACTTCTTATATAGAGAAGATGATACCTAAGTTCTCTATAAAAGATAGCAAACTAGTGAAGGTTCCCTTTGCTGGTCATTTCAAGTTCTCCAGCAATCAATGTCTGAGATCGGAGGCGGAGAAGAAGGAAATGGAAAAAGTCCTTTACTCTAGTGCGGTTAGTTCAGTTATGTTCACCATGGTAAGCACTAGACCTGATATTCCTCTAATAAGTGTCCTCAGTAGGTTTATGAGTAATCTCTGAAAGGAGCATTGGCTTAGGATGAAGTGGTTGCTGAGGTACTTGAAGGGAAGCCCAGAAGTAGGGCTGATTTATGAGAAGAGGGGTAAGTCCATCTGTCTTGAGGGTTATGCGGATTTGGACTATGGAGCACACCGGGATAAAAGAAGATCGATTACCTCCTACTTCTTCAACTTAAATGGATGTTGTATAAGTTGGAAGGCTCAGTTGCAGCCGGTGGTAGCACTCTCAACAACCAAGGCTGAGTACATAGCGGCAACGGAAGCCATTAAGGAGGCTATGTGGTGCAAAAGGTTGTTGGAAGACTTGAAGGTCCTGAAAGAGCAGGTGGTGGTGTATTCGGATAGTTAAAGTGCATTGCACTTGTGTAAGAATCCAGTGTTCCATGAGAGGACAAAGCACATGGATGTTCGGTATCATTTTATTCGGAAAAATGTCAGGAAAGATGCATTCATGTGGACAAGGTAGCCACGGAGGAAAATCCTGCAGATTTAGGCACCAAGGTTCTACCTCTAAGTAAGTTCAATCATTGCCTTAGACTACTTAGAATTAGAGTCGGTTGATATAATGACTCAAGATGAGTTTGGATCCTGAGTTTTTTTGCACAATGGGTTCGGGTTTAAACGCTTAGACAAAGGTAGAGATTGTTGGTGTTTATCTAAGGTTTAAACAAGGAAAAATCAGCATTAAGTGCACACCAGTGTGCGCCGCGGCCTAGCTCTTCCAAGGTGGGGCACCCAACAAGGGAGAAGACCTGGAGGAGGTGTGCACCACGGCTCAGCCTCCCCCAGGCTACGACGCCCAGAATGGATGCAACATGGTGAAGTTTCAACACACTCCAGGCCACAACATGCCCTGTTCTAGGCCGCGGCCTGAAGGCACACTAATGCCTTTTGGTTCAGCCTTTTTTTAAGTGCGTGAGGCATGTTCAAAATGCACTGGATTACTTAGAATTGATTGAGGGCTAAGGTTGATTGGTCCTCAAGATCTAAGAGTAGATATTGATCCTCAAGATGGGTCAAGAAGATGGTGCACTATATAAAGGGTCACCTAGCTTCAAAGAAACTTAACTTGTGATTGAAAGTGAGATCAATTATAAGAGTGCAAAGACACAAAACAAGAGAGAGACTCATCGTAAAGGATGGTTGTTTAGAAAGAGAGAGTAGAATAGAAAGGGGATTCAAGGGCTTATAAGGGGAATTTTCTTGGGAAAATTCCAGGGTTAGTTCTTATCAATTTCTTTTACTTCTTCTTTTTCTTTGGTTCTTCAAGAACGTGAGTTTCTCGGAGAGGGTTGTTGTATTTGTAAAGAACCATTGATTTAATGCAGAGAGTTCAGAGGAACTCACGGGGACGTAGGCTATTGCCGAACCTCGATAACAATTGTTGTGCCTTTCCTTTCTTTGATTTCTGTTTCTGTTTCCGATTCATCTTTACAAGTCATTCTAGACTTAGGTGTTTGGAAGATCACCACCTGGGCATCTCCAAGGTGATTTCCAACAAATTATATGCTAATGTTTGAATATGAATCTTTTAAAATGTCTCCCAATGAAACTATTTCTCAAATGCACTCATGTTTTACTACCATTGTTAATGGTTTAAAGCTTCTTGGTAGGAACATTGAGGAATTTGAACTAACAAGGAACATTTTAAAGTCTTTTCCATCCACTTGGAAAGAAAGGAAGATTGCTATAACGGAGGCCAAAGATCTCGACAAACTTGATGTTGAAATGCTCTTCGGATCACTATTGATATACGAGATGGAAGAAATGAATCCCATTGTCAATGATGATTAGAAGAAGAAAAAGTTGATTGCTCTCAAGGCTTTTACAAGCAACAAAGAGGAAGAAAAAGAATAAGAGAATGAAAGCAAAGAAGAAGATGGTAAGATGGAATTAATTGCCAAAAGGTTTCATAGGTTCTTGAAAAAGAGAAAGAAACCTTACACAAAGGATTCCACTCCAAAAAGGGAACCTCTTACGTGTTTTGGTTGCAAGAAACCCAGTCACATCAAAGCCGATTGCACAACAATGAGCAAACCATATAAGAGCTTCAAAAAGAAAGCCATGCAATAACGAAGAGGAAGAAACTTTGGACAATGAAGTTGGATACGAGGAGATTGCCAACCAATGCTTGATGGCAATCGACGATGAAAATGAGGTATCAATTTCTTCCCCTTCTAATAATAATAACATCGTTAGTATTAGTGAAGAATTAATTGAGGTTATAAATGAAATGCATGAAGAATTGAAGAAATTCAATTCTAGGATTGTGGTCCTCAAGAATGAAGTCTCATCTCTTTCTAAAGAGATGGAGGGCTTAAAGGAAGAAAAAGAAAAAACTATCTTCCATGCTTTATAACTCTTCACAAGATTTTTTAAAAAATGAAAATGATATTTTAAAGAAGAAAATAATGGAATTAAATAGCACTATATCTAGATTTATGCTTGGAAAAGAAAAGCTAGAAGAAGTGCTATCTTGCCAAAGGATAAGTGGAGGAAAATCCGACTTAGATTATTCTCCATTAGGCAAGCAAAAGTCAAAAGAGACTTTGTTCATGAAAGCAACATGTGTGAGTGAAGCCTCCACTTCCAAGGCCACTAGCAAGATTAAAAGCACTCCTTCAATATATACTAGTAGGTCTAAGAATGTAAATTTAAATCATAATGCATATACTAGGAATAAACATCCTAAAAATGCACATACATATATGTATGCTCACTCAAGAAATGCAAATACTAGGAATAATCATTCAAGGAATTCACATTGATGAGAGTCATAAAATACATCTTAACAATGCTTATTTGTTAGCATTTTAGGATTGATCTAGGTTTAAATTGCACTTTTATACCTTAACAACTCTAAAGTGATATTCTTGGATTGTTGATCTATTTCGATGCATTTTCAGGTACTTTGAGTCCAAAAGAGGAGGAAAGCCATCATAGCTTAAAGCACGATGCTTCGATGCACATCAGAGTGAAGGCATGGTTGCAGAAGGACAAAAATGAAGAGAAACCAAGTCTTTAGTGTGTGCACTGCGGCCTGAAAAAATCTAAGCCTCGGCCTCCAGAACCATGCCTAGAACCTTGCAAAATCCAGAAGAAGACCTTCAGTGTGCGCCTAGGCCCAGACCAGTCCAAGCCGCCGCCTGGACTAATTTGGGCTGCGGCCTGCAGAAAGTGAAGAAAGTCTCCAAAAGCTGAGCCGCGGCCTGGATTAATGTGAGCCACGGTGCGAGCTCAATGCTTTGTTTCCGAGTTACAACTTAATTAGGGTTTTAATGATAGTTTAAACCCGAAAACACCCTTGGACCTTTTGTATTATAAATAGATCACTTAGGGTTTCATAAAGAACAGGTATCAAGGCTGAAAAACTCAAGAATGCTGCCTCATTCTCCCCATCAAAGTGTTCAAGCATGAGCCCTATGGCCAACTAATCTCCAAGCAAGGCGAAAGGATGAATCCCTAGGTATAGTTGTTCTTATTTTCCATTGTTGATTCAGTTGTAATTTGGATTTATTGTCAAAACATTGTTATGGTTTACTCTTTGATTTAATTAGAAGATTTTCTCTTAATCTGGTGATTGTATCTTTCTCCTTGATATAAGTCTAGTCATGCTCTTCTTATGTCAAGATTGTTGGATGTGATTGAGTCTGGTAGATTTATCTTTTAGGCTTGTCCATTACTGCGATATTGTCATTAAGATATATTGTCGTTTCTTGATAAATCTATAGGATAGGTCATGTGTGCTTAAATTGAAAGTAAAGAGTAATTCATATCAATTACATTAGGGTTTACATATACTTTGATTGAATATTTTTCGATTGCCTGTTTGGGATGTGAAACTAGTAATCAAGATAAAAACAATTGAATCAAGATCGGAATAAGGCAACGAACCTAGAGAGGATTCTCGGACCCTTGTTGTTTCTCTATTATATTCTTCAATCTATTTACACAGTTTTCTCATATTACTTCATTATCAAAACACAAATTTTCTCACTTGATCTTTATCGTTCGTGTTAAGGTTTACACTTTTCTTTGTAGTTCGCTTTTCCTCGTGGGATCGACACCTTAACTATACATAATAACCACGTATTAGTTTGAGTGTAATCAAATTTTGGCGCCATTGCCGGGGAAACGCGCTTACATACAAGGAAGATTGTCAACTTTGAGACAAGACGATAGTATTGTTCCTTTCTCTAAGTTTGATTTTCAAATTTTCTTTTATTATTCTGTTTTATTTATTTCCTCTTTTAACTCATTTGGTGTATGCTTAGATCGAGAGATTCGCGACGTAGATTCATTAGAGGACTCGAAATAGAGTTACCCTCTCTTTCCACGTCCGTTAGTGAAACCTCGCCTAGATCAAACCATAGTGCATCCCCAAACGAGAATTTAGAGGATTTTGTTAACATGGCTGATGACCCCAATGAAAATGTTGCTAGGACACTTAAAGATTACTTGCATCTTAGCCGAACAGCCACACCATCATGCATCATGTTTCCAGCCAATACTCATCATCAAGATTTTAAAACAAAGATGATACAATTACTCCCTACATTTCATGCCTTGGAAAATGAAAACCCATATGTACACATTAGGGAGTTTGAGAAAGTGGCTGCGACTTTTCAAAGTCAAGATGCAACTGATGACATCGTGAGACTCAATTTTTTCCTTTCGCTTTGAAGGATTGTTGTGAGTTTTAAATTACTCGCAAGCGCACGAGTCGTTTGCAATATAGCGTTGTGCAAGTGCGAGGTCGAATCCACAGGGAATTGCTTTGTGAAAATATAATTTAATCTAAACTAACTTTATCTTAACCTAATTCCGAATTTTGAATGATATTTTGGAAAACAAATTAAAACTAAACTAAATTGATTTTAAAAACTAATAATAAAAACACTAAGGTTTCCGAATCCACCCCACCAAAGTTTAAGCATATATGTCCTAAAAACATAGTCTATCAAAACATTCCATGAATCCAACTTACGACAAAAAACAAAGAATATCTCAATTAAACCAAAAGTATCCAATGTATCCGCTTTTAATAAATCACAAAGGAAATCCAATTTAATCGAAAACAATTCGAGGTATCCATTAGATGAAACACAAGGAATATCCAACAGAACAATTTAAACTCAATCAATCACAAGATTTACTCAAATAATTGACAGAACATTTATACTAAAAAAATGTCAGAATTGTATAAAAAAATCTAAACTACTATGTCAAACAACGACGAGGCTTCATCTCAACCTTAGCTGAAGATTCTAGCCACTCATAACTATGAAACTACCATTCATAATAAAAGTGCTAAACATTAAACTAAAACAACTAAATAAAAAGAAATAAATAACTTTACATGGGAGAAATTCCACTCGCTGATGGGTGGCGTTTCCCCTCGTGGTAGCAAAGCCTTTGGGATCCACTAGAATGCTAGCAGACGTCCACCAATTAACACCAAAGTGGCCTAGGAATTGTACACTGAATGATGAAGTCAGATGGTGTTTATATAGGGGGAGTCCCGAAGCACAATAGGTTGCAGATTCGATGTGGGATACTGCCCGAGTGCGCTCAATCGTAGTATGGTGCAATCGATCGCATGTTCGCTAGATCGCATGTTTTGTTCGCACGATCGCATGTGTGCTCGATCGCAAGTCTGGCGCGCTCGATCGCAGGAACACTGCAATGCAAAGATTTCAATGTGGGATATTTTCCATACACTCGATCGCAGCACGGTGCGATCGATCGCATTTGCTCTTGAAGCTTGACATCTCCCGAAATGCTTCATTTTCTCCACAAGCCTATAAAAACATAGAAAACACATAAAATAAAGTGAAATAATACAAATTAAGAACCTAACAAATATAAATTAAAGGGATTAAATATGCAATATTTAAGACTCATTAAATAGCCCCAAACTTATATTTTGCTAGTCCCTTAGGAAAACAAAATAAAAACTAAATGAAAAACAAAGAACATAAAGATAAGTTCATCACTCATGTTATCCAAAAATTTAAGGAGCACACACCACCATGATATTTAGTCATGAGCAAGCTTAAAGAGATAAACCCATCTTCACAATGAATAGAAATGTTAAAATCTAATTACTTACAAAAGGCAGGTTAAGGCATCACAAGTTTGACACTGTGTAAAGTGAATTAGCATATAAAAATGAAGCTTCCAAATAACTCCAATGTGTAAGGTCCCCATGTCTCAAGATTCACCAAATTTCCCATCAGAATGAACGAAAATGGCATAGCTTTTATTTTCTTATTTTTTTAAATTTTTTTTTTATATATATAAGGCTCTACTATGTTTAATTCCCTTAAGCTTTCTAATTGACCCATATAGCGAGTGTTGAGTCAATGACTCTCAAACCAGATGGTTTTAGGGCATTAGGTGTAAAGACACCCCTAAAGACTTACTAACTCGAGTAAAAAAGGCTACGAAACTAAACTGACCTCAATGCTACCAAACAAAATTTTCACCTTTTGACGCGAACACTCACTGCTTACTGAGGCAAGAGGTTCAGTTACTCAGCGAAAAATTTCGCAATGATCATTATGAATAAAATTCCCATCTTTTGACGTGAATACTCACTGCTTACTGAGGTAAGAGGTCCAGTTATGCAGTGGAAAATTTATTGATGATGATCATTAGTAGTATTATTATTATATATATTTTTCTTTTTTTTTATGCTTTTCTATGGCCAAGTGTTTATCCAACAAGTCATCCAGTTTCAGTTAAGACAAGGAAACGTACACATTAAAATCACATGTCATTCCTCACACAATTTGTGTTAATGTGCTCGTGTTAGATTAGATCAAACATGTGAATTCTCAAATGCCTAAAGTAAGTAACTAAATTTTAAAACTTTATCACCAGATCATGTGTTCAAAATTTTAAGCTTACCTATGACATCACATCACAGAAAATGTTTAGATCAACCAAAATTTTAAAATAACATGAGCATGCATTTACCTTTTATATATATATATATATATATGAAGAAAAACAACAACAAATTAGGACAATGTGTGTGTAATGTGTCTTCCATACCCCCAAACTTAAATTACACATTGACCCCAATGTGTGAATAATATGGAAAGAACTGACCTGGGATATGGAGAACTATCCAGACTAGTATAGCTTGTAGCATACCCCCAAACTTGAACTGAAGTACGCGTTGTCTCTGAAAAATAAATACTGGAAAACAAAAAATACTAGAAGCACACATTAATCATAAATATGTAAAAAAAATAACCAAACAGAAAAGATAAGCTGTGGGGTGCCTCCCATGAGCGCTAAGTTTAAAGTCTTCAGCCAGACTCCCCTTAGTAGACGACACTCAATCAGAGTAACTAGGATCCTCCAATAATATCATCTCTATGTCCGGACTCCTCAACTCTAAGAATGGTTTTAGCCTTTGTCCATTTACCTTAACAGTGTTACCATTCTTGGGATCCTCAATCTCGATGGCCCCATGAGGAAAAACTGACCGAATAATAAATGGGCCAGTCCAACGAGATTCGAGCTTGCTTGGAAAAAAATGCAAGCGTGAATTGTAAAGAAAAACTTTTTGACCCGACTCAAAAGCTTGTCTCAAAATGTGTTGGTCATGAGTCTTCTTCATTTGTGCCTTGTAGGACTGTGCACAATCGTATGCATCATTCCGTAGCTCCTCTAATTCATTGAGTTGGAGCTTCCTTTGTGTGCCAGCCTTCGAAAGATTGAAGTTCAACTACTTGATAGCCCAATAGGCTCTATGCTTTAATTCAACTGGAAGGTGACATGCCTTTCCGTACATAATACGATAGGGAGACATGCCAATTGACGTCTTGAAGGCTGTCCGATATGCCCACAATGCATCAGTCAATCGCAGAGACCAATCTTTTCTACTAGGGTTCACAGTTTTCTCTAAAATGTATTTGATCTCGCGATTAGAAATTTCCACTTATCCACTCGTCTGCGGGTGATATGGGGTGGCAACCTTGTGGGTGATGAAATAATTCTTCATCAACTGCTAAAAAATTCGGTTACAAAAATGCTTACTTCCATCACTTATGATTGCTCGAGGCGTACTAAATTAAGCAAAAATAGTGTCCTTCAAAAACTGGACCACAACTCTATGGTCATTGGTCTTGCACGCAACGGCCTCCACCCACTTGGATAGATAGTCCACTGCAACTAGAATGTACAAGTTGCCAAAGTAGTTTGGGAACGGTCCCATAAAATCAATGTCCCACACGTCAAAAATCTCAACAATCAGAATAGGGTTGAGGGGCATCATATTCCTCCTAGAAAGACTCCCTAGCTTTTGGCAACTCTCACAAGATACACAGTAGGTGTGAGAGTCTCAGAACATGGTAGGCCAATAAAATCCACACTGCAAAATCTTTGCAGTGGTCTTTTTAGCACTGAAATGGCCTCCACAAGCATGATCATGACAAAAAGTGATGACATTAGATTGGTCATGCTCAGGAATACACCTTATGATGATATGATCGGGACAATACTTAAACAGATAAGGATCATCCTAGAAAAAATGTTTTACCATGGCTAAAAACTTTGATTTATCTTGTTGCCCCCAATGCAAAGGCATGTGTCCGGTGACAAGATAGTTCACTATATCAGCAAACCATGGAGCGGGATTTTGAGCAATGAGCATTAACTGCTCATCAAGAAAGGTCTCAGAAATGGGAATGATGGCCTCAGTGAAATCCACAATCAATCTAGATAAATGGTCCGCCACCACATTTTCAGAACCTTTCTTATCCCAAATCTCGATGTCAAACTCTTTAAGTAGCAAGATCCATCGGATAAGACGAGATTTTGCATATTTTTTTAGAGAAAATATACTTTAAGGCTGCATGATCTGAGTAGATAATGACCTTAGATCCTAACAAGTAGGATTTGAACTTGTCTAATGCAAAAACGACTGCTAACAACTCCTTCTCAGTGGTAGAGTAATTAAGTTGTGCGTCGTTTAGAGTTCGACTTGCATAATAGATAACATGGGGAAGTTTATCAACATGCTGTCCCAAAACAGCTCCAACAGCATAATCTGATGCGTTACACATAATCTCAAAAGGCACACCCCAGTTGGGTGGCTGAATAATGGGTGTGGACATCAGAATCTTCTTCAGATCCCAAAATGCTTTCTTACAGTCCTAAGCAAATATAAATGGGGCATCCTTTTGTAATAACTGGCACAAGGGCCTGGCAATTTTGCTGAAATTCTGGACAAATCGCCTGTAGAAACCTGCATGGCCCAGAAAAAATCGAACCTCCTTCACTGTACGTGAGGGTGGAAGGTTAGAAATCAGGTCCACCTTCGCTTTGTCGACCTCAATCCCCTGATGAGATACGACATGCCCCAGTATAATGCCTTGCTTAACCATAAAATGGCACTTCTCCCAATTAAGCACTAGGTTCTTCTCCTTGCACCGCACTAAAACAAATTGGCGTCTTGAAGGCTGTCTGATATGCCCATAGTGCATCAGTCAATCTCAGAGACCAATCCTTTCTACTAGGGTTCACAGTTTTCTCTAAAATGTGTTTGATCTCGCGATTAGAAATTTCCACTTGTCCACTCGTCTGCGGGTGATATGGGGTGGCAACCTTGTGGGTGATGAAATACTTCTTCACCAACTGCTCAAAAATCTGGTTGCAAAAATGCTTATCTCCATCACTTATGATTGCTCGA
The DNA here is from genome assembly GCA_023935145.1 of Bretschneidera sinensis. Lineage (NCBI taxonomy): Eukaryota > Viridiplantae > Streptophyta > Magnoliopsida > Brassicales > Akaniaceae > Bretschneidera > Bretschneidera sinensis. The sequence continues at coordinate 102,802,098 of CM043699.1, forward strand.
GGTGTACCAAATCGAGCAAAAATAGTGTCCTTCAAAAACTGGACCACAATTCTGTGGTCATTGGTCTTGCATGCAACGGCCTCCACCCACTTAGACAGATAGTCCACAGCAACTAGAATGTACAAGTTGCCAAAGGAGTTTGGGAACGGTCCCATAAAATCAATGCTCCACACATCAAAAATCTCAACAATCAGAATAGGGTTGAGGGGCATCATATTCCTCCTAAAAAGACACCCTAGCTTTTGGCAACGCTCACAAGATACACAGTAGGTGTGAGAGTCTCAGAACATGGTAGGCCAATAAAATTCACACTGCAAAATCTTTGTAGCGGTCTTTTTAGCACTGAAATGGCCTCCACAAGCATAATCATGACAAAAGGTGATGATATTAGATTGGTCATGCTCAGGAATACACCTTCTGATGATCTGATCGGGACAATACTTAAATAGATAAGGATCATCCCAGAAAAAATGTTTTACCATGGCTAAAAACTTTGATTTATCTTATCGCCCCCAGTGCAAAGGCATGTGTCCGGTGACAAGATAGTTCACTATATCAGCAAACAATGGAGCGGGATTTTGAGCAATGAGCATTAATTGCTCATCAGGAAAGGTCTCAGAAATGGGAATGGCGGCCTCAGTGAAATCCACAATCAATCTAGATAAATGGTCCGCCACCACATTTTCAGAACCTTTTTTATCCCGAATCTCGATGTCGAACTCTTGAAGTAGCAAGATCCATTGGATAAGATGAGATTTCACATCTTTTTTAGAGAAAAGATACTTAAAGGCTACATGATCCGAGTAGATAATGACCTTAGATCCTAACAAGTAGAATCTGAACTTATCTAATGCAAAAACGACTGTTAACAACTCATTCTCAGTGGTAGAGTAATTAAGTTGTGCGTCGTTTAGAGTTCGACTTGCATAATAGATAACATAGGGAAGTTTATCAACACGCTGCTCTAAAACAACTCCAACAGTATAATCTGATGCGTCACACATAATCTCAAAAGGCACACCCCAGTTGGGTGGCTCAATAATGGGTGTGGAGGTCAGAATCTTCTTCAGATCCCCAAATGCTTTCTTACAGTCCTCATCAAATATAAATGGGGCATCCTTTTGTAATAACTGGCACAAGGGCCTGGTGATTTTGCTGAAATTCTGGATAAATCGCCTGTAGAAACCTGCATGGCCCAGAAAAGATCGAACCTCATTCACTGTATATGGGGGTGGAAGGTTGGAAATCAGGTCCACCTTCGCTTTGTCGACCTTAATCCCCTGATGAGATTCGACATGCCCTAGTACAATGCCTTGCTTAACCATAAAATGGCACTTCTCCCAATTAAACACTAGGTTCTTCTCTTTGCACCGCACTAAAACCAAAGCGAGACGGTGCAGGCACTCTTCAAAGGTTGAACCGAAGACAGAGAAGTCGTCCATGAAGATCTCTAAGAACCGATCTACCATATCAGAGAATATACTGACCATGCATCGCTGAAAAGTAGCGGGTGTATTGCATAACCCAAAGGGCATGCGACGGTAGGTGAATGTCCCAAAAGGACAGGTAAACGTCGTCTTCTTCTGATCTTCGGGGTCCAAGGGGACCTGATTATATCCAGAATAACCATCCAAAAAACAATAATACTCGTGCCCAGCCAAACGCTCCACCACCTGATCAATTAATGGCAGTTGAAAGTGATCCTTCCTTGTGGCAACGTTCAGCTTACGGTAGCCTATACACACTCTCCCTCCTGACTGAACACGAGTTGGCACCAACTCGTCGTCCTTATTCTTTACTACCGTCAATCCCGCTTGCTTGGGCACGACATGAATCGGGCTCATCCACTTGCTATCAGAGATGGGATAAATGATCCATGCATCTAACAGCTTAATTATTTCTGCCATCACAACCTCTTGCATAGCTGGGTTGAGCCTTTTTTGTGGCTCCCTCGATGGCTTGGCATTCTTCTCCAAATGTATCTTGTGCATCACCACCGAGGGGTTGATTCCCTTGATATCCTTAATAGTCCAACCGATAGCTTCCTTGTGCTCTCTTAGAACATCTAATAATTTCTCCTCTTGATCCTCACCCAAATCAGAAGCTATAATCACAGGCAAACAATCAGCTAGACCTAGGAACTTATACTTAAGATTATCCGGTAAAGGCTTAAGTTCCTTCTGAGGGGGTTCAAGTGCTGCAGTTTCCTCTGTCTCATTGCTTTCTTGAGGATCAGACTCCAAAATGGCATTCACTTTCTCAAGTAGCTTATCTAAGCCCAAGTCCTCTCCAAAGTGAGCAAAACACGCCTCCAGGGGATCCTCAATGCTTGATTCGTCCATAGTCTCCTCAAGAATCTCCTCTATCAAGCATATATTTCTCACTTCATCATATTCCAGTGGTTGCCTAGTGATATCAAAGATGCTCAACTCCACTGTCATATTTCCGAAGGAGATCGTCATCACCCCTGTCCTACAATTGATTAGGGCGTTAGCCATGGCTAAGAATGGTCGCCCTAGAATCACCGGTATTTGAATCCCTACATTCTGGACCGGCTCTGTGTCAAGCACAATAAAATCCACTGGGAAATAGAATTTATCCACTTTTATTAAGATGTCCTCAACTATTCCCCGTGGTATTTTCACTGACCTGTCAGCCAATTGAAGCGTCGTGGATGTGGGCTTCAATTCTCCTAACCCCAACTGCAAATAGACTTAGTAGGATAGAAGATTCACACTAACCCCTAGATCCAAAAGAGCCCTCTCAATATGGCTGACTCCTATCGTACAAGAGATGGTAGGACACCCCGGGTCCTTATACTTGATGGGTAGCTTGCACTGAAGGATTGAGCTGACCTGCTCGGTCAAAAATACCTTCTTTGGGACATTCGTCCTCCTCTTGATAGTGACCAAGTCCTTTAAAAACTTGGTATATGATGGCACTTGATGGATGGCATCCAAAAATGGGATATTGATTTGGACCTGTTTGAATACCTCCAGAATTTCCTCATACTTCCCTCCTTTCTTGGGTGCCTGTAGTCTATCGGGGTAAGGCGCTCTAGGTACAAACGAACTAGGAGGGTCTTTCTCAGTAAGTGTGGCTGTAGATGACTCAACATCTCTCTTCTCCTTGTTGCCACTTCCTTGCCCTTGCTGCATAGCAGAGCTCTCTTCCACTCGATTGTCCACTTGTCTCCCAGACCTCAGTGTGACAATCGACTGTACTTGTTCCTCCCCGTGCGTACGAGTTGATGAACTCCCAACCATAAATTGTCCTTTTGGGTTGCGCACGGGCTGACTGGGGAACTTCCCCTTCTCTCTCTCACCCAAATGACTTGCAATTTGCCCTACTTGACTCTCCAGCTTGGCAATTGCTTGGGTGTTTACCATTGTTGCACTCTTTACGTCACTCATGGATTGGCTATTCATTTTCATGTATTCCTTAATGGTGTCCTCTAGTGACTGTGAAACTAGCGCTGGTGTTTGAGTGAGAGCTTGGTAAGTAGGTAATGGTGCTGGATGGGCAGAACGACCATGACCAGGAATTTGTTGGGCAAATCCGGGAGGATATTGATTTTGAGCATTATGAAGGGCTCCTCCCTGATTTATTGGTTGGTTCTGCCTCCATGAAAAATTTGGGTGGTTCCACCACCCTGGATTGTACGTCTCGGAGTATGATCCATTTGACTGCCTTCGATAGTCATTGAAAGCATTTACTTGTTCCATAGGATACTCGGCATAAGCTATATTGATGGACAATTCTGTGCTAGATGCATGGGACTAGCACAGATGGAACAACTTTCAACATTGAATGTGTTGGCAGCGTTGATGGATTGGCTCATAGTGAGAGCGTCAATCTTCTTAGTGAGGGCATCTAACTTTATCCTCAAATCAGCATCCTCCCTGACCTCATAGATGCCTCCCCTCTTAGGAGCACGAATGGACTTATCTCGACAGCTTGAAAAATCTCACTGCTGTGAGTTGTCGGACAACTTGTCCAACGCCATATATGCTTCATCTCCTATCAGACTCAAGAATGCCCCCTCATTCATAGACTCAATCATGCTACGGTTGGGTTGAGTCAACCCTTGGTAGAAGAACTGAGCGAGTCTCCACTTTGCATATCCATGTGGAGGGCATCTGATCAGTAGCTCTTTGAAGCGCTCCCAACTCTCAGAAAATTTTTCATCCTCATCCTGAGTGAAAGAGCTAATCTCCTTTCGGCACTCATTCACTCTAGACATTGGGAAAAACTTATGATAAAATTTGCTAAGCAGGTTTTCCCAAGATGTAATAGACCCAGGCGTGTTGGAATCTAACCACGCCCTAGCTCTATCGTGAAGAGAAAAAGAGAAGAGTCGAAGATGGACTGACTCCTCAGAGAAGTTCCGGAATTTAAATGTGGCACAAATGTCTTTGAACTTCTTCACATGACTATAAGGATTTTCAAGATCTAAGCCATGGAATGAGGGTAAGAGTTGGATAACATGTGGCTTTAAGTCAAAGTGGGTGGCATTGGTAGGTGGCAACACTATGCAAGAGGATGAGTTAGTCGCAACAGGTGAGAACAAATCCCGAAGGGATGTAGTGGAGTCCACGTTCCAAGCTCTAGGTTGCTCTACATGTTCAGGACGATGTGCATCCCTAAAATTCTCTCCCATCTCAACAGTCTCTCTCTCAACTAGTGCTCTTCTCTGTCTTGTAAGAGTTCTTTCTAAGTCAGGATTTAAATGTATCAAATCTAAGTTCAATGATCTCCGACCAAGCATACACCAACAAAAAACAATGAGGTACTAACCAGCAGAAACAACAGAATAAAGCAAAAAAATAAAAAACACACTACTCACAAAAATTATTTTTCTTTTTTAAAATTAAAAGTGTTAACTAACTAGTAGAAAAATAAAATTAATTCAGAAAAAAATTTCGCAAACCAAACAATTACCCAGCAACGGCGCCAAAAACTTGTTGTGTGTTTTAAATTACTCGCAAGCGCATGAGTCGTTTGCAATATAGCGTTGTGCAAGTGCGAGGTTGAATCCACAGGGAATTGCATTGTGAAAATATAATTTAATCTAAACTAAATTTATCTTAACCTAGTTCCGAATTTTGAATGATATTTTGAAAAACAAATTAAAACTAAACTAAATTGATTTTAAAAACTAATAATAAAAACACTAAGGTTTCCGAATCCACCCCACCAAAGTTTAAGTATATATGTACTAAAAACATAGCCTATCAAAACATTCCATGAATCCAACTTACGAAAAAAAACAAATTATATCTCAATTAAACCAAAAGCATCCAATGTATCCGCTTTTAACAAATCACAAAGGAAATCCAATTTAATCGAAAAAAATTCGATGTATCCATCAGATGAAACACAAGGAATATCCAACAGAACAATTTAAACTCAATCAATCACAAGATTTACTCAAATAATTGACAGAATATTTATACTAAAAAATGTCAGAATTGTATAAACAAATCAGAACTACTATGCCAAACAACGGCGAGGCTTTATCTTCAACCTTAGCTGAAGATTCTAGCCACTCATAACTATGAAACTACAATTCATAATAAAAGTGTTAAACATTAAACTAAAACAACAGAATAAAAAGAAATAAATAACTTTACATGGGAGAAATTCCACTCGCTGATGGGCAGCGCTTCCCCTAGTGGTAGCAAAACCTTCAGGATCCACCAGAATGCTAGCAGACGTCTAATGGTTAACACCAAAGTGGCCTAGGAATTGTACACTGAATGATGAAGTCAGATGGTGTTTATATAGGGGGAGTCCCGGAGCACAATAGGTTGCAGTTCGATGTGGGATACTGCCAAAGTGCGCTTGATCGCAGTATGGTGCGATCGATCGCATGTGTGCTGGATTGCATGTCTTGTGCGCATGATCGCATGTGCACTCGATCGAAAGTCTGGCACGCTCGATCGTAGGAACACTGCAATGCAAAGATTTTGATGTGGGATATTTTCCATGCGCTCAATCGCAGCACGGTGCGATCGATCGCATTTGCTCTTGAAGCTTGACATCTCCCGAAATGCTTCATTTTCTCCACAAGCCTATGAAAACACAGAAAACACATAAAATAAAGTGAAATAATACAAATTAAGAACCTAACAAATATAAATTAAAGGGCTTAAATATGCAATATTTAAGACTCATCAAGGATAAAGCTAAGAGTTGGCTATACTTGCTGAGACCACGATCTATTAGGTCATGGAATGAGATAACCCAGGTCTTCTTTAATAAATACTTCCCTTAACATAAGACCAATGCTTTAAAAAGGTAAATCTCCACCTTTAAACAAAAGGACAATAAGACTTTGTATCAGTCTTGGGAGAAATTTAAGGAGTTATTAAGTATGTGTCCTCACCATGGGTATGAGAATTGGCGTTTAGTGAGCTCTTTTTATGAGAGACTTACATATAGAGAACGCCAATTTGTAGAGATGATGTGCAATGGTGAATTTTTACAAAAAGATCCTGATGAGGCCATAGAGTACCTCAATGAGCTTGCTGAAAAAGCTCACACTTGGACTGGACCTAGTGCTACTGAAAGCAAAAATAGGTCACGACCTATAGGAAACTCAAGTGGTGGTGGAATTTACCATCTCAGAGAAGAGAACAACCTAAAGGCTAAAGTTGAGATGCTCACTAGGGAGTTAGATGCATTAAAGACTAAAGACTTAAAGCCAACACACGTGGCTAATCAAGCTGAATCTTTGGAACTATGTTTTGTGTGTGGCGGGGTAGGCCATCCCGCTCAAGAGTGCCCCATATTTGTTGATATGAGAGGGATGTATGAGGAAAAATGTAATGCCTTAGGCATGTATAAGAAGCTTTTTGCACCCTTCTCTCATACCTATAATCCAGGATGGCGCAATCACCCCAACTTCAGCTGGAAGTTTGAAAACCAGCAACTTGCACAACCCCCTAAATCATACCCTGCACCATATCATGCACCCTCATCCTCTAGTAGTTCTTTAGAAAACATCTTGCATGCTTTCATTGAGGTATAGGGTAAGACAAACCAAAGGTATGAAGTGTTAATCACACAGGTTGTTGAAGAGAATAAGGAAATAAGGAGCCAAGTGTCCAAATTGATGGGCTTCTTGAGTGTGAATGAGAGAGGTAAGTTCCCTTCTCAAGCTCAGTCCACACCCCATGGTCAACACATGGCACAAACAAATCTGAAAGATGTGAATGCCATTGTAACACGGAGTGGTAAGTCATTACACATCCCAACAACGAACAAATTAGAAGATGTGGAAAAGAGTCAAGGTAGTAGTGATACTGAGCTGCCCAAGGACCCTGAGGTTACCAAGAGCCTGTTAAGGCACCATTCCCTCAAGCCTTAAAATCAAACAAGAAAAATTTGGACCTAAATAATGAAATCCTAGAGAACCTAAGGTAAGTAAAACTTAATCTTCCTCTTTTGCATGTGATTAAACAAGTTCCTACTTATGCAAAAGTTCTCAAGGATTTATGTACAATTAAGAGGAAGCACCATGTAAAGAAAACAACATTTCCTAACAGAGTAAGTTAGTGCTTTAATTGAGCAAAGAATTACCCCCAAATACAAGGATCCTGGCTGTCTAACCATTGTGTGTAGCATTGGAAATCATGAGGTTGGACAAGCATTGCTAGATTTAGGAGCTAGTGTAAATCTGATGCCATTTTCTATTTATTTGCAGCTGGGTTTGGGAGAAATCAAACCAACCACTGTGGTATTGCAATTGGCTGACCGTTCAGCCAAAGTACCCCGAGGTGTGGTAGAGGATGTTCTAATTCAAATTGATAAATTTTATTATCCTGTTGATTTCCTAATCCTTGACACTACTTCTGCTGTTGATACTAACTCTAAAATTCCCTTGATTTTGGGTAGACCTTTCCTTGCTACTGCAAATGCTTTTATTAATTGTAGGAATGGACTCATGAAGCTATCCTTTGGAAACATGACCCTCGAGGTGAACATCTTCGATGTTGCAAAACAGCCAGAAGATGATGACGAGAGCCACCAGTTATACATAATTGAGTCACCCATCAAAATGGGAGTTTCTATAGCTCATGATTTTGATCCTTTTAAGTATTTTCTTGTTAATCTTGAGTTTGATTTTATTAATGATAAATCTGATGTAATTGATATTTGTGCTATTTTTGATAAATCTCAGGATTATGGCACTCGAGCATGGCAACTGAAGTTTGAAGAATTGCCTTAAAGAAGCAAGAAACAAATCCCCTTAAGTGTGAAAGCGCCCAAAGTTGAATTGAAGCCGCTACCTAAGGGTTTGAAGCATGTTGTCCTCGGTCCAGGTGATACTTTTCTTGTTATTATCTCATCTGAATTGTCTAAGTCTCAAGGTGAGAAATTAATTCGGACCCTAAATGAACATAAATCAGCCTTAGGTTGGAGCATGGCTAATTTAAAAGGTATTAGTCCCCTGATCTGTTCTCAAGATAAATTTGGATGAAGGAACTAGCCCTCGTAGAGACCTTCAGGGTAGGCTTAATCCCACTATGAAAGAAGTGGTGAAAAATTACGTGTTGAAACTATTAGATACGGGAATTATATACCCTATATCTGATAGTAAATGGGTAAGTCCTACACAAGTCGTTCCTAAAAAGTCCGGTGTCTCGGTGGTAAAGAATGACCTAGGAGAGTTAGTCCCTACAAAACTTGTGACCAGGTGGCGAATGTGCATTGATTACAGAAATTTAAATGTTGCAACCTGGAAAGACCATTTCCCACTCCCTTTAATCGATCAAATTCTTGAGCGTGTAGCTGGTCATCCTTTTTATTGTTTCTTAGATGATTATTCTGGTTATTATCAAATTGAAATTGCGTTAGAAGACCAGGATAAGACCACTTTTACTTGTCCTTTTGGTACTTATGCTTTTCGTAGAATGTCATTTGGATTGTGTAATGCACCTGCTACTTTTCAACGTTGGATGATGAGCATTTTTAGTGACATTGTTGAAAATTCCATGAAAGTTTTTATGGATGACTTGACTGTTTTTGGATCTTCATTTAATGCATGCTTATTGAATTTAGAGAGAGTATTAATTCATTATGAGGAGAAGAAATTAGTCTTAAATTGGGAAAAATGCCATTTCATGGTACCTTTAGGTATTGTTTTAGGACGTATTGTTTCATCTAAGGGGATAGAGGTTGATCAATCTAAAATTGAATTAATCTCTAAGTTGCCTATACCTAAGACAGTAAAGGATATGAGATCATTTCTTGGTCATGCTGGTTTTTATAGGAGGTTTATACAAAATTTTTCCAACATATCTAGACCACTATGTGACCTCCTAGTTAAAGATGGCCCATTTGAGTGGACACAAGCTTGTCAAGAGGCCTTTAAAATGCTGATTGGCAAGCTTGCTTCTGCACCTATAATGTAGTCATCTTATTGGACTTTACCTTTTGAAATAATGTGTGATGCTAGTGACTTTTCTATAGGTGCTGTTCTTGGACAGCGAAGAGAAGGGAAACCTTTTGTCATTTACTATGCTAGTAAAACCCTAAATAGAGCTTAGATGAATTACTCCACCACTGAAAAAGAATTGCTAGTTGTAGTATTTGCTTTGGACAAATTTTGTGCTTATTTAATTGGTTCTCCTATCCTTATTTTCACAGATCATGCAACCCTTAAGTACCTTCTTACAAAGAAGGATAGTAAGGCACGACTAATACGGTGGATCTTACTCTTGCAAGAATTTGACATCACCATCAAATACAAGAAAGGAGTAGAGAACGTAGTGGCTGACCATCTATCGAGGCTCACATTTGAGGACACCTCTGACGACATGCCAATCAAGGATGATTGTCCCGATGAGCATTTACTCTCTATTACTTCTCTACCATGGTTTGCTCATATCGTGAATTATTTGGCTACCGGTGAGATACCAATGGATTGGAGCGCTCAAGACAAGAGGAAATTCTTAAATGAGGTATGTAATTTTTATTGGGTTGACCCTTGTCTTTTCAAGTACTGCTTTGACCAAATTTTAAGGCGTTGCATCTCTAATGAAGAGATTGTCTGTGTCTTGGAATTTTGTCACCCTCAAGCTTGTGGAGGCCACTTTTCAATGAAAAAAACCATTGCAAAAATTCTGCAGTGTGGATTTTATTGGCCCACCTTGTTTAAAGATGCAAATATCTATTATCGCTCATGTGAAAAGTGTCAAAAGTTAGGAGCTGTGTCTCGTCGTAATCAGCCCTTAAACCCAATTTTAGTTATTGAAATCTTTGATTGTTGGGGCATTGATTTTATGGGACCATTTCCTCCTTTCTTCGGATATCAATATATCATTGTGGTAATAGATTATGTGTCAAAATGGGTAGAGGCAGCAGCTGGCCAAAGCAATGATAATAGAACGGTAATTAAATTTCTCAAAGAAAATGTGTTATCTCGATTTGGTTCACCACGTGCTATAATTAGTGATCGGGGTACACATTTTTGCAACCGTTCTTTTGATGAGAAGATATAGGGTATTACATAAGATCTCTATTGCCTACCACCCTCAGACAAGTGGACAGGTAGAACTTGCAAATAGGGAAATTAAACAAATTTTAGAAAAAATGATCAACCCGGATCACAAGGATTGGTCTTTGAGACTAGTTAATGCGCTTTGGGCTTACTGTACAGCTTTCAAAACTCCCTTAGGTATGTCACCATATAGGCTTGTTTTTGGAAAGCCTTGCCACTTACCTATAGAGCTCGAGCCTCGAGCTTATTGGGCCATCAAATCTTTCAATTTTGACATAGGAGAAGCGGGTAAGCTTAGGAAATATCAGTTGACCGAGTTAGAGGAGTTAAGAAATGATGCTTATGAGAACTCTAGAATCTCTAAGGCTAAAATGAAAGTGTTTCATGATAAAAATATTTTGAGGAAAACATTTAAACCTAATGATCGGGTGTTCTTTACGATTCTAGACTCCATAAGCATCCAGGAAAACTTCGGTCGAGGTGGACCAGCCCTTTTGTAGTGAAAAATGTTTTTGCAAATGGGGTGGTAGAAATAGAGGATACTAGAGATGGTCGGATCTTTAAAGTAAATGGTCAACACCTTAAAATCTTAATCAATAGGCAAGATTCGGAAGTGGAAGACATTCCACTTATGGATCCAGTCTATTCACCTTGACCACACCACACAGGTATGTTTTTATTTTTCTTTTTTTTTTGTTTGTTTTGTTTAAGTTTATTTCGATTTTAATTTTTAGGTTATTTTTATTAATTTTATTTGGCTAATTTTATTTTACTTTTTTTTCGTTGAACAAACAAGTTTTTTTTAGAAACTCCCTAGGCAGTGCGCGCCACACCTAACAGAAGTCGCGCTGCACCACACAGCACCCACTGCAGCAGTCCGCATCGCACCTCAGCACAAGCCGCAGCGCAGCAGCTCACCCAGCAGTCCGCACAGCACCCCAGCAGAAATCGCGCCGCACAACAGCTGCCACCTGTTCTGCACCAAAAACAAAATCTAGACTATTTGAAACACATTTTTGCACTTTCTCCTTCATTTCTACCTTATGAAAACAACAGCCCCTTTCTCTCTCTCTCATCCTCTCTCCAAATCCTCACTTACCCATTCACTTTTACTCAAAATTTCTTGATTCTAACACCATTTCTTGGAGGATTTAGAACTAATATTGCAGATTTTGCTGGAAATTTCTCCACAAAGCTTGGTTCTAAGAGGATTTTGGGTTCTTCAAGAAGATTTCAAGTTGGTGGGTACTCTTTCTTCTATCTAACTTTGGGCATCAAATCGAAATTTCAACAAGAAGCACGGCACGCAGTTCAAATGGTGGTGCACAATTTTCAGCTTCTGTGCACTTGTGGTTACAAAGAGAGTTTCATTTCCTTTTCCTTTCACATTGAGGTCAATGCATTATCTAAGTTGGGGATGGAGGAAACATATTTCTTTTTTTCATTGAACTGCTAGGTGTCACTTTCCCTTTTTGTTTGTTTTTAGCATGCTTTATGTTAAGCCTTGTAGTTAGTTCACACGTCAATGATATGAGCCTAATTAAGATAGCATATAGCGTTTAGAAGAAGTTAAGTCTTGCTTCGGTTTGAGAATAATTTAAGTGTCAATCTTCATTTGGTTTGAGACTCTAGTTTGCGGTAAGATTGCATGATTAGTCTAAAACATTTAGAGAAGTTTTATGTGTGATTGTTTTATGAATACTTTTGCGATCTCGACAAGCTCTAGAACTTAGTCGATAATCATTTGAGGTGAATTCATAGAATGCACATTGCTTAGGATATGATATAGGTCATTTTTGGACTGTTTGAGCCTTTCAAACTTACCCTTGCTATATTTATCGCTAGTCACCTATTGAGCCTGTTCTTGAAAAAGAATTTGAACCTTTTTTCTTTCGATAACCCATTTACTTACCTTTATGAGCCTAAAAATATTATATTCTTACCTTTCTTTTAAGAGAACTTAGTTATACACATTGGTTGAGAAGCACTTGAGAGGAGTAAAGATGGAAATATGAAAAAATATTACTACCATAACCCAAGTACATTAAAGGAGATAAGTTGGGGGTTGTGGAAAAGAAAAAAAATGAAAAAGGTGAATGGTCTTATGCCAAAATAAAGAAGTTAATTATGGCAAAGAAAGAAAAAAAGAAAAAAAAAAGTGGTGATTTATTGAGAGAAATGCTCGAAAAATGGTTGAAAGAGTTGGGTGTTGAAGTAAGGTTATCTAGTGCTTAAAGTGGTTGTGTTTAAAATTAAGAGATTGAGTTCTTTTACTTGTTGAATCCTTCTCGTTCTTTCTTAACCTTTACCTTAGCATAACATTACAAGCTTATTAAAGACCTATTGATCCAAGGTGGTGTGAATTTTTCTACAATAGTGGAGAGTGATTTGAAAAGTGAGCCTATGGAGCTTGTTTTTGTGATTGATGTCACGCAAATTAATATGTTTTTAGAGGCTAAAACTTGTATTCATAAATGTTGTGCATAAAATCATCCAGGTGTTCGGATTAATGGATTATGGTAAAATGGATGTTAAGAGTCAATAACAATTTTAAGATTGATGTTTAGGATTACTTTTGAACTTGGGTGATATTTAATGATTCTATGTGTTGTGTGTTGTGTGTTGTGTGTTATGTGTGATTTTTTAGACCAAAAGTTGAATTACTCTTGGATTAACACTAACATTACTTTACTTTGTTTGATTCCTACCAAAGAATTCATTTCATATTGTCTTGTTTTCACTTGAATTGCTAGGGACTAGCAATAAGCTAGTTGGGGGTTCTGATGAGAGTCATAAAATGCATCTTAACAATGCTTATTTGTTAGCATTTTAGGATTGATCTAGGTTTAAATTGCACTGTTATACCTTAACAACTCTAAAGTGATATTCTTGGATTGTTGATCTATTTCGATGCATTTTCAGGTACTTTAAGTCCGAAAGAGGAGGAAAGCCATCATAGCTTAAAGCACAATGCTTCGATGCACATCAGAGTGAAGGCATGGTTGCAGAAGGACAAAAATGAAGAGAAACCAAGTTTTTAGTGTGTGTACTACAGCCTAAAAAAATCTAAGCCTCAGCCTCCAGAACCATGCCCAGAACCTTGCAAAATCTGAAAGAAGACTTTCAGTGTGCACCTAGGCCGAGACCAGTCCAAGCCGCGGCCTGAAGGGCTGAGCCGTGGCCTAAACCAATCTGGGCTGTGGCCTGCAGAAAGTGAAGAAAGTCTCCAAAAGCTGAGCCACGGCCTGGATTAATGTGAACCGCGGCGCGAGCTCGATGCTTTGTTTCCGAGTTACGACTTAATTAGGGTTTTAATGATAGTTTAAACTCGAAAACACCCTTGGACCTTTTGTATTATAAATAGATCACTTAAGGTTTGATAAAGAACAGGCATCAAGGCTGAAAAACTCAAGAAGGCTACCTCATTCTGCCCCATCAAAGTGTTCAAGTATAAGCCGCATGGCCAACTAATCTCCAAGCAATGCGAAAGGATGAATCCCTAGGTGTAGTTGTTCTTATTTTCCATTATTGATTCAGTTGTAGTTTGGATTTATTATCAAAACATTGTTATGGTTTACTCTTTGATTTAACTAGAAGATTTTCTCTTAATCCGGTGATTGCATCTTTCTCCTTGATATAAGTCTAGTCATGCTCTTCTTATGTCAAGATTGTTGGATGTGATTGAGTTCAGTAGATTTATCTTTTAGGCTTGTCCATTACTACAATATTGTCATTAAGATATATTGTCATTTCTTGATAAATCTATAGGATAGGTCATGTGTGCTTAAATTGAAAGTGAAGAGTAATTCATATCAATTACATTAGGGTTTACATATGTTTTGATTGAATATTTGCCGATTGCCTGTTTGGGATGTGAAACTAGCAATCGAGATAAAAACAATTGAATCAAGATCGAAATAAGGCAACGAACTTAGGGAGGATTCCCAGACCCTTATTGTTTCTTTATTATATTCTTCAATATATTTACACAATTTTCTCATATTACTTCATTATCAAAACACAAATTTTCTCACTTGATCTGTATCGTTCGTGTTAAGGTTTAAACTTTTCTTTGTAGTTCGCTTTTCCTCGTGGGATAAACACCTCAACTATACACAATAACCGCGTATTAGTTTGAGTGTAATCACACATACTAGAAATTCACATCCTAGGAATTAACATCATGTATTTCCTAGAGATAATATGTATGTTTATAACTTGTATACTACAAGTGCACATCTTAGAAATTACCATCATACATTTCCTAGAGATAACATACGTGTTCATAATTTTCATAATTGAAACAAGTATCCTAGGAATGCTCATCCAAGGAACTATAGACAAGAATATTTAAGAAATCCTAGAAACTTCAATAAATATTATCCTAGGATCATGCATCATCAACATGTCTACAATTATAGAGCACCTTATAATATTAAGAAAGTATGGGTCTCTTAAAGAACTATAGTTTCTAGGACTAACCCCAAAGGACCCAAGAAATTTTGGGTACCTAAAAGTGCAATTGTATATCCTTGTGTAATGTAGATATGTCTCCACACCAAAGAAAAAGATAACTATTGGTACCTTGATAGTGGATGCTCAAAGCACATGACCAGTGATCAAAGCATGTCCAAAGAACTAACTCTAAAGGATGGCGGACACGTCACCATTACAGATAATACAAAGATAAAGATTATCGGGCATGGCAAAGTTGGTAATAATTTCTCAACTATTGATCATGTTTTATATGTGCAAGGCCTTCAGCCAAATTTATTAGTATTACTTAACTATGTGACAAAGGCAACAAAGTCATATTTGAAACCTCTCATTATCTAGTTATAGACATCAAAAGGAACAAGATCAAGTTTGTTGGCCATAGACATGAAAATTTCTATATAGTTGATTTAAATTCTTTGCATTCGGAAAATGAAAAATATTTTCTTGCTTTTAGTGAAAACTCATGGCTATGGCATAGAAGACTTGGCCATGTGAACATGGATTTGCTTAAAATTATTTCAAGAAAATATTTAGTCATTGGACTTTCAAAAATCAAATTTGAAAAAGACAAGGTGTGTGATTGATAGACGCTTAAATACACATATTTAAGCCCCCTTATTTACACTTGTTAGATCCTTTATTACGTTAATTTGGTATCTTTTACTCCATTTGTGTGTTTTACATGTTTTTATAGGGTCTTGGAGAAAAAGAAGCAGTTTTGGCACTTTAAGGAAGAAATCTAGAAGCCCTGGAGCACTTTCTGGACAAAGTGCGATCGAGCGCACATGCAATGCGATCGAGCGCATATATGATCATGCGCACACTTGTAGGATCGAGTGCACATTGCGATCGAGCGCAAGGACACATGCGATCGAGCGCAAGGACACATGCGATCGAGCGCACATATACGGGCGTGAACAGTAAACTGCAGAACCTTATTTTGGAAAGTACAAGATTTTCGTTTTAGGAATGTTTAGGATTGTCGTTTTAGGAAAGTTTAGGACTCATGGGTCTATTAGGACTTCTCAAAGACCTATAAATACACTTGTAACTCACACACAAAAAGAGACCTTAGAAAGAAACACTTTTCTCTTTTCTTTTACTTGGAGTGGAGAGCTTGGGAAAGAATTGACGCCTCTTCTCTCGGGTTTATTCTTCTCCCTTATGTTTACTTCAGTTAGTATGTGTAACTAACTCTCTTATAGGGCTCGATTGAAGCCCTAGTTATGCATTCCCATATTTTTATTCATTGATTAAATCTTTGCATAGCTTATTATGTTACTTAACTTGATTAACACCTGTGCTTATTTAAATTCCTCATATGTATGTGTAAGGCCAACGTATGCATGTGGTATGGATGGGTTAGTTAGATCAATTTGGATGACCGAGTCCTGGGTCTAACATTAGTAACAAGGGACCATCTTATCCGGATACCCGGGTTAATCAACATGGGAAACCAGGAGTAGATACCATGCCCTAGGTCTCATGTGGTTGTCGATTTCCACAGTACCTATGTTTTCTTAAGGAACAACTCAAGCAGATACCATGCTGAATCCCTTAAGGAAGAAAAGAGTTAGAGTAGATACCATGCCTAACTCGTTGCTTAGGGAAATCAATAGCTTAAGGAGTAGATACCATGCCCTTAGGTTGGCAACCAGTAGGTACACATAATAAGGCTAGAGCACTGATACCTTATACAAAATCGGGAATGTATGACTAGTGGTGAATATCAAAGCCCTATGTCTTTATTATTATCGAATCACCCTTCAGTTTATTATTTCTATCTTTTTACATAGCAAATATAATTCTAAATCGAACTTTACCAATCCCTGTGGAGATGATCTTGCATTCGCACACTATGCTACACTATTGACCTTGTGCACTTGCAAGTAAAACAAAGTACGATCATTCACCTATTTATTTAGGTATATTATCGCACAACAAGTTTTTGGCGCCGTTGCCGGGGATTGCGCTAAAAGTTCATTTTAGGATTACTTTCATTATTTTATTTTTACCATCTTTTATCAAAACTTAATCAAAGTTGTTTTATCTTTCAGGTACTTCACGAAACCCTACTTGCACTTTCTGTGGAATTTGTGATCGATCGCAAGCTCCTGTGCGATCGAGCGCATTTAGGGCAGAGAGTATCCGAGCAGCAGAGTTGCACTGCTGCACTAACAGTGCATTTCGATCCCGACATCCGGAATTCTTTTCCCTCGATCCCGAGCTTGAACGGACCATCCGACAAAGGCTTAGGGACAACTTTGAGGAGAACAAAGGAGAAATCGAGAACGAGACACAAATGGCGGAACAGCTCGAAAACCAGCAACCACCTGCACGAGTTCCAATGAAGCAATCCTTCATCCCTCGGAACATCGATCAACCGTCATGCATCGCATATCAACCTGAGGCAGCGGGAAATTATTATATATCTCCGCAAATCTTGAATGCCTTGACGTATTTTAGGGGAACTCCTAATGAAGATCCACACTTACATCTCCGAGAATTTTTTGATCTTTGCAAGTTCCAGCACATACAAGGACTAGACCAAGAAGGAATAAGGTTAATTCTATTCCCTTTTTCCTTGAAAGATAATGCTAAACTTTGGTATAATTCCTTGCCTGCAGTTTCCATCCACACTTGGGAGGAGTTAGCAAGCAAATTCTTGAGGAAATTCTTCCCAGCCCAAAAAACAAGACAAATGAGGAAGGAGATCCAATCCTTCCAACAAAAGGATGGGGACCTTTTCTTCGAAGCATGGGGACACTTCAATGAATTGCTACTCAAATGCCCGCACCATAACCTACCTCAAGATGAACTGGTACAAGCATTCTACGAAGGTTTAAATGATACTAATAAATGTATTGTTGATTCAGGTTGTGGAGGAGTCCTTATGGAGAAAAGCAGCGAAGAGGCAATGGAACTGTTTGAAACCCTCAGCGAACACATTTTTATTCTTTTGATCATACAAATATAATTTATTTGTAGTCTATATAGGCAAGTCTTCCACAACTAACTCATTACTACTATATATAATCAAGTATTTAAAAAATAATAATTTAATATGTAATTAAATGATTTAAATTGATTAAAAATAATATAAATTGATAGTTTTATTGATTTAATGAATTCTTTAATATATTAAAAATTACATTATAAAATATTATTTTTCTTAATATTATTTTTTTGGAAATTGTATGTTATTTTTAATTTTTAAAATTAAATTTATTTATTTTAATTTTTATAACATAAAAATAAGACTAAAATATAATATTATGTATTATTTATTCACATTCAATGAATGCACAAACAATGGCAAGAAAACAAGATTTTGTAAAATCTTATGTAATTTGTTGGGAACACATTTAGATGAGTTCATCTTTCGAGATCTATGAAAGCTTGATCCAACACATTTCGAGAAACAAGCACTGACATTATCCTTTGGCTTTGTGCTATTTGAAGGAGGTTCCCTAATATGAAAATTCTTTCTCCAAAAATAGTTTATCGGTTTTTTAGCAAGGATTATCGATAAAAATTGAGGTAGAATATTATATCGTTTTTAACTAAATTCATGTTAGTCTATAAAAGATTACGAATGTGGTGTAAAACAATAATTAGCTGGAAAAAATAAATTTACATAATAATTTTTTAGGTTAAGTATTTTTTCTTTTTCTCGTCGAATTTGGAATCTCTATATAAAAATGTATTTTACAAATAATTCATTACTATATAAAACATGCATTTTACAAACAGTAAATTATCATGAAATTAAATTAATAAAATTTCATTTTCTTTTTCTAGGATAATTAGGTTATAGTTTTACTCTATATAAGCA
Source organism: Bretschneidera sinensis (assembly GCA_023935145.1). Lineage (NCBI taxonomy): Eukaryota > Viridiplantae > Streptophyta > Magnoliopsida > Brassicales > Akaniaceae > Bretschneidera > Bretschneidera sinensis. The sequence continues at coordinate 102,820,937 of CM043699.1, forward strand.
AGTTATTTACAAAATAAAATTATTGATTCATATGAACAAATTTTTTTGTAAACAAAAATTTACTATTTAAATAAATCAATCAATACATTAGATTTTTGTACAAATTTCAATAAAATCCATGTTTTTAATTATTATATAACGTTTTGAGACTTTTGTAAAAAAAATGTTTAGAAGCTCAATATAAACACACTAAGTAAAAATAAATTGTTACTTGATAAACAAGTTTTCCAAAAAATTATACGTTAAATTAAAAAAATAAATATTATATTCAATTTTGATTTTCTCACATTAATATTTTTAATATTATAAATTTGACAGTTGTATATCATTTTGTTCTTACCAAAATCAAAGCATGTTACTTATTATTATTATTTTAATTACTTATCAAAAAATTAATCATACATAATATTTATCATGTGTAATGCATATCTCATGATAGCTAATAACATAATTGCATCTTTGATTGACATGTGGCTAGTTTATATAAAAGTTACTCCAACTTCTAAGCCAATGTATCTATGCTCTCGTTATACGCAATTATAATTTTTTTGGGCTAAAGTGAAAATTTGGTCATTTTACTTAGGGGTCGATTACAATTTGGTTACTAAACAAAAAAAAAAAAAAACAATATAAACCTTAAACTCCACGTATATTCTCAATTTGGTCACTTTAACCATTAATTTCTATATAAATTCACATTAGCTTTGTTGGAGAGACACATTGACGTCCACGTGGCATGTGACGTGGCATGTGAGACCCACCTAGGTTTAAATGGAAACTCCTCTTTTTTTCCTTCTCTCCTTTTTCTTATTTTCATTTCTTTTTCATCTTCCTTATTTTCTTTTTTTTCCTATCTTTTTCTTCATCATTCTCATTTCTTTTTCATCCTAGCTTCTTCTCCCTTCTTATTCTTTTTCTTCTTCCTCCTCCTCATTCGAAGTCATGTCGACAACAAAATCGTGATAAGAGCTTTGGGGATTTGCTTGAGCAGATTAATAGCATAGTCGTACAGGATCTATCTGAGGAGATCAAGATCGATAGCACAAGACAAAAATTTTGCGATTTGTGAATTTTGGTGAATGGATTTTTCTAGGTTTGTGGATTTTTTGGGTATGTGAATTTTTTGGGGTTTTAGATTTTTCTAGTTATGTGGATTTTTTTGGGTATGTGAATTTTCAAATGAATTTAAGGTTTATTTTGTTGGATTTGGGTTTATTGAAGTGTTAATAAACTAAAATCTATTAAATTTATTTCAATGAAAAATTAAAGAAACAATTGTAGATCTTGAAATTTGAAGTTGTTTTCGATGATTTAACAGTCAAATCTCCAATTAATCTCAATCTCATGGGTAAGCCAAAGTGAGTTTAGCCATTGTTTTGGTTTGCTAGATGGTGATTTGTCAATGGTGACGTGAAGATGATGATGGAGCCAACCTGTTTCCATTTTAGTTTTTCTTTTTTATTTTTTCTTTGTGCTAAGCGAGATGAAGATTTTAAGGGGTTGATGATCTGCACTAGGCAAATATTGAAGGGGGGAAGGAAGAAAAGAAAAATGAAAAAGAAAAAATAAAAGAGGAAAAGGAAAATGAAAAAAAAAAAAAAAAAAACAAAATCTTGATCATGATTGTGATATGGTCTCCCAAAGACATGTATATTAGGGGAGAGATATAATAAGACTTAGAAAAAATTGTTGGGTTTGATTTGATAAAAAGAAGAGAGTTATGGTTGGAATTTTAGACTAAAACTCCTGGCCATGGTCACTTACTTTAGACATTTGGTGGGCCCACATGCCACCTAAGGGTCAATGTGTATGCTAATTAATGTCGGCTTAGATTTTCGTTTGGCCAACCGAATGGAATTAGTCAAAAGAACTGAATTGAAGAGAAACACCGTTTTTAAGTTTAGAATTTTTTTGTTTAACATAGTATTTTAAATGATATATAACACAATGATTTATTTAACTGTTAAATAGTATAAAAAATAATATTTTATTTTTATTTAAATATAAAATTAACTCATGTATTATATATCTCTCACGTATTAGATAAATTTTTTTCTTAAAATTTTCATTGTTATTTTTGTTTAAAAACCAAATCATAATGGACCCTAATAAAAGGACTAAATTTGTATTTGACCTTTTTTATTGACATAATGGAATACTCATCACATAAGCAAAGTATATGGCACGTGTGTGGTGGCCTCCTATGCCTATGTCGTACAATCAATTACTAGTCTCGCATAAGTGCAAATGATCCGCGCAGGAAAGGATGGCAAAGAGAAGTTCCTTTGCACTTCCTGCTGGGCGATGAAAAACCAATGGAAACACATCTAACTGCGTACGGGTAAAAACCTACTTTGCCCTTGCACTCGATAAGATATTATTAAGAGATGTTAAAGGTTTATTTGCTTGTAAAAATTATATATATTTTTATTTTTCTAATATTTATTTTAATATAATTTAAAAAATAATTTTTAACAAAATTCTAAAAAATAATTTTTTTAATATTATGTTTAAAAAAATTTATTATTAAAATCATGTTAAAATATTTAAATTATTAAAAAATAAAAAATATTTTCTGTAACTAAACGTACTCTAATAAAAAAATACATACATATTTTAAGTATTTATCCCTCATGATTCGTCAAATTTGAACGCTTGAGATTCAATCAAACGAACACCCATGCCCTAAGCGAGATTGAGAGACCTACATCCTCTACTGTCCAATAAAATTTGACAATAGAACGACGAGCAGCGCTAAATACACGCCCAAATTTGATTCAATACTTGATTAATTTTGTCGTTTTCCTATCAAAATTGGTAAAATGAGCAAAAGGCCCTTCAACTTGGTATTTATTATAATTTTACTCTTGTAGTTATAAACCTATCTAATTAAAACAAAAAATTAATCATAACCGTGGCAATTTAGTCCATTTAAATAAAATAATTATAGTAATAAATATATTAATGACTTTGTGGAATGCAAGTATTGATTGTTGTAATTTGGATATTGAGTTTAGAGAGTTTTAAGCATAATTTTCCTTGCATTACCGATATATTGGTCAAATTTTTATATCGAAACTTACAAAATTTATACATTGAATCAAGCAGGTGTGGATTTTCTGTACCAAACTCAAATATGAATCCAAAATCTTATATTTTCATGTACTATTTTTAAAAAATACTGATTTAAATCTTAAATCATTAATTAATGTTGGAAAAACACCCAAAAATAATACCACTTAGTTAGTAGCAACTTGCATAAATATTGAAGTAACATATATATTCCAAATTACTTCACCTAAAATTAAAAAGAAATAAAGAAAAAAAAAGATAAAAAGAAATGTATTTTAACAGAAGTTAATGCTTGCCCTAAAAGTCAAGTAAGGGGTTTGAACTTTTTATTTGCATCTTTAAAAAATTTGTTAATTATATATATAATTGGGTTTATCACACTACCTATGACCTAAGGGGTCACACCCAACACCTACCCAAAACCAATAAAAACCCATTATTTTTTTTCAAACCCACACCAAATCTGTTAAATTTTATCCAAATCCGCTTAAATGAGTTTGATTATAATTAGTGAAAGACCTTTGGAGACAATATAGATGGTCGAGATGAGCAGGCAGTAAATGATTACTCTTAAGTAATATGTTGGCAGTGTAATCACTATTATGCTTAAACTCTCAATTTTTTTTCTTCTATTTTTTCATGTTGGTGTATACAAAATCTAACAAAAAGTTTAAATCGTTTAATACTTTTTCAATATCATCAGTGATGCAACAATTACTATATGCTTAAACTCTTTACATTTGAGATATAGATTATAATACTCAATCCTTGTATTCCACATGATAGTTAACATATTTATAATTTTAGGGGTCATTAATATATTTATTATTATAATTATTTTATTTAAAAGGACTAGATTGTCACCATTATGATTATTTTTGTTTTAATTAGAAAAGTTTTTAACTATGAGGGTGAAATTATAATAAATACGAAGTTTAAGGGTCGTTTTATCATTTTACCAATGTTTATTAGGAAAACGACAAAATTTGCCGTGTATCGATTCAAATTTGGGCGTGTATTTAGGACTGTCGTAGAACGACTGAGACCATATGTTCAAGCCGACCTCGAAAGAAAGTGGACATCCGAATTCCACGATAATACACGTAAAATATGGGGAAAATCTGAGACTGTCGAATATAGTGTCCAAGATCGAACGGTTCCTAGACTCCAGGATTAGAACATTCTCGAAACCTAAACCCTAACGCTATATAAACCTCCTCTTTGCCATTCTTTTTATCTCCACTTACAACCTCGCAGTTCATATCTATTTTCTATTTAGATCTCTATTTAGAATTCTTCGTCGACATAACCTTGTGAAGGCTTAAAAAGATGGCCGGTAAAGGAGAGGGTCCGGCGATAGGTATTGATCTTGGGACCACTTACTCGTGCGTCGGAGTGTGGCAACACGACCGTGTCGAGATCATAGCTAATGACCAAGGGAACAGAACGACGCCGTCGTACGTCGCGTTCACTGATACAGAGCGTTTGATCGGCGATGCCGCCAAGAACCAGGTGGCCATGAACCCGGTGAACACAGTCTTTGGTACGATTTGAGCTCCTTGACTTGATTTAGTTTTAGTTTTAGATTATTTTGTGAAAATCATGGTGGTTAGATCGTTAAAGTAGATTTACGGTGTTAAATGGATCAGGTGTTTTCGTTTACTTTTAACTGTTTTGTTTAGGGATCTTATTTCTTGCACTTGATTGGATAGTTGTATATATAAGCTTAGTATTACTGAGATTTTGTAGTGCTTTTCTTTGCTTCGAAAATTAGTCTGGTATGTTACAGATCTGCATTTTTTGAGCTTGTATTATGTGTTTTGGATTTATGAAATAGTGATCTGTCACTTAATCATCTTGATATTGAAGTTATTGTTCCAGTTCGTTAATTTTGTTTGACAAATTCTGAAATCGATCTTGACAATTGTTGCTTATTTTCCTGATATGTATGGAGTAGTAGTTGTGATTTCAATTGATAGTAGTCATAAAACTGTTAACTGTGTTTCTTAATTATGCATCAGTCTTATAATTAACAGAGAATTTTAAGGATTGACAGGTAGAGTAGAATAGTTGGGCTTTTAGTACTTGGAGCAAGCGATTTTTTAGCTTTGTTATTTATATGAACTGGATTAGTTAGGTAGATAGTATGATATGCCCACAGTTTAACCATTGTCATAAATTGTGCTTAATTGACCTGTTCTTTTGGAAAAAAAAATGTTGGTTCTTATTTGCTTTATTTCCTCACCTTCTTGTGATATTGAAATTCAGTTCAGTATTTGGTGTTCTAGTTTGATTCAGTATGTTAAATATATTTAGGATTCTTTTTGTTTCCTTCATGATGGGCTTAACTAATCTCATGCTATTAACAGATGCCAAGAGGTTAATTGGTCGTAGATTCAGTGATGCTTCTGTTCAAAGTGATATGAAATTGTGGCCATTCAAGGTTTCCCCTGGTCCTGGTGACAAGCCCATGATTGGTGTCTCCTACAAAGGTGAAGAGAAACAATTTGCTGCTGAGGAGATCTCTTCCATGGTTCTCATTAAAATGCGCGAGATTGCAGAGGCTTACCTTGGATCCACAATTAAGAATGCTGTGGTCACTGTCCCTGCATACTTCAATGACTCCCAGCGACAGGCTACCAAGGATGCTGGTGTGATTGGTGGCCTTAACGTCATGCGTATCATTAATGAACCCACAGCTGCGGCCATTGCCTATGGTCTTGATAAGAAGGCAACAAGTGTAGGCGAGAAGAATGTCTTGATCTTTGATCTTGGTGGTGGTACCTTTGATGTCTCTCTTCTCACCATTGAAGAGGGCATATTTGAGGTGAAGGCCACTGCTGGAGACACTCACCTTGGTGGTGAAGATTTTGATAATAGAATGGTCAACCACTTTGTTCAGGAGTTCAAAAGAAAGAACAAGAAGGACATCAGTGGCAGTCCTAGAGCTCTTAGGAGGTTGAGGACTGCTTGTGAAAGGGCTAAGAGGACTCTCTCATCCACTGCCCAAACCACCATTGAGATTGACTCCTTGTATGAGGGAATTGATTTCTACTCCCCTATTACACGTGCTAGATTTGAGGAACTTAACATGGATCTTTTCAGAAAGTGTATGGAACCAGTCGAGAAGTGCTTGAGGGACGCCAAGATGGACAAGAGCACAGTCCATGATGTGGTGCTTGTTGGTGGTTCTACTAGAATTCCCAAGGTGCAGCAACTTTTGCAGGACTTCTTCAATGGGAAGGAGCTTTGCAAGAGCATCAATCCTGATGAGGCCGTTGCCTATGGTGCAGCAGTCCAAGCTGCTATCTTGAGTGGGGAGGGTAATGAGAAGGTGCAGGATCTCCTGCTATTGGATGTCACTCCACTGTCCCTTGGTTTGGAAACTGCTGGTGGTGTCATGACAGTGTTGATTCCCAGAAACACCACCATTCCCACCAAGAAGGAGCAGGTATTCTCCACCTACTCTGACAACCAGCCTGGTGTTTTGATTCAGGTATACGAGGGTGAGAGAACAAGGACCAGGGACAACAACTTGCTTGGTAAATTTGAGCTCTCGGGTATCCCTCCTGCTCCTAGGGGTGTTCCACAGATCACAGTGTGCTTTGATATTGATGCTAATGGTATCTTGAATGTGTCTGCTGAGGACAAGACTACTGGTCAGAAAAACAAGATCACCATCACCAATGACAAGGGAAGACTTTCAAAGGACGAGATTGAGAAGATGGTTCAGGAGGCCGAGAAGTACAAATCTGAGGATGAAGAGCATAAGAAGAAGGTTGAGGCAAAGAATGCATTGGAGAACTATGCATACAACATGAGAAATACTATTAAGGATGAGAAGATAGGTGAAAAACTTCCTGCAGCTGATAAGAAGAAAATTGAGGATGCCATCGAGCAGGCCATCCAATGGCTGGACAGCAACCAACTTGCAGAGGCTGATGAGTTTGAGGACAAGATGAAGGAATTGGAGAGCATTTGCAATCCCATCATTGCTAAGATGTACCAGGGTGCTGGAGGTGACATGGGGGGTGCTGGAATGGATGAAGATGTTCCTGCTGGTGGAAGTGGTGCTGGCCCTAAGATTGAGGAGGTTGACTAAGTTCTGTCCTTTGTTTTCTTTATATGCTTGGTTCCATTCAGTCGATAACTTAGCTGTTCGAATTTCGGTTTTAAGTTTTTATTGGATTTTATAATCATTTTGTGGCTTTGAAATTATTTAGTTGTTTGTTCAAAGCCAAGTTCTATATTTGTTCCGCATCTGAGAAGGTGCTTACTGCCTGCCAATTTTATTATTTTATATGGATCTCTTTTTGATAAATCATTTCTTGTTAACCATGCTTGTCTTTTAATATTTTTTGGCCGTTCGTGCTTTATTACGTTCCCCATTAAAGGAAATATAAATTGGCACTAGATCTGAAATGCAAAGATATTTCGCAGGATCTGTTTTAGGTGTCTTCTGGATTTTTGTTGGAAATTATAGAAATCAAAATCTTTACCAATTCTCGCGTAGACATGGTTGTTAAATATTCTTTCGTTTAAGACAAATGTGGGGCCAAATACAACGTGGGGTTGTGCTTTTCGGTCGCAAATAGCCAAATAACACCGCTTTTAGCCAATCTGTTACGTTTTTTATTAGAATATTTAATACTTTTTATTTTTTTTTATTCTAGAGTAAAAGCCTTTTTTTCTGAAAATTATTGTCAAAGTATGCTTGTCAAAATTATTTTTTCAATTTAAGTAACATCAAAATAGACTGGTCTAAGTATTTTTCAAATGCACAATGAGTTTATATTAGATTTAATAGCTTTTGTTTAAAAGAGATTTAAGTAATTTTAAATTAATTTTTTAAAATATTTTTTTTATTAAAATTTAAATCAAATTGTTTAAATCTACCATCTTTTAATTATTTGCAGCCGGTACGATTTTACTTATCAGTCATCCGAACTCAAGTTACCTTTTATCAAACTTACTGAGATAAGTTCTCTACTTCCTTCCCCTGAACTTGAATTGAACTTTTCAGTCTTCATTGACCAACGCTGGTCTGTTTGCAAACTGAAATGAAAGGCAAAAGGGCCAAGGCATGAGTAGCAGGAAGCGCATTCTGATGGTTAACGCCTTATGACGCCTACCAAAGTGTAAAATTCTGCGTTACAAAATTCATTGTTTGATCTTCATCTCCTCAACAGGAAAAACAAACTAAAAAGGCACAAAATAATTCAATCCACCAAACTGTACTAGTTTCCCATTCCTACCAGTGGAACCCACAAAGAGACCTAATTCGTGGAATGATATAGCAATACTAAATTGTTGTACTATTCTAAGAGCAAAATATCATTTGAATTGAAGAGTCTACATTATCACCCACCACCTAATAAATTGTCACGGCCAAAATAATTGCCTATCACAGAACTTACACCATTTCTCACATCTCATAGTATCTGAAAAAAGTTGCATAAAGTAAAGCAAAAGGCACTCAATCAATCATATTATAATAACTTTATACTATAATTTACTATTATTGAATTCAATTTCCGAATCCGTCATACTTACTGTCAAAAGCTAACCAGAAACAAAAGCAAATTACTAAGAAAAAATTGCAAAGACAAATCTGAAATTACATTTCATTCATAAATTACACTGTATGGTACAAAGTCAGTAAAACAATGAAGCACCAACCATTTGCAACTACTGTTAAAAAACTCAATAAACGCCTATTCAGGTCAACATAAGGTCATTTCCTCCAAGATGAGAGCGGAGGCAAACACGAACCTCATGTTCTTCAGGACCCACACGGAGTTTCGGCACCATAATCTCAAGAACCGATCCCGGCCCATCGTAATATGCTTCTATGTTAGCATCTTCAGGAATTCGAGTTGACAGCGGGATTTCTCTGACGAATTCCCCAGGAAGGCAGTGCTCAGAAGCTGGATCTGTGAGTTTGAATGTCCTACCATGTCTCTTGATGAATGACATACGAGATGTACTCACACAAGAGACCTTTATGATACCATGAGTGAGAGTATTCCTCCATGAAACCTTCACCCTTTGGAGATCCACAAAGGGCAAGCTGATGATGATCAAATAACCTTCTTCATCCTCGTAGATTGTTTTTGCAGCTGTAACAGGCCCATACATGTTTTTCATCACGCCACTGAAGTCGTTTAACCAGTGTGGCTCACTAGGGTGAAGTTCCATATCTGATATCCGATCAGAGGGAGGATTAACGGCCAAATGAAAATCATCATCATTGTTCCCATGTGGGAAGAAGTCCTTCTTCCTTTTGCTGCTAACAGGTGACAGATCCATTGCATCACCATTGCTGTGGTTGGATGGCTGAGTTGATAAATTAAGCCCAGACCCATTAAGCAACTTCTTTGAGTGAGAATTTGAGGCATTTTTTATCGTAGGAGGCCTCTCAAGCTCAAAATCTGTGTTTGGAAGGTTCCTCCATGTACTGAAATCACTAGCTTCAAGTGGAATTGTAAAATTAAAGTCCCTCCCTGTAAGTTCCTTCCACCTTTTACGCTCTTCCTCATCAAGACTAATGAGATTGGGAGATGGAACAACCTCAATTCCATGAACACACTGTGGGTTCGACAGTCCCCTATAATGCTTTCGCTGCATCCTGTGAGATCGGACAAATCCCTTATCCACACTGAACGGAAACGGACGCTCCCCTTGACGAGAATGCCCATTCATGTAACTCCTCAGCTGCATCTTACCAAGGGAATTCTCTGGCCTGTCCTTGAAAACCCACATGTACATGTTCTCCATGTCATGCTGAACCAGGAACACATCAAGCTTGAGATCAGATTTGTCAAACCCCAAAACTCCATTGCTGTCCCGGGTAATCTTGGCCTTTGATTTCTCATTCAATACAGGCCTAAAATAGAAAGTAAAGAAAAACCAAGCACCCCAGATACTATCAACCCGCTTGGCACATTTTCGCCCAACCTTGGGGATAGTGAGGTAACTCTCAGTCTCATAAATTTGTGAACTAAGCCCAACATCTAAAATATCACACGTCTCCGAGTTCCACAGCTGAGGGGGTGGGCTACGCTCTGCCGACAGGGGTAAATTGATATCAGGGGGACGAGAAAGTATGATTTGTCGATTCATTTCCAAATCCAAGTCCTCATGCGAGGAGGCACTTGAATCCATGGATAACAGAGTGGATGGGTGATGATTCTCCATTGACAGGGCTGTGAGGAGAGAGTCTACCATTTCAGCTTATCTCCTGGGTGGGTTTTGTTGTGGCTGCTGGGTTGAATATTTCCATTTCCCAATAAAACAATTCAGAAAAACAACCTTGTGAACGCCTTCATCATCATCAATATCATATCAGTCCCCACAAGATCTTCCCTCCATCAAAACCCTAGATTTCTCAACCAGATAACATAATCCCCAATTCCCCCACAAACCCACATCAACAAATCATCAAAATCAAACAAGATTGAATTTAATAACCCCTACTTACTAAAAAGTACAACAAAATAGATAAAGACTTATATATTGTTTTAGATAAAGATCAATAACTATATAAACACCAAACTGAAAAAAAAAAAAGGGGGAAAAAGGAAAGAGAATATCTCTTCAATCTCTACCTAAAGAGAGAGAAAGAGATTAAACAAAGACGCTAAAGAAAGACAATATCTAACCCTAGTCCAAGAATCTCCCGAAATCCTCCAAACACTGGTGGGAAGCACTGAATCAAAACCGTCAAATCCATAAAAAAAAAAATCAACGAAATTTCCTTTTCTATAATTTACCCAGACCCAATTTTTTTTGAAAAAAAAAATTAAAACTGAATCAATGAGTACCTTTTGGGATAAGCATCGAGGAATCTTGAGGAAGAGGGACCTCCATGGGCTATGATGATGCTCATCTCCACCATATAATCATCATCTACAACCCCATTAACCATTTTCCTATCTATCTATCTATCTACTATCTATCCAGATTCCAGTGTCCACTACTTTTCTTCTTCTTCTTCTTTGTTTGTGTCAATAGAAACAGAGACAGAGAACTGTTGTATTTGAGTTGTTTGCGAATGTGAAAGATAAATAGAATAGGAAGAGAGAAACACGACGTGAGGCACCGTCTCTTTATGCAGGGAGGTTTCGTGTGTGTAAAAGCCTGCACTAGATGTCACCATGAGGAGTCACCGTTAACAAACGGTGACGTTGTACCTTTTGTTAACGGTGACGGTGGACCTTTTGTGGTTTAATCGTTTAGGATATTTTTGTCAAACTGCCATTTTTGAGGTCAACACTCAACAGGCAACAGCAGCTATATATGCAAAAGTTTAAAAATCTTAATCGAATTTTTTTTATTAATTTTTAAATTATTTCAATCAAATCAATTTAAATTTTTTGACATCAAATTGTTCAAACCATAAGTTAGAAATTTTAATCAATTTTTTTTTGTCAATTTTTTTAAATCGTTTCAACTGAATCAATTTAAGCATTTTGATATTAATAGACTGAATTAATATCAGTTGGTTACAGTCGATTAATATTATTTATATGTTTACGATTTTTTTGTTTATTATATATTATATTATATATTATATTTAATTTTTTAATTTATTATATATTTATATTTAATATATTATTAATATTAATTTATTTATTTTTTAATTGATTAAACAGTTAAAACTGTAAAAAAATTTATATCTGTCAACCGATCGATTAATCGACATATATTGTTTGATTAATAAATTTAATATCAATTTAACTAATTAACCGAACTGTTTAAAATGATTCGATCAATCAATTTTAAACGATTTGATTAATCAGTTTTAATCAATTAATAAACATCTTAATATATGAAACTTTTGTCCAATTTTTGATGTATCGGTCATAGTTTAGTTTAGTACGAGAGATAAGAAATTAAGTTCTAATATTTTTCGTTTTCTATGTAATTTGTTTTTTTTAAGATATGTAATATATCATCATATATTCACAAATAATTTTCTTTACATATATAATGTTTTTAGTGGATAATATTCGAAATTAAAAGTAGTTTTTTTTCCGGTTAAATTAATAAGAAAAGGTACAATTAATTTTTATATTTTAACTAAAAAATAAGGCGAAAAATTCAAGGGCTGACACCTGGCTGAAAGCGTGATATTTGAGCTCCCTTTTATATTTAAAAAGAAATCGTTGCCCGCCTATAAACTGCCGTTTAATGGTGGGTGTGGCTATCAGACAATGAGTCGTATGAGGGACCTCACTCGTATTTTACTAAACCCCAAAAGTCTCCTTCTGATGAAAAGCGTGGTTGCTTTTATATGCTGTGGTTCATATTCGTTTGCGAGCTTTCCCTTGGGTTCTTGTAGTTATAAAAGATGGAAAAATAGGTAAATTATGAATACGTACTTCAAGTTCAATAATAATTACAATTAATACCTAAAATTTTAAAAAAATAACATTTCTTACTAAGTTTTAATTGGCATATCAATTACATCTAAGTAACTAATTGTCATTGTAAAATTAACTGTCATCATAAAATTAACGAAAATGTTTGTACAAGAGAAATTTTTATCATAAACACCCGATTTAAAATATAATTTTTACATTTGGTGAAAATTTTATTAATAATTATTAAGTAATTTCATTGGTAATATAAATAGTAATTGTACAAACATTATCAATAAAGTTACTTAACAATTATCAATAAATCTTTCATTTAATGTAAATATGATATTTTACATTGGACACGGGTAAAAATTCATTTGTATACTGATGAAGCATCACGTGTAATTATGTAAAATTGTCTCTATTGCTCAATTAAAACAAAACAAAACAAAAAAGAGTTTTATGTTAAGATTTTAACGGTGGAATATATAAAATTTTAGATTAAATTATAATCATCATTAAACTTAAAAAATATAATTATGGTTTACCTAAAATGAAAAACGAGATCATCACCATTGTAAACATGAACTCATAGTCTTCATATTGACCTTTTTATTTTGATCAAATGGTTATGTGTTCATGCTCACATTAAATTGTTACCTTAAAAAAATCTGGATCTTCTAATCTTTAAACCAAAAGAATTAAGTAATCGAAATCAAGAAGGTGCAAGGTTAAATTATCATCATATAATATTAGATAATTGTCGCTTTTTCCTCTTCTAGTACAATTAATTAACATTGCAACCTAAATAGTAATGGAAGCATTACGTATAGCTACTCTCACCCTCACTTTTTTTATTTGAATAATGTCTCCGTAAAAAATATTTGATTAGATCAGATCTAAATATTTGATTTTAGATCAATTTAAAATTTTATTAGTAATTTTAAAAAAAATCATTAGTAACATCAGTATAAGTGTGAGATTTAAAAAGTAATGTTACTAGTGAAATTTTTTAAAATTACTAATAGAGTTTTGAACTGGTCTAAAACCAATGTTTTAGACCCCGTCTAGCCAATAAATCGTCTTATGATCACATTAGTTTAATTTTAAAAAACAAGTTATTAATTATATAAAAAAAGATTAATAGTGTCAGAATGGATACCTTATTTTTTATTATGATATATATTAAAATCAATACAGAGTAAATATTATTTTCATCTTGAACTTATGCACATCATTTTAATTTCGTCTGATGGTTAAATTAAAAACATAACATTTAATTTTTGTTGAATAAACTAATGGAACAGATACGTGACGAAAAGTATAAAGCACTTAAAATAACAATTTAACAAAAAAACTACTAAAGTTAAAATAAAATAAAATATTAACAAAATAACAAATTAGAATACTACGTCTAAATAAGGGGCTTTGCTAGTGAGGCTGAATACCCTATAAAGCCTTGCTAGCGAGGCTGAGGCTATTAGCTTGTCTCAGAGGATATTTTGGTTGGCTCGGGTCTATACCCAAAGGTTTAGATCAGCTGAAAACTTTATTGATAATCTTAGAAATTTTATTGGTAATATCAATTTCTGGGTCCCACACCTATATTGATGTTATCAATCAAGCTCCTCAAGATTACCAGTGAAGTTTTCAGTTGGTCTAAACCATTGGGTTTATGTTGGAAAAATCAACTCTAAGAGTTGATTTTATACCATTTTAAGGTCTTAATTTGAGCTAATTAATGGTCATTAAAAAACTTTTAATTAGGTGCATTAAATTAAACTCAAGTTGGAGATTTAAGGGGTATTTATTTTGATTAAAAAGGAATCTTAATGTGTGAGCTTAAAATGAGAATAAAAGATTGTTTGAAAACCCAAATTGGCTTTGTCCCACATTGATAAGAAAAGAAGAAACAAAATTCTTTATAAGCATTTATTTGAGATTCTTATCTACTTCTGTTAAAAGAAGGGATAAAGGTGAAGGCTCATGGTGTATTGCACCGCAACGCACCATGCGCTCGTGCCTCGGCCCCCGCTGCGTTGCAAAGTCGCATTGGCACTTTAGGCACACTTTGCACTTCACACATGCGCATCCTCGCTGAGGAGCCCAGCCCATGTTTAAATCTAAAGGTTGTGATTTAATCAAAGAGGTATGATTTAAATCCAATGGTCATGACTTAATAAAAATGTGTCAGATTAGTCAACTCTCTTTTTAACAGACACGATCTAGACCGTTTAAAATTAAGAGATATGATATAGAGGCTCATATTAAATCTGGAAAATCATGTCTTTCCAAATTGGAAGACATATTTGTCTAGAATTATTTCAAGAGGTGTCTCTACACCTATAAATACACCTCCCTCCACATTCAGATATTAATTTATTTCTTTCTTTCTTCTCTCTTTTTCTCTCAATACCCTTTGCTATAATATTTCAATTATTTTAAAGCAGAATAAAATCCGAAGTTCTTCAGATTTTACTGTCTACATAGTTCAACCTAGAGATTTAGTTGTATCCTAGAAGACTATTCGTCTGTACCTATAGTAAACTTGTTTATTCAAGTGGGGACGAATCAAGCCTTAAAGATAGTGATTAATTCGCGCCTCTCAATCTTGATTCTCATATTCTATTCCAGTTAGAAAAAAATATTACAACAATTTTAAGGCTTTATTACTGTCCAACAAAATGGAGACAGAATATTCAAGGTGATGAATCAAGACTTTGTTAAGCTAGATCGATTTGATGGAAATGATTTAAGCCCTGGTGGCAAAACAAGATTATGTTATTGCTTACTGCGTTGAAAATTTCTTATATACTGGATCTAAACTACAGCCTATTCCTGATGATCCAGTACCTAAGGAATGAGAGCAGCCTCAAACAACAATGATCGAACAACTATAGAAAGAAATGAAGAAAAGAGAGGAGGACGAGTTGTTGTGTCATGGGCATATTCTGAACACATTATCAGACTGTTTGTACAATCTGTTAACAGACATCAAATCAGCTCGTGATATTTGGAATGCTCTTGAATACAGATACAAAGCAGAGGAAGAAGGTACAAGTAAGTATTTAGTTTCCAAATACTTTGATTTCAAAACGTTTGACAATAAACCCATCTTAGAACAAGTGCATGAATTACAAGTTATTGTCAATAAACTTCGAGATTTAAAAGTTGTTTTGCCTGAATCATTCCAAGCGGGAGTTATTATAGCTAAACTTCTTCCTTCTTGGAAGGATTATGGAAAAAGATTGTTGCACAAATATGAGGATTACACTTTAAAACAAATTCAAAAACATCTTTGTATTGAAAAAGAGTCACTTTTACGTGGCAAAAGTAGTAATGTTCAAAGTGGTTCTAAAGTGCATCATGTGGAAACAAGCAAAATTAAAAAGCATGCTTTACAAATGAAAGCTGGAGAAAATTTTAAAAAAAGGAAATGCTATGTGTGTGGTAAACCTGGACACTATGCTCATGAATGCAAATTTCGCAAGATTGTTGAAGAGAACACTTTAAAACAAATTCAAAAACATCTTTGTATTGAAAAAGAGTCACTTTTACGTGGCAAAAGTAGTAATGTTCAAAGTGGTTCTAAAGTGCATCATGTGGAAACAAGCAAAATTAAAAAGCATGCTTTACAAATGAAAGCTGGAGAAAATTTTAAAAAAAGGAAATGCTATGTGTGTGGTAAACCTGGACACTATGCACAAATATGAATGCAAATTTCGCAAGAGTATAGATATCAACAAGGCTCATATTGTTGAAGAGAACCTTATAGCAATGATCACCAATTTGAGCCTTGTGACTATGATCTCTGGGGTTAATATTGCAAATAAGGTATCTAGATGGTGGTTAGATTCTGGTGCTACTGTCCATGTGCGCAATGACAAAGGAATGTTCAATACATTCAAGGAAGTGACTAATGGACAAGAAGTACAAATGGGAAATGCTTCTAGAATCAAAGTTTGTGGCAAAGGAATAGTTGAGATTGACTTTACATCCAGAAAGTGTCTGAGTCTTTTTAATGTTCTCTATGTACTAGAGATTCGAAAGAATTTAATTTATGTAGATCTTTTAGATAAAAATGATTTCAAGTTTCTATTGAATCCGACAAAGTCATACTTTCAAAGAATGACATGTTTGTCAGAAAAGGATATTCTTGTAATGACATGTATAAGCTGAGTATTAATAACAATAATAAGACCACAATTTCTACTTATGTTGTTGAGTCTTATTCTTTCTGGCATAGTCGTTTAGCTCATATAAATTCATAAGTTAGAATTAATAAATATTGGAAATGATGACTTAGGAAAATTTGAAATATGTGTTCAATCTAAAATGGTAAAGAAATCTTTTCTTAAAGTACAAAGAGATTCACAAATTTTAAGTTTAATACATTATGTCTTAAGTGACTTAAATGGTATGTTAAACAAGAGGTGGAAAAATATATTTTATTACTTGTGTAGATGGTGCAAGTAGATTTTTATATGTTTACTTATTAAGATCCAAAGATGAAGCTTTTGACATTTTTAAGAAATATATATCAGAAGTAGAAAATCAACTTGATAGAAAGATTAAAATTCTACGTTCTGATAGAGGTTGTGAATATTTCTTAAATGATTTTCATCAATTCTGTGAAGAGCATGGCATAATACAGCAATGCACTGCACCTTACACACCACAACATAATGGTTTGGCTGAAAGAAAAAATCGTTCTTTAGTTGAAATGGTAAATTGCATGCTAATTAATGCTAAATTACCTTTAAACTTATTGGGTGAAGTACTTTTTACTGCTTGCCATATTCATAATAGGATTCCAGGAAAGAAAACAAAATTAAGTCTTTATGAAATCTGGAAAGGTAGAAAGCCTAACTTAAATTATTTTAAAGTATGGGGGTGTTTAGAATATTGTAGAATTCCATATCTAAAAGAAAAAAATTAGGACCTAGAGCTACCAAATGTGTATTTGTTGGATATGCTAAAAATAGCAAGGCTTATAGACTACTTGATTTACATCTAATGTTATTATTGAGTCACTAGATGTAAAATTCTTAGAAAATAAGTTTTCTACTGATTTGGAGATTATAAAAAAAGAGTCTAAAAAAGATAAGTCCAATGAAGGATTAATACAAGAAATTAATAATAGAAAAACTAATGTTCCTGAAAGTACTGTTGAACCTAGACGAAGTATTAGGGCAAGAAAATAGAAGATTTTAGATCCTGATTTCATTTCTTTTCAATCGTTGTTATTCATGGTTGAAGGTGACCAAAGTAATATTGTATTGAATAAAATACATATTGTGTTTAACCTAGAAGATGATCCTACAACTTTTAAGGAAGCTATGGCTTCAAGAGACTTTTTTTTAAAGAACCTATTAATGATGAGATGAATTCTATAATAGGCAACAATACTTGGGTATTGATAGATTTACCCAAAGGATCAAAACTTATTGGGTGTAAGTGGGTGTTTAGGAGGAAATACAATATTGATGGCACTATTCAAACTTTCAAAATAAGACTAGTAGCCAAAGGTTTTAGACAAAAAGAAGGGGTTGATTATTTTGATACTTATGCACTAATTGCACGTATTGCTTCTATTAGAGTCCTTATAGCTTTAACATTCGTTTATAATTTATATATTCATCAAATCTCTTTATGGTCTAAAACAAGCTCCAAAACAATGGCATGAGAAATTTGACACTATTAATTTATCCTTCGGTTTTAAACATAACAATGCTTATAGATGCATTTACTCTAAATTTACTAAAAATTATGGTGTGATAGTTTATTTATATGTTGATGATATGTTGATTATTGGTATTAACATGGAAGGAGTAAATGAAACTAAGAAGTATTTGTCTTGTGTCTTTAAGATGAAAGACTTGGGTGAAGTAGATACAATCTTAAGAATTAAAATTGAGAAACATAGTGGGGGTTATGCTTTAAGTCAATCTCACTATATTGAGAAAGTGTTAACCAAGTTTAAACATCTTGGTTTCAAAGAGTATAATACTCATTTTGATCCAAGTATTAAATTACAAAATAATTCTGGTAGAGTAGTGGCACAACTTAAATATGCTAATGCTATTGGTAGTCTAATGTGTGCAATGCACTACACTACACTAGATCAGATATTTCCTATTTTGTGTGTAAACTTAGTAGATATACTAGTAATCCTAACATAGAACGTTGGAAAGCCATTAGTAGGATAGTGGGATATCTTAAGAGGACTAGTGGTTTGGGACTGTTTTACAACAGTTACCCAAGTATATTAGAAAAATACACTGATGCGAGTTGGATTACAAGTGTGAGAGATAATAAATCCACAAATGGGTGGATATCACTTTTGGTGGGGATACAATTTCTTGGGCATGTAATAAACAAACTTGTATATCTCACTCAACTATGGAATATGAATTTATTACCCTAGCGGCAACTGGGAAGGAAGCCGAATAGATTAGGAATTTATTGTAAGACATCAAATTGTGGCATAGTCCAATACCTTCTGTTTCACTTTATTGTGATAGTGGAGCTAATTTATCAAGCACTTATAGTAGTACCTACAATGGTAAGTCTAGATATATCAGTCTTAGACATGAATATGTGAGACAATTGATACAAGATGGTATCATTACAATTGTCTATGTAAAGTCAAGGAAAAACTTGGTTTATCCACTTACTAAGGCACTTGCAAGAGACCTAGTAAGTAATACATCAAAAGACATAGAGCTTAAACCATTTAAAAGTCAGCAGTGATGGCAACCCAACCTAATGTTAGTAGACCATTAGTCCTAGGTTTTAATGGGTAATAACAAGTTACTGTGATTGACTATTGACATTGTCACAAAATTGGCCCATAATTGAGAAAAAAAATATCATCCGTTGCATTTTAGAGGATGAGTTAAAACTCTTAATGAAGTTATGAAATGCGTTCTAGTAACAGAAACGCAAGAGGAACTCCACCTATATGAACGAAG
The DNA here is from genome assembly GCA_023935145.1 of Bretschneidera sinensis. Lineage (NCBI taxonomy): Eukaryota > Viridiplantae > Streptophyta > Magnoliopsida > Brassicales > Akaniaceae > Bretschneidera > Bretschneidera sinensis. The sequence goes on from CM043699.1 coordinate 102,840,345, forward strand.
GAGTGGTGCCGCTTCTTATAAAGAGTTATGGTTTGCTCTCTTGAGATTCATGAAACCAGGATATAGCACATGGCCATAATACTAAGTGAAAATAAATTTTCACTGAAGTAAGATAATTGTATGTGTGTGGTGGCTCCGGTCATATCATATAAGAATATTGGTTTAATCTAAAGGATCACATTAATTTCGATATCACTTTGAATTGTTTACACTAATAGAAGGTTTTAAATCGAAATATAACTTCTTTATGCATACAAGACTCAGAGATATTGTGACAGTATTTTAAAAAAAAAAATTGTTTTTCAAACAAGTGGGGGATTGTTGGAAAAATCAGCTCTAAGAGCTGATTTTAGACCATTTTAGGGTCTTAATTTGAGCTAATTAATGGTCATTAAAAATATTTAATTAGGTGCATTAAATTAAACTCGAGTTGGATATTTAATGGGTATTTATTTTGTTTCAAAAAGAATCTTAATGTATGAGCTTAAAATGAGAATAAAGGATTGTTTGAAAACTCAAATTGGCTTTATCCCACATTGATAAGAAAATGAGAAATAAAATGCTTTACAAGCATTTATTTGGGATTTTTATCTACTTCTGTTAAAAGAAAGGATAAAGGTGAAGGTTCACAGTACGCTGCATCGCAACGCACCACGCACCCGTGCCCTGGCCCCAGTCCAAGCTTGAGCCCAGTCGCATCGCAAAGACGCATTGGTGCTTTAGGCGCACTTTGAACTTAGTTTAATCAAATAGGTATGATTTAAATCCAAGGGTCATGACCTAATCAAAAGGTGTTAGATTAGTCAACTTTCTCTTTAACAGACACGATCTAGACCTTTTAAAATTAAGAGACATGATCTAGAGGCTCATATTAAATCTGAAAAATCATGTCTTTCCAAATTGGAAAGACATGTTTGTCCAGAATTATTTGAAGAGGTGTCTCTACACCTATAAATACTCTGCCTCCCTCCACATTCAGATATTAGTTCATTTCTTTCTTTCTTCTATTTTTTTCTCTCTAAACCCTCTACCGTAATATTTCAACTATTTCAAAACATAATAAAATCCGAAGTTCTTCAGATTTTGTTGTCTGCAGATTTCAACCTAGAGACTTAGTTGTATCCTGGAGGACTATTCATTTGTACCTATAGCAAACTTGTTTATTCAAATGGATACGAATAAAGTTTTAAAGACAGTGATTAATTCATACCTCTAAGTTTTGATTCTCATATTCTGTTCCAGTTAGAAAAAAAAAAATTACAACGGTTTAGACCCGAGCCGGCCAAGAATTTTGGCTTGTCTCACCCACAAGATTGAAGCCACCAGCATCCTCGCTTGCGAGGTTGACGTCACTAGAATTTTTGGCTTGTCTCAGCCAAGAATTTATACGTATTTTTTATTTTTCAATTTATTTTAGTTTTGATTTTTTGATTTTTCTTGATTTCCTCACTTCTTCTTTTTTTTGACAAAACTACTTTGTGAGTTCCACAATTTTTATCATGTATGCATTTCGTTAGTATTGTGCGTAAAAATTAAACTATTAACATAATTTTTAAGACCCAATTCCCTCAATCGAAACAGTTAGATGACAAAATTAAAATATGGTATATAGATTCAAAGCCAAAAGTAATATTTACTCATTAATATGCTTTTACGTACCGTTTTGGATTTAAAAGTATCATATGTAATTACATGTTAATATATATATATATACATATTAAAAAAATTAATAATCTTTAAAAGATAACATAAATGAAATAAAATACAAAAAAAAAACACATTAGAAATAATTTAAGTAACTTGGTATGATATTGTGAGTAATTGTAACTTCACATTTTCTTTTACTGATGTGTGATGTAAGATGTGGATCGTCACATGCTCGAAGCACAAATGGTAGCTCTAATATCATTTATAACACATGGTTCCAGTCGATTAAGAGCCTAAGTACCACAATAAGTTCGTGATCAACCAAAATACCATACATCCACATGATAGTGGGTCTGTGTCAACTCAGATATCATTTGTATTACCACGGCTCCATCACCCAATAGTACTAATTCAAGTTGCATGTAGGTTTATGAAGTCTCAAATATATACCGAGATATTTTTTTATTGTATTACGATGAAGGTCGTCACAATCAAACCATCGGTTTCAATCCATTGGGAGCTATGATGCCACGATGAGTTTGTGATTAACCCAAATACTACACATTCATACAGTAATAGATTGAATCAACTCTCATAACATTTATAACACCACAAAGTTATCTTGCAAAAATATTAGATATAACACATTAAGCATTCCCATTACACTTAAAAAAAATCCAATCTAGGGCACTGCTAGCACTGCTTTTTAACATCCAATAGCAAAGTGCATGAATCTTGATTACTTATGTGTTGTTACAAAAGCGCCTCAAAAAAGTCTAATTAATATAAACATGTGGAACTTGTTAACAAGATTAATGCGCCACTAAACATTTCTTAAATCCAAAAAATTATGCGCTTTGCCATTTGATGTACCAAACAACATATATGGCAGATTACAATTTGTCAAAATAAGCTCTTTTTCATGCCAAAACAACTTTCTAGTGTGACTTTAAGAGCCGAAGATGTTGCCTTCCCATGTAAAAGCCTGCACTATTATTTTTGCTTAGTGATACGAGTAGTAAGATGCCAAATGCCACCAATCTCGGTCGAGATCTCTTTCATTATTGAATTAATTATGAGTTAATTATAATTATTGAGTTTTAATTATAAGTTAATTGTTCCTTTCTATCTCTTTCATTCAATTTTTTAAGTTTACTTAACCATGCCTCTAAATGACAGGAACATGGTCTAAACTAGCCTTGCCCTTCGCTCCAAAATCGCACGTGGAAGTAACTCGTCTTTTGCCTGGCATCCCATAGGTACTCGTATCAAATTTTATTCGAAAGAACCAGCTGGAATAAACCTAGCAAACAAAAGGCCAAAACCCAACAATTGCCAAACAGCACAAGAAAACAAGTCAACTACTGCAATAATTGCAGAACAAGCTTAGCTAAGAAAAAAATTTGTCTAGCAGCATAATATCATGAGATATATGGTACAAGGTCCATCTACAGAACAACAATTGCAACAACAAAATACATGATAATCTGCATATCAACAAAACTAGCAGCAAACCCCTAAACAGTTAAATTCAAGCCATGCCCAATTCTTTACTCTACCGCTATCTAGGATGAGTTTATACTTAGGTATACTAGCTATTTTATAAAGGACATCTTGAACAATTTGATGGAAGATCCTCATAGCTGTTGAAGGAGGTTTATCATGGAGTCTATTGTTCCTTTCCCTCAAGTTTAAAAAATTGCAACAGACCAGGCCAATCTCAGAACATAATGATTGATGTTGTTCTGCTGTAGATGAGATAGAGCCCAGTTAAACTTCCTTCCCCAATCCATAACAGATCTATGGTAACCAGCCACATGATGAATTTGAGAAAGCACTTGCTTGGAGAAATTGCAACTGAAAAAAATGGTCCCTGGAATCCTTAGCAGAATCACAAAGAACACAAGAAGTATCAACATGTAAGCCCTATTTTTGCTGTCTTTTCTTTGTAACCACCCTATCCTTAATGGTAAGCCAAGTGATAAATAAAAACCTTGGAATATTTCCAGGAAACCAAACCAGCTTATACCAAGACACAACAGGTTTTTTTATCTCTCAAATGATCCCAAGTGGAAGCTGAAGTAAAAAACACCAATAGGGAACATCCAAGCTAGATGATGGCCAGGACCAAGTATTATCGAGTATAATAGAGCTAACAAGAGCTTGCTCATGGATTCTAGCATTATGCATGATGCTTCTATCAAAGTGCTGTATAAGAGAATCAATTGTAAGCCAATTGTCATACCAAAAATAGGTGTTCATACCATTGCTGACAGAATGCTTCAAAAGAGGATGAACAATAGGTCTTAGAAGAAGAATTTTCCTCTTACTCCATGAGCAAGTTGAACTAGGCAGCACACTCCAAAAACTCTTAATCTTCAAAATGATTTATTTGACCCATATGCATTTAAGAATTCAAACCTTGTTCCAAAGGGTTAAATTTCTTAGCCCTAAGTCCTCATTCTTCTTTAGGGAAACAAATATTTGCCTAAGAAACTTTAGCACCTCTAGCAGAACCCTTTGCCAGTCCATAGGAAAGCATTATACTTTTTCTCAACCGCTTTTATAACTTTTTTGGGAAGAATAAAAACACTGCACAGTAGTTTTGAATTCTAAGAATAACAACACTTCGGAGTTGCAATCTAGCAGCAAAAGATAGATATTTAACACTCCAGGCTTTGATTCTGTCCATGGTTTTTTTCCAATAGAAGAGCACAGTCATGGTAACTAAGTTTACCAGTTACAAGAGGAACACCAAGATATCGAACTGCATAAAAAATCCCAGAAGTGAATATTTCACTTTTGCTATAGAAGTAAGAGGGGAGATCATAAAGTGCCTGAATAGAATTAATATTGCCATTGGTGAATACCAAGAGATCATAAGCAAAACTGAGATAGGTAAGCCTCACATTGGCACACTTAGGATGATAAGCTATAGATTCAACTACAACAGCCTGGTTTAGAAGCCTAGAAAGAGCATCCATTGCTATTACAAAAAGGTAAGGGGAGAAAGGATCCCCTTCCCTCAAACCTTTTTTCTAGGAAAGTAATCTTTCAACTCACCATTTACTGAAACTGAGAACATAGGAGAAGTGATACAAGCTTCAATCCAGCAAATAAACTGCATAGGAAACCCAACATACTCCAGGATATGAAGAATGAATCTCCAATTAACAGAATCAAAATCTTTTCTAATGTCAAGCTTGATTGCAAATCTTTTCTGATGATAGAGTTTCACCACTTCTTAAGCCAACCAGATATTGTCAACAACTCTTCTGTCTTTAATAAAAGAACATTGGTTGGGGCATATAAATAAAAGAAGGCAGTGTTTAAGCCTATTTGCAATTATTTTACTTATGCTTCTACAAAAAAACATTACAACAAGAAATAGGTCTAAAGTCAATAAATTTCTGTCGATTTGGGACCTTAGGGACTAGGGAAATGACAACGGAGTTCATGGCTGAAAGAATTTTACCAGAAGCAAAGAAGTGTTTAACAGCAGCAATAAAATCAAACACAATGATTTCCCAAGCAGCATGAAAAACCATCAGGGCTAGGCTTTATCCTCTTTGATAGGATATTGTCTTCACAATAATAATATAGAAAGTGCAACCCTTAGTTTATAAAAGGCCAAAGTAATAACAATACAAAGACTATGGAGACAATATATATATGCTACTAAGTACTTTAATTCTTGTCAAGCCCACCATATGGGAAATATCATTGAGATACTTTCCTCTTATTAACTGTGGAGTTATAAACAGTTTAGTGTTTGGTAAAACAACAATAACAACAGTTTTTGTGGGATAAATTCAAATTTTTATAAATATGAATCATTTCATAAACCCTTTGTTTAATGGTGTTTGAATTAGTTTATGTTTATGATAAAGAGAAACCAAAATATAAATTGTCCTAAACAGGACTTCGCCACCTAAATACTAAAAGCTTAATAAGATAAGATGAGAAGTAACCCAACTATTCATTTCCTACTCTAACAATATGCTAAGTGCTAGTACTATGAATAGTGTACTTGCACCGAAATGGAATTTTTAGTTACCTAGGTTTTGATTTCAAGGTTTCTTCAATTGCAGCTACAGATTGTTGTAGTTAAGCCAGAACCAAAGAAATATTAGTGCCAAATTTCTTTAGAGGACCAATGTCTCTGTGAGGTTTTGCAATGTCTTTGCTTTGGTCTTCTAATTTAGAGGGACGATCATCCATTTTGTTGAACCGAGTGCCTTTTACCATTGTTGAGTTCGACTAAGGAAATGAAAGCACCAATTTGTTATAGATTATTGGTCTTGATAAGTTCAAGACAAATTTTAGAAGAAATATAGGAAGAGAGGAAGAATTTGAGAAGCAAGAATGAAAAGAAACTGAATTTTCATATATTCCATGATTAGAGAATGAGTTATTACAAGTATTTATAGGCTAATCTTTTGAAGAATCAAGATTCTGGTTAGTTAGCTCTTTTAAAAAACAGGTAACAGACATAACAAACAAGTAACAGAAAAATAGATTTGACTACAGAGCTAACTGAATTAACTGCATGCTCTTTCCTCTTTCCTTTGCTCACTCTTGGACGGTTTGTATAGTTCCTTGTCTTGTATAATCATTTAACCATCTGGGAGGTGCCCGTGTCCTCTTGCTTGTTCTCTGCCTTGGTTACTCCTTAGTTGGTGTTCTGTTTTCTGAGCTATCACATTAACCAAATCATCTACACCAACTTTCCACATTTAACAATTTTCCTCCTTTGAATCGCTTCTAATTAAGCTAATATGAACAATCATTAACCAAAAGCGGCAAACTTGACAATACAAGCCATCAATCATCCATCATCGGCAAAAAAATTAGCCCCCAAAATGCGGCAAACTACGGTGCTCCGGTGGCAGGACCTCATCGGAATCCGGCAAAGACAGTACTACGTGGCGTGAGGGCATAGTATCGGCACGACAAAGCGGGCAATTAGAGTGTAAATTAAGCCATGTATCAATACATGAGACATGAAACAAGTGCAAGCAATCGGGCAAAACCCGAATTCGCTCACCTTCACTGAACTCACTCAAGCAAACAGCACATGTTCCTTCGTTGCAATCTTTGCTATATCTACAAACAGGGATCACTATTCTCTTTGTTGATGAACGAGTACTGCTTCTGCTACGAGGCCGCTCTTGTTGACTACTAGTTATAAGTAGAGCTTGTGAGCGTCTTCGGTAGGAACAACTTATGGCAACGCAATGGTAGGTTGCAACCATCATTGCTCCAGCCAAGATTCCTAGTAAAACAATCAGAATTGGACTATGTAAAAGAATACAAAATACAAAATGTTTGAATGATTTCTATTTTCTGATGTTCCAGGTTCGCGGTTTACAGCAGTATATATAAAGACAATTGTGACCGATTTCCTAAATATTTGCAACATGTGAACATAGTTTAAATGTCTATACAGCTATACAATTATCTCTAAATTTCAGCAATAATCTCGTGGAATAATTGCTGCATTATCTTCGGTTACATGTAGGTATAGCAGACATGATTTCCTAGTCTTCGGCAGGATCTTTATTGGAATGATTCTCCTGATTTGCAGTAGTGATTTCAGATGAAATCACTTGATCTTCTACATGTCCACTTAATCTGAAGGGGAGATCACAGACATTCAGATTGTTCTTGGCATTTGTGATTTTCTTTGGTGATAGGGGCTTTGTGAGTGCATCTGCAAGTTGGTCACAGCTTGAAATGAACTGGACTTTCAGTTGTTTTTGATTAACTTGATCTCGAACAAAGTGGAAGTCAATCTCTATGTGTTTTGTTCTGGCATGGAATACCGGATTTGATGTAAGATATGTAGCACTAATATTGTCGCACCAAAGAGTAGGTGGTTACCGAAGTGGAATTCCCAGCTCATGTAAAATTGATTTTATCCACATTAGCTCAGCTGCCGTGTTTGATAAAGCTTTGTATTCAGCCTCAGTGCTGCTACGTGCCACTGTTGGTTGTTGCTTACAGCTCCATGAGATCAAGTTTGGTCCTTGAAAAATGCAATGAGCTCCTACTGATCTTCTGTCATCGCGGTCTGCTGCCTAGTCCGAATCGAAGAAAGCATGAAGATCAAGATTTGCAGCTTTTGCAATTAACAAGCCTGTTGAAACAATATATTTGAGATAGCGAAGTATTTGCTTGACGGCTTGCCAGTGTGTGTCAAGAGGATTATGCATAAACTTGCTAACTTTGTGGACTGCAAAGGCTAAGTCAGGCCTTGTGAAAGCAAGATATTGCATACTGCCAACCATGCTTCTGTAAAGATTTGCATCGGCACATGGTTTGCCATCTGAGGCAGTGAGAGTGCAAGTTGAAGCCATCGGACTAGAGCATGGTTTTGCTTGATCCATGTTGCTCTTTTTGAGCAAATCAACTATGTATTTCCTTTGTGTGAGATAGATACCTTCTTGGCATCTGAGAGCTTCGACGCCAAGAAAGTAATTAAGCAGCCCCAATTCTTTGATAGCAAAGTCTGTCTTCAAGCTTTGAATGACTCGGTTGATGACAGCTGAACTCGATCCGGTTATTAAAATATCATCGACATAAATTAAAACATAAACAGTGGCAGTTTTTGTTTTAAAAATGAACAATGATGTATCAGCTTTGCTTTCATGAAAATGTAGTGATTTGAGCTTGTCTGAGAGTTTAGAAAACCAAGCTCTTGGAGCTTGCCGCAATCCATACAATGATTTATGCAACTTACAGACATGATTTGGAAATTGAGGATGAATAAAACCTTGTGGTTGTGTCATGAAGACTTCCTCATGTAAATCACCGTGCAAAAATGCATTTTGCACATCAATTTGTTGTATAGGCCAATCTTGAGTGACCGTAATTGAAAGAACCAATCTAATTGTAGCATGCTTGATAACCGGACTAAAGGTTTCTGAAAAATCAATACCTTATTGTTGGTGAAAACCTTTGGCGACTAGTCGAGCTTTGTGGCGCTCTATAGTTCCATCAACTTTCCTTTTGACTCGGTAAACCCACCGACAGCCAACAATATTTGCATTTGGTGATTTTGGAACCAAGGACCAAGTTCCATTTTGAAGTAATGCATTGAATTCTTTGTTCATGGCTTCTCTCCAACAATTTGATTTGGATGCTTCTGTAAAGCAGGTTGGTTCTTTAGCAGTAGAGCTTTCGGCCAGCAATGCTCGAGGTAGAGGATGTCGAATATAGTCATCAGAGTGCTTGCGAGGTTTGTGAATATTGTTTTTAGATCTTGTTGTCATCGGATGGTGATTGGAGATAGCAGGCACATCGGATGGTGAAGATGTTCTGTTTTTTGGCAGATTCGAGAGCAAGTCTGTATGTTGCAGTGAAACAGTGGCATCCTGATTGGTGATTGCTTCAGCTGGACCTCTAGGAAGAGACAAACAAGGTGTAGAGACAGTTCTAATAGGATAATGGTTAGATTGCAAATCTCTAGAACTAAGAGAAGGGGAGATATTGATGTTATGAGGCATTGGAACAGAATGGTGTTGAGAGGGTGGAGAAACATTTTCTTTGGTATAAGGGAAGAGATTCTCATAAAAAATTACATGCCTTGAGACATAGATTTTACCAGTAGATAAATCAAGGCATTTGTAACCTTGATGACCAAGACTATAGCCAATGAAGAGACATGTTTTGGAGCGAAAGTTCAGCTTGTTTGAATTATAAGAGTGTAGATTAGGCCAACATGCGCAACCAAAAACACGCATAAAGGAAAAATCTGGCATGCGATTATAAAGAATTTCAAATGGAGATTTTTGCTTTAAAACAGGTGTTGGTAGCCGGTTTATGATGAAGGTTGCAGTTTGGAAGGCTTCTTCCCAGTAAAGCATGGGTAAATTTGAGTGGGCTAACATGCTTAGGCCAACCTCGACAATATGACGGTGTTTGCGCTATATAGAACCATTTTGCTGATGAGTGTAAGGGCATGCTAGTCTATGATTTATTCCGGTTTGTTGGAAATAATTGTGCAAACGTTGAAACTCACCTCCCCAATCAGATTGGACAGATTTAATTTTGCGTTCGAAGTGTTTTTCAACATACACTTGAAATTGAAGAAATATTGATTCAGCGTCGGATTTGAGTTTCATTGGAAATAACCACACAAACTTGGAATAATCATCAAGAAAACTAACATAATATTTAGCACTGTTAGTAGAAACAACGGATGCTGGTCCCCATAGATCGGTAAAAATTAAATCAAGAGGATAAGAAGAAATGTTGGAAAAGGACTTAAATGGCAAGTCATAACTTTTTGCCATTTGACATTCGGGGCATACTGAGTGCTTTTTATTGGACTCGACTGGAACATTGATGAATGAGAGGACTTTATTGACAACTAGTGTTGATGCATGTCCAAGACGACGATGCCAATCACGATGAGAAACACGAACGGTAGAGAAAGCTTGTGGACGGCGAGACTGAGATGTGAATTGGTAGAGTCCATTAATGAGATGGCCTTGATGATGGACCTGCCCCGAGTAATCCTTTACAAGAAAGAATTTGCCATGAAACTCAAAATAGACATGATTATCAATACAAAACTTTTGGACAGATAACAAGTTCTTATGAATTTCAGGAACTAGAAGCACTTGATTATGAACAAAGGTAGAATTGGATGTATAAATTTTTGGAGGAACCAGTTTTCGAGATTTGCAAACCTTGGCCATTGCCTACTTGAACCTGATCTGTACCTTGGTAGTCATCATTCTGAAGGTTCAGATTGTTGAGGTCATTAGTGACGTGATGCGTGGCACCAGTGTCAGCATGCCATTCGGTATCCCAAGTGCCAGTAGGAGCAGCGACCATAGCTTGTTTATTTTCTGGTTTTGGATCCTAGTAAGACAGATTAAACCGAAAATAGCATTTCCGAGCTGAGTGTCCTGGTTTATTACAAACCTGACAGATTACTGAATTGTGATCAGTATGACGTGTGGGCAACATTGACAGAGGTAGATTGAGCGGGAGACGACATCTGGTGGCGAGAAAGTCTGGCTTCTGTGGTGAGCAAAAGCGAGTAAATTTCCTCCAGTGTTACCTTGTCAGTGCGAGTCGAGATGACTGCCACAAAGCTGTCATATTCGTGGCCTAATCCTGCAAGAACATAGGTGATGACATCTTCACAACTCATAGGTTGTCCTGCAACAGCTAATTCATCAGTGAGTTTCTTAATAAAGAGAAAATATTCTGTGGCAGACTTGCTGCCTTTTGTTGCGGTTGCTAGTTGTGTTCGGATCTGCATAGTTCGTGCACGAGATCGAGATGAAAAATTTTCATCCAGAGCATGCCACACAGCAGACGAAGTAGTATGATTTACTACTTGAGCAAGCACTCCTTCAGTAAGAGAAGACATGAGGGTACTAAGGATAAGATTATCCTGGCGTATCCAATAAGAGTAGGCAGGATTGGGTGTTTCAAAGATGACATGAGTTTCTGGATGGGAAACAGAGACAGATTTAGGAGGTTTGGGAATGGTACCATCAAGATATCCAAAGAGGTCTTGGCCAAGAAAATATGGCACCATTTGTGCCTTCCAAAGAATGTAATTATCGGGGCTAAGTTTGACAGTTACTATGTTAGACATAGTAAGAACAGAGGGAGATTGAGAGGGTTGAATATTAACGGTGGTAAAGGAATCAGAAGAAGAGGAAGACATGGCTTGTAGACGTTGGTCTTTTGATGGCTAATCTGATACCATGTAAAAGAATACACAATACAAAATGTTTGAATGAATTCTATTTTCTGATGTTCCAGGCTTGCGATTTACAGCAGTATATATAAAGACAATTGTGACCGATTTCTTAAATATTTGCAACAAATGAACATAGTTTAAATGTCTATACAGCAATACAATTATCTCTAAATTTCAGCAAGAATCTCGTGGAATAATTGCTGCATTATCTTCGGTTACATGTAGGTATAGCAGACATGATTTCCTAGTCTTCGGCAAGATCTTTATTGGAATGATTCTCCTGATTTACAACAGTGATTTCAGATGAAATCGCTTGATCTTCTACAGACTAAATGGCCGGTGATGTTCTCCATCTGCTCCGCCCATTTTACATAGAATTGTCTCTGTCTTTTCATAAATGTATGTAAATCTATATTTATATATTAACAAAATGAAAGCTTCACTGTCAATCGGTAGACGTGGGTGACACGAAAATTGCTTCCTCCTTGCGGTATTTTTGTTTTGGCGGCTTTTTGACGTGGGTGACACGAAAATTCCTTCCTCCTTGCAGTATTTTTGTTTTGGCGGCTTGATAATAGCCATTAAATGCATTATATTCGTACTTATTTGTTAGCACTTTAGGGTTGATTTAGGTCTTAATTGCATTTTTTATTCATTAACAACTCTAAAGTGGTATTTTTGGAGCATTAATTTATTTCGGTGCATTTTTCAGGTATCTTGAGTTAAAGGATATGAAAAAGCTATCATCATTTTGAAACACGAAGTTCCATTGAACACTCAAGCAAAAGAATGATCGCGGAAGAGCCAAGATGAAGAGAAACTAAGGAAGGAGTTTTCACTAAGTTGCTGGAGTTGGCATACAAATCAACCATCTTCACAAATTAAACTGTATCGATGTAGAAAGAACCAGGAAGTGTGCCACATATGGTTAGAAATATATGGAAGTCTAATTTCTGGAGGATTTTACGGTTCGTTAAAATCATTTCTCTAGAGGAAGTTATGGCGATTTTAGCGGACAGAGATCAGACTTTCTGAATCAGCGCGCGCACAGCCTTGTGCACTCCGAGTTAGACCCTAATTAGGTCTTTAATGACTTATTCAAACCCTAAAACATCCCTAGACCTTGTATACTATAAATATACCACTTAGGGTTTGTAATTGTATATTGAAAAATCTGGAGAACTCAAGAGAGCAGCAACTTTCCTTCCATTGTGCAACCATGAGCCCCATGGCTAACTAATCTCCAAGCAAGGAGAAGGGATGGATCCCTAGGTGTAGTTGTTTCTATTTCCCTTATTTGATTCAGTTGTAATGGAGCTTTAACGTTCAAATATTGTTATGATTTACTTTTTATTCTAATAATAAAGATTTCATCTAATCCGGTGATTGTATCTTTTTCCTTGATATAGATTTAGTCATGCTTTCTTTATGTCCAGATTATTTGGGTATGATTGAGTCCGGTAGATCTAGCCTTTAGGTTTGTCCATTACTGCAATATTGTCATCAAAGATATATTGTCGTTTCTTGATAAACTTAAAGGATAGATCATATGTGCATGAATTGAAAATATAGAGTATTTCATAACAATCAAATTAGGGTTTATACATGTGCTTTAATTGAATATTTGCCGATTGCCTGTTTGGGATGTGAAACTTGCAATCGAGATAAAAACAACTGAATCAAGTTAGGATTAGGGCAACAAACCTAGGGAGGATTCCCGGATCCTTGTTGCTTCTCCATTATATTTCACAATCTACTTTACACAATTGTCTCATTATCAAATTTCAGATTCTATATTTAATTTGATCATATCGTCTCATATTAAAGTTTACACCTTCCTTTATAGTTAATTTGTCTCCCTGTGGAATCGACACCCCAAAGCCGTACTACAACACCGCGTTACTGTTTTGGGTGTAATCAAATTTTGGCGCCGTTGCCGGGGAGACGCACTTACTTACAAGGAAGTTGTCAACTCTAAGACAAGACGGTAGAAGAGTTGTAGATAGTTTTTCTTTCAGTAGTTTGTAAAGGCGGTAACTTCGTTCCCTCTTTTTGCTTGCTACATTAATTTTTATTTTATTATTTATTATTTTATTTTATTCTTTTTTTTAATTAATTAATTTATTTTCTTTCTGTTTTATTTATTTCCCCTAACATGGCCGAAAATCACAATGAAATTGTTGCTAGGACACTTAAAGACTACTTGCACCCTAGCCGAACAGCCACCCCATCTTGTATCATGTTCCCCCCTAATGTTCAACAACCTGATTTTTAGCCGGGCATGATCCAATTGCTACCAACCTTCCATGGGTTTGAGAATGAAAACCCCTATGTCCACATTAGGGAATTTGAGGAAGTAATAGCAACTTTTTACAGTAGGGCTGATATGATAGACACCGTTAAACTTAGGTTTTTTCCTTTTTCACTTAAGGAAAAAGCCAAGGCTTGGCTATACTCATTATGGCCTAGGTCCATAGGTAGTTGGGATGAGATGACACGAGTTTTCTTCCAAAAACACTTCCCAACCCATAAGACCAATAACCTCAAGAGATAAATCTCAAACTTTGCACAAAAAGAGAGCGAAACCTTATATCAAGTTTGGGAACGTTTCAAGGACCTGTTGAATTCTTGTCCACACCATGGGTATGAGAGTTGGCGGGTAGTTAGCTATTTCTATGATGGACTCCTAAGTAGGGAAAGGCAGTTCATAGAAATGATGTGCAATGGAGATTTTCTTCAAAAAGATCCCGACCAAGCCATAGATTTCCTAGATGACCTATCAGAAAAATCCTACACTTGGACAGGACCAAATGCCATGGAAAGCACTAGAAGAAATCAACCCGCTGGGATTTATCAACTTAAGGAAGAGGATAACCTTAAAGCCAGTTTAGAGGCCCTAACTAAGGAAATTGAAGCCTTAAAAACTAGAAATGCTAGGGCTCCTGAACCGGTTGCTAGGGTAGATTCCTATGAGCCTTGTTTCATGTGTAATGGGGTGGATCATTTACCTAAGGATTGTCCAATTTATTTTGAGATGAAGGAAGAGTGTAATGCTGTAGGTATACCTTTTGGGAAACCACACTCACCCTACTCTAACACCTACAACCCCGGTTGGAAAAATCACCCAAATTTTAATTGGAAACCCGATACACAACCTCCTGCCCACTCAAGTACCCAATGGCAACCGGAAGCAACTTCATATAATGCACCTCAACAATCTTTACCTTTGGAAGATATGTTTAAGTCATTTATGCAGGTGCATGCCAAGAATGTGGAAGATCAAGGCAAAATAAATCAACAGCTGTTAGAGGAGCAACAAGGGATCAAAGTGGAACAAAAGGAGATAAAGAGCCAACTCACTAAGTTGACTAGTTTCTTGGCGATTCAAAAGCAAGGACAGTTTCCTTCACAAACACAACAAAATCCAAGGGGACAACATATGGCACAAACCTCTAATCCTGGAAATCAAAATGTTAAAGAGGTTAATGCCATAATCACTCGTAGCGGTAAGAAAATTGATGGTCCCACTCTACCATCAAACTTGAGTAACAAGGATGAAACCCCCAAGGAACAAGAGGCCCGTGATGTTTATCGCCCACCGGTGCCTTTCCCTCAAGCACTCCTTAAACCTAATGAGATAAATTCAGCGTCAGAAGGTGAGATTCTTGAACAACTTCAGCATGTTAAAATTAACCTCCCTCTTCTTCATGTTATAAGACAGATTCCCAACTATGCTAAAGTCATCAAGGATCTATGCACACTCAAGAAGAGGCATCATGTGAAGAAGACGGCATTCCTAATGGAGCAAGCAAGTGCAATAATTGACAGCAAGACACCGCCCAAATATAAAGATCCGGGCTGTCCAACAGTGGCTTGTCAAATTGGAAACAAATCTTGTGGCCAAGCATTGCTAGATTTGGGTGCTAGTGTGAACCTCATGCCATACTCCATGTACTTGCAACTCGGTCTAGGTGAGATCAAACCAACCTCCGTGGTACTTCAATTAGCGGATAGATCGGTAAGAAAACCAAGAGGTATTGTAGAAGATGTTTTGTTGCAAATTGATAATTTCTACTATCCTATTGATTTTTTGGTTTTAGATGCTGTTTCTACTGTAAACACGGAGTCCAAAATTCCTTTGATACTTGGAAGACCATTCCTTGCCACTGCCAATGCCCTCATTAATTGTAGGAATGGCTTAATGACATTATCATTTGGAAATAGAACTTTAGAGGTAAATGTTTTCCGAGCCTCCAAACAGCCACATGAAGAGAATGAGTGTGTCGATACTTACATGGTTGATAAGCTCAATTTGGAGGATGAGCACACTAAAGATAATTCTATGGAATTCCCTCCTAATAATTTTAAGTTCGATGATTCTTTAATTTATTCCCATGCCGTTAATGTTGTTGATATTTTTGATAAGTCACAGGAATTTATTAAGAAATCATGGCAACCATGCTTTGAGGAGTCACTTGAGAGAAGTCACATGGATGCGAGAACCAAATACTCTACTGCTGATAGTGAGTGGGCAACACCAAGAACACTTGAGCCATATGCGGTGGACTTTAAGTATTCCTTGCCAAAAGATTAGCATTAAGGCCATTAAATTGGAGCCTCATTTTCAGCACCACAATGAGGCCAGCAGTGAGAGTGGTGCAACGTCTAGCCGAAGACGTAAAACTTAGCGCTCATGGGAGGCAACCCACAACATATCCTTTTATTTTTACTGTTTTTCATTTTTTTTTTTCTTATTTATTATTATTATTTTGCTGTTTTCTAGTATTAACTTAGTATTTTTTTTTCAAGGAAAATATACGAAGCAGTTCAAATGGTGGAGCACAATTTTCAGCTTCTGTGCACCTTTGGCTACAAAAGGGAGTTTCTTTTACTCTTTCTTTTACATTGAGGTCAATGCAATTTTTAAGTTGGGGGTGGAGGAAACACATCTCTTTGTTTCCATATTCTTTATTTCCATACATTTTTTTTTCCATTGAACTGCTTGGTGTCATTTTCCTTTTTGTTTATTTTTAGCATGCTTTGTGTTTGCCCTAGAGTTAATTCACATGTCAATGATAAGAAGTTAAATTCTGTTTCAGTTTGAGAATAATTTAAGTGTCAATCTTGATTTGGTTTGAGACTCTAGTTTGTGGTAAGATTGAATGATTAGTCTAAAACATCTAGAAAAGTTTTATGTGCGATTGATTGTGAATATTTTTGCGGTCTCAACAAGCTTTAGAACTTATTTGATAATTATTTGAGGCGAATTCCTAGAATGCACACTACTGAGGATATGATATAGGCCATTTTTGAATAATTTGAGCCTTTCAAACCTTCCCTTACAATATATATATCACTAGTCACCTATTTGAGCCATTTTTCTTGAAAAATAATTTGAGCCTTGTTTCTTTCAAAAACCCATTTACTTACCCTTATGAGCCTAGAAATATTTTATCCTTACCCTTCTTTTAAAAGAACTTAGTTGTACACATTGTTGAGAAGCACTTAAGAGGAGTAAGGATGAAAATATGAAAAATCATAACCCAAGTATATTAAAGAAGATAAGTTGGGGATTGTGGAAAAGAAAAGAAAAAAAAAGAAAAAAGAAAAAAAAATAGATGAATGAGTATTTGCCAAAAACAGAAAAAGAAGAGAAGTATGGCAAAGAAAGAAGAAAAAGAAAAGAAAAGTGGTGACTTATCAAGAGATATGCTCTTATAAAAAATGGGTGAAGGAGTTGAGCATTGAAGTAAAGTTATCTAGCACTTAAAGGTAGTTGTGTTTAAAGCTAAGAGATTAAGTTCTTTTACTTGCAAATCCTTCCCATTCTTTCTTAACCTTTACCTTGGCATAGCATTAGAAGCCCATTAAAGACCTATTGATCCAATGAAGTGTGATTTTTCTACAATAGTGGAGAATGATTTGAAAAATAAGCCTATGGAGCTTGTTTATGTGATTGATGTCACACAATTTGTTATGTTTTTAGAGGCCAAGACTTGTATTCATGAATGTTGTGCATAAAATCATCCGGATGTTCGGACTAATGGATTGTGGTAAGATGGATGTTAAGAATCAATAACGATTTTAAGATTGATGTTTGGATTACTTTTGGACTTAGGTGAAATTTAATGATTCTATGTGCCGTATGTTATGTACAATTTTTGAGACAAAAAGTGAATTACTCTTGGTTCAACGCTAGCATTGCTTTACGTTGTTTTTAACTCCTACCATAGAATTCATCTCTTGTTTTCGCTTGAATTGCTAGGGACTAGCAATAAGCTAGTTGGGGGTTGTGATAATAGCCATTAAATGCATTATATTCGTACTTATTTGTTAGCACTTTAGGGTTGATTTAGGTCTTAATTGCATTTTTTATTCATTAACAACTCTAAAGTGGTACTTTTGGAGCATTAATTTATTTCGGTGCATTTTTCAGGTATCTTGAGTTAAAGGATATGAAAAAGCTATCATCATTTTGAAACACGAAGTTCCATTGAACACTTAAGCAAAAGAATGATCGCGGAAGAGCCAAGATGAAGAGAAACTAAGGAAGGAGTTTTCACTAAGTTGCTGGAGTTGGCATACAAATCAACCATCTTCACAAATTAAACTGTATCGATGTAGAAAGAACCAGGAAGTGTGCCACATATGGTTAGAAAGATATGGAAGTCTAATTTCTGGAGGATTTTACGGTTTGTTAAAATCATTTCTCTAGAGGAAGTTATGGCGATTTTAGTGGACAGAGGTCAGACTTTCTGAATCAGCGCGCGCACAGCCTTGTGCACTCCGAGTTAGACCCTAATTAGGTCTTTAATGACTTATTCAAACCCTAAAACACCCCTAGACCTTGTATACTATAAATATACCACTTAGGGTTTGTAATTGTATATTGAAAAATCTGGAGAACTCAAGAGAGCAGCAACTTTCCTTCCATTGTGCAACCATGAGCCCCATGGCTAACTAATCTCCAAGCAAGGAGAAGGGATGAATCCCTAGGTGTAGTTGTTTCTATTTCCCTTATTTGATTCAGTTGTAATGGAGCTTTAACGTTCAAATATTGTTATGATTTACTTTTTATTCTAATTATAAAGATTTCATCTAATCCGGTGATTGTATCTTTTTCCTTGATATAGATTTAGTCATGCTTTCTTTATGTAAAGATTATTTGGGTATGATTGAGTCCAGTAGATCTAGCCTTTAGGTTTGTCCATTACTGCAATATTGTCATCAAAGATATATTGTCGTTTCTTGATAAACTTAAAGGATAGATCATATGTGCATGAATTGAAAATATAGAGTATTTCATAACAATCAAATTAGGGTTTATACATGTGCTTTAATTGAATATTTGCCGATTGCCTGTTTGGGATGTGAAACTTGCAATCAAGATAAAAACAACTGAATCAAGTTAGGATTAGGGCAACAAACCTAGGGAGGATTCCCGGATCCTTGTTGCTTCTCCATTATATTTCACAATCTACTTTACACAATTGTCTCACTATCAAATTTCAGATTCTATATTTAATTTGATCATATCGTCTCATATTAAAGTTTACACCTTCCTTTATAGTTAATTTGTCTCCCTGTAGAATCGACACCCCAAAGTCATACTACAACACCGCCTTACTGTTTTGGGCGTAACCACGGCTTTTTATTCATAAGACTTTTTTTTGCTCTATTACTACAGTGCCCTTAACAAGCTTCCATCAGAATGTTCAAAATTTAAAAAAAAAAATGAAATGTGAATGAAAGAATGTCAACGTCTAGAATAGTCGTTTCATTCAAAACACAGGTCAAACGAGAAATGAAAATGTCGACATTTCCTTCTCCCTTCTTTGTTATTTTGAAGTTGACTTTTAAGATGATTTTTTTTTTAAAAAAAAAAGTTTAAAACTTGAAAATCAATTAGGATAGTGGGAGATCTCGTTAACACGAGTTTGATATATATGGATGGATATCAATATGATTCAAAAGCTTAAACTCAAATGTTAATATTATTTTTTTCAAACGTTAGATAACTCAAATGTGAACATGTGGCATATCACTTATATATCAAACACTCTTTTGGGGGAACCAAACAAAGTCATGGGAGTCCCCACGAGACAGATAACAAATATTTCTCATTCTGATACCATAGGATAGTATCGTGAGAGTCACACATCGTGGTCAACTTGAACTAGGCTTTGATTCTATTTGTTAAGGTCGGAAGTACTTCACACGAGTTTGATATTTATAAATGGACACCAGTATAACTTAAAAGCTTAAGCTCAAGAATTTTGAATTCAAACCATACATATAAACTACTTTTAATTTTTATTTTTTTCAAATGTAGAATAATACACATGTAAATATCCTAATAGGTGTTATAATTAATAAAAAAATAGATGAAATTTGATCATGATGATTCAGCAATTTATTAGTAATTCTCAACGTGGTCACAATACAACTAAATTGGTAGACACATTCTTAGATTTTTTTTTTTTTAAAATGTCGTACTATTGATTAAAAAGTAAAATGTTTGGAGTATCCAAGGGACAAGGGGTAATTGTGGTCGGTGATAACAATTGCTCATCTTGCAAGCATTATTGCACATGGGCTGTTACACATATAAGCCATGGACCATATCATCTCTAACAAGAAATTCTCCTCTCTTGTTTTTCTTTTGCAGGTTTCTCACTTGCTTCACAGGCTAGTTATTTGGATTTCGATGGACAGTGATTTTTTGTGGTAATAAAAATAAAAATGAATTTAATGGTTGAATTATAAAGAAAATAAAGACACTTGGTACTAACTGTTGAAACCCCTAAAAATTAAGAGAAAAAAAATATATAAAACAAAAGGTTTTTGATTATTTATTGATTCTACTAATTAGGTGTACAATTCATTTTATAGACTAAAAACCAATTAATAATCCTAACCAATTAACAAACCTCAACAACTACTTAATCTAATTCCTTATTCAATGGTTATTCTAATTGTCTTTAATAGACTAAAAATACAAAAACTTAACCAATTAATAATCCTAAGCAACTAACAAACTTCAACAACTACTTAATTATCTAATTCTTTATTCAAATGTTATTCTAATTCTAACTCTTATTCGTATCATTACCAAACTCTTCAAATGAACGTTATTCTCAAGATTCAAGTGATTGCCTCGTTAATTAGGAAGCTCGTCATCAACACCATTAACTAATATCATGAAATCCAATGACATTAAACTATTGTCATAGCTAATATCATGAACTTAAGGCATTCATCACGTTTATATTTCGCACAACCCATTAACGTAGTTTCTTCAGATGTTGTCTTGGCAATGAGATCACACCCAGCAATTTTCAGGGATTGAAGAACTTCGGTGAATCCAAGTCCTTCAGCCAAATGAATGGGGCGTAACTCTGTTCTTGAAGTTGTTTTCACTAGAAATTCTACATCATCACCACACTTTAACAACACCTGTACTGCTTTTGCATTGTTACATAGGATTGCATGGTGGATGAGAGTTTTCCCGTACTGAGGGTCCATCTTCCCGGATTTTACGCATCCATTAATCATCGAGTTCCATGAATATAAGACCCTATCAGGCATTTCATCAAACAATTCCCAGGCCACGTTAAGCCCCTCTTCTGATTGTGCATAGCCACTAATCATCGAATTCCAAAATATCAAATTCTTCTCCTCCATTGGTATAAAATCAAACAACTCTCGTACCAATTCAATAAACCCATGTGTAAAATACCCATCATCAAATATGGCAGATTCTTGAATCAAAATATTGTTAATCAAAAAGTTGCCATCAGACTCTGATTTCTGCATCTGCCTTGCATGCCCCATTGCAAAACAAAACAGGGCCTGAATCTCAATCGGGTACCCATATATTCCCATACTTCTGTTAATCCTGTTGCGCCCAATTGCATACAAAAGTGTAAGAAATTGTCGAAACCATCGAAGAGGCAAAGGTTGAGTTTCAACTTTTTTCCTTCCTACACATCAGGAAGTTCTGCCAGTGTATAATCACACGTGCACTTGGTATATGAGCTTAGCTGTATAATCCACCATAATCTTCCATCAACAGGTGCCACTCTTCCTACTGCACTACCACCCAAATCTGCAACCAAGGATTTTGCAAAAACTTGATTGTAATCACTGATTCAGCACAACCTTCTTTCTCCGGAGAACCTGAGGATTTCTCTGTTTTTGTGGACTCTGTATCAGGGATTGAAGTGACTTTCTGTGTAAGATTGAGCAAAGAATTTGCCGCACAACTTCATCGGCGGATTTCTCATTCTTTTTCATAATAGGTTGTTCTTGTGCCATCTCTTTAGTATAAGCCTAATTTTCTTCTTGTTGAGATGATAAAGAGAGAGTAGAGAGAAAATCTTGCTTCTCCTGGACACTTGAAAAACCTAAGACAAGCTGCACCACTTTTTATTGTTGTTGTAAGAGTATAGGATCGTGGTTATCAAACCCTTAAAAAAGATGGGAGATTGAAAGAGAGAAAATACAGCATACAAAATAAAAGATTCTTGATTATTCATTAATTCTACTGATTGGGTGTACACTGTTTTTTATAGGTTAACAATATAAAGATTTAACCAACTAACAAACTTCAACAACTACATAACAAACTTAAACGATTCCTAACTACCTAATTCCTTATTCAATTGCTATTCTAATTCTAACTCTAACTCTAACTCTTATTCGTATCATCACATCCTCAGTTCCAAGGAGAAAACTTGGACAATAACAAGAAAATTTGCATTCAGAATAGAAAACCTAATCAACAACCATTTCATTATGATCACATTGAAAATATACCTGGGTGCCACGAAGGACAGCAAGGATGCACTAAACAAGGTACTCGTGCTCGTCACTTCCATCCTCCAACAAGGGGTGATCGTATTACAGAAGTTCAGAGTACTACAAGAACATTTCCAAGTTCAAACTAGAAGAAGATGTTGAGGTTTGACCTTCCAAGATTTGATGGTAATGATCCTTCTGGTTAGTCTTTTAAAGTTGAGCAATTTTTTACGTATCATGCCACTCCTATAGATCAAAGATTGATGATTTCTTCTTTTTCATTTGGATGGGGTTGCATTGTCCTGGTTTCAATGGGAAAACTCTAATGGTTTTATTAATTCTTGGTATGATTTCTTGGACAAAATCAGGCAAAGGTTTGGTCCTTCTAATGTATGAGTGCCTTAGCCAAACTTCAACAAAATTCTTAATGTTCAAGAATACTAGGCCCAATTTGAATCCTTATCTACCAACATTACTAGCCTTCAAGAACCACTTATCATTAGCCTTTTTATCTCTAGATTGAAACTAGAATTGAAGAGAGAATTATTAGTAATCCAACCAAATTCTTTGTTGCAAGCCACGTCTTTGGCAAAGATTTATGAGGCTTGATTACGCTCAAACTAATACGCGGTTATTGTGTATAGTTAAGGTGTCGATCCCACGAGGAAAAGCGAACTACAAAGAAAAGTGTAAACCTTAACACAAACAATAAGATTAAGTGAGAGAATCAGAGTTTTGATAGTAGAGTAGTATGAGAAAATTGTGTAAATATAACGAAGACTATAATGGAGAAACAACAAGGTTCCGGGAATCCTCCCTAGGTTCGTTGCTTTATTCCAATCTTGATTCAATTGTTTTATCTCGATTGCAAGTTTCACATCCCAAATAGGCAATCGGCAAATATTCAATTAAAGCATATGTAAACCCTAATGTAATTGATATGAATTACTCTTTACTTTCTATTTAAGCACACATGACCTATCCTATAGATTTATCAAGAAACGACAATATATCTTAATGACAATATCGCAGTAATGGACAAACCTAAAAGATAAATCTACCGGACTCAATCATATCCAATAATCTTGACATAAGAAGAGCATGACTAAACTTATATCGAGGAGAAAGATACAATCACCGGATTAAGAGAAAATCTTCTAATTAAATGAAAGAGTAAATCATGACAATGTTTTGACAATAAATCCAAACTACAACTGAATCAATAATGGAAAATAAGAACAACTATACCTAGAGATTCATTATTCGCCTTGCTTGGAGATTAGTTAGCTATGAGGCTCATTCTTGAACACTTTGATGGAGGAGAATATAGCAGTCATCTTGTGTTTTCCAGCCTTAATGATGTCTCCCTCCTCAAACCCTAAGTGATCTATTTATACTACAAAGGTCCAAGGGTGTTTTGGGTCTAAACAATCAACTAAAACCCTAATTAGGAAAACAGGGGTTCGTGTGCGCGGCGCGACTCTCACTTACTCGCGGTTCGACTTGGTATGGTCTTTGGTTAGGTGAGCTTCTGCCCTGCCTGGTCTAGGTAGCTGCTCAACCTGGTGCTGATGTTTGTGGAGGCTCTAGGCCCGGCGGCCTTGCCTGGTCCAGGCCGTGGCTCTCACTGATGGCTTCCTTGCTCTTTTGGGCTTTGTTCTGGAGGCCGAGGCTTAGACTTCTTCAAGACGCAGCGCTCACACTTAAGACTTGGTTTCTCTTTATTTTGTCCTTCGGCAACCATGCCCTCACTCGAATGTGCATCGAAGCATCGTGCTTTAAGCTATGATAGCTTTCTATCTCTTTTGAACTCAAAGTACCTGAAAATGCACCGAAATAAGTCAATGATCCAAAAATATCACTTTAGAGTTATAAAGGTATAAAAGTGTAATTCAAACCTCGATCAACCCTAAAATGCTAACAAATAAGTACTGTTAAGATTCATTCTATGACTCTTATCATAACCCCCAACTAGCTTATTGCTAGTCCCTAGCAATTCAAGTGAAAACAAGACAAAAAGAAATGAATTCTATGGTAGGAATCGAAACAAAGTAAAGCAATGTTAGCGTTAAACCAAGACTAATTCACCTTTTGTCTCAAAAATTGTACATAACACACAGATAATATAATCATTAAATATCACCCAAGTCTAAAAGTAATCAAAACATCAATCTTCAAATTGTTATCGACTCTTAACATCCATCTTACCACAATCCATTAATCCGAACACCCGGATGATTTTATGCATAACATTCATGAATACAAGTCTTGGCCTTTAAAAATATATTACTTTGCGTGACATCAATCACAAAAACAAGCTCCATAGGCTCACTTTTCAAATCACTCTCCACTATTGTAGAAAAATTACACCAACTTGGATCAATAGGTCTTTAATAAGCTTGTAGCGTTAGGCTAAGGTAAAGGTTAAGAAAGAACAGGAAGGATTCAACAAATAAAAAAACTTAATCTCTTAGTTTTAAACACAACCATTTTAAGCACTGGATAACCTTACTTCAATACCTAACTCTTTCAACCATTTTTCGAGCATTTCTCTCAATAAGTCACCACTTTTTTTTTTCTTTTCTTCTTTCTTTGCCATAATTTACTTTTTTTTTTTAATTTCGGCATAAGACCATTCACCTCCTTTTTCATTCTTTTCTTTTCTTTTCTTTTCTTTTCCACAACCCCCAACTTATCTCCTTTAATATACTTAGGTTATGGTAGTAATATTTTTTGATATTTCCATCCTTACTCCTCTTAAGTGCTTCTCAACAAATGTGTATAACTAAGTTTTTTTAAAAGAAAGTTAAGGATAAAATATTTTTAGGCTCATAAAGGTAAATAAATGGGTTATCAAAAGATACAAGGCTCAAATTCTTTTTCAAGAAAAATGCTCAAACAGGTGACTAGCGATAGATATAGGAATTCGCCTCAAGTGATTATCAAATAAGTTCTAGAGCTTGTTGAGACCGCAAAAATATTCATAAAACAATCGCACATAAAACTTCTCTAAATGTTTTAGACTAATCATGCAATCTTACCGCAAACCAGAGTCTCAAACCAAATGAAGATTGACACTTAAATTATTCTCAAACCGAAGCAAGATTTAACTTCTTCTAAATGCTGTATGTTATCTCAATTAAGCTTATATCATTGACAAGTGAATTAACTCAAAGGCTTAACACAAATAATGCTAAAAACAAACAAAAAAAGAAAATGACACCAAGCAGTTCAATGAAAAAAAAGAAATACGTTTCCTCCACCCCCAACTTAAAAATAGCATTGACCTCAATATGAAAGAAAAAGTGCACAGAAGCTGAAAATTGTGCACCACCCTTTGAACTGCAGGCCGTGCTTCTTGTTGAAATTTTGATCTATAACATAGAACAAAACAAACAAAGAGAAAGCAACTGCGATGTAACATTAAGATTCCCACCGTATGTTAGATTAACGCATAAAATCTAAATAAATAACTAAAAACGAAAATAAAGTACAAAAAATAAAATAACGAAAAGAAAAACACAATAAATGTTAGTACAGTTATCCAATAATAATAAAAATAAATAAAAATAAACAAACAAGATAGAACTCAAAACTAATCCTCTAAGTCTTCATCATCTTCTTCATTCTCTGCAGTCTCTTCACCTTCCTCTGGAGTTGGATCAAAAGATGAACCCAGATAGGGTGGCAAGGTGGGAAAGTGATCCATGTCACAACCAGTAGCGGAGGCAAGGTGTTGGTACATCTGACCAAAAGAAGAGTACACCCCCGCTTGATAATCTGCTTGCTTAGCCAAGAATCGTTCATGACGATCAAACCTATCATGTAAAAGTTTCTGATACTCGTCAAAATGAATCTCTAAAAGCTCAAGGCGCTCTGCAACAGTGAAATTCCCAGGGGGAGGAGGGGTTGCAATCGATGCTCTCTCTCCTAGAGCAGGCGGCTTTGAGGCTTTAATCAGATTGAGCATGCCATCATCGATGGGCTTCTTTGGTTGTTGGGCTTCCTCATCAAGACTGTGCTGGACTCAAGCTCAGATGCATAATTGGGTAATTAAGGAAGAGAAGTACAATCTAAGCTTTTTTTGCACAGTGTGTATGATAGAATTAAATATGATCTGGCCCATATCAATAGTCATGCCCATCAAAATGACATAAATCAGAACAGCTCTCTCAACAGTAAGGTCACTATAGTGCGTGGCAGGTATCAATCTCTGACATACACAATATTGCCAAGCTCGAGCATTGATAGTCAGAGAAGTATCGGGCAAGGTTATAGGGGTATCACCCTTCATTTTCCATGTAGTGCCCGAAATACAGAGAGTATTGCAAATCTCTTCATAATTAATATTAGACGCATATGCAATATACTCACTGTTTACTATGTCAGGTAGCCCATAAAATCTATTGATAGATGTGCTGCTAAAAGAAACTGTTTTTCCTCTCACCCTCACCTTACCATTCCTATGTTCTTCTGCGTTAGCATAGAATTCTCTAACCACATTTGTGAGAGAATGAAATGGTTGTCTAGCAAATGTACCCCAATGCCTATCAATAATCATTCTAAATAAGGTTGGGTTCCCCCTCTCTGTGATATTGAATCTTCTCTCAGGAATGAGTTTTCTAATGTGCATCATCCTAACATATCTCTCACTAGCCTCAAAACTAAAAAATTTGCTCTCATCATACTCTTGAGGTTGTTTCCCCCTTGGTCTCTTGGTTTTAGGGGCCATTTGAATCAAATGTATAGAACAATAGAACTAATTCAAAATCAACCACCCAAAAAGCACAAATGAACAATAAAGAGAAGAAATTGGTCTTACTTGATGCCCAAAGTTTGAGAGAAGAAAGAGTACCCACCAACTTGAAGTTTTCTTGATGAACCTAAAATCCTCTTAGTACCAAGCTTTTTGGAGAAATTTCCAACCAAATCTGCAATATTAATGTTCAATCCTTCAAGAAATGATGTTAGAATCAAGAAATTTTTAGCAAAAGTGAGTGGGTAAGTGAGGGTTTGGAGAGAGGATGAGAGATAAATGTGTGTACTGTGTTTTTGAAAAAGAGAAATAAAGAAAGTGGTTGCAAAAAGGGGTTTATAAAGTGCAGATTTGGGTTTAGGTTGCTGGACACGAGCTGGCGCTGCGGCGTGGGCTTAGGTGCATCGCGGCTCGAAAGATGGGCGTGTGGTGTACATGCTGTGCGCTACAGTGCGTAAGTTGTTGGGGTGCGGCGTGGGTTGATATGTGACATGGGCCTGGTGCTGTGGGGTGAGGCGTGCTGTGGGCTGGGCTTAGGCGCACCGGCTGCTGGGCTGGTGAAAAAAACTTGTTTGTGTGCCAAGTAAAATTATAAAATTAGCAAAATAAAATTAATAAAAATAAATATTAAACTAAAAATTAGATTAAATCAAACTAGAAAAAGAACTAAAAATTAAAATTGAAATAAACTTAATTAAAAACAAAACAAACAAACAAAACAAAACAAAACAAAACAAAAATAAATAAAAACATGCATGTGTGGTGTGGTCAAGGTGAATAGACCGGATCCATAAATGGAATGTCTTCCACTTTTGGATCTTGCCTATCAATTAAGATTTTAAGGCTTTGATCATTTACTTTAAAGATCCGACCATCTCTAGTATCCTCAATTTCTACCGCCCCATTTACAAAAGGACCGGTCCACCTTGACCGAAGTTTTCCTGGATGCTTATAAAGTCTAGAATCGTATAAGAACACCTGATCATTAGGTTTAAATGTTTTCTTCAAAATATTTTTATCATGAAACACTTTCATTTTAGCTTTATAGATTTTAGAGTTCTCATAAGCATCATTTCTCAACTCCTCTAACTTGATCAACTGAAATTTCCTAAGCTTACCCATTTCTCCTATGTCAAAATTGAAAGATTTAATGGCCCAATAAGCTCGAAGCTCGAGCTCCACAGGTAAGTGGCAAGACTTTCCAAAAACAAGCCTATAAGGTGACATACCTAAAGGAGTTTTGAAAGCTGTACGGTAAGCCCAAAGCGCATCAACTAGTCTCAAAGACCAATCCTTGCGATCCGGGTTGACTGTTTTTTCTAAAATTTGCTTAATCTCCCTGTTTGCAAGTTCTACTTGTCCACTTGTCTGAGGGTGGTAGGCAGTAGAGATCTTATGTAGCACCCCATATTTTCTCATCAAAGCTTCAAAAGAACGGTTGCAAAAATGCGTATCTCGATCACTAATTATAGCACGTGGTGTACCAAATTGAGATAACACATTTTTTTTGAGAAATTTAATTACCGTTCTATTATCATTGCTCCGGCAAGCTGCTGCCTCTACCCATTTTGACACATAATCTATTGCCACAATGATATACTGGTATCTGAAGGAAGAAGGAAATTGTCCCATAAAATCAATGCCCCAACAATCAAAGATTTCAATCACTAAAATTGGGTTTAAGAGCATTATATTACGACGAGACACAGCTCCTAACTTCTGACACTTTTCACATGAGCGACAATAGACATTTGCATCCTTAAACAAGGTGGGCCAATAAAAACCACACTGCAAAATTTTTGCAGCCATTTTTTTCATTGAAAAGTGGCCCCCACACTTGGGAGTGACAAAATTCCAAGACACTGGCAATCTCTTCATTAGGGATGCAACGCCTTAAAATTTGGTCAGCGCAGTACTTGAAAAGACAGGAGTCATCCCAATAATAATTACGTACCTCAGTCAAGAACTTCCTCTTGTTTTGAGTGCTCCAATCCATTGGTATCTCACCAGTAGCGAAATAATTCACGATATGAGCAAACCATGGTAGAGAAGTAACAGAGAGTAAATGCTCATCGGGAAAATCATCATTGATTGGCATGTCGTCAGAGGTGTCTTCAAATGTGAGCCTTGATAGATGGTCAGCCACTATATTCTCTACTCCTTTCTTGTCTTTGATGGTGATATCAAATTCTTGCAAGAGTAGGATCCACCGTATTAGTCATGCCTTAGTATCCTTCTTTGTAAGAAGGTACTTGAGGGCTATATGATCTGTGAAAATAAGAGTAGAAGAACCAATTAAATAAGCACGAAATTTGTCCAAAGTAAGTACTACAGTTACCAATTCTTTTTCAGTGGTGGAGTAATTCATTTGAGCACTATTTAGAGTTTTACTAGCATAGTAAATGACAAAAGGTTTTCCCTCCCTTCGCTGTCCAAGAACAGTACCTACAGCATAGTCACTAGCATCACACATGATTTCTAAAGGTAAAGTCCAATCAGGTGACTGCATTATGGGTGCTGAAGTGAGCTTGCCAATCAGCATTTTAAAGGCCTCTTGGAAAGCTTGTGTCCACTCGAATGGGGCATCTTTAACTAGGAGGGCACATAGTGGTCTAGATATGTTGGAAAAGTTTTGTATGAACCTCCGATAAAAACCAGCATGACCAAGAAAAGATCTTATATCCTTTACTGTCTTAGGTGTAGGCAACTTAGAGATTAATTCAATCTTAGATTGATCAACCTCTATCCCCTTAGAAGAAACAATATGCCCTAAGACAATACCCGAAGGTACCATGAAATGACATTTTTCCCAATTTAAGACTAATTCTTTCTCCCCATAACGAATCAACACTCTTTCTAAATTCAATAAGCATGCATAAAATGAAGATCCAAAAAGAGTTAAGTCATCCATAAAAACCTCCATGCAATTTTCAACCATGTCACTAAAAATGCTCATCATATAATGTTGAAAAGTAGCAGGTGCATTACACAATCCAAATGGCATTCTACGAAAAGTATAAGTGCTAAAAGGACAAGTGAAAGTGGTTTTATCTTGGTCTTTTAATACAATTTCAATTTGATAATAACCAGAATAACCATCCAAGAAACAATAAAAATGATGACCAGCTACACACTCAAGAATTTGATAGATAAAAGGGAATGGGAAATGGTCTTTCCAAGTGGCAACATTTAATTTTCTATAATCAATGCACATTTGCAACCCAGTCACAAGTTTTGTAGGGACTAACTCTCCTAGGTCATTCTTTACCACAGTGACACCGGACTTTTTAGGAACGACTTGTGTAGGGCTTACCCATTTACTATCAGCTATGGGATATATAATTCCCGCATCTAATAGTTTCAACACTTCATTTTTCACTACTTCTTTCATAGTGGGGTTAAGCCTACTTTGAGGGTATCTACGAGGACTAGTTCCTTCATCCAAATTTATCTTATGAGAATAGATCAGGAGACTAATACCTTTTAAATCAGCCATACTCTAACCTAAGGCTGATTTATGTTTATTTAAGGTCTGAATTAATTGCTCACCTTGAGACTCAGATAATTCAGATGAGATAATAACAAGAAAAGTATCACCTGGACCGAGGAAGACATGCTTCAAACCCTTAGGTAGTGGCTTTAATTCAACTTTGAGTGTTTCCACACTTGAGGGGGTTTGTTTCTCGCTTCTTTCAGGTAACTCTTCAAACTTCGATTGCCATGCTCGAGTGCCATAATCCTGAGATTTATCAAAAACAGCACAAATATCAATTATATCAAATTTATCATTAATAGAATCAAACTCAGAATTAACAAGAAAATACTCAAGAGGATCAAAATTATGAGCTATAGAAACTCCCCTATCGATGAGTGACTTGATCATGTATAATTGGTGGTTCTCATCCTCATCTTCGGGCTGTTTTGCAACATTGAAAATGTTCACATTGAGGGTTATATTTCCAAATGACAGCTTCATGAGTCCATTCCTACAATTAATTAGAGCATTTGCAGTAGCAAGGAAAGGTCTA
Source organism: Bretschneidera sinensis (assembly GCA_023935145.1). NCBI lineage: Eukaryota > Viridiplantae > Streptophyta > Magnoliopsida > Brassicales > Akaniaceae > Bretschneidera > Bretschneidera sinensis. The sequence continues at coordinate 102,871,303 of CM043699.1, forward strand.
CCCAAAATCAAAGGAATTTTAGAGTTAGTGTCAACAACAGAAGTAGTATTAAGGATTAGGAAATCAACAGGATAATAAAATTTATCAATTTGAATTAGAACATCCTCTACCACACCCCGGGGTACTTTGACTGAACGGTTAGCCAATTGCAATACCACAGCGGTTGGTTTGATTTCTCCCAAACCCAGCTGCAAATAAATAGAAAATGGCATCAGATTTACACTAGCTCCTAAATCTAGCAATGCATGTCCAACCTCATGGTTTCCAATGCTACATGCAATGGTTGGACAACCAGGGTCCTTGTATTTGGGGGGAATCCTTTTCTCAATTAAAGCACTAACTTGCTCTGTTAGGAATGTTGTTTTCTTTACATGGTGCTTCCTCTTAATCGTACACCAATATTTGAGAACTTTTGGATAAGTAGGAACTTGTTTAATCATATGCAAAAGATGGAGATTAAGTTTTACTTGCCTTAGGTTCTCTAGGATTTCATTATTTAGGTCCAGATTTTTCTTATTTGATTTTAAGGCTTGATGGAATGGTGCCTTAACAGGGCTCTTAGTAACCTCAGTGTCCTTGGGCAGCTCGGCATTACTACTACTTTGACCGTTTTCCACATCCTCTGATTTATTCGTTGTTGGGATGTGTAATGACTTACCACTTCTTGTCACAATGGCATTCATATCTTTCAGATTTACTTGTGCCATGTGTTGACCATGAGGTGTGGACTGAGCTTGAGAATGGAACTTACCTCGCTCAGTCACACTCAAGGAGCCCATTAATTTGGACACTTGGCTCTTTATTCTCTTCCACAACCTGTGTGATTAATGCTTCACACATTTGGTTTGTCTTACCCTATGCCTCAATGAAAACATGTAAGGTGTCTTCTAAAGAAGTCCTAGAGGATGAGGGTGCATGATATGGTGCAGGGTATGATCTAGAGGGTTGTGCAAGCTACTGGTTTTTTAGACTTCTAGTTGAAGTTAGGGTGATTGTGTCATCCCGGATTATAGGTGTTAGAGAAGGGTGCAAGAGGATTTTTGTACATGCCTAAGGCATTACATTGTTCTTCATACAACCCTCTCCTATCAACAAATGTGGGGCATTCTTGAGCGGGATAGCCTACCTCACCACACACAAAACATGGTTATAAAGATTTGGCATAATTAGCCATATGTGTTGGTTTTGAGCCCTTAGTCTTTAATACATCTAACTCCCTAGTGAGCACATCGACCTTAGTTTTTAGGTTATTTTCTTCCCTAAGATGGTATATTCCACCACCACTTGGGTTTCCTACAGGTCGTGACCTATTTGTGCTTTCAGTAGCACTAGGTCCAGTCCAAGTGTGAGCTTTTTCAGCAAGCTCATTGAGGTACTCTATGGCCTCATCGGGATTTTTTTATAAAAATTCACCATTGCACATCATCTCTACAAATTGGCGCTCTCTATATGTAAGTCCTTCATAAAAATAGCTCACTAAACGCCAATTCTCATATCCATGGTGAGGACACACACTTAACAGCTCTCTCCCAAGACTGATACAAAGTCTCACTATCCTTTTGTGCAAAGGTAGAGATTTGCCTTTTTAAAGCATTGGTTTTATGTTGAGGGAAGTATTTATTAAAGAAGACCTGGGTCATCTCATTCCATGACCCAATAGATCGTGATCTCAGCGAGTATAGCCAACTCTTAGCTTTATCTTTCAAAGCGAAAGGAAAAAACTTGAGTCTCACGATGTCATCAGTTGCATCTTGACTATGGAAAGTCCCAACTACTTCCTCAAACTCCCTAATGTGCACATATAGGTTTTCATTTTCCAAGCCATGAAATGTGGGGAGTAATTGTATCATCCCTGTTCTAAAATCTTGATGGCGAGTATTGGCTGGAAACATTATGCATGATGGTGTGGCTGTTCGGCTAGGATGCAAGTAATCCTTAAGTGTCCTAGCAACATTCTCATTGGGGTTATCAGTCATGTTAACAAAATCCTCTAAGTTCTCGTTTGGAGATGCACTATGGTTTGATCTAGGCGAGGTTTCACTAACGGACATGGAAAGAGAGGGTAACTCAAATTCAGGTCCTCTAACGAATCTACCTCACGAATCTCTCGGTCTAACATACACCAAATGAGTTAAAGGGAAAATAAATAAAAGAAAATAATAAAAGAAAATAAAAAAATCAAAACTTAGAGAAAGGAACAATATGACCGTCTTGTCTCAAAGTTGACAATCGTCCTTGTATGTAAGCGTGTTTCCCCAGCAACGGCTCCAAAATTTGATTATGCTCAAACTAATACGCGGTTATTGTGTATAGTTGAGGTGTCGATCCCACGAGGAAAAGCGAAGTACAAAGAAAAGTGTAAACCTTAACACAAACGATAAGATCAAGTGAGAGAATCAGAGTTTTGATAGTATAGTAGTATAAAAATATTGTGTAAATATAACAAAGACTATAACGGAGAAACAACAAGGTTCCGAGAATCTTCCCTAGGTTCGTTGCCTTATTCCAATCTTGATTCAATTGTTTTATCTCGATTGCAAGTTTCACATCCTAAACAGGCAATCAACAAATATTGAATTAAAGCACATGTAAACCCTAATGTAATTGATATGAATTACTCTTTACTTTCGATTTAAGCACACATGACCTATCCTATAGATTTATCAAGAAATGACAATATATCTTAATGACAATATCACAGTAATGGACAAACCTAAAAGTTAAATCTATCAGACTCAATCATATCCAATAATCTTGACATAAGAAGAGCATGACTAAACTTATATCGAGGAGAAAGATACAATCACCGGATTAAGAGAAAATCTTCTAATTAAATGAAAGAGTAAATCATGACAATGTTTTGACAATAAATCCAAACTACAACTGAATCAATAATGGAAAATAAGAACAACTATACCTAGAGATTCATTATTCGCCTTGCTTGGAGATTAGTTAGCTATGGGGCTCATTCTTGAACACTTTGATGGAGGAGAATATAGCAGTCATCTTGTGTTTTCCAGCCTTAATGATGTCTCCCTCCTCAAACCCTAAGTGATCTATTTATACTACAAAGGTCCAAGGGTGTTTTGGGTCTAAACAATCAACTAAAACCCTAATTAGGAAAACAGGGGTTCGTGTGCGCGGCGCGACTCTCACTTACTCGTGCCGCGGCCCTGCCTGGTCCAGGCTGTGGCTTAGCTTGGTACTGATGCTTGTGGAGGCTCTGGGCGCCGCGGCTCTCACTGATGGCTTCCTTGCTCTTTTGGGCTTAGTTCTGGAGGCCGAGGCTTAGACTTCTTCAAGCTGCAACGCCTACACTTAAGACTTGGTTTCTCTTCATTTTGTCCTTCCGCAACCATTCCCTCACTCGAATGTGCATCGAAGTATCGTGCTTCAAGCTATGATAACTTTCCATCTCTTTTGAACTCAAAGTACCTGAAAATGCACTGAAATAAGTCAATGATCCAAGAATATCACTTTAGAGTTATTAAGGTATAAAAGTGTAATTCAAACCTCGATCAACCCTAAAATACTAACAAATAAGTACTGTTAAGATGCATTTTATGACTCTCATCAAGGCTAAATATTCATAGTTAAATAAAATGTGGAGACCAACTAGTTATCAAGGTCCTAAACCATTAATAGGTAATGGCCTACTGCCAACATCTAGTTTACAACCTGTGAAACCAGCTCCTACAGTCAACCTTTCACCATTACCCATAAAGAAGTTAACTCCAACAGAAATGAAGATTAAAAGGGATAAAGGCCTTTGTTACAACTGTGATGAAAAGTTTTATCCGGGATATAAATGTAAAAGTCATTTTTTTAGTATTAATGGCTGAAGAAGATCCAACAGTTGAAGGGGAAGATTACCCGAATGAACATTTGCTAGAGGATCAGTCCATTGAACTCTCTTAAATCAGTTTACATGCCCTAGCTGGTCAGTCCATTCCAAGTACAATCAAGATATATGGCGTATGGAAGAATCATTGAATAAAATTAATTGATAGTGGCAGCACATACAACTTTTTGCAGGAGAGTGGTTACTAAGTTAGGATGGACAGTTCCACCATGCAAATCTTTTAAGGTTCTGATAGGGAATGGAGAATTTCTCACATGCTCTAAATGGTGTAAGAATGTCTCATTATATTTGCAAGGCCAGTTATTCTCTTGCGATTTTTTTGTCTTACCTATAGAAAGGACTGATGTAGTCTTGCAGATATAGTGGTTGGAGCTATTAGGGCCTATCAACACTAACTACAAGAAACAATCGATGGCATTTATTTGGCAAGATCTGCAAATACACTTGAGTGGAGATTCTCAATGGTCTCCTCAGTACATAAGCCTGAAACATTTGAAGAAATTGGCTGACTAAAAAGTACTTTCTTTTTATTATCATCTATATGCATATGTTGTACTTGATAGTAAGCAAGATATACCTGATGAAATATAAAAGGTCTTACAGTAATATAAGTTTGTATTTGCTGAACCTACAACATTACCTTCAACAAGAGATTGTGACCATCAAATCCATCTACTTTCTAATTCCAAACCAGTAAATATCAATCCTTACAAATTCCCTAACTTCCAAAAAAATAAGATTAAAAAATTGGTCTAGGAAATGTTACAATCTGGAGTCATAAGGCCAAGTAATAGTCCTTTCTCCTCTCCTATCTTACTTGTTAAAAAAAATATATGGTTCATGAAGATTTTGTATAGATTACAAAGCTCTCAACTTTATCACCATTAAAGATAAATTTCCCATCCCCACTATTGATGAACTATTAGATGAGCTACATGGTGCTTTTGTGTTTTCTAAACTGGACCTCAGATCAGGGTGACCTCTAATGACATTCAAAAAACTTCATTTCAAACCCATGAAGGGCATTACGAGTTTGTAGTCATTCCATTTGATCTTACTAATGTCCCCTCTACTTTTCAAGTTGTAATGAATACCATTTTTAAGCCTTATCTTAGAAAGTTTGTTATTGTATTCTTTAATGATATTCTGGTTTACAGCAGTTGCTTAACAGACCATGTTTATCACTTAAACATAGTTCTGCAATGTCTCTCTTATAATCAATTATTTGCCAAGTTAAAAAAATGAAATTTTAAATGGCCAAACCGAAGTCCTCAACAGATGTTTAGAACAATACTTAAGAGCCTTCACACAGGACAAGCCTCACACTTGGTCCAACTCCTACCTTGGGCAAAATTTTCTTACAACACTTCTCATCATTCTACTATTAAAATGACACCTTTTTTAGGCTCTTTGTAGAAGGCCTCCATCTGTGTTTTCCAAATATTTACCAGGGTCTTCAAATATTTAAGCTGTTGATCAAGAGATGAATTATTGCAAACTCTAAGATCTCACATCTTGCAAGCACAATCTAGAATGAAGACATTAGCTGATACTAAAAGAACAAATAAGGTTCTGACAGTTGGTAGAATGGTTTTGGTTAAATTATAACCCTATAGACAACAATCAGTGGCCTTAAGGGTAAACCAAAAGTTAACTAAGAGGTACTATAGTCCTTTTAAGATTTTGGAAAGAATTGGCTCAGTAGCTTACAAGCTCCAACTTTCTGATAATAACCAAATTCATAATATGTTTCATATATCCCTTCTCAAGCCATATTTTGGATCATCTCCAGTACAAAGGTCTTCTATTACCTGAATATAGCATTGACAACAAATATATACTCAAACCACTTGCCATTCTAAATTCTATAACAGCCTAGATAAATGGTAAGTTGACTTCCCAACTAATGGTTCAGTGGAAGGCTTACTTCCATAAAGCACTTCCTGGGAGGACTTACAACACACACAGGCATTATTTCCTTAGTAGAACCTTGAGGACAAGGTTCTTGCTGAAGGGATGAACAATAATAGCTTAGAAAACAAAACACCAGCTAAGGATCAACCAAGGCAGAGAACAAGCAAGAGGAAATAGGTACCTTCCATATGGGTAAATGATTATACAAGATAAGGAACTACACAAACTAGCTAAGAGGGAGCAAAGGAAAGAGCATGCAGTTAATTCAGTTAGTTCTGTAATCAAATCTGTTTTTCTGTTACTTGTTTGTTATGTTTATTACCTGTTTGTTAAAAGAGTTAACTAACTCGAGTTCACAAGATTAGCTTATAAATACTTGTAATAACTCATTCTATAATCATGGAATATATGAAAATTCAATTTCCTCTCATTCTTTCTTCTCAAATTCTTCCTCTCTCTTCCTATATTTCTTCTAGAGTTTGTCTTGAACTTATCAAGACCCTATAATCTGTAACATAATGTCAATAAAGGAATCTTCGAAGCATTGATTCTTTCTCTCATATTTATGTTAGGTCAATTCAATAATTTTTACATTAACCCCATATAAATGTAAGAGGAAAGAACAATACTCTTGGAGGATTGAATAAATTCTCAAAAAATTATTTGTTTGATAACTTTTGTCCTATCTATTATAGTTTCGATTTAGGGTTCTGTTGTAGTTTGGATTTAGGGTTTATACAGTGAGGAAGAAAAGAGACTGAGAGTATCACTCGTACCACTTTCAATCCACCTTTTCTTTTTCTCCAAGTTTTCTTTAAACTATAGTAGGCACAATATGTATTGTCATTCCAAGCAAGCTTTAGGACTGAGATGGAACTTTCCATTAAATTCTCCAAAATCAAATGAATTTCATATTGCCAAGTACCACAACAAGTTCTAGCAACATTAGCTTTCAAAAGCATATGTTTCCATATTAAGCTAGAGAAGGGAAATAAGAAGTAGAGATGATCTCTTGATTCTTCTTAGTTGTTGTACGTAATGGAGACATGCGATATTAATCTGAAATTACCACATTTGGCTTGTCTGGATTTTGTTTACAACCTGTTTAAAACTGCTAACCTAGTGATAAAACTATGCTTAAGTATTGCATTAGTAAATCAGACTTAAGAGTTCCAATCTACTTTGGCTTTCCCTAATTTTAAAGCATTCAAAGTTATTTACACTTTGTTTAGAAGAAATGAATTCTATAATTTTTACAAAAACCATTTCGAATTTTATAGTTGTCATTTTTTAAAGAAAAAAAATCTTTGGAATTCATTTAGAAATGAATTCACTATGGAATTAAGTTGATTTATTGCAAATTCCATCAAAATTGATAGAATTTACAAATGAATTCTACAAAATAAAGAGTAAAACGCTATGTTTAACAAAATACTATTTTTCTTTCTCTCTTTCCCTCCCTCTGCCTCCTTTTTCCATTTTTTTCTACTCTTTTTAATTTTTCATATGTTTTAATATATAAAAATTTAAATGAATTCTATTATTTAAAATAAAAAATGAAATATAAAAATCTATTTTAATTTATTTTTAATCAATTTTATTTTCAATTTATTTAAAAATAAAATGAAACCCATTTTATATTATTCGAAACAGACCCTTTTGAAGAGTGAAAATTACCGTAAAGAGAAAAGCCGAATGATTCCATCAAGACTGGACTGGTTAGATGTGATGGTTTCACATAATAGAGAGCTTGAATCTCTACCGTATCCTCTGATCTTGAAACTATATGTTGCATTTTTCAATTGTTAGATCTTATAAAGGATAAATTATTGCAAGGACCTGGCCCACAATGAGCCCACATATAGAATAATGTGGATCCCACTGTGGAACCTATATAATACTTCGTGTGGGCTCACCATGAGCTGGGTCCATGCAATAATTTTTCCTGATACTGTGAGTGTGAGGTACCGTGACACATGACACATCTCCTTATAGATTTGGGCTAATACAGGAATATAAGATCCAAGATAGTTTATGGTACCATGGGACTGAGATAACCAAAACAAAGGCCCAAATTATATTGTCAAGTAAAACTGTGGTATTTAAGATCCCACTTCTCATTTAAAAAAAAAAAAAAAGGGCCATATCAACATCATATGATAAAAGTCAGAAAAACTGTCATGAGATCAATTTTTTTATTATAAAAAATAACAAATAAAACTTAAAATACATATAAATTTTTATTATATAATAATTTTTATTAAATTTTAAAATTAACTATCATTAAAAAAATTAAATTATTAATAAACAAATATTAACACTTTATAAAATTAAGAACCTCCAATAAAATTTTCACAAAAACTGCACTTCATAATTTTTATAATTGATATCAGATAGAATGTGAATTTTGTCAATAACCTCACATTTTCCCTTCAATTATTGCTCTGAAAAATCCAAAAATCAGAATAAATAAAAAAGAAAAATCTCCACCGCTGCCTCCACCATCCTAAATCCCCCCCCCCCCCCCCCCCCCCAAAAAAAAAAAAAAACAACACAATAAACCCACCTGTTGGCTATTACACTTCCCTTTTTGTTTTTTCTTTCTGATTTATGATGATGGATACTCAGAACACTACCATTATCATTATCCAGCCACCACCGCCCTTCCCTGCACCTCCTCGAAGCATAGACTTATCTCCTCTGAAGTTCATTCTCGCTCTCATGGCGATAATTGCCATCCCCGCCTTGGTCTACGCCTTCTTCTTCGTTGTTCCTTTCCCTCCGTACTGTTTCGGGCGACGTCACCGGAGATCCGACGATTTCTTCGGCGAAGAGGACTTACCCACCACGAATGATCATACTAATACTAACACGCAGCTAGTTTCTGGTCTCAAGTACCAAAAGGAGGCTCACGTTAAGGATATCGGCAGCGAGTGCCCTGTTTGTTTATCGGTGTTTTCTGACGGGGAAGAGGTGAGGCAATTGAGCGAGTGCAAGCACTCGTTTCACGCTTCTTGCATTGACATGTGGTTGAATTCTCATTCTAATTGCCCGATTTGTCGCGCTTCTGTTGCCGTCAAGCGGCCTAATCATCGAAGCACGGAGTCTGCAAGAGATGATGATTTGCAGCAAGGTTTGCCAGATGCTACTACTTTGGTTTAATATTGTATATCTAAGCTTATTAATTCTTAGATCAGTAATTAGTTTTCTTCTTTTTGGTTTAATTTTTGTTTCCAATTTACCTTTTTGGAAAATTTTGCCTTTGTTTTTTTGGGGGGTTGCTTTCAAGTTTTTAACCCTTCGATTACAAAGAATTTAAAGTTTAGCTAGTGTTAAGACTTAAAAGAGTGTTTTTCTTGGGTGACCCTAAGAATGAGAATGTGGGCGTTCAAGGCAGGGAAAATTAGGGTAGGCCTTGGTGATTATCGAAAGAGGTATTAGTAATAGTGACATTTTTATATGTATCCTTTTATTAGATACTTTTAACACTTGCAATAAAAATTGATTTCCAAGAAGGATAAACATTGATGCATATGTTCAAAGCTTGACTTACAAAATAAAATGGCCTTGCAGTTTGTTTTAACTTTATGTTCTTACGCGTTGCAAGTAAATTGAGGAATATTGAAAAGTAATTAGGAGTTTAGCAGGAGAAATTCTTACAGGTTCTGGGTATAAGAAAATTTTCCAACGGGGGAGTGAGAATTTATTGTTTTTACTCTCTCATCAACAGTTCCTTGACATAGGAATTTCTCTAACCAAGAACATGTAAATATTTTCGAGAATTTTTTACTTGGGTTCCATGGACCGAGATAACATCAACCTTCCAATGAGATAGGACCCACTAGATCGAATTGATGATGTTGCCGCCTTCCATGAATCCAGTTCAAGCAAGAAATTCTTAGAATTTTGAATGATAATCTAACCCGCAATCTACACAATTTCATTTTGGGTTTTCTTCGCTTCTTTACTTAGCGAGCCGACACATATTTGATGTTTGACATAGACAACTCACCCACACAATTTCATTTTGAGTTTTCTTTGCTTCTTTACTTGGGAATGCTCATGTGAAAGCTCCTCCTTATCAAGTTATCAACGCTAAATCTCTAATCAAGAAAAAAGTAATAACAAATTCCCTATCTTTCTTTATAAATTGACCCCATGAGTTACTCACTCATTTGTCGTGACCCCATGTTTAGGCTATTCAACTATTCAAGTCCAATATTGGACGGCTAACTTTTGGTAAGAAAGCTCTAGATATCTAGGTTTTTGTCCTTGCGAGACGGTGGGTAGAGGGTACAGAAGGGGGAGCTGTGGATGCTTAAATATTTTTTCTCATGATTGTTGCATAAATGCATCTTGAATTTAAATAAATAAAAAATGAGGTTAGGTGTAAACAATCGGATCATGATAGTCGAGTTTGTCTCTATTTGATCTATAATGAGGTTAGGTGTAATTCATCTAAAATTTAAATAAAAAAATTATAATTAAATCATTAATTTTTTATTAAAATGTTCTTCTATCACGTCAATAAAATAGAAATTATTTTTCAAAAATCATTTTATCCTGAAATTAAAAAAAAAAATTGAGGACCAGTAAAGGAAGTCACCCCACACGCAGTCAGTCGGTGCCACAATTCTTTTTTTTTATAGATTTTTTTGGTGACAATTCTTTTCTTTTTTCAAAATATAATTCGGTGATGTAAATGGTTTTTTTTGGCAATACTCATCGAAAAAGAGTATATCTAAAGCCGAGCTTTCTCCAGTTACACAGGCAACGCGTGAAGATGGTTTGATTGACGAAGAGTTGTGAATTTGGTGTCAGAATGTAGATTTAATTGAGATATTTTGAGATTTTATTTTTTCGATCATCGATTATCTCAATTACACAAAAGTCTCTCAAAGTTAGAAAACATTTAAATAAAAGAATTTATTAAATTATCTAATTACTTTCTTATTTATCTAAATTATTTTAATCACTTTTACCATGAATTGATAGGACAAAGACAAAGAGACGAAGAGAAAAAAGCAGTGGAGGACAAATATGAGGGGAATTTGGTCAATCATAGACCGAGTTTATGCTGAGTTTGTAAAAGAATCGTAAGATTTAAAGAGGTTAGCTTTTGAAGATTAATTTTCTTATTTTAATAGATTTATGGAGAAATTTTTTAAAAAAATTTTTAAATTTTTGTTGCGTTTTTATACGGATAAAATTACAATTGAATCTTATGAGCATTTTCATATTGACAGATTTTGTAGAGAGAACAAAAGAATGACAAGAAAATAGAAGACAAAAAAAGTGGAAATTTCTTCTTTTTTTTCAGTTAAAAGGAAATTTATAAAAACATTAAACAAAGTGTTCATACAGACCATTAGAGGCACCAACTCCTCTTAAATCCGAATCAAACAGAATAAAAAAAAAAAAAAAAAAAGCAGAAACGGTAACAAAAGTAGCAAGTCCTGGAGGTCCATGCCTCCATCCACAACAACTTTGGTTAGAGCATCCGCAATAGCATTCCCTTCCCTAAAGATATGCCAGCGGAGGTCAAGGGCATAGAGTCCCATGCGGATGCAGACTTGAGTCTGCTTTATAAAAAAAGGACAGAAGGATGCTGACAATGTGGCATCACACTCTATCTCTAGATTTTTTTAGATTATTAAGAAAATCAGTCAAAGAGATCCTGATAAAAAAAAGTCACTATCAATATTTGAAACATTGTGCTGTTGCCAAGTTCTATGAGCTTGAGAACAATTTCTTAAAACATACCAAATATTTAAATATTTCTAATTAGTATCACGATTTTTTTTTTTGTTTAAAAACTTAAATAAATGTCAAATTTATTATGAGACTGAATGTCATTGAAATTAATTTGAATTTAAGTATTTTTTGTTTAATGATGTGATATTAAATCTCACCATAAACTTGATTCAATTTCAATTTCTAAATGGAGAGAATCATGATCATTCCAAATAAGTTTTGGCTAAAAAAACAAGAATCACCGGAGACAATGTACCAAGTGTGAAAGAAGGATTTATGGATTAAACACCTAGCAAACAAAGTGTTTAGCTTGATGTTGATTTCTAAACCCAATTACGGTTTCAATTCCAATTCTAATTCTAATCATCCAAACTAGAACCCAAAGAATTCAATGTATAATAAGCTGATTTCAAACTGCAATTTTGTGTAATATATGTTTCTTAAAAATTGAAAGTATATATTTCTTTTCATCTATTTAAGCCTGTCGATTTTAATAATAAAAATTGATTTTGAGATGTGATGTGACATATGTCTCTTTGCCTTAATCATAAAATTCAAAAGTACAGTCAAACACAATTATTTAGCAACTGTATGGAAAAATTCTAATGCATAATTTTTTATTTTAATTACTTAAATAATTATGTTTTTTTAATTAAAAAACAGATTAAAATAGTTGTTTATCACATGTAACCCACGTGTTGATATGTTAACGTATTCATTCCTTCAAATTTTATTTTTAAAAAAAATGTTTTATCTCAATAAGAATACCATAAAGAATTTATCAGATCTTTCATTTCTTTTATTACAATGATAAATCAACTTATTGTTTTATTTCAAATCACATTCACAAGGTACCTAAATATTTTAAAATATGCTTGAACAAATAAATTTTCACAAATTTTATAAATTTTATTTAAAATTTTATATATTGTCAAGATTGGAAAGATAAAAATTTATATTATTCATTTACAAATGAATTTATTATAAAATTGAGTTAAGTGATTAAAATTCTATCATAAATGATATTATAAAATTTATAAATAAATTTCACAAAATAAAAAATAAAAAATTTATGTGGACCAAAATATTATCTCTTCCTCCTTTTAAGTTTTTCATTTATTTTAAATATTTTTTAAACATAAAAATTTAATTAAATTTTATAATTAAAAAAATTAAAACATAAAAATATATTTTAAAACAAAATAAAATAAAATAAATTCTATTTTTGTTTAATTCCAAAAGAGTTAATCGTTAGACGACATAAATGAGTTAAAAGCTGCACATTAGATTTTCCAATTTTGACTCAAAACGGACGGTCATTCACATTTACGGCAATACGGTCATTGAAAAACCGTACAAAATACGCATTCCATATTTGCATTGCTATCATAACCGACATTTCAAATTAAGTTATATTTCCCTCTCCAACCACAGGACTTCAGCAGTAAACTTCAAGCCGACACGAACCCCTCACCTTCCCTCGACCCTCCAAGTCCTCCAAAAATCAGCTCCACTTGATCCAAACCCTAAAATTTCGCTTCTCTATCTCAATATCTTAGCAACGCACGATTTTTTACCAATGAAAAGAGCTCACAGTTCCTATTCTCTACATCGATTATGTCGTATGCCAGTAATTATCATCTCCACACTCTCTCTCTTACTCCTTCTCACAGTAACCGTAAGCCTCAGTAAATCTTCTTCAACCACCGCTTCTTCTTTTAACCGACCGAAATTTACCGTTTTGGATGGGGATTCCGGCGACCAATCGGGGCTCCGAAGGTTGCCGAGATTCGCGTACTTGATATCGGGCACGAATGGGGACGGGACACGTGTCAAGCGGTTGCTTCAAGCAGCGTATCACCCGAGGAATTACTATCTGCTGCATCTCGATGCAGAAGCATCGGATGCGGAGAGGCTCGAGCTTGCCAAGTACGCGAAATCGGAGAATGTGATCGGTGAGTTCGGGAACGTTATGGTGATTGGTAAGGCGGATTTGGTAACGTACAAAGGGCCCACCATGATCGCCAGCACGCTTCACTCGATTGCCATCTTGTTGAAGCAAGCTAAGGATTGGGATTGGTTCATTAATCTCAGTGCCTCGGATTATCCTCTCATGTTGCAAGATGGTAATCTTTTGACTTGTAAAATCATGCTTTCTGATATGCTCACCTTTTAAACTCTGTTGTTTTGGTAATGCTGCTGATTGTATAAATGAGAGGCGTGCTTTAAAGTTCCTAACTTTAGCAAAATAGGAAGTGGGGATCTAATTGATTGGAAGATGCTGGATTGAGTGGTATGTTAAGAGGGATTGGTAGTTTATTGAACGCTATGTTGAGCACGGTTGAGATCTGGTGATGTATACTAACTGATTTTTTAGGATAAATTTGTGGTACATAAGTGTACTTATAGGAGGAACTGCCATGGAGGGTATAGAATAACCCAGGAAAAGTTAAATTGTGGGATGTGAAATAACAATGGGAGATGTTATTTGAAATCTCTAACACTAGACTTTGAATTTATAACTTAGGAAGTGGGGATCAAATTCTTCTTCTTTCTGCAAAGAGTGGTGGTGTATGAACAAATGGCAATAGTACACATAGACTAGGGTACAAGGTGGTTCCTTGATGACAAATATGTCTTGCTCCTCCATGCTCCTCCTGCACCTACTTGGAGGAGTTCGAAATACATCTCTTTTTGCTTTGGGTTGAGGTGGGAAAAATAGAGGGAAGGGCCGTTTTTTTAGCTTTCAAGTTTGAAAATATTGTTGTATGAGATAGTTGAAATTTGTTTTAAAAATCACTCAAGGATGTATTGCACCTTGAGTGAAACCCCTCAAGGCAAGTGAAAGTTGCATTTTGACGGTCACGACTGGAAACTTAAGTGCTATTTACAAAGTTAATTGAAGATAATTTAGTGTTTTTATTATATCTAGGATGTCAATGTTGGCAGTTTGATTCTTTGAAGTTTGGTGAAAGAATGTAAAGCGATGTAGTAGTATGATATTGTTGTCGAAAGGGGCCATGACAATGTGATCACCAAGCTAGTGGGTGGTGTTCCCCCAGGATTAATTCATACTTGTAGGGGATTTGGAAATCTCTCTTTTTATATTGAGCCATCTGCTATTTTTTTGCTATTATGTTGGCCCAGGTGATATGTTCTCTAGACAGAGTTCTTATCTTGCTAACCTGATAGTCTCGTTCTGTATGTTCTCCTCTAGTTCTCCTCTATGCACCTTGATCTCTGTGAAGATTGAAGGTATTAAAATGTTAGGTTAAAACTTAATACTAATCTTCACCTGTTGAATGACCTGCTTGTTTATTTGATGGGGAATGAGTTCTCTCTCTCTCTCTCCCCCGTGTTTACATGCATACGTACATACATACATATATGTGTGTGTGCATGCATGTATATATTTTCTCTCTTTCTCTCTCTTTATCTCTCCATGTGTTTATATACATATGTACATCAGTGTTTTGAAAAACGTATTCTGGGCTCGATGTATAGGCAAAACGCCCAAAGACGTCAAAATTTGGGCGTTTCTTTCATTGGGCGTACACTTTTTGCTCTGGGGCATATGTTTTTTACGCCCGAAGGGTCGGGGCGTACACCCTATTGAAGTTTTTTTAAAAATTTTAAAAATCAAAAGAAAAAAAATGCAAATCAAAAGCTCGAACCTATGCTCTAACGAGTAGAAATATAGGTTTTAACCATTAAGCTAGTGTTCCTGTTGTGATATTATTACACTTCATAAATATATATTATATGTTATCTTATTTAGTAATAACTACAAACTATTTAATTAATAACTTACAAGTTACAATAATTAAATATTAATATTTATAAAATTATAATTAATATGCTCTAGAAAGTTAGTAAAAGTATTAAATTTGTTGAAAATTAATTTAATTTAAATTAATTAATTAATATTATTTTATTAAAATTTTGAAACGCCTCAACGTTTCAAAAGGCTTAAGTCCCAATGCCTCGGGCTTTATACCTCGCCTTATTGAGCCAAAACGCCTCGCACAACGCCTTCGCCTTTGAAAACACTGATTTACATACATGACTACATATATGTGTGTAGTGTGTACATGTATGTGTATATATTGTATTAAATATTTTTATGTTCATTTGTTTCTTTATAAAAACATCTCTTGCACTTAGGTTAGACTCTCAACACACTGCAAGATGCTCAAAGATTGGCTTTACCTAGGGGTGTTCAAATGGTCGAAATGGTCGGTTAAAAATTTTAACCAACATTTTCGGTACAGTTTTTTTGTAACCGTTTCGACCGATTTGAAACAGTGTGACCGACCCCTATCGATTGAAATTGATTTGGTCGGTTAATTTGGTTAATGGACTCCAATTAAAGGTTTACTGTTTCTATACATACAAGATGCAATGGCCTCCTTGGGTATTATATCTAGAGTTTACAAGTCAGCAAAAGCCCCAACAAACTAACCAACATTATTATTAAATCTATTCAAGTAAAATTATTAACGTTAAATACCAAAAGTTTTATAGAAGCAAAGATCTTCACCTCTCTTTGCAATCTTCCATTTCCTATCAGAATATCTCCATCATATTTAGAAACATTAGAGTCTCAGTTTGTTACTTGATCTTGGGCCACAAAATAATTAGGACAAGTTGGTGCTTAGGCCTCATCACATACCCTTTTTTCTAACTCTTTGTGAACTTGCGAAGGCAATGGCGAGGTGCTTGCTGGTGGCGATCAACGGCCAATATCTGAGCTAAATGGCGAGATGGGGGCTGAGGGGTTAGGGACTATGAAGGCTGAACATTGAAAGGAAAAAAACTGAAAATCATAAAATTGAGAGAGAGAGAGAGAGAATGACAAGATGAAGAGAAAGACTGAAACTTATGAAGGAGAGAGCCAGTGACAAGAGGGAGAAGAGGGTTTGAGGTGTTGGGGTTAAAATTGCAATTTTAGTTTCATTTAACTATTATAAAATAAAAATGAAATAGAAAATTTTGTAGACCTTGGGAAGTTTGAACCCTTGACCTTATCGTAACAAAATCATACCTCATCCACTATGGAAACTGATCATGATGTTAAAAATATGAAGGAATTAATTTATATTGTAATTTTTAACCGGTTAAACGGTCGATATACCTAAAAACAATTGACCGTTGTATAACTGATTAACCGATCGGTCACTGAATTATTATTTTAACCAAACTATTTTGGTCAAAACGGTCGATTAATCGGTTTTAACTGATTAATGAACACCTCTAGGCTTACCTTTGATATCCTTCTATGGGGGGGGGGGGGGGGTTGGGGGGAATAAAAGAGAGGAAAAGACCATCACCAGAATTTTACTAAAGCATGGTCTTGGGAAGGATGATCCGGATATGTTTCTAACTATAAGAATTATAGTTTTTATATCCGTTTAAAAAAATCCATTTTTAAAAAAAAGAACAAAAAAAATCATATATGGAACTTACACCCGCACGATCAATGAGCAGAATTTTCCACGTCCATTGGCCTTTTTAAGTTCTAAATATAAATGTTGTTCCACTGCGTATATTTTATCAGTTTTCTGAGCTTATCTGCATAATTTTATAAGCTCTGCTGACCTTATACTGTGCTTTTTGCTTCAGATATCTTGCACGTTTTTTCATACTTGCCTAGGGATCTGAACTTCCTTGAGCACACAAGTAGTATTGGTTGGAAAGAGTGAGAATCTAATACATGTTGTTGCACTTGTCTCTATAGAGTGTCTTATCTGCCGATTATGGGTTCTCCAAATGTAATGCTATTCTGCACTTGCAGGCATCAAAGAGCAAGGCCTATCATCATAGATCCAGGCTTGTATCATCCAAAAAAATCTGGTGTATTTTGGGCTAAGGAGAAAAGGTCTTTGCCGTCGTCTTTCAAGTTATTCACGGGTAATGTCTTTACAATAGATTAGTTTTCAGTTTTCCTCTCTCGATTATCTTCTCACCCCCTCTCAATATGTCTACTTCCTTTGCACTAGTATAAGGAATGCTGTATGATCTATGAATATTTTCTATGAAATCTAGTAGTAGTTAGTAGTCTTCATCTATACATGGACGTGGACCGTGTATTATGTGTAAGAGAGTAAACTTTTGAAATGTGAGGATCAGTAATGCTGCAATTAGTGAATCAGTTAGTATGTAGATGGGATTCTGTAATCCTCAAGCAGTGGAAGACTGATATTTGATTTGCGTTCACAATTTTACATGAAAATAGAAACATATTACTGCAGTTTTCTAAAATATCTTAGATTCAGTCTATGTGAATCCTAAATAAAAGTTAGCCTGGGGCACATGCTGCAACTAGATTTGAAGATTTCTGAATCTTCTTGTAGTTTTAGAATATTTCTTATTTACAGAGCCTTTTGCCGATCTTGCATAATGATGCTCTACTTAAAAGGACACTCCCCCTAATCAACCTAATGAGTAATGACTTCTATATTAATGATTTATAGTATGCGTGCTTTTCAATTTATCTTGTTGAAGGATGATTGGCAAAACATTCCTTCTTTAATTGTTATGATGTTTGTTTATAGATCTATATAGACTAGCGTTACTGCCGTGGCGTTGCTATACTTTCAAGGTAGAAGGTAACATCATCCATAATATGTCCTCGATTGCTGCCCTTTTAGGAACAAAATTACAATTGGGACATTATGGAAATGTAGTAAGTTCTGTTAAGATATAATTTCTGGACCTTTTTTTAAAAGAAAAATTCCTTAATTGAACATTTTTTTAATCAGGCTTATTTGTACGTTGTTCGTAAATAAGGTGTATTCTTGCATTCATGGTGAAGTCTTTTGTTTCCAGGATCTGAATGGGTGGTTTTGACAAAGTCATTTCTTGAATTTTGTGTCTGGGGATGGGATAATCTTCCTCGCACCCTCCTCATGTACTATACAAATTTCGTGTCATCACCTGAAGGCTACTTCCACACTGTCATCTGCAACCATAAAGACTACCAGAACACAACGGTAAACCATGATTTACATTATATAAAGTGGGATAACCCTCCAAAGCAGCACCCAGTGAATCCAACACTAGAACACTTGAACGACATGGTTCAAAGTGGAGCCCCGTTTGCTCGTAAGTTTGCAAAGGATGATCCAGTTCTCGACAAAATTGATAAGGAGCTTTTAAGGAGATCAAATGGCCGGTTTACACCTGGGGGTTGGTGTTTGGGGAATTCTGTTTCGAGTAAAGATCCTTGTGTAATTTTTGGGAATCCTAGTGTCATTAAGCCAACTGTAAGTTCAAGTAGGCTAGAAAAGTTAATAGTCAAACTCCTTGATTCTGAAAGTTTCAAATCTAAACAGTGTAAATAGTTCTTGTAATCTTCATATTTCTTTCCATTAGTTTTTCTTTTTGTCATCCCCCAATGGTGGATTATCATCCAAGATGGTTAGCAAGGTGCAATTGTTTCTTTGAAAATTAAGTGGAAGAAATAGAAAGATAGTGACACAATAGTGAGAGGTCGGCTTACAATCTGTTGATCTGTGAGTTCTTCTTTTAAAACATCTAATAGTTATTTTTCATATTCAATTTCTTAAAAGCTATTTTTCAGTTTTTAATTATTTTTATAAACCCCTTTTAGAGGTGTTTGTGTTAAGAGTTTTTGTTTGAAAATCAATCATGGTAGTTGGTAGTGACCAGGCATTTGATGGTTTGGGTGATGGAAACTATTGATAGTTCGATTACGTGAATGGGTGGTCAACTACATGTCCGTTTCTTGACTTTATAATTCAATCGGAGACTTTTGGTACATGTTCGTAAATTTCAAAAATATAGATTTTTCAATAGTCATTTTCTCGAAGTTGTGCTCCTTCAAAACTATTGATAGTTGATTACGCTAATGGGTGGTCAACTATATGCCTGTTTCTTGACCTTATAATTCAATCGGAGATTTTTGGTACATGCTCGTAAATTTTAAAAATCTAGATTTTTCAATTGTCATTTTCTTGAAGATGTACTCTTTCAAAACTATTGATAGTTGATTACACTAATGGATGGTCAACTACATGTTTGTTTCTTGACTTTATATTTCAATCGGAGACTTTTGGTACATGCTCGTAAATTTTAAAAATCTTGATTTTTCAACCGTTATTTTTTCAAAGATGTGCTCTTTCATTTGTGTTTTTTTTCGCTTTGTGAATGTTTCGAATTGCAAAACGTTTGTAGAATGTCAGAATTAACTTCTGCAACTTTTTCTTATCGGGAGGATATTTAACTCATTAACAAGCTTTTTTGAAAGTAAAAACAAATAAATTAAATTTTTTTTTTAATGTGCCTCAAAGTCTTTTTTATTTTTTATTTATCTTATTTCGATTCCTGAATTTGTTTGATGTAGTTTCCATTTATTGTAACTTAAAAGTGATTAATTAGATAGTTTGTAGTTATTATTAAACTAGATAACATGTAATAAATATTTATGAAGCACAATAATATTACAATAATAACAACTAGTTCAATGGTTAAGGTTCGTATTCCTACTTATTTGGGCATGGGTTTGAGTCTTAAAATTGAATTTTTTTTCTTCGGATTTTTAAAGTTTTTATAAAAACTTCAATGGGGGCGTATGCCTCTATCACTAGGGCGTTAAAGATGTAAGTCTCGGGCGTGGACGTAAGCTCCAGAGAAAAAGGTAAGTCTTAGAGCAAAAAGTGTATGCCCAACGAAAGAAACGTCTAAAATATTGCGTCTTGAGGCGTTTTCCCTACGCTTCACCTATGGGCGAGCCCAAAAAAAACGCCTTTAAAGACACTTCTCTCACCTCATTTCCTTTATAAACTCGGAAGATTGATAATTTGAATGTTATCATATGGCTTAAAATTATTATTAATCATGTTTACGCAAAGTGAATGAGATCGTAAAATGGTGCAAATATCCATTTTTAAAAAATGGAAGAAATAAACACTACGGAGGTAGTTTTTTGGTTCACCATTAAGCACGACACTAAACTTCAAAACATATATGTTGAGTGAAAAATGGAGCATAAAAGTCATTTTGCCCAATGGGCCACGGTCAGAGTTGTGTGTTTAGCTCATTGGGTCGACAACGAACCCAATAGATGTATCCGATTACCTGCTGGGCTGCTGCGACATTAGGTTCATATGTAAACTAATAACCTTTGTTGAGAGAACAACTGCACAAGAATAAACATCAAGGGCCCTAGTAGATTTGAAACCTTACGGTCAACAAATTAAAGATGTAAAGTTTTATTAGACTAGGAAAGTATTGAGGAGCGTCTGTTGCTTAATTTTTTTACTTTACAAATAAGAAAGGAGGCTCTTTTGTTGATAGTACACTCTCCTATATGAGACTCTGTAGGCAAATTTTTTTGGCCAGATCAGATCTAAAATTAATATTTTAGATCTGATCGAAAATTCATTGGTAAGTTTAAAAAACTTTATTAATAACGTTAGTATAGATGTGAGATTAAAAAACTAGTGTTACCAATGAAATTTTCTCAAATAACTAATAGAGTTTCGGATGAGTATAAACCAAGGTTTAGTCAAGAAGGGAGAAAATCATCTCCAGCAATATGGGAAAGTTTTTTCCTAAATGCACCATTGGATATCATTTGAGTAAGGTTTAAATGGAACTTAAAGTAACATTTTTAAAACTAATTTAAAGGTTTAAGCTTAATTTGATTGGGATTAAAACACATAGCAAACAAGGTCATCATGTCTATATATAGACTAGACATTGTTGTATGAGTAAATGAGAGAAGACATCAATTTATACATCCTTTCCTCTTAGTTAGGTAGATGTGAAATGAAAAATTTATTTTAAGTCATTCCATCTTGTTAATTATGTTAAAGAAATTATCAATAAAATTCTAGAGAATTATTAGTGAAGTTTCACAACAAAAAAATATATTATTTGCTATTTGAATGTACATGTATTAGTAGTCTTGTTGTATATGTCACGGGTTGCAAGCTGAAGTTGCTAACTGTGCGGCCTTAGGCTCGGAAATGCTTCATTGGAATGCCTAAGTTAGCCTTCCTCTTGGCTACTCAAGAGAATCGCCCACAAAGCTAGACCCGCTCAAAGAAAATAAGGACACAAGAGAGAAGATGAGGCGAAGCTAGAGAGCTTGCTATTGCTTGTATAAGTGAATGAGTGATTTACAAATGAGGGGGAAGCCCCTTATATAGGGAGAGCTCCCTTACATCCATGGCTATCATCTTGCCATGTGTCACAATCCTATGCAATTCTAAGTGTAGTACAAGTGTAGTACAATAGTACAAGGTACTACTCTCTAATGCATGTGCATTACAATGCTGTACAGTACTACCATGTAGTGCATGTGTAATATAAGGTTGTATATTATAATCAAAGGGGCACTAGGAAACCCTCGAACACATGGTTTTTACGCGGGTTGTGACATTCTTTCCCACTCAATCTGGCGACGTCTTCGTCGCATTCTCGGCCTGAAACTGGTCGATTCTTGTCTGGAATTGCCACAAGGCCTCAGCTGGTTCCCAACTAGTCTCATTGTCAGGTTGTTCCTTCCATCGTATCAAGTACTCAAGCCTTGGCTTATAGTACTTCCGTCTCAAGACTCGGTCGGCCAGTATGCTCTCAATGTCTCTGTCATAAGAGGCCCTAACTCCTATAGGGGCTCGTTGTGACTCACCTCGATCCGGATCATCTTGATCTTCATGGAATGGTTTCAACATACTCACATGGAAGACTGGGTGCACCTTGAGCTTGGATGGTAGCTCAAGTTTGTAGGCCACATTGCCTACCCTTCGAAGAACTCTAAAAGGTCCCTCATATCTGCGCACCAATGCTTTATGGATCCCTTTTGTGCCAAGTACCAAATGTAGCTTTACAAGCACATAGTCCCCCACTTGGTACTGCACATCCCGTCTCTTTCGATCAGCCCACTTCTTGGAACGCTTGGCTGCCTTGTGTAGGCAAACTCGAGCCAAGTCGGTTTGTTCTTGCCACGCCTTGGCAAATTTATAGGCTGCTGGAGTTGACCCTGTATATCCCACGGCAATAGTACTCGGAGTGTGAGGTTACTGTCCCATCACAATCTCGAAGGCACTTTGGTTAGTGGCCTCACTCCTTTGCAAATTGTAGGAAAACTGAGCCACATCTAGTAATTTTGGCCAATCTCGTTGCGAGGCACTCACGTAGTGTCGGAGATATGTCTCCAACAAAGCATTCACCTGCTCAGTCTGTCCATCGGTTTGGGGGTGCATACTAGTGGAGAAGTTTAGATCCGATCCGAGCAATTTGAACAGTTCGATCCAGAACCGTCCCGTGAATTGTCCATCCCGATCACTAACAATGGACTGTGGTACACCCCAGTACTTTACCACATACTTGAGAAATAGTCGGGCTACCTCCTCTGCTGGATATTCTTTGGTAGCCGGAATGAAAGTCCCATACTTCGAAAACCGGTCCACCACGACCATGATGCTCCCAAATCCCTCATTTTTGGGTAGCCCCACAATGAAATCCATGGAGACACTCTCCCATGGACGCTCCGGAATTGGCAATGGTTCCAAGAGATCTCCAAGTGACTTTTGCTCAACTTTGTCTTGTTGACACACAAAACAAGTCTTCACATAGACCTCAATGTCGTCCCTCAAGTGAGCCCAGTAGTAGCGTTCCTCCACAAGCGCTAGGGTGCGGTGCACACTTGGGTGACCAGCCCACTTGGAATCGTGGCACTCTTACATCACCTCCTTCCGCAATTTCCCATGAAGCGGCACATATAACCGATTCCCCTTGGTATAGAGCAAGTCTCCCTCAAGCCAGAACCTCCGGGTCTTCTCCTTTGTGGCATACTCCATCAAAGACTTGGCGGTTGGATCATGGGACAATCTCTCTTTAATACGATCCACCAAGGAACCTTGTGGTCGGCTAATGGCAGCAAACTCTACCTTTCGGCTTAGTGCATCCGCAACTGTGTTGGTCTTCTCTGGCTTGTACTCCAACACAAAATCAAACTCAGCAAGGAAATCTTGTCATCTGGCTTGCTTGGGAGAGAGCTTCTTTTGAGTATGAAAATAGCTTGTGGCCACATTGTCGGTCTTCACCATAAATTTAGACCCCAAAAGATAGTGCCTCCATGTGCGCAAGCATTGGACCACGCCCGTCATCTCTTTCTCTTGAACTGTGTATCGTCGCTCGGTCTTGTTGAGCTTTCGGTTCTCAAAAGCGATCGGATGGCCATCTTGCATCAGGACTCCTCCAATAGCAAAGTCGGATGCATCCGTGTAGACCTCATAAGGGTTGATGTGATTTGGTAGGGCAAGGACTGGCTCTTCTGTGATTGCCCGTTTCAGCTGCTCAAAGGCTCCTTGACATACTGAGCTCCATTCCCACACTCTCCCCTTCTTGAGCATATCAGTCAACGGTGTGGTGATGGTTGAGTAGCCTCTGATGAAACGCCGATAATAGTTCACCAACCCAATGAACGATCTCAGCTCGGTAACCTTGGTTGGTGGCTTCCAATCAACGATAGCCTGGATCTTGCCCGCATCCATCCGAATCTTTCCTCCACCTACTATGTGGCCAAGGAATGGCACCTCATGTTAGGCGAATGAGCACTTCTCTTTCTTCACATAGAGCTCGTTCTCTCTCAGAACTTGGAATACCTGTCTCAAGTGCCTCACATGCTCCTCTAGAGATCGACTATAGATAACAATATCATCAAGGTAAACAACCACAAAGCGATCTAGAAAGGGTTTGAGTACCTTGTTCATTAGAGTGCAGAACGTTGCTGGAGCATTAGTGAGTCCGAAAGGCATCACAAGAAACTCGTAAGAACCATAGTGAGTGACACACGCTGTCTTTGGCTCATCCCTCTCTGCTATCCGGACTTGGTAGTACCCCGATCTCAAATCTAGCTTGGTGAACCATCTAGCATCCCCAAGTTGATCAAATAAGTCTGCAATGAGTGGGATGGGGTACTTGTTCTTCACTGTGAGCTTGTTGAGGGCTCTATAATCGATGCACATCCTCATCGATCAATCATACTTCCGTTGGAATAAAACCGATGCACCATAGGGTGCTTTGGAAGGTCGCACGAATCCCGCATCAGCCAACTCCTTTAGTTGTCTCCTCAATTTTTCAAGCTCGGAAGGCGACATTCGGTATGGAGCCCTGGCTGGTGGTTGGGCAGTAGACACCAACTCGATCTTATGATCCACCTCTCTCTTAGGTGGGAGCTTCTTGGGTAACTTTGGGGGCATTACATCAACAAATGACTCTAATAGCTCCAGCACCTCAAGAGGAGCCTCTTCCTTGGGCTCTAAGACCTCTTCTAGCTTCACAGTGGCCAAGTAAGTGACTTCATCCCTTCTCAGCCCCTTGGCTAGTTAGATTGCCGACAAAACCCGACTAGCTTGGCCAGAGTCTCGTCTTATCGGCACGAGACATTGGCATCGAGAATCAAGGATGCACAAACAATTGGCAAATGGCACTAGCAAGGCATTAATCCGATCAAGGAAATTTAACCCAATTACAAAATCATAGTCATCAAGGGGGATTACCTTAAGAGTTTCCTTGCCCTTCCAATCTCCGAGTTGTAGCTCCACCCTTTGTGCTACACCCATTGTCGGAACTTCTTCGGAATTGACATTCTTGAACCACCCGTTGCCTTTCTCCACCTTAAGGTGTAATCTCTTTGACATTTCTTCGGATACAAAGAGATCGGAAGCCCCAGTGTCTATGAGAGCACTAACCTTGGTGCCAGCCACCATGACATCAGTAAACATGAGTCCCTTCTGTTTGCCAAACCTTTTGGCTTTGATCGAGCTGAGCATGATAGAACCAAGCTTGAGAGTATCTCTCTCCGTTACTCCCTCTTCCCTGGCAATGGTAGAGATCTTGGTTTGTCTCGGGCAATCCCGCACCCGATGAGGGCCTTCACATAAGAAGCATGCTAATGGCTCCCTCTTTTTGTCCCCTTACCTGGTGGATTTCCACTTGTGGATGGGTGGTTTCCCCGGACCACCCTTCTGATGTTTGTCCCTGTCTCCCCCACCTTTGCCCTTGTTCTTGGAGGAGTCGAATCTTTCTGGTTTCTTGAACTCCACCAAAGATTCCGCCACGGACATGGCTCGGGTGAGGTCTTGGACATCCCTTCGTTGTAACTCTTGCTTGACCCATGGCTTGAGGCCATCCATGAAGGAGAAGAGAGCCTTCTTCTCTCCAAGATCAGAAATTTGGAGCATGAGTTCTGAAAACTCTCGCACATACTCCCGCACTTCCCCACGTTGGGTGAGCCTTCGCAATTTGGCTCGTGCCTCATCTTCTGCATACTCGGGATAGAATTGTTGGCGAAATTCCCTCTGGAATTCTTCCCACGTAGTAATGGCAACACTCGCACACCTACGTCGTCACCATAATAAAGCAATATCAATAAGGTACATCGAGGCAGTATTTACCTTAGTTATGTCCTCCGTGATGTTCATCCCTCGAAAGTATTACTCCATGCCCCAAAGAAAGTTGTCCGCATCCTTTGCCGCTTGGATGCCTTTGAACTCCTTTGGCTTTGGCACATTCACCCTAGGATTGGGTGCCATAGCAAGCATGCCCCCTCCGACAGTTGCTTTGCAAGCTAAGAGCTCCCTATTGAGCTTTTCCATCTCTTCTCGCATCGACACCACCATGGCCTCAAGGGTGTCGTTCTTCTGCGTGAGGACATCTATGGCCTCATTGAGGGCACCTTGCATCGCTCCTTGGAGATCCTCCCTCATGGAGTTTAGCTCCCCGATGCTTCCTTCGGTATCCTCGAACATGTCCCGCATTTCCCCCACAGCTAACTCCACCTTAGCTAAGCGAGCATCCATGCTTGACATTAGGTCCCTTGAGCTGGGCTTCTTGGTTGCCCTCCCTCGAGTCTCGGGACCGTCATGAGGTTGATTGCTAGCATCGGACACAGTTGCCATCTCTTCTCGAAAGTTCTCGATGAACTTGGCTTTGATACCACTTGTCACGGGTTGCAAGCTGAAGTTGCTAACTGTGCGGCCTTAGGCTCAGAAATGCTTCCTTGGAATGCCTAAGTCAGCCTTCCTCTTGGCTACTCAAGAGAACCGCCCACAAAGCTAGACCCGCTCAAAGAAAATAAGCACACAAGAGAGAAGATGAGGCAAAGCTAGAGAGCTTGTTATTGCTTGTATAAGTGAATGAGTGATTTACAAATGAGGGAGAAGCCCCCTTATATAGGGAGAGCTCCCTTACATCCATGGCTATCATCTTGCCATGTGTCACAATCCTATGCAATTCTAAGTGTAGTACAAGTGTACTACAAGTGTAGTACAATAGTACAAGGTACTACTCTCTAATGCATGTGCATTACAATGTTGTACAGTACTACCATGTAGTGCATGTGTAATATAAGGTTGTATATTATAATCAAAGGGGCACTAGGAAACCCTCGAACACATGGTTTTTACGCGGGTTGTGATATATACACATACATTTGAAGATGGGTCAAACCTATCTCTCTTTAAAAAAACTAAAGCAGGTTAGTCATGCGTGTGTATTATTTTAAATTATAAAGAACTAAATTATGGATACCATTGCAAAACCCAATTAAAATATGATTCATGATTTCCCGAAAGACAAAACGAAATCAACAACAAATCTGTACGTTTTGCATGAAGAACAAGCCAGTGCACTTTGCAAAAGATAATTAAAGCTTAATTATACACCACCAAAATTGTACAATATCTAAAATAACGCATATTCGAGGAAGAGGGGTTTTTTTTTTTTTTTTTTTTCTTTTCTTTGGGAACGAGAGAGATAGTTAAATTAAATAACTTTTGTAAAAGATTGCCATCTAAATTTTGTTTTTTGAATCAACAGAAATGCCATCTAAATTAGACTCAATATCCATCATATTAGATGCCCAACAGCTTATTAGCTACTTAGATTGATGATTTAGTGGTGACCTGCTGATGGTCATATTTATCCATGGTTCTTTTTTGACAGCTAAAAAGTGACATCTTAGGATGCTACTCAGAACTGCCCTAAAAAGAAATTTGTGAAGCAAATTGATTGGTTTATTATATTCAATCAATATATAGAACAAATGAAGAGTGTAATGATCACGAGGCCCTTTTGGATATGACAGGTGTCACGACCCGCGTAAGATCCGTGTGTTCGAGGGTTTCCTAGTACACCTTTTGATTATAATGTACAGCATTGTACTGCACGTGCACTACAAGATAGTACCTTGTACTTTCGTACTACACTACTACACTTGTACTTCCGTACTACACTTGTACTACACTTAAAGTACGGGTTAGATGTTAGCCATGGATGTAAAGGAGCTCTCCCTATATAAATAGGCCTCCCATTCACTTGTAAATCATTCAATCATTCAAGCAATAGCAAGCTCTCTAGCTTTGTCTCATATTATCTTGTGTTGGCTTATTTTCTTTGGGTAGGTCTAGCTTCGAGGGTGGTTCTCTTGAGTAGTTAAGAGGAAGGTTGACTTAAGCATTCCAATGAGGTGTTTTCGAGCCTAAGGCCGTATGGTCAGAGCCCGGTTCATCGAGACTTTTAAGAAGAGATGGCAACCGTTTCTGATGCTAACAACCTAGCTCATGATGGTCATGAGACCTGAGGGATGGCGGCCAAGAAGGCTAGTTCAAGGGATGTGATGACAAACATGGACGCTCGCTTAGCTAAGGTGGAGTTAGCCGTGGGGGAAATGTGGGACAAGTTCGAGGATACCGATGGTAGCATCGAGAAGCTAAACTCCATGAGGGAAGATCTCCAAGGAGCGATGCAAGGTGCTCTCAACGAGGCCGTAGACATGCTCACGCAAAAGAACGACACCTTTGAGGCCGTGGTGGTGTCTATGTGGGAAGAGATGGAAGATCTGAAGCGGGAGCTCTCCGCTTACAAAGCCGCATTCGGAGGTGGTATGCTTGCTATGACACCCAATCATAGGGTTGATGTGCCTAAGCCAAAGGAGTTTAAGGACATCCGAGCTGCAAAGGATGTGGACAACTTTCTTTGGGGGATGGAGTAATATTTCCGAGTGATAAACATCATAGAGGACGTAACCAAGGTAAACACAACCTCTATGTATCTTGTTGATATTGCTTTATTGGGGTGGCGACTTAGGTGTACGGGTACTGCCATTGTTACGTGGGAAGAATTCCAGAGGGAATTTCACCAACAGTTCTATCCAAAGTATGAGGAAGATGAGGCATGAGCCACACTGCGAAAGCTCACCCAACGTGGGGAAGTACGGGAGTATGTGCGAGAGTTTTCAAAACTCATACTCCAAATTTCTGATCTTGGAGAGAGGGTGACTCTCTTCACCTTCATGGATGGCCTTAAACCATAGGCCAAGCAAGAGTTACAAAGAAGGGGTGTCCAAGCTCACCTGAGCCATGTTCGTGGCAAAATCTTTGGTGGAGTTCAAGAAACAAGAGAAATTTGACTCCTCCAAGAATAAGAGCAAAGGTGGGGGAGACAAAGACAAGTATCAGAAGGGTGGTTCGGGAAAACCACCCATTCACAAGTGGAAGTCCGCTAAAGAAAGAGACAAAAATAAGGATCCATTAGCATGTTTCTTGTGTGAGGGTCCTCATCGGGTGTGGGATTGCCCGAAAAGAACCAAGCTCTGTGCCATTGATAGGGAAGAGGGGGAAACAGAGAGAGATACCCTCAAGCTTGGCTTTATCATACTTAACTCGATCAAAGCCAAAAGGTTTAGCAAGCGGAAGTGGCTCATATTTACAGACATCATGGTGGCTGGCACCAAGGTTAGTGCTCTTGTAGACACTATGGCTTCCGATCTCTTTGTGTTCGAGGAAATGTCCAAGAGATTAAGCCTTAAGGTAGAGAAAGGCAATGGGTGGATCAAGACAATCAATTCCAAATAAGCTTCGACAATGGGTGTAGCACAAGGGGTGGAGCTACAACTAGGAGATTGGAAAGGCAAGGAAACTCTTAAGGTAATCCCACTTGATGATTATGACTTTGTAATTGGGTTAGATTTCCTTGATCAGATTAATGCTTTGCTAATTCTATTTGCCAACTGTGTGTGCATCCTTGATTCTCGGTGTCAATGCCTCGTGCCAGTAAGACAAAACTCTGGCCAAACTAACCAGGTTTTATCGGCAATCCAACTAATTAAGGGGGTGAGAAGAGATGAAGTCACATACTTGGCCACCTTGAAACTTGGAGAGGTCCTAAAGTCCAAGGAAGAGATTCCTCTTGAGGTACTTGAGCTTTTAGAGTCATTTGTTGATGTGATGCCCCTAGAGTTACCCAAGAAACTCCCACTTAAAAGAGAGGTGGATCATAAGATCGAGTTAGTATCTACTGCCCATCCACCAGTCAAGGCTCCATACAAAATGTCGCTTCCTAAGCTTGAGGAATTGAGAAGACAATTTAAGGAGTTGGTTAATGCGGGATTTGTACAACCTTCCAAGGCACCCTACGGTGCACCGGTTTTATTCCAAAGAAAGCATTATGGTTCTATGAGATTGTGCATTGATTATAGAGCTTTCAACAAGCTCACGGTGAAGAACAAATACCTTATCCCACTCATTGTGAACTTGTTTGATCAACTTAGGGATGTTAGATGGTTCATCAAGCTAGACTTGAGATCAGGGTACTACCAAGTACGGATAACCAAGGGGGATAAGTCAAAGATAGCGTGTGTCACTCGCTATGGTTCATCAAGCTAGACTTACCAATGCTCCAGCAACTTTTTGTACTATAATGAATAAGGTACTCTAACCTTTTCTAGACTGTTTTGTGATTGTTTATCTTGATGATATTGTTATCTATAGTCGATCTCTAGAGGAGCATGTGAGGCACTTAAGATATGTATTCCATGTTTTGAAAGAGAATGAGCACTATGTGAAGAAAGAGAAGTGTTCATTCGCCTAATATGGATACCATCATTGGCTATATAGTAGGTAAGAGAAAGATTTGGATAAACGGGGGCAAGATTCAGGATATTGTTGATTAGGAGCCACTGACCAAGGTTACCAAATTGAGATCATTCCTTGGGTTGGTGAACTATTATCGGCGTTTCATAAGAGGCTATTCAACCATCACCACACCTTGCCCGATATGCTCAAGAAGGGGAGAGTGTGGGAATGGAATTCAATTTGTCAAATGGCCTTTGAGCAGTTGAAACAGGCAATCATAGACAAGCCAGTCCTAGCCCTACCGAATCACACCAAACCCTATGAGGTCCACACGGATGCATC
Source organism: Bretschneidera sinensis (assembly GCA_023935145.1). Taxonomy (NCBI): domain Eukaryota; kingdom Viridiplantae; phylum Streptophyta; class Magnoliopsida; order Brassicales; family Akaniaceae; genus Bretschneidera; species Bretschneidera sinensis. The sequence continues at coordinate 102,902,062 of CM043699.1, forward strand.
CGACTTTTCTATTGGAGGGGTCTTGATGCAAGATGGTCATCCGATTGCTTTTGAGAACCGAAAGCTCAATGAGACCGAGCAACGGTACATAGTTCAAGAGAAAGAGATGACGACCATGGTTCATTGCTTGCGCACATGGAGGCACTATCTTTTGGGATCTAGGTTTGTGGTGAAGACCGACAATGTGGCCACATACTACTTCCAGACTCAGAAGAAACTTTTTCCCATGCAAGCTCGATGGCAAGATTTCCTTGCCAAGTTTGATTTTGTGTTGGAGTACAAGCCAGGGAAAACCAACACAGTAGCAAATGCACTAAGCCGAAAGATAGAGTTTGCTGCCATTAGCCGACCACAGGATTCCTTGGTGGATCACATTAAGGAGGGATTGTCCCATGACCCGATCGCCAACTCTTTGATGGAGTATGCCACAAAAAGGAAGACTAGGAGTTTCTGGCTAGAGGGGGACTTGCTTTATATCAAGGAGAATCAGTTATATGTGCCACTTCATGGGAAATTACGGAATGAGGTGATGCAAGAGTGTCACGATTCTAAGCGGGCTGGTCACCTAAGTATGCACTGCACCCTAGCACTTATGGAGGAATGCTACTATTGGCCACACTTGAGAGGGGACATTGAGGCCTATGTGAAGACTTGTCTAGTGTATCAACAAGACAAAGTAGAGTAAAAGTCACTTGAGGGGTCTCTTGGAGCCATTGCCAATTCCGAAGCGTCCATGGGAGAGTATCTCTATGGATTTCATTATGGGGCTACCCAAGAGTGATGGATTTGGGAGTATCATGGTTGTTGTGGACCGGTTTTCAAAGTATGAGACTTTCATTCCGACTACCAAAGAGTGTCCAACAGATGAGGCAGCTCGGTTGTTTCTCATGCATGTGGTGAAGTATTGGGGTGTACCACAGTCCATTGTTAGTGATCAGGATGAACAGTTCACGAGACGGTTCTGAACAGAATTGTTCAAGTTACTCGGATCGGATCTAAACTTCTCCACTGGTGTCCACCCCTAAACCGACGAATAGACTGATAGGGTGAATGCTTTGTTGGAGACATAACTCTGATACTATATGAGTGCCTCGCAACGAGATTGGGAAAAGTTACTATATGTGGTTTAGTTTTCCTATAATTTACAAAGGAGTGAGGCCACCAGCCAAAGTGCCTTTGAGATTGTGATGGGACGGCAACCTCACACTCCGAGTACTATTGCTGTGGGATACACGGGGTCAATTCCAGCAGCTTATAAGTTTGCCAAGACGTGGTAAGAGCAAACTGATTTTGCTCGAGTTTGCCTACACAAGGCAGCCAAGTGTTCCAAGAAGTGGGCTGATCATAAGAAACGAGATGTGCAGTACCAAGTGGGGGATTTTGTGCTTGTGAAGCTACATTTGGTACTTCACATCAGGGGGATCCATAAGGCATTGGTACGCAGATATGAGAGGCCTTTCAGAGTTCTTAGGAGGGTAGGCAATATGACCTACAAACTTGAGCTAACATCCAAGCTCAAGGTGCACCCGATCTTCCATGTGAGTATGTTGAAACCATTCCATAAAGACCAAAATGATCCGGATCGAGGTGAGTCACAGCGAGCCCCTATAGGAGTTAAGGTCTCTTATGACCGAGACATTGAGAGTATACTGGCCAACCAAGTTTTGAGACGGAAGAACTACAAGCTGATGCATGAGTACTTGACACAATGGAAGGGACAACTCGATAGTGAAACTAGTTGGGAACCAGCCGAGGCCTTGTGGCAATTTCAGACGAAGATCGACCAGTTTCATGTTGAGAGTGCGACGATGACTTCGCTAGATTGAGTGTGGGAGAATGTCAAGACCCGCGTGTTCGAGGGTTTCCTAGTACACTTTTTGATTATAATGTACAACATTATACTGCACGTGCACTACAAGGTAGAACCTTGTACTTCCGTACTACACTTGTACTATACTTATAGTACCGTAGGATTGTGACACTTGGCAAGATGTTAGCCATGGATGTAAGGGAGCTCTCCCTATATAAAGGGGCCTCCTTCTCACTTGTAAATCATTCAATCATTCAAGCAATAGCAAGCTTTCTAGCTTTGTCTCGTATTCTCTTGTGTTGGCTTATTTTCTTTGAGTGGGTCTAGCTTCGAGGGTGGTTCTCTTGAGTAGCTAAGAGTAAGGCTGACTTAGGCATTCCAATGAGGTGTTTCTGAGCCTAAGGCTGCACGGTTAACGACTTAAGCTTGCAGCCCGTGACACAGGGACAAGGCAAATTAATTAAAAAGGTGGCCCCAAATGATAGGGGTGTACACAGTTAGATCGAGTTAAAAGATCAATAATAACTTAATTTATAACATATATTTTTTAAAATTTTAATTTAGTTCAACCCATAATAAATTACATAAATCCTAATCTAACCGAACTCATGAAAAATCATATTGGATTTGAATTGACTTGTGGAATTAAATTGAGCTCAAATTGGTTAGGTTGAATTGAGTCAGATTTGATTTTTAAAATATAAATATTTTTTTTCATATCTTAGATGCTAAATATTACAATTAGAATTTTATATAAAAATATCAAATTAAATTATTCAAATTTTAAGATGATGTTTATGTTACCAAGTTTTCTCTCTAAACAACATAAGAAGAAAAGAAAGAAAGATAGCTCGAAGAAAGTCCTAAAGCTTGACAAATCTGGTGGAGTGGAAATTTTCTAAGTTCAAATTGCAAGAAGAATTCAATAAAGTATGGTTGTAAAAAATCTAGTTTCGGCAGTATTTAATCTTTCCTGGATGGAGGTTGGAGGCCATAACGGCTTAGGTAGAAGAAACGGCGGTTTTATATCGGATAGGGGACTTTAGGAATTGGAATCAATTTGTTTGGAGGAGACTAAGAAATCTTTGGAAGTGGGGAACTAGCTTGGCTTGGTTTTTTTGATGGTGAAGAGAACCTTTTTATTTAGAATTTATATGGAAGATGGATGCTGAAAATAACGGTGTTGTCCTTGTTGCACTTTTCTCAAATGTTTTCTTGTTTATTCCGTGGGTTGTTGCTGACTAACTGACTAAGGTCAGGTTTGGTATCTCCATTTAAGTTGTCTGACTTAAATCAGTTTGCGTTTTGTTTCTGACAAATTATCAAAAAACCGTCTGTTGTTCATTGAAAAATAAAATATAAGAAAGCGGATTGTAGGTTTATAGGAGAAGAGTAGGATTGTAATATCATAGGGACCATCGCCTAAAGCTGTCACACATTACCAATTTCAATGTTAATTTAAGCCAATCCCATTTAAGTTGGGTTTACCAAACCTGATCTAAGTGTTGTTGCATTATATTGGTTTTAGAGATACTCGGAGATTCTTATTTTCTGGTTATGGTTTTGTTTAGTTCTTTTAAGTTTTTATTGTTTATGGTTATGGTCTTGTTTGGTTTTTGTTTTTGGTTGCGTTTCTCATTATAATTTCATCTGCATCTTTTAGATGCTTATCAATAATATTTTTTTGCTTTTAAGAAAATATTATTGGATATTTTTATATAAATTCAAATCATTGACTAGTAATAATTGTTACATAATCAAATCTTAACTCACAATTTGAGCTCGGGTTTGAAAAAAAAAATTTAATTCTAAATCAGTCCAAATTTAATTCAAATTAAAAAATTTCAACTTTAATTAAACTCGATTTTTAAAAAAATCCAATCTTAATTTATTCAAAATTTGAGTTGAGCCTGACCCAATTAACTTACCCAAGTTGTTTGTTTAACCTTGTTAAGGAAACTAAAATAAAGAGTAGTAGTACTAAGTAGGAGTAGACATTAATTTGGGTAACTGGCAAAATGAAGCTTTAAATGTGGGTCCCCAATGGTGGGGGCAGGCAAAATTCGAGAGAGAAATGGGTACCCCATATAAGGGGGAATCTTTAATCCAAAAATTTATTCAGGTGGCCTGGGACATGTGTTGTATGATTGAGCACATGTGGGAGAACGTGAGGACTCATCCAGTAGAAAGAGCTTGGAATCTCACTCCCTTACTTTCTTTCTCCACCTGTACGTAAAGATGGGTAGGAGCCTGGCAGTATTATAACAGGACATGTAATAACAATGACGTTCAAAAAGTGAAAGCTGCTATCCCTATTTGACAGAGAGAGAAAGACACACAAATCCATGTGGGTATATATCTAGGGAAGTAGATGAAGTCATTGAAAATATAGATTAGATTTGGCTTGGATTTCTGAGCCAAGAGTGTTCGATTTTTGCTTCTTCTTCCTAAGAGTTTTCTTTTACGTTGGAGGTGGGGCTCGTTAATAGTAGGAAATATAGAAGATGCTCACATTTCTAAATCGACAATTTCGGGATCACTATTATTAAGATCCCTTTGATTACTGAGAAAATTGAGACGACCGACAGACCAACAATCTTCACATAATTATCAGACTCTACTATTCTATCTATAATAGAGTAGAGAACCTTTCTTTGACGGTTTTGAATGTGCTTTATTCCTTCCTGGTAAGCAGCCTTGGTTCTTGCAAAAAGCAAATCCAAACACCCAGATTCCTTTCTTTCAAGGTAGCCAATTCCAGTTGGAATTATAATAGTAGTAGTAGAAGTACAAATCTAAATAAAAAAACGTTCTTTTTCTCCATTTTTGAGACTAATTAATCATGATTTTGATTGATTTCCAAATTATTTGGTGAATGCACCTTTTAATACCAGCTTACCCCTGATGATGTACATCAGCCCATTTTGCTGAATGGTTTTGTCCAACTTTGCGCAAACATCATGCCAAATTTCTCGGCCAATTCAATTACTCCGTACTTTCATTCATACCATCAATTACTATGAAAACATCAAATCATAAGAGTTATAATAAGCAAATCAGAAGTCTTAATTCTCATTAATTTATTTTTTTATTTCTTTTATGTGAGAATATTTTCGAAGTCCACTAAAAAGATTGTTTTTTTTTTATATTCTCATGTTACAATAATATAACCGAATTATTTTTTTTAAGTGCATGCATTAAAGATTTGAGTTTGATTCTTTAAGTCAATAATTTTTTTTTTTTTTATAGATAAGAAATGTTGTTGTTTGCATGAACATATGATCTCAATTAAGTATTATTTTTAATTGGGATTATAAATCTATTTTTTTTATTGGAGTTTCATTGAGTTTATGAAGTACATAAAATGATATATTTATTTATCCTCTTTTCCTTTAAACATGGGTGTGACCAGGATTCTCATAAAAAAACTTCAAAAAAATTCCAAACGATATAATGACTCCACTAAAAACCCATATTAAATTAAGAATCATAAATACTTAAATTTTTTTTTTCTGATTTGTTTTAGTTGAGTATTTTTAGTCCAAAAAACATATATTCTGCTCAAAATTTGACACTTAATGAAACCATAGAGTCCAAAGCAATGTTGTAAATTTCGTATCGGATAATATTTCGATTTAGCTATTTAAATGAAACATTTCAATTTTGTTTTACTTCAGTGAACCGTTTTAGATTTGACAGTATTTTCAAATATATATATATATATATATTAAATTGTATATATTTCAAAAATTTATATAACTATAAATATAAATCGTAAGAAAAAAATTATTACTCAAATATACAAATTAATCTAACCTAATTTTTTAAAAATCAATTATAAATAATTTTGTGTATAAATCCAAATTGGGATTGTCCCACTATCAAATTATATACCTTATATATATACTATAAAAAAAATCATAATAAAGCAATCATCATTCAAAAATCAAATAATAAAAATAATATATCACTTATATCACTCATCAACAAAAGAGAAATAATGAAAATTTTTAAATTACCTTTTAAAATTTTTAAGAATATAAAAAAATTAATATTTTAATATTTTAATTAAAATATGATGTTTTGATCAAAATAATCAAAAAATTTCAAAATGTACTGAAATAAAAAACAAAAAAAATATTAAACATTTCGTTTAGTTTTACTTTTAAAACTAAAATAAATAGGGAAAATGAAAAGGAGTTCACAACTATGATCCAAAGTTGTGACTAAGTCAAGTCCAGTTAGTGTGACTAACTTAGACCAAACCACATTTTAGTGTCACAAGACTCACAACCATGTACTCCGGTTATACATGGTTCAAAGTTCCACACGCAGCTGTGGAAGCGCGTGCAATGTAGGATCGAATCACTTGAAGCAAGCGCCAGTGTCGGGTCCACAAACTGACCAACCAAAGCTTTGACGCCTAGTAAGTCGTGACATCAGCACGCGCCCACACTCTTCAAACTGAGAAAGGGCCAGACAAATATTCTCTGAATTCTTAATTCTCTGTGTACTGTAAGTGGTGATTTATTGATTAGATTAGTATACTGTAGTTGTTAGTAGTAAATCTGTTGCAGTCTTTTGACGTTATTCTTCCTTAACAACGAAGTTCGAGAATTCTTCTCTCTTGCTATTCGTACAAACAGTTTTTAAGACACTATAATGATCTTTGGCAATGGATTTTAGTGAATTTTGGAGTCTTTTGAGGGTCTTGTCCACTTAGGAGGAATTTTTGATTAGATAAAATTAATTATTTTAGATAGCTCGAAATTTTGTTAATAATTAAAAAAAAATTTACTTCATTTATTTTTGTTACTTATGATTTTTTTTAGACATTAATAAAGTTTGTTTTAGTCAATTTAATCAAAAAAATTTGTTTATGTTAAAAGTACATACTTATATATTAATAGTGATTTTTTTTTCACGAAAGTTTGTTTTTACGATACTTGATAATATAAAAAAAAATTATCAAGTTTTTTTTGTTTTACAAAAAATTTATCTGAAATTCAATTTATCTCCCATAAAAATAAACCCACCGTATTAATACTAATATTAATGTTAGTGACCTTAGTCTCTCTCCTCTAAGATCTCTGTCTCACACCTAACAAGTACGATTCATGTATTATTAAGACATCATTACTTTTGCTATCACAGTCTCAGTCTTACCTAACCCCAGGAGTGATTTGGTGCATATAATTTGCTTATGTTGTTTTTATTATTATGAATTATTCATAATATATATTTGTAAGCTCTCTCTTTATGCAATAATGTTATTAATCAAATCAACATGCATCATAAACAATTTGTTTATTGAGGAGTTGGATGTCACTAAACTCTTAAGTGGATCTCTTAAATAAATTAAAGAGAGGAATTGGAAATGTGAAGCTATATATTCATATAGAAATTAAACAGATCGACAAGACTCTGATCAGTTAGCTACCAATTAAGACCCTTTGCAATGCTTCAAGGTCAAATAAAGAAAATACTTCTCTTTCTCTCTCCTTTTTCTATGCGTGAGGGTGGGGAGAGGAAAACCCAAATTTCCTTTAAAAAGCCAGTTAACTCATTTATGGTTGCACAACATGACAAGATGAAATCATGGAAGTATAATACTTTCAATTTGGAAGATTTTGAGAACATTTAATGTTTTTTTAAAAGAACATGGATATACGAATATTATAAACAATTATTTGTGACACTTCAACAATCGATTAATAATCATATGATACGGGTCGAAACTTTTTTTATAATTTAATCATCATTTTATATATATCTTTCTAAAATATACTGTATAGTATCACGGTATTAAATTATCTCATGTCTTGATTGATGTTTGAGTGTTCATTTAAATGTTCAGTTCTCACATCTTTGATGTTTTGAGAAATAATTAGCATGTACCCTTTCTAATTCTCTGACTCCCGAGAAGCCACCAAACAAGTAGCTTGGATGTTTGTGTGTGCAAGTCACCAAATATGACAAGACCTAGAGATTAATAACACTTATATTTTTTAAGATAAAGAGTAATAACACTTGACATTGTTACATCTTGATCAAGATCACTATATTGCTGGTTGCTGCTTGATGAAAGATGAGCTAGCTAATTAACTATAAGTGAAATATAATATTAATATAATAAACTCATTGCAAACATGTGCATAAGTTAATCTAGTCATTGTTATGCATTTTGATGGTCTTTCGTAACTAAAATCATTGTTGAAGTAATGACCAAAATAAGGAACTTACATAAGAGTGCGATTTTTTCTGTTGTTAAAATTTTAAAGTAAAACCTACAACACACATAAATTTGAATTATAAAATGACCTATACTAAATCTAAAATTTTAAAAAGTCGAAGTTCATGTGCAAAAATAGTAAATTGTAAACTTTATTTTACAAATTTTACAGCAAATGAGACACACTCACTCCCTACGCACATCGTTAATTTTAAACGAAAAAGTTAGAAATCGTCATCATGTTGGTGTTTCAAATAGAAGCATACCCTCAAAATATAATCCCTTAATTTGCAGTTTTCATTAGGAAAAAAAATAAGGTTTCTAAATATATACAGGGCATCGAAACTTCAATTACTTGCTTGTAGACAAAGCCTTAGATTCTCTATATAATAAGTCGTTGCAATCAAAACATTCCATCCAATTAATATATTAAAATGAATTTTCAACAAATGTGACTTTCAAAATTGATAGAAAATATATTAGTAATAAAATAAATTGCTTATAAATTATGCAGCTTGATTCTATTTGTATATTAGTATACTGTGAAATGGTATCAAAGTCAACAAAAGTGCCAAAAATTCTAACTTATGCAGCTGATCTTTAGATCCTAACATTCCAAAGAATTCACTACAACCTCTAATTTGAAGTAGACATTCATACTTTTTCATAATCGGCAGGTCAATGGAAAAATTAATGATTTAAGCTTACTTGGTAAAATTACATATTATCGCACAAAAAATTGAAATTGAATCCAGCTCAAACAAAAGAAATGCCTCGTGTTGTATAACTCATAAATCCAATTAACTTTATATAAATAAAAATAATAAATAATAAATGGTTCAAAAATTAAATATTTTGAAGAAAAAAAAAATAAAACCTTGAAGAAATGGGTGATAAGGAACATGTAACATGTACAAAATCGTTGCCACCAAATGAAGCTTGATTCTGAGTCTAATTAAACCATGCAAAATGATTTTAATTTGATCAAATCAATTAAAAAATCAAATAGTAAAGCATTTTGCAACACAGATCTGAAAGAAAGGGTGATTAGGTTCTTGTCTAGTATCACAATAACTTTATGCAATACACTAATTGATTGCTACCGTATGCAAGAAAGACTATATGTATTGTAAGCATATAAAGAACTCCAAATAGTAAAATTGAGTTCATTGCATACCATCAATTAAGTACATACCTGATACAAAACTGCAACAATTCATACACTCACTATATATAGTAAACGTATGCTCATACATTGCACCCTAAAGAAGAAGAAGAAAAAATAAACTCATAATAAAAAAAAGAACCTAACAATTAATTCTAGGGTTTGATTCTTAGTAGATCTTGAAGAAACCAAGTCCGAGATCTCTATCTCGGACAAGGTTAATTCATGCTGTATGAAATTGAAAAGTAGGCATCTCATAATTGATATGCCCTTTTAATTTAGCTGAAGCTACACTAACAAAAAAAATAAACAGAAGCTTCTTCTCGATCATGGCAAGGAGAGAGTACCACCGAATTCTATAAGGGATTGCTAGTGGAAGAAGAGCTAAAACTTGAAAGATCTGTCCATGAATTAGTAGCAGTAGTATTATTCCAGTACTGATCATTCCCCGCAGCAGCTGGATTAACCCCCATAAACTGCCTTGCCAAATTCATTCCTCCCTGATTCAGATTATTGTCTTCCATTTTCACCAACTGATGAGTACTAGTAGAAGCCAACCCAGATATCGCCCCACTAGATATCTTGGGCCGGACCTGACCCGCTCCAACTCCATAACCCGATGACTGATGATCATGAAGACCACCACCACCTTGATCAAATGGATACAACAACCCACCAGAAGAAGAAGATTCCAACCCTCCACCCAAAAAGGTTGGAAACTGCTGCTGTTGTGGAAACCGCCACTGATCATGAAGACCACTACCAATTGATGACATAAGAGTACCACCGCCACCACCGTTAATTTGACCAGCAGCTAAAGCGCTTCCTATGTGAAAACCCAAGTCGGTTGCTCCCAGTGGAGCTGAAATCGCGCCATAATTCAAGCCGATATCAGCGCCAGTTGCGAACTCATGAGTGAGATTATGCAAATTAAGAGGAGCGCCCATGAACCGCAGTGGTGGTAGTGGCACGTGGCCGCCGGGTCCTCCTCCTCCTCCAAGACCTATTAACACATCATGACTAGTGGAGGCAGACCCAGTTGAGCGATCACCGCTGACCGGAGACTTAGAGGAGCAGCTGTTGTTGTTGCTAGTGCTACTACTACTCCCTTTGCTTCTCTTGTTCCTCCTGCAGCCGCCTCCCACGGGAACGTTCCTAAGGGCCCCACCTCTTGTCCAGTACCTCCTGCAAGTCTTGCAGAAGTGCCGAGGCTGCGTCAGGCTGTAGTTATTGAAGTAGCAGAACTTGGTGTTGGTCGACTCGCATCTCGGACATTTTAGTGCCGTTTCCGGCATCGGTATGTTTGCCATCCTGGCTCGATCAGCCATCGAACCTGGCCGGATCGAGCCTGCTCCACCGCCGCTTCCATGCGGCTGTGGTTGTGGTGGTTGTTGTGGAGGTGCAAGCTGAGGGTTTGCAAGTCCGCTACTTGCTTCTCCAGTTTGATGATGATGATGATTTTGTGGTTGCTGTAAAATAGATAAAAAGAGAAAGAAATTCAAGCAATATATCTGGTATATTCAACAAGATAGTAGTATAACAAAAGTAACAAGAATATTTATCTTTTGAATTTTTGCTTTTTTGGCAAAGAAGCTTAAAGAGAAAAAAAAAAAACATAAATTGAAGAAGAAGAAAATAAAACATCCTTACTTGTTGCCAGTTGGCTGGATCAAGATAAGCAGGGATGGAAGAAAAAACCATTGTTACGTTTGTTGATCTTTAATTGATCTTTTCCTTTTTGTAAAGGTTGATTGGGTTCTTGTGAGATAATAGTGGAGAATCACATCAACAAACAACAAAACAAAGAGAGAGTTTGAAGAGAGAAGAGAAAAAGAGAGAAAGGAGGGGGGTTGGATATGTGAGAATGAGGATAGCTAAAAATAAAGGAGGGACCTTTATATATAAATATAAATATATATATATATATATACACACACTCCCACACATATTTGTTTTTACATATATAATTAAGTTGTTGTTCCTTCTGGCTAGACTCTTTTTGTTTTATTGCTTTTTAGGGTTTAGAGAAGGCGATGTTTCTTAACCCATAAGCTTTTGTGGGTGCTGTACATAAAAAAAGAGATTAGTGGCTCTCTCTTGCATGGAAAAAGTTAGTCTTAGCTATCAGTGAGTGAGAGAGTTACTGTGCAGACCAGGTTGTATTAGTTTGGTCTACATGGAGCAAACACCGTGTATGTTTAATTATTATAATGGTAGATTAATTAATAAAAGATTAAGAATAAATTATGGTAAAGAAATGTTAATTAAGAAAAGTTGGTTCTTGGTGCTTTGGGTGGTGTACAACAGTCGTAGTGTCTCGACCTTTTCTTCGGTCCTCTCTGTTTCTGTTGCCTCCCCCATTCTTTACCCTTTATTTCTTTTGCATGGGGATATCTATAGTAGTACATGTCTTTCTCCCACGCTCCTCTTAAGGGGCGTGATTTCAGTCGATTCGGCATAGGTTTTTGTAGTTTAATTTGGGCTGCAAACTCGAGCTTAGTTTAATGGATATAGATATAAGTTTAGCAATAGATTTACTAAACGGTTATGGGCACGTATGGTCCGTCAAAATAAGTGGCTATATATTCTACTCATTGCCATCCCTAGATAGTAATGTGTCATAGCTCAATCTAAAGTTTTTGTGGACTAGAAAAGAAAAAGAAGAGGAAAAAATAAGGCAACCCTAAAGTTGGCATTATTACCATAAATTATTAGTTGGCAACCCTAGTTATTATTTCACTCAACAATTATTTCATGAATTTTTCTTTACTAATTCGAAAAAATTGTCTAATATATGTCACACAAAAGTTCATCTCACCCTTGAATGAAAATAAAATATTATTTTTCTTTTTTCTCATACCATTTAATAATCAGATGAACTTTTATGCCATGTATCTCTCATGAAGCTTAACAAAAATTGTGGAGAAATTTTACTTGCATTTCTTTATGGTATATATACATATTATGGCCTTGTTTGAGATCTTCTTAGAGTTTGATTTAAACAATTGCCTTGATAAATTTAAACAAATTTATTTAAATCAATCTTCAAGAAGATCCTAAACAAGACCTATAAGACTAATGTAATATTCTCTGTGCACGTACAAGCACATTTATGTCACATTTAACAGGTGTATGGGATAAACTGAAAACAAAGAAGGATGCAAATATTAGTGCTAAAAAATAAGTCTACTTTAAAAAGAAATACATATAAATACAGGCCAACATGTGGGCCTTGATGGGGCCTAGGCCCAGTATTATCAAAATAGAGTAGGATAATGAGATTCACGAGTAAGTAATTTAAGGCAAAACGGTTGTCTTTGTTGTGAAGTAAAACATCCAAAGTTGGTAAGCAATAAACAAAGTTTGGGCAAACAATAGCTGATTGATTGAGTTACGGAATCCCCAGTCACTGTACGTAGTGGCTACCCTCTTTCTAATTGATGTTGATTAGCACTACTGTAATACCATAAAATTGCACCACTGATACTCTTTTTGCCGTTTCTCACTGTTGCTTGATGGGATCAATCATCCTTCCTTGGCCGATCTATATAGGAGCCCCATAGTTTTGGATAAATTCCCAAGTTGTACAAAATTCATGGTCTCTGACATAGATTTCAAAGCAGATACTTTGTATGACTCTACCAAAACTAGAGACACTGACTATATATGCAGAAAACACAAGATCTGCAGACATCCAATGTTTTTAAAGCAACGGTGAGAATCATCTATACAATCGATGACTTACGCTGTAACCCTACCGTAAGCGACCATTGCAACCGTTAATATCACCCAAATAAACAGAGATTAAGATATCTGATAAAAGATTTCTAGCTTCTTTCGAGTCTTCTTACATAGCTAATGAGCTATTATAATTTTTCAATGCTTCATAACTGTACCTTGAATACAAGGTATTCAAGCAACTGCAATTCTCTCATCCATGAATTTACAGTCAGATGTTGGCATTAGTCTGATACAACCCAAGTACCAGAAAGTTTTTTGTCAAAACATATACAAACAATGCACAGTTAAGCAACTAGGGTAACTGTTCGATACATGTTTTCACTCTAAATTTAGGTTGTAACCAAAAACAGAGATAACAAACAATCTTATTTTTATTCAAACTTAATGTTTCTATTGATGCCTGTTTACAACTCTCTTTGAATCCCCATCAAAAAAGACTATAGCTTGCATAAGCAATTGCTCTTCTAACTCATCAGAAATGACGACAGGAGCTACTTTAATGATAGTATAAGAATTGAATACAGTAGAATTTAAACTATACCCTTAAATATCATCTGCATTGCTTATTGTGGATGGCTGAGCCTGTGGCTGGAAACTGGTTTGCATTTGAGCTTGTTCATCCTGCTCTGCGAAGCTACCAATAAGCTCCAGCAACTGAGCAGCCTTCCGCTTGCCCCTATCTGTGCCATTTTCTGCCAAGTCCAAAAGTGGGGTCATCACGCCAAGTGCCATGGCCTCAGACAGAGACTGGGGCTCTCCAGCACAGATGTGCACCAGCACAGTAGCTGCGTTCTCTTTGTTCCTGGAAGATCCATTTTGAACGAATTCGACCAAAGTCGGCACAACATCCAGAGCACCAATTGCTGCTTTTCCTTCAGAGTGGTTTGCCAGTATTGCCAATATGGCCAATGCCTCACCTACCATTTCGCCACCAGGTTCTGTCAAGAGTGTCATCAGCATTGGTACTACACCTGCCCTTACAGCGCGTCCCCTGTTCCCTTGATATATGCACAAATTGAAAAGTGCTGATGCCGCATCCACCTTCCCTCTTTGGCTACCTTCACTCAACAGTGTTACTAGTGCTGGAATTGCTCCAGAAACACCAATTGTCACTTTGTACTCATCCACTACCGATAGGCTGAAAAAAGAGGCCGCTGCATTCTCTCGTGCTTCCATGCTCCCATTTTTAAGCACATGCAGGATACCAGGAACAGCCCCAGAATACATGATGCTTCGTTTGTTATCTTCACATATAGACAGGTTCAAGAGAGCTGTGACTGCGTGCTCTTGAATAAGAGTGTCAGTCACATAAAGGAGGCCAACGAGGAGGGGGATGGCACCAGCCTCAGCAATACACACTCGGTTGTCACGATTATGCTTTGCAAGAAGACGAAGCTCACCTGCAATAAGTTAAGAACTCAACATTTCTCCATGTGGTCATGAGTTTAACCATATTTTCCAAGCTACCACAGGATATGGGTTTCCAAGATGACAATAAAAGCATCATGGCAAACTAACAATAAATAAATAAAATGAATTGGAAAATTAACAGTAACTTTCTTGATTACCTAAGGTTCCTCTTCCACAGCAATTATGGTCATGGTCATCTTCATGCTAGTATGACCTCTAGAAAGAAGACAATATGACTTGTCTCATGTGGAAGTCAACCGTTTGCAAAACCTCTGGTTTCTATTAGAGTTAAGTGCAATCAAGGGACAGATAGCTGGATACCCCATAGAAGGGGCACCTACCATTCAAATTGGAAGTTTTCCTAAACTCCTAACTAATTTCTTCCACAATAACCAAAACTAGCAAAAACAATTTAGTTTATTACAGAGCTTAACCCCCAAACACATTACAAAGGCCATTACTAAGCATTTATCACACTACAGCAGGATCACGGAGGGGTTATTTTTGAAGTCTACCCCTCAACATTTTTGCATCAAATGGCCAATTTTAAAAAAATTATGGCATGTCACTTTCAGCGTACACACATTAAAAAATAACAAAAAAGAAAAATTAACTTGGTTAGGTGGGAGGCGAAAGGCATGCATATTAGCATAAGTTCGAAAAATATGGCAAGGTATTGTCCCATGATTCAGAAGCTTGTGATTTCAAGTACTGGGTTATCAAAAATAAAAAAAATAATTAGGTCATGCACGCTAAATGGAGAAAAAAGAATTCTAGGATCTCATTTCCATCATTAGAGCTTTTATCATCACAAACCTGCAGCAGATCGCTGATCCTCAATGTTGCTGGACCTCAGCTTGCTGAGGAGAGTATCAAGCTCCACAGCTTCGCAGGCCGCCTTACTCTGGCGTGAAATGCCTAATCTTTTGGGGGGTTCCATACCATTGGCCTCACACCAATTAGATATTAGGCTACATAAAACATAATTGGGAATGAGGCTAGTGCAGGAAAGGATCTGCTGTGTCTTTGGACATGTTCCATGTCCTGCTTCAAGCCATTTCTTAATGCAAGCCCGTTCATAGGTCTACAAAATAAAAGAGGACTGGTAAGGAATGTGTAGTACAAACTGGCACTTAGTTACTCTCTAAAGGACACAGACGAGGTAGCATAGCATTACGTGAAGATGGGTCATCCATATGAAGTGGAGTTATTTGAAGGCTTTCATTTAGCTTGTACAGACCGAGATCCAAGTCTGAAAAGCTATCATTATGAGATTGTCCTCTAATGTCAGACACTTATTTTGAAACTTTCAATTAAATTTCAAGGATTATACTTATAGGAGTGGCCAAACATAGGCATATTAGAGCATCAATGAAACCAGTTTAGCTTTGAATCTGTTAAGGTAGGACTAATCTAGCTCAAGCCGGAATGCAGTATCTTGAGACTATATTAGCAATGATTAAATGAGACAGAGACCCTTCTCATCACTTTAAATGGGAAACTGGCAAGGAACTCAAAGAATAATGAGTCAGAAAAATCATCTTACAACATACCTGCCCTGTGCAAATAATGACAGGATCTTTCATCAATTCCAGTGATATTGGGCAACGGAAATCATCTGGTATAACCAGTGATTGGGAACACGGATCACTGGTTGGTTGACCATTGCAACTAGGAGAACAATTTTTACTTGCAGATATAGTAACATCAGGATTTTCTGTCTGCAGAAAATCTTTAAATTTTTTGAGCAAAATTGACATCTTCTCAGCACTTTCCCCTGGATTTTCACCACTGGCAACAACCATTGCCTGCATAGCTAGTGATTCTTGTTCGAAGTCTTCAGCACCCATCACTTTCAGCTTTTCACATAATATGTGTAGAGCAGCTGGGTCAGTATTCGTTGTGTTGCTCTGGTTGTAAACAGATAAAAGACCCTCATAGAGCTCCAAATCAGGTTCATCAAGCCGTTCCTTGGCTCTTTCAAACTGATTGTGCACAAGTCCAACCTGACAACAACAGCAGCACAAGAATAAGTAATAAGGAGAAAAGATTAAACTGATAAAAACACATTTTTCTAGTTGCACTCTTGGTTAAATGAATAAAGGGTGGAAAGAACCATTTCAAGATTCATTTACATCCTCCCTAAAAGAAAATTTTTACTATTACATATGATATGTTTATGGCTAAAAATGATGCATTTTAGATTTTGAGAGTTACATTATATACTGAACAATCATTTATATATTATACGTCAAATTTGCACATTCACCTGTTCCTTAACTTCATCAGGGATATCAAGCTTGTCATAGGAAATTCCACTTAAAGATTGATCAAAATGAACTGTAAGTTCCTCAAATTTACACTTTATGCTCTCCTTCTCCATTACCTGCAAGCATATGAAAAGAGATTGGTTGTTAGGTGTTAAGCTGCCACAAATATCTATGGGTAATAAAAATAAGCACAATGTTATCATGCATGATCTCTGCCAATTACAAATGGAAATCACACGATAAAGATGATTAACATAATACTGATTTGAGTATTGATTACTAAGGCATTTTCAGTTCCTTTTCCGTTTTCCTTCATTCATTTGTCATATCCAGAAATATACTACAAAACAAAATTTCACTGAATCCCACTCTAAACTACCCCATACATGAGTTAAACACTTTGATTTCATAAATTATAAGGGTAAAAACAGTGGAGCGAAATGAAACCCAATTCAAATAAACAGGCATATAAGCTATCAATTTTCGCGATTTTTTCCTGGATTTTCTCACCATCCAAGCATCGCATTGCAAAATGTATTACAAACTATTCAAATCAGAGAGAGAGAGAGGAAATACCCACCATGTAAATCTGGCTGCCTTGACTACCAAACTTGAGCAGATCTTTAGCCTTAACCAAAGCATCCTCCAACAGAACCAAACCTTCCACAGTCTCTTCAGATATTGTCTCCTTAATCTCTGCCAATTCTTCGAACAAAGGCATCAACAGCCTCAATCTCCTCGCAAGATTGCAACATTGCTTCTTGATTACGCATTTAAACTCAGACATCTCAGATATGTCTTTGACAATATCGATCAGCTTTTGAATTAGCACTGCCTTATCATCCTCCATGGCTACACAATTGGTGTTATGCATCTAATATCGAGCAATTTGGTAGCTAAAAATTGATGAGTTCTGAAAAGTGTGGAGGTTGGGATTTGAGGGTTCATTCAAAAATTCGGAGGAAGGAAGATGAGCGAGCGAGTTTTGGGAATGAAGGACACAGCAGGTGAGTTTCGTGCCATTCTTTTGGAGATCTTTTGCACGTACACGCGGTAGGATTTCGGGAGAGCTTAATTTGAACTTAAACGACTTAATTAATCTTAAATTTCGATTAGATAACTTCATAAGACAGACCGACAAGGACTGATAATTGCATATTTGGGCTACAATATAAATACATACCAGTAGTGGTAGTAATTTAGTTTTAGGTAGAATTCTTATTCTAACGGCTCAGCCCAATTAAGAGTACGACTTGGACGAACAAGAGAACCGACAATTCAAAGATCGGATTGGCCCAAAGGGTTGTGTCATTATCCAATTCGTTGCGTTGAAAGGTTTAAAAGTCTTTTAGGCTAAAAATAATAAAAAGAAAATAGATAAAAAAATAAAAAATGATAAAAATAATTTATTTTAATTTTGGCGTATTAACCATCCTAGAAGAATTGTAATTTAATAGCGAAAAGAAAAGGTCTAATCATCTTACAAATTTTTTTTAATTTTCTTTTTCATTAAACAATACAAAAATGCTCTCATCTTTTTTTTCTATTTCGACCTTTTGCTTTTTTTCCTTTCTCTATCGATCATATCCTGACTCATTTGTAAAGAGTACGGTCTATTTAAATTACCCAAAAAAAAACATAAAAGAGTAGGTGTATTTTCTGTCCCCCTCCTAAAATTGGTGTCAAACTAAGACATTCTCACGCAGCTAAGAATCATTGATCACCTAAAAACTATATTATTGATTTCAACAATTGCTACTGCATTTGACACAGGCATGTCATGCTCATTTTAAAGTGCGATGTCCTCACTTTTTTAAATGTTGACACCATAGAAGTATCTAAAAGAGATACTCTACTGTTACCTCCCAAAATGACATTGGAACACAACCACAAGCATATCTCTACATGATCCAAATATCTGTTCTATCTCGAACTGAAGTAACTAGAATACCAGCCCTCACTTTTCCAGCTCCACAAGCATACTAACAAACTACATAAAACCATGACTATAAGGCCAATAATATTTAACCCAGAAGAACACGTATTCATGTCCAATTTTTTTTTTTTTTTTTTTTTTTTTTGCATAAACCAGATCGATCTTACCTAGCCAACGCACATGTTCTTGTGAAACCCAACATCCCTTGGATCTAGAGAGTCAAAATTACAGAGTTTTACCATCTATTATAACAAACTAATAAAAATACCATCTCGCATGATTGAAATACAAAATCATTCCAAAAGTTTTAAGGCCAAATATTCAAATATTTGGATTCCTCTATTACTTCTTCTTGTCAGATACACCAGCAGACCTGCAAATCAAAATTAGACCAACACAAATCAATGCTTGGAAAACAAACATATGTTCAACATTGTCTATCCAAATAGAGATGATTTTAAAAATATTAGGAGTAAAAAGTCATAGCCTATGCTTTCCAACCGCAGTTAAAATATACCAATGATCAGAAAAAAAAAGGTCACTTTAAAATTTCCAAGCATATGCAGCATGAAATATGATCTAATGTCAAACTGCCACTGATCACACTTTCTTTTTTATAATGAAAAACTTTCTTCTCATGATAAATTCTCTTGGTAGTGGTAAATGAAAATGATATGGGTGAAATTTCATACAACAATAAGACCTAAGCATAAAGAAAATACGGATAACAAATATGTCAAATGCAGATAATCAAATAATATAGTACAAACAAAACAACATGGTCGATTACAGCTACACCCACGCTTAGTGCAAATAAATTGTTTCAAAACTGTATTTCAAATGCAACCACAATAAACAATTTCTCATGCATACCAAACTTGATGTTAAATGCAGATAATGAAATAATATATTACAAACCAAACAACATGGTCGATTAGAGCTACACCCACCCTTAGTGCAAATAAATTGTTTCAGAACTATATCTCAAATGCAACCACAATAAACAATTTCTCATCCGTACCAAAACTTGATGGACCACAAAAGATAACATAAAAATGGAAAAAACAGCAGCTCACCTCATCTTGCGGAGAACATTGGACATCTCCTCTCTCTTCCTCTTTGCTCTCTTGTGGGTACCCAACTTTCTCTTTGCCACCTTAAGTGCACGCTTGTCCTTGCCCACCTTCAGAAGCTCAGTGATCCTCTTCTCATATGGAGCATAACCCGCAACTTCCCTGATGAGGTTCCTCACAAAATGCACCCTCTTGCTTGTTTTCTTAATGTTAAAACCCACAACAGAAATCAACAAAAAGAAATCAGAATCCACAAATACAAGCAACTACATTTGGAAAACATATCCCCTCCTCCTTTTTCCTTTTTATGAATATTTGACAACATATTAGTGTAATCAACCCACGTATCCCATGATAAATTTGAAGCTTTAAAAAACATCAGGTAACACGTTTGACGCTAGGTAATTTACCCATGTTACTTTACATAAACTTCAACAAATTTACTGGCTCAAATCACATAAAATAACTTCATAAATTATCTACCCATGTAAACCTTAACCCTCTGTTTGTATTGAGGGGAGCATAGATTACTAAATAGATGCTTCAAGTCCAGCCATCAACGATTTGAAGGGGAAAATGAATAAATTGAAAAGGTACATACCCCCTTTCGATCGGATGGACGAGGAGGCAATTCATGCTTGGTAACGATGTGCCCTTTGTTCAATCCAACAGACAACCCACTCTTGCCTTGTGCAGGAGCCATTATCTGTACTTAAACCATTGCATCACTCATTATAACACACGTTATTTGCTTTGCAATATTGCAAACCAGCAATGGAAAACAAAAAAAAAAAAAAACAAGGTTTTCTTTTATAGAGACAATGATTTTGAGTTGTGATACATACATAAAATAGAATCAAGGGCATGAGATATGTGAATAGCAAACAAATACAATATGCAATTAATTACATCTATGCAGAGTTTAATTCGATAATACCTTGGGTACTGGTTGGAGCAAGCTTTCGGTTCTAAGAGCGGCCACTGAGAAAGGAGCAGCGAGATTTATAGTAAGAGCACAAAATAAACCCTAGCATATGTTTATGTACTAGCGCGTCGTCAGCTCGATGTGGTGTAGGGTGGCTACTTAAAACTACGTAGTTTTGCATGCTACTTCTCTGGGCTAGTATTGTTCGGGCTGATAGATTTGACCCCACCCACAAGTTGCCCGACCGCCAATACCTTTTGCCTGGCAGTAATGGGCTTGAGCATATGATGGTTTACTTTTTTGTTTGTTTTTGTTAAATAAAATAATCCGTTGGAATGAAAAGGTTGAGATCTTTATTAACAAGGCTTACCAATGGATTATATTTTAGTTCAAATTTCTTTCGTATCTGATTTATATAGTCAGATATGGTTAATGGTATTGATCCATTAATCTAATTTTGATCGAAATTTGTTAATCTATTTAATAAATAAATCAAATTTAAATTTGTCACAATTCACTTTGACAATAATTTGATTAAATTTTAATATAAAAATATGTATATATTATAAGTAAATACATTTTAAAGTAAATATATACTTTTAATAATAATAATTAGTTTATATATAAAGGGTGATAGGAATTAGTAGGTGTGAGCATGGGTCAATTTGAGTTGGGTTAACCTAAAAAATTAACCCTACCCAATTATATCAGGTTGAAAAAGAATTCAAACCCAACTCAATCCATGAACCCATCCAATTTCAATTCAACCCATTTAAATCAGTTTGGGTTGCTTTGGGTCATCGGTTTAGTATTTTTCACTTAAAAATTAATACAAACATATTACATAAGAAAAAAATATTTTACTGCAATTATTCATTATTCATTAGATCCAAAATCAAATCCATACAATAATTTATTAAATTTTACAAACCATCATTTACAAATTAAGTACCTTAAATTATTTCACACAAAGTTGAAACAACTTTAATTTAATATAAACCATGCAAAGTAAACAAAACTTAGATTTTAAAAGTGTTTGATCAATCCAATTCTTTAAGGCTTCAACATTAGTATACATTTGGTCTTATAATATCTATAACAAAGTTCCATCATTCAAAAAGACATAAAGTGAATGAACATAAAATAAGAAAATCAATTCAATAAGCTTTTAGAAAGTATATTGAAAGTCCGAAATAAATTATTTCACAAGACCAAACAATCTTCTTTAACTAAAGAGTATTAAAAAGAAACATACACTTTACATATTTAAATTCTAGTTGATCTTTTTTATGGAATCTAGTAATTTTTGTTAGAAGGTTTCTAAAAATAAAAAAATTAAATGAGAATATATGTATAAACAAGAAACATATATTGTAATCAAAACTAACTTATAAAAATATGATTGTAGTCCATCAATCTTTAAAATAAGTATATATATATATATATATATATATATATATATATATATATATATATATATAAGGATAAATTATAGTTTTATACCCAAGTTTAAGGGGTAATTACATAAACATGCTTGTGGTATTGGAAATGACAGTTTAATACCTATCAGAAAGTTGACCTTACATAATTCTTTAAATCCTAATGGATCATGTGAAATGTCGACGTTGCCCCTCCTTAAATTATCTGATTATTCCACATAACATATTTACACACTCTTTCTCTTTTCGCACTCTTTCTCTTCACCCTTCGATACTCAGTTTTGCTTGAAATCCAAAGATCCTGCCACCGCAATCTCTACGACTCCTCTATTTCCCAAAACACCTGCCTCAATCAGCAGCACTTAAACATTTTTATCTACCTATGCTCCGCCTCAACCACCGACTCATCGTCGAAATCGCAAGCCATCGACCATGTGATGCGGGTTTGATTAGAGAGGCGGTTTCGAGGAACGGGGGAGGAAGAAATGAAAGAGAAATGGATGGAAAGTAGGGGAAACCAAACTAGAGATTTGGGCGATTCATTATTTTTTTATTTATTTTATATTATGGCATAAGATTTTGCGTTAAATTATTATTGTTTTGTGGAGTTCAATTTTGCTGAGTAATGGGCGGATTATTTTGTTCGTTATATGTTTGTTTGTTGGGGAAAATTAGGTGACAAGAGGGGGAAAGATTTCGGATATGTGAGTTGTGTTGTCTGGGTTTGGAAATGACTGGTTATGTATGTGATAAAGGCATTATGAGTGTTTGTTTCATTTTTTTTTTGCTTTTTGTTTGGTAAGGTCATATTTTGTTTTGCCTTTTGTTTGGAGCGGTCATGATGTCATCAATTGTTTTTATACGGCTTGTTTTTCGTGTTCTAAGAAAATAAAATCTCTGAATTAATGAACCAAGGTTGTCTTATGAGTCATGGCTTTTGGTTTGGTTACTAAGAATTTGACGGAAAACTGAAAGAAAGAATAGAAATCTTAATGTCATTCTAGGTTTCGATTGTTTGGGTCTAATATGAATATTATTTATAGAAAATAAAAATTAAATTAGGTGAACTAGAGCAAATTATTTTATCAATCTTTATTTATTTTGTTAACTACACGTGAAGGTCAAGGTATTGGAAGCTGGTATTACATTTGGGAAGAATTGAGAGACTTTGGGAAGCGTTAGTCCAAAATATACTATGGCAATACCCAAGAGGGGGTGAATTGGGTATTAAGAATTTTTTTAAATTTATTTTTTTTTGCAATCTCAAATATAAAAAAATATGAGGAATTAAATTAAATAAATCTTTCTAAATTACTAGCACAAAGATAAGAGAGTTTATTTCTTAATATAAAAAGATAATTAAATTATAAAATAATTAAGCAATGTTACTTGAATAATAAATAATTCTAAGCATGTGATTGTGCAAGTAATTAAGAAGATAGAGTTAGAGAGATGCAAACATGATTTATAATGGTTTGACAATATCGAAAATTCTCCTGACTCTACGTCTATTCTCTTCAAGGATCCTCTTGAAGCTTTCCACTAATCAAGCAACTTTCGGGTGTTACTTAAACCGTTACAAACAACTTATAGATGTTGTTCCACCATTATAGGAATTTATTCTTCAAGTGTTTATACCCAAACTCTTCCAAAAGTTATACATACTCTTACAAACAAGAGTTATAACAACTCTTTACAAACAAGTTTGTAGGAATGAGAAGTTTAAAACAAATAAACAAGAGAGAGATATCTCAATGAAGATTACAACTCAATATTTTTCTCTCTCAAAGCTTATAGTTTAACAATGGAGTTTTTGGCTCAAGAATAAGAGGATGAAGATTTTGCTTTGATCTTTTGTTGTAAAATATTTCTCTTGCCTTTCAAATGACCTTTGAGGCTTTATTTGTAGTGTCTTGAAGTCTTCTAGCCGTTGGAGACAAAATAAAGTCGTTAGAGATAAGTTTATAGCATTTTAAATTAAAAAATATAGTTGTTGTAACTTTCCCAGTCGACTGTCCACTTATGGCAATCGATAGTCTTCATAACTGATGCAAAAACTGATTTTTCAAACCTACAATCAATTGCCCATTTTACACAGTTGACTTGATAAAAACTTATGTATAAAGAGCTGCTCAGATTAGAATAAGAAGGAATTACAGAACAAAACAGAAAGGGAAAAAGAATTGAGGAAAAAGAAGAAGAGAAATTGAGAAAGAATGAAGGAGAATTGAGAAGTAAGAAATGATTTTATTAGCTTCCTAAAATCTAAACAAATTTTAGTATTTATACACTAGAGAAGTATACAAGCTACTGTTGGGTGTAGCCTAACAGAATTAACAGCTTTTGCCAATTGTCTCTAACTGAGTAACTGTCTCTCCTCCCATGAGCTAACTTTCTTGAGTCATTATTAGTTGTCTTATACTCTTTATAATGAATGTTTCACTCTCTGACTCAAAGTTGTTTGTAGCTCACACTTTTATTGTGCTAACTGCTGTGCTTGCTCCATTTCTTCTTTATCCTGCTTTGGTTCCTGTTGTGTGTTGCTATCATTAGCAACCCCTCCAAAACTGGCCTTGTCCTCAAGGTTTGAAGTCTGCAGCAAGCTATGAATCATGGTGGAGTCCTCCCATATAGTATCTTCAGGAGGTAAACCTTTCCATTGCACCAGGACTTGAGGAGTTAACTTGTGATTGTGGTAAATGGTTATGTTGTCCAAAATGGCTAGTGGAGTATGTATTGGTTTGTTATTGATGCTCAGATCAAGTAAAGGTAAGGTAGGGATAGGAAGGCTTCTATGAAAGAGTTATAGGATGGAAAATGAAAGATATTATGGATTTTATAAGTAGGTGGCAAGGCCAACTTATATGCCACTGGTCCAATCCTATATATCACTTGGAATAGACTATAGTATATCTTACTGAGTTTTTGATTGAGTCTTAAGGCTAAAGATTGTTGCATGTAGGGCTACAAGTTCACTAACACCCAACTTTCTTGGGAAAACTCTTTGTCCTACCTCTTGGTGTCTACAATGGATTTCATCCTTGATTGAGCCTAGAGGATATGGGTTTTGAGGAGTTGAAGAAGCTCATCTCTGGTAGTGAGATCATTGTCAACAACTTCATTGTTAGAAGCACATAGGATATATCTCTGGAGAACAAGAGGTTTTTTTCTATATAATGCTTTGAATGGTGTCATTTTGATAGCAGAATAATAAGAAGTGTTCTAGGAGTACTCAGCCCTGGGAAAAAGTTAAAGCCAATATTGTGGTTTGTCTTGAGTAAAAGGCCTTAAGTATTGCTCAAAACACCTATTAAGTACTTCAGTTTGACTATCTGATTGAGGATGGTAAGCTGAACTGAACTTCAAAGAACTGCCATTGAATTTGAACAACTATGTCCAAAAAGAACTTAAGAACACTTTGTCTTTATTTGAAACAATGTACTTAGGGATGCCATGCAGTTTAACTACAATGTCAGAGAAAAGTCTTACAACTTTAGAAGTAGTGTAAGTGCTAGGTAATGCTCCAAAGTGAGCATACTTAGTGAGCCTATCTATGACCACCATGATAACTGAATATCCTTGTACTAGTGGTAATCCACTAATAAAGTCTATAGAGACGTCATCCCACACATTTTTTGGAACATGTAAGGGTTGGAGTAGGCCATATGATAGAATTTGAGAGTATTTGATTTGTTGCCAAATGACACTGTTCTTGATGAACTCCTTAGTGTCATTTCTCAAGGTTTTCCAAAAGAAATTGTTGACACTCTAATGATAGTTCTGTGGATGCCATTGTATCCTTTTAGAAGGGTTGAGTGAAATTCTTTCGGTATTTTGAATCGAAGGGAAGAGTGAGAACTGAGAACCAGTTTGTTGTTATAAAACAACATTCCTTATGTTACTGAGTATCCTATAAGAGAGATCCCTTTGTTGATGTCTTGGTGTATAAAAACCAAGTATTGAGCCATAATACTCTCTAGTTTCAATTCATCTAAGAATTCTAGAATTAGAGATGACAAGTAGAGAGATAAGGAGCTGGAGGGAGCTTCTTCCACTAAATCAGTTATTACAGAGACTCTAGACAATACATCTGCAATAGCATTATCCTTCCCTGGTTTATACAATATCTCATAGGAGAATCCTAAGAGCTTGGTCAAATAGTGTTGTTGCTCTAGAGTCTGAATGGTCTGTGACATAAGTGATCTCAATGCTTTATAGTTTGTGTGCATTTCAAATTTTCTGCCAAGCATGTATTGTCTCCATTTTTTTATCGCTTGAGTTATGGCATAAAGTTCTTTGACATAAGTTGAAGTTGCAACCATTTTTGGGCTTATCTTCTTACTGTAGAAAGCCAAAGGATGAAGCTGTTAATGTAAGATAGCCCCAATGCCTATATTAGATGCATCAGTCTCTATGACAAAAATCTTGTTGAAATCTGGTAAAGCCAGTACAGGAGCCTTAGTCATGGCTTCCTTTAAAGCTTCAAAAGTAAGCTGAGCATCTTGATTCCATCCAAATGAATCTTTTTTCAAGAGATTTGTGAATGGGGTAGCTATGGAAGCATAGCTCTTAATGAATCTTTTATAGTATCCAGTGAGGCCCATAAATCATATGAATTGTTTCACATTAACCAGTGTAAGCCATTGCAACATTGCCTCAATCTTTTTTGGATCTAGCTGTTCTCCTTGACAGCTAACAATGTGACCTAAATAGTTTATAGAAGATTGACAAAAAATGCACTTACTTCTTTTAGCAAAGAGTTGGTTCTCAACTAGGTAATCAAGAACAACTTTAAGGTGATGTAAATGATCTACAACTGAACTACTATAAACTAAAATGTCATCAAAGAATATAATGCCAAATTTTCTCAAGCTTAAACACAACATTTATGGCAGCTTGAAAGGTTGATGGTGAATTGGTTAAACCAAATGGCATGACTAAAAATTCATAGTGGCCTTTATGTGTCCTGAAAGTAGTATTCTCAATGTCTGAATCTTTAACTCTTATTTGGTGATAACCAGCTCTTAGATCAAGCTTAGAGAAAACTGAAGCTTCGGTTAGTTCATCTAACAGTTCATCAATAGTGGGGATAGGGAACCTATCTTTGATGGTAATAGAGTTCAAGGCTTTATAGTCTATACAAAATCTCCAAGAACCATTTTTTTCTTCACTAGTAGGACAGGGGAAGAAATGGGGCTATGGTTGGGTCTAAGACATCTGATGAGAGCATTTCTTTTACCAAAGTTTCTATCTCCCACTTTTGGAAGTGGGGATATCCATAAGCCTTGACATTCACAGGCTTAGCTCCTAGTTCTAGGTGGATTGAATAGTCAAATTCTCTCGTGAAAGGTAACTGTTTAGGTTCTTGAAAGAGATGAGTGTAAGTGTTTAGTAGTGTGGATATTTATGGAGGGAAAGAATATGTGGGTTTTGAGGATACATTTAGAGTTACGTGAAAACATGAGGAAATACTCTCAGTTTTAGCCAGTTTTTTTAAATTTCTCAAATTGATTTGTTGAGGATTCAAATGGGGGCTTCCCTATTAATTGAACTGTAATACCTTGCCATTCAAAGTTCATTGCTTGTTTTCTATAATCAGTGAGTATTGGTCTTAACAGCTCAAGCCATTGGATGCCTAAAACCATATCAGAGCCCTCAATAGGTAGCAAGAATACATCAAAAGTAAACAAGTGGTGTTGTAGATAAAGGGATACCTGGTAACACAATTTGCTGCAAATAAGAAAGTATCCATTGCCAATTTAGACTCTAAAGGGCTTGTAGGGTTTGATGGCCCATCCCAGGAGCTTGGCAATCATTTATTGGGAAAAGTTGTGGGTACTTCCATTGTCAATCAGGACCTAGATTGTATGATTCTTCCATGCTCTAGGGATCTTTATAGAACTTGGGCTAGATTACCCAGTTAAAGCATTCATACTGATCCCAAAGACTTCAATATCTTGGTCTGCAGGATTATCCTGTTCCTCCAGCACTTTCTCTTCAAGAATTGGATCTTCTGATACCATCAATAACATAAATTAATGTTTACAATTGTGGTTAGGGGTGAATTTCCCATCACAATTGTAGCAAAGGCCTTTGTCTATTCTGATCTTCATTTCTGCAAGGGTGAGTTTTCTGATTGGAAATGTAGGAGTTGGTGGTGTACTGGTGGGTTTAATGGAGGTGCTTATTGGAGTTGGTAATAGCCCCAAACTAGATGTAGGTTTGTTCCAAGAGGGTCTCCAAGATTTCTTCTTATTTGCATACATTTCTTCGTAAAACTTAGCTAAGGACATAGCCTTGATTAAAGAAGAAGGTTGAACAACTAATAGTTCTTTTTTGAGTTTAGGTTTAAGGCCAAAAATTAAAATGCTAATAAGGAAAGGTTCTTGCAAACCTATTACTTTATTGGAAAGAGTCTCAAACTGGGCTTGGTACTCAGATACAATGCTTGTCTGCTATAATTTTGCTAGAACTCCTATAGAATCTACAAAAGAAGAGGGGTCAAATCTTTCTTTTATCTTTTCCAAGAAGTTAGTCTAAGAATAAATCAAGAAATTGTTACTAGCTCATTGATACTGTAAACCAAGGTCTAAACCCAAGAGGGGGTGAATTGGATTTTTAAAAACTTTTGCTAATTATTTACAAGTTTATAAAACTGTTAAATGTACAAAACATACAAACAAATAATGTACTTTAAGTAAAAGAGTTTAAGGAAGAGAAAGTGTAAACTCAGTTTATAGTGGTTCGGCAATATCAGATTCTTTCCGACCCTACGTCCACTCTCTTCAAGGTACCTCCTTGAAGTAATCCATTAAAATTTTTAGTCATACAACTTTACGTGTGTTTACAAACCTTACAACCAATCCATTCCTCTCGGAAGCTAATCCCTTTCTCATGGAAGCTAATCCCTTCCTTTTGGAAGCTTACAAAGAAGTGTTTAATCCTAAACACTCTAAGAGTTATCACAACTCTTCCTTCTTACAATAAATGAGATTTGCTGTAAAGTAAATAGTAGAGAGATAGTAATGAATACTTTTACAAAAGAACAATATCTCTTTTTCAAGAATAAGCTTGAAGAATGGCTCAATAATAAATTTTTCAAAGCTTTTGAGAATTAATGAGCAAACTTGTGAATTGAATGTGTTCTCTTCTTGTTTTAAATGCTCATTGAAGTGGGTTTATATAGCTTTAAATCAATATGGCCAATAGACACTGACTTGGTAGGTTTAGTGTATTAAATACTCAAGTCACGCGTCTCAAATTGTCATATTTTTGAATTACCAGTCGACTAGGTTTTGGTACCAGTCGACTAGGTCAAGTCAGAAATCTCGCTTTTAGGCTATGAGAGAGTACACCAGTCGACTGGGAACTCACTGTCCTAGTTGCCAGTCGACTGAGTGCTTTACTTCAGTTAACTGGGGACCTTCTGTCCTATATCCCAGTCGACTGGTATATTGAGCCAGTCGACAAGGTTTCCCTTCAACCCAGTTTTTTAAGTTTCGAAGTTGTTTTTGACTTGAAAACATTTGTATTAATAGTTTTGTCGAAATCATTTTGTAAAAAGAGCCATAGGACAAGCTAAGTACATGAACATGAGAGATTTACAGTTATTTTCAATACCTTAATGCTTATTATGTATATTCTGTTTTGTCTTGGCATCTGAAACTGGTTGAGTTCTTACATCTTGTTTCTTTGTTGAAAGCTTTTACCGCTTAAACACTTAGATAAAACTATTAGTACAATTATAATAGTGTTTTTTCATTATTAAAATCAAATAAGGGTTAACAATCTCCCCATTTTTTATGATGACAAAACTAATGAGAGAAAATCAGTTTTAAAAACCAAGTGTTGGGTTTTTTAGAAAAAATTGGACAGAGTCTCCTATGTTTTTCGGATAAAACCAACCTGTTAAGTAGTTCAAATGTAGTTTATAATCAACCCAACCAAGCAAAGTAAGGTAGAGACAATAATGTTTTCGGAGCAATGCTCCCCCTAAATCTATGCTCCACTATAAGTTTACCTTGATTTTTCTCTTTTTTCTCATTTTTCTCCCCCATTTTAACAATAGCAGAAAATGAGGTGTGAACCTTAAAAATAAGCAAGATAAACACTACAGTTATGAAGATAAGATAAAAATAACTTGTAGGTAAAAACTATGCATGTTTCAGAATTGGGAAGACTTCTTGGGAAGAGTTAGAAGTTTTTACACTCATATCAGTAGTTAAGGCATATAGGTGAACATGAATATGATAAGTCGAGCAACTATATAGAATAAAAATGAGAGATATATATGAGATAAATTCAAAAAGCGTAAATCAAAGCAACAATGTGTATACATCTATCTAATATGAGCTTATAAAAAGCTTGTCTGAGTACAAAATATGAAAGAAAAATAGAATGTTTATGCTACAACTACCTAAGAGCTATATATACATAGAAAAACACAAGCTCAATGAGTGGGGGAATCAAATCCATCATGAATAAGATCCCAAAGCTCAGCCAAAGAGCCCTCTGTGTGCTCTCGGTGCAGCTCAAAATCGTCATGAAGTGTGCGGAGGTCACGGTGCATGGAATCAACAGAAGAGCTCAAGCTTTGGAACCCAGACTATATGGATAGCTGGAGACTCGAAATAGCCTATAGTAGATCATCATACCCAGCCTGACTAGTACTAGAACCACCATGCAATGGTGCTCGGTCATTAGTATCCATAACAGTGGGAGAAGTTGCATCACCAGGAACTTCGTCGTCCTCCTCGCTGTTATCACCCTCTCCAATCCTTATGTTCTTCCCAGCCTTGGAGTAGATCAATCCGTTGCGGATAGTGCACCCCATCTTTTTCTAAGAAGAAACATTGATGATGTCCTTAGAGCCGATGTCCTGAGCCTCAGAAAAGGGAAAGAGAACCCAAAAATGCTGGAGGATAAGGGTGATGAGCATCCCATAGGGAAGGCACCTGGAGTCATTAGTTTCACCATTTATCATGTTCAAGAGCAGTATGGGGTAGATATTGAGGTGGTGTCCAGTTTTGAGACACCAAATCAATACTATGTCTATCTTCGAGAGATAGCCCTGACTCCCAAGTCATGGATGGATGGTCCAACTCACAATGAGGTTGAACAACTTTGAATCTAGGGGCATGTCACTACATGTGTAAAATGTAGTGGGATGAAAGATATAGTTAGGGTATCCCCTAACGATTAGGCATGCTTTCTCATAATTGAAGTTGTTCAGCCATCCATCTAGACTCCATTGGATCCCTCCCATTGGGATCCTCAAAATGTTCACCAGGAGGTCAGTATTCCCCTCAAACTCCACGCCCATCACACTGGTTCTGAAATGAAGAGCCAATAGACTAGGCTTCACCAAGTTTGCATAAAATTGGTGAATAAGGCATGGGTAGTACTTTTGGTGAATATTGATAAGTGGTGTCAAGTGTACTGCCTCCAAATAAGGTAAAATGTCAAAATTTGCATGACGGATAGAATTGAATTCAACAAATCTACCCGTCATGATCTTTTTGTGCCGAATGACGGAATTATACCTTTCTTTGGTGGCTGGACTCCAGAAGGGTAAGTTGTCGAGCTCAGTCATCGCCTTTTTGCTGGAAGAACCCGCCAAGCCCTTTCCTTTGGCATCAAGTGCCATGGATTTCTTGGACCATGGCCTTGTAGGCCTATGAGGTCCTCCAATGGTGGTTTTGATCCGGATTCTCTCAAACATTTTGAAAAAGGTGTTTTTAGGGAGATTTGAGAGATTTTTGGGAAAAACAAAATTTCAACCGTGGAAAGTTGAAATGAAGGTGATGGAGGATGGGATTAAGGTTTCTATGGAGTTTTTTTTTTTGTGAGATTGTGGACAGAAATCAAAGATTTTCTATAGAGAAAGCTTAAGAGTTTTGAAAATGGTGTAAAATTTCTGAAAAATCTGAAATGACTATTTATAGAATCGCGATACTAGTCGACTGTGTTAGGGCACCAGTCGACTGGGTCTTTTATTATTTTGGGAATTTTTAACGTACGAGTCGTCTGTGTCGAAACATTAGGCGACTAGGTAAACTGGCAGAGACATACTAGTCGACTAGGTGATCCATGCCAGTCGACTGGGTACGTTACAAAAAATTCAAATTTTGGCTCCAAACAAAGTCTTATGCCACCAATCGGCTGGATACTTGGACTAGTCGACTGGTTAATTTGGCAATGTATTACCGGTCGACTAGAGTCACCTTACCAATTGACTGGACCCTTTAAGAAACTTAAAAAAGCTCTAGCTTAGAGTTTCAACACGAATTTTGTTTATTTATGCCATCTTAAGTGAGAAATATTAAATAAGGTTTAATATTCATTCACTAGATGTCTAATATGCACATGATGGATGTTGATACAATCAAACATACAATTTATCATAGTCTATTAAGCCCATTAATAGTCTAATCTTACAAAAACTAACTTCACTTAAGGGTTTTATAAGAATATCATCTATTTGATCTTTTGGAGGAGTGAATTCTAGCCTTATATCACCATTTTGAGCATAATCTCTTATGAAATGATGTCTAATTTCTATGTGTTTGGTTCTAGAATGCTGAATAGGGTTTTTGGTTAAGTTGATAGCACTGGTGTTATCACAATGAATTGGAATATCTTTAAAGTTCATGCCATAGTCTTCTATTATTGTTTCATCTACAAAACTTGCGCACAACAACTTTCGACTGCTACGTATTTCGCCTCGGCAGTTGATAGCGCAACCAAGTTTTGTTCCTTGGAAAACCAAAAGGTTAGCATTGCACCTAAGAATTGGCATGTTCCACTAGTGCTTTTTCTATCTAGCCTACACCCCGCAAAATCAGCATCTGAATATCTTACAAGCTCAAAAGATGAATCTCTAGAGTACCATAATCCTAGGTTTTGAGTCATTTGTAGATATCTGAGGATTCTTTTTACTACAATCACATGTGATTTCTTAGGATTAGCTTGAAATCTCATGCATACAGTGAACATTATATCAGGTCTACTTGTAGTTAAATAAATTAAAGCTCCTAGCTTGTTTCTATAAATTTTAGTGTCTACACACTTACCTCCTTCATCAAGGTCAAGTTTTGTAGAAGTGCTCATAGGAGTGCCAAGTGACTTTGAGCTTTCCATCCCGAACCTTTTTAATAGGTCCTTGGTGTATTTTGATTGATTGATGAAGATGCCTCCTTTCAATTGTTTGATTTGAAGTCTAAGAAAGTAGGTAAGTTCTCCCATCATGCTCATTTCAAATTCACCTTGCATGCACTTAGAAAACTCTTGACACATAGATTCATTAGTAGCACCAAATATGATATCATCAACATATATTTGGAATAGTAGTGTGTCATTTTTGTGAAGAGGGTTGTGTCTATTTTTCCTCTTGTAAAATTATTTTCAATCAAAAACTTACTTAGTCTTTCATACCATGATCTTGGAGCTTGCTTCAACCTATATAGAGCTTTAGAAAGCTTGTACACATGATTTGGAAGACTAGGATTTTCAAATCCAAGAGGTTGCTCAACATACACCTCTTCTTCTATAAAGCCATTTAAAAAGGTACTTTTTACATCCATTTGAAATAATTTAAACTTGTTAAAGCATACAAAGGCTAATAACATTTGAATAGCTTCTAATCTAGCTACGGGAGCATAGGTCTCATAAAAGTCTATTCCTTCTTCTTGATTATATCCTTAGCAACTAGTTTAGCCTTGTTCCTAGTTATTATTCCATTTTCATCCATCTTATTTCTAAATACCCATTTAGTTCCTATTATAGTATGATTCTTTGGTCTAGGAACTAGATTCCATACATTGTTTCTTTCAAATTGATTTATTTCTTCTTCCATAACATTTATCCAATCAACATCCTTTTCAGCTTCTATAAACGTTTTAGGTTCTATTTGAGATAAATAGGCTACACAATTGCAAATATTTCTAATAAAGGAATGAGTTCTTACCCCTTGTGAAGGATCACCAATCACTTGATCGATTGGGTGATAATTTACATACCTCAAATCTTTGGGAAGACTATCATCTTGTTGACTTGTAGATGGTTGATATGGATTGAGAGCTTCTACATCTTGACTTGTTTGGGGTGGGCTTTCCTTTGGGTCAACAATGGGAGTTGGTATTTTCGTTCTTGGAATGAAATCTGCATCATCATTGAAAGAAACTACTCTACTACTAATTGGGTTAGACTCATCAAAGGCTATATGTACGGATTCTTCTACCACTAGTATTCTTTTGTTAAAGACTCTATAAGCTTTACAAGAGGTTCAATATCCTAAGAATATCCCTTCATCTGTCTTTGAGTCAAATTTACCCAAGTTAGTTTTATTGTTATTTAGGATAAAACATTTACAACCAAAAGCACGAAAATAGGAGATATTAGGCTTTCTACCTTTCCATAATTCATATGGAGTTTTGTTAAGAATAAGCCTAATTAAAACTCTGTTGAAGACATAGCAAGAGGTGTTTATGACTTCAGCCCAAATGTATTTTGACAAACTATTTTCACAAAGTATTGTTCTTGCAAATTCTTCTAGAACTCTATTTTTTCTCTCAACAAGTCCATTTTGTTGAGGAGTTCTAGGAGCCGAAAAGTTGTGATCAAA
Source organism: Bretschneidera sinensis (assembly GCA_023935145.1). Lineage (NCBI taxonomy): Eukaryota > Viridiplantae > Streptophyta > Magnoliopsida > Brassicales > Akaniaceae > Bretschneidera > Bretschneidera sinensis. The sequence goes on from CM043699.1 coordinate 102,936,685, forward strand.
TCCATTTTCATCACAAAATTTTGAAAAGCTTAGGTTTTCAAATTCTTTTCCATGATCACTTCTAATGCTTGAAATACAAATTTCTTTTTCATTTTGAACCTTTTTACAAAAGTTTTCAAATCTTTTGTAAGCTTCATCCTTGTAAGCAATAAAGATAAGAAAGGTATATCTTGAATAGTCATCAACAATAACAAGAGTATATTGATGGCCACCTAGACTAGTGGTACTTATTGGACCAAATAAGTTCATATGCAAAAGTTATAATGGTCTAGTAGTTGAGACTATATTTTTTGATTTAAAAGAAATTCTAGTTTGTTTTCCCATTTGACAAGCACCACACACCTTATCTTTTTCAAATTTTATTTTCGAAAGTCCAATGACTAAATCTTTTCTTGAAATGATTTTAAAGAAATCTATATTCACATAACCAAGCCTTCTATGCCATAGCCATGAGTTTTCACTAAGTGTGGGAAAACATTTTTTATTTTCCGAATGCAAGGATTTTAAATCAACTATATAGACATTTTCGTGTCTATGGCCAACAAACTTGATCTTGTTACTCTTGATGTCTATAACTAGACAATGAAAGGTTTCAAATATGACTTTGTTGCCTTTATCACATAGTCGACTAATATTGAGTAAATTTGGCTTAAGGCCTTGCACAAATAATACATGATCAATGGTTGAGAAATCATTACCAACTTTTCCATGCCCGATGATCTTTATTTTTGTGTTGTCTCCAATGGTGACATGTCCGCTATCTCTTAGAGTTAGTTCTTTGTATAAACTTCGATCACCGGTCATGTACCTTGAGAATCCACTATCAAGGTACCAATAGTTACCTTTTTCCTTGGTGTGGAGACATATCCACATCATATAAGGATACACAATTGCACTCTTAGGTACCCAAAATTTCTTGGGTCCTTTGGGGTTAGTCCTAGAAAATATGGTTCCTTTAGGGACCCATACTTTCTTAACATTGTAAGGTGCTCTATATTTATAGACATGTTGATGATGTACAATCCTAGGATAATCATGTCTATAGTTCCTTGGATAAGTATTCCTTGGATACATGTTTCTATCGTGAAGATTATGAACATGCATGTCATTTCTAAGAAATGTATGATGATGATTTCTAGGACATGTACTTGCATTATTATGAACATGCATATTGTTTCTAGGATACACATAATGGTAATTCCTAGGATGTGCATGTGCAGTGTGCAAGTTTTGAGTATACATATTATCTCTAGGATGTACATGATGGTTACTCCTAGGATGAGTATATGCATTTTTTGAGTGAGCATACATATATACATGAGTATTTCTAGGATGCTTAATTCTTGTATATGCATTAGAATTCGAATTGTTAGACGTACTAGCATTCATTAAAGGAGTACTTTTAACCTTGCTAGTGGTTTTGGAAGTAGAGGCTTCATTCACACATGATGCTTTCATGAATAAGGTCGCTTTTGATTTTTGCTTGTCTAATGGAGAATAACTCAACCCAGATCTTCCTCCACTTAATCTTTGGCAAGACAACACTTCATCTAGCTTTTCTTTTCCAAGCATAAGTCTTGATATAGTGCCATTCAATTATATTATTTTCTTCTTTAAGTTTTCATTTTCATCTTTAAGAAAATCATAAGAAGAGTTATAAAGCAAAGAAGATAGTTTTTCTTTTTCTTCCGTTTTTCTTTTTCTTCCTTTAAGCCTTTCATCTCCTTAAAAAGAGATGACACTTCCTTTTTGAGACTGGTGTTCCTAGAATCAAATTTCTCCAATTCTTCATGCATTACCTCTATTAATTTTTCACTACTACTAACAATGTTATTATTAGTAGGGGAAGAATTTGATACCTCATTTTCGTCGTCGATTGCCATTAGACATAGGTTGGCAATCTCCTCGTATCCTACCTCATTGTCCGAGGATTCTTCTTCTTCGTCATCACTCCAAGTGGTTGCAATCATAGCTTTATTTTTTAAGCTCTTATATGGTTTGCTTGTCGCTGTACAATCGACCTTGATGTGACCGGGCTTCTTACAACCATAACACACAAGCGGCTCCCTTTTTCAAGTGGGATCCTTTGTGTAAGGTTTCTTGTTCTTCTTCAAGAACTTTCTTCACTGCTCTCTACCTCTTCTTCCATTTCTTCCTCTTTGTTGCTCATAGAGGCTTTGAGGGCAATCACCTTTTTCTTCTTCTCATCATCATTGACAACGGGATTCATTTCTTCTATCTCATATGTCAATAGTGATTCAAGAAGTGTTTCGATATCAAGTTTGTCGAGATCTTTGGCCTCCGTGATGGCCGTCTTTTTTGATTTCCAAGTGGATGGCAACGACCTTAAGATTTTCCTCGTTAGTTCAAATTCCTCAATGATCCTACCAAGAAGTTTGAAACCGTTAACAATAGTGGTGAAACGTGAGTGCATTTGAGAAATTTTTTTGTTAGGAGACATTTTGAAAGATTCATACTCGGATACTAGCTTTTAAATTTTTGATTTTTTAACTTCGCTAGTTCCTTCATATGTAACTTGTAATTTATCCCAAGTCTCCTTAGCCGAAACACAAGTAGAAATTTTATTATATTCAGAAATATATAAAGCACAATGTAAAATACTTGTGGCTCTACTATTTAGAGACATCATTCTACAATCCTCTTCATTGAACTCAGTTTTGAGTTTAAGCATTGTATTATTGATTTCTCCAATAGTTATTTCCTTTGTAGGAATTCTAGGTCCTTCCTCAATGTCTCTCGATAGATTGTAATCTTGTCATTCGATAAAGGTTTTCATCATATTTTTCCAATAGTTATAGTTGGAGCCGTTGAACAAGGGAGGCCTGTTGTGCAAAAATCTACCTAAATTAATAAGCAAATAATTGAAGTTTTACTTGCAAGTGCACAAGGTCAACATAGTAGTATAGTGTGCAAGTGCGAGATCATTTCCGCAGGGATTGGTAAATTTTGATTTAAAATTAGTTTCACAATATAAAACAAAAGAAAGGAAAAGTAAGTTTGATTTGATAATGATAAAAGTGTAGGGCTTTGATATCCATCCCTAATCATGCTTTCCTAATAAAAATACGGTGCCGATGCTTTAATCATATTATGAATACCTAATGTTGTCAACCTAAGGGCATGATGTATACTCCTTAAGCTATTTATTTTCCTAAGTGACGAGTTAGGCATGGTGTATACTCTAACTCTTTTCTTTCTTAAAGGATTTAGCATGGTGTATACTAAGTTGTTCCTTATAAGAGCATAATATCCGTGAAAATCGACAAACACACAAGACCTAGGGCATGTTATATACTCCTGGTTTCCCATGTTGATTAACCCAAGAACCCGGTGTGGATTTTTTTTGTTACTATTATTAAACTCGGGACTCGGTCATCTAAATTGATTTAATTAACTAATCCGTATCACATGCATATGTTGATCAGGCAAACACATATGGGGAATTCAATAAAACAAACATTAATCAAGTATGCATCATAATATATCACAAAGGCAACAATATTTATCAATGGAAAAACATAATCAGTGCTTGAATCGAGCCCTACTAGCAAATTAGTTACACATGAGTTTGATGTTAAACATCTTCATAATGTAAAATAAAGAGAAAAGAATAAACCTGAAAATACTTCCTAGAAGAGCCGTCAATTTGTCTCCCAAAATCTCTTCCTCGGAAGTCTCTTATTTCTGTGTTTACAGGCCTATTTATAAAGTTTAAGAACATTTGGAAACCCTAAACTCGTAAAACAAAACACTACCCTACTTTCCAAAATAGATTATGCCATTTTACTATTCATTGATGCACGTGTGAGCTCGATCACAGACTAGTGCGCTTGAGCGTAGTTGCACTTGAGCCTTCTTCTTACGAGCGCGAGTGCAGGTGCGCTAGATCCTTGGCTTGGGTACTTGAGAGCTGTTGTACTCGATCGCGAGTCTCTGTACTCGATTGCACTAGGCAGCTTCCAGCTCTTCCAGATTTGCTCTCAAAGCTAGATAATTCCATAATGCTCCATTTTCTCCAAAAACCTAAAAGAACACAGAAAACACATAAAGGAAATAAAATAGCATGAAATAACACAAACTAAGAACTTAACAAATGTAGATTAAAGGGCTTAAATATGAATATTTAAGCATTTATCACACCTCAAAACTTACATATTGCTAGTCCCTTAGCAATGCGAAACTAAAAACTAAATGAAAAACAAAGAACACAAAGATAAATCCATCATTCATGGTATCCAAAAATTTAAGTGTCACACAAAACCATGGTATTCATTCACGAGCAAGCTTAAAATATAAACCCATATTCGTAATGAATAGGAATTTTAAAATCTAATTACTTACAAGAGGCTGGCTGTTGTGAGTTTTAATTTACTCGCAAGCGCACGAGTCGTTTGCAGTATAGCGTTGTGCAAGTGCGAGGTCGAATCCACAGGGAATTGCGTTGTGAAAATATAATTTTTAATCTAAACTAACTCTATTTTAACCTAGTTCCGAATTGTGAATGATATTGCAAAAGAAATTAAAACTAAATTAAATTGAATTAAAATCTAATAATAAAAAGCACTAAGGTTTCCGAATCCACCCCACCGAAGTTAAGCATACATGTTCTAAAAATATAGCCTATCAAAACATTCAATGAATCCAACTATAAGACAAAAAACAAAGAATATCCCAACTAAACCAAAAGCACCCGATGTATCCGCTCTTAACAAATCACAAAGGGAATCCAATTTAATCGAAAAGCATTCAATGTATCCATCAGATGAAACACAAAGAAAATCCAACAGACAATTTAAACTCAATCAATTATAAGATTAACTCAAATAATTGACAGAACATTTATACTAAAAATTGCCAGATTTGTACAAGCAAATCTGAACTACTACGCCAAACAACGGCGGGGCTTCATCTTCAACCTTAGCTGAAGAGTCTAGCCACTCATAACTATAAAACTATAATAACAAGTGCTAAACATTTAAACTAAAACAACTGAATATAAATAAATAAATAAACAACTTTACATGGGAGAAATTCCACTCGCTGATGGGCGGCGCTTCCCCTCGTGGTAGCAATGCCTTCGGGATCCACCAGAATGCTAGCGGACGTCCACCGGTAAACACCAAAGTGGCTTAGGAATTGTACACTGAATGATGAGGTCAGATGGTGTTTATATAGGGGGAGTCCCGGAGCACAATGGGTTTCAAAATCGATGTGGGATACTGCCCGAGTGCGATCGATCGCACTCTGGTGCGCTCGAGCGCACATTGGCGCACTACAGAGCATTTTTAACCGATGTGGGATGTGCAAGAGCGCATTTGCGATCGATCGCAAGTCTGGTGCGATCGAGCGCACTAGACTTCTTCAGCTTGACCCTTGTTTACTAAAATGGCAATAACTTTCTCTAGAAAAATCGTTTTTGCAAGCCGTAAAATCCCTCAGAAAATAGACTTCCGGATCTTTCCAAGCATATATGGCTCATCTCCTGGTTCTTCCGGAATCAATACAGTAAAATCCACAAAAATGACTGATCTGTAAGGCGATTTTGGCAATTTTAGTGAAACTCCTTTCCCAGTGCTTGTAAACCTGAAAAACAATGAAAACAACTCAAAGTAACAAATTACTAAGCTAACAAATGTAAATTAAAGGGCCAAAATATGCAATATTTGGCACTCATCAAATACCCCCAAACTTACAATTTGCTAGTCCCTTAGCAAAACAAAATAAAAGACTCAATGAAAAACAAAGAACATAAAGATAAAGTCATCACTCATGGTATCCAAAAATTTAAGGAGCACACATCACCATGATATTCATTCATAAGCAAGCTTAAAAAGGTAAACCCATCTTCACAATGAATAGAAATGTTAAAATCTAATTACTTACAAAAGGCAGGATAAGGCATCACAAGCTTGAATCAGTGTAAGGTGAATTAGTACATAAAAATGAAGCTTCCAAGTAACTCTAATGTGTAAGGTCTCAATGTCTCAAGATTCACTGAATTTCCCATAAAAAATGAACGAAAAGGCATAGTTTTTGTTTTATTCCTTTTTTTTTATTTATTTTTTTTTAATAATGCACGGCTATTGGTTAGTTCCCTTAAGCTTTCTAATTGACCCATGTAGCGAGTGTTAAGTCAATGACTCCCAAACCAGGTGGTTTTAGGGCATTAGGTGTAAAGACACCCCTAAGGACTTACTAACTCGAGTCAAAAAGGCTACGAAATTAAACCGACCTTAATATTACCAAGAAAAATTCCACCTTTTGACGTGAACACTCACTGCTTACTGAGGCAAGAGGTCCAGTTACTCAGCGAAAAGTTTATTGATAAATTTTTTTTTTTATTTTTTTTATTTTATATTTTCCTATGCCCAAGAGTTCATCCAACAAGTCATCCAGTTTCAGTTAAGATAAGGAAAAATACACATTAAAATCACGTGTCATACCTCACATAATTTGTGCTAATGTGCTCGTGTTAGATTGGATCAAACATGTGAATTCTCAAAATGCCTAAAGTAAGTAACTAAATTTTAAAAATTTATCACCAGATCATGTGCTCAAAACGTTAAGCTCACCAATGACATCACATCACAGAAAATGTTTAGATCAACTAAAATTTCACGATAACATGAGCATGCATTTATCTCTATGACGAAAAGACAACAAATTAGGACAAAGTGTGTGATGTGTCTCCCATACCCCCAAACTTAAATTACACATTGACCCCAATGTGTGACTAATATGGAAAGAGCTGACCTGAGATATGGAGAACTATCTGGACTGGTATGGCTCATAGCATACCCCCAAACTTGAACTGAAGTACGCTTTGTCCCTGAAAAATAAAAACTGGAAAACAAAAAAATACTAGAAACAAACATTAATCATAAAAATGCGAGATAATAAATAAACAAAAGAAAAGATAAGCTGTGGGGTGCCTCCCATGAGCGCTAAGTTTAACGTCTTCAGCCAGACCCAACATTAGTAAACAGGTCCAACTAAGTGCTCCACCATTTGATCAATAAATGGGAATGGAAAATGATCAGGCCTAGTGGTAGCATTCAATTTACGGTAGTCTAGACACTTTCTCCATCTTGACTGCACTCGAGTTGGAACCAACTCGTTGTCTTTATTTACAATCGTAAATTCAGCACGTTTGGGCACGACTAGAATCTGGCTCACCCACTTGCTATCAGAGATGGGATAAATGATCCCTGCCTCTAACAGCTTCATATCTTCCGCCCTCACAACCTCTTGCAAAGCAGGGTTGAGCCTTCTTTGTGGCTCCCTCGATGGCTTGGCATTCTCCTCTAAATGTATCATGTATGTCACCACCGAGGGGCTGATCCCCTTGACATCCTCAATAGTCCAGCCTATAGCTTCCTTATGCTCTTTTAAGACGTCCAATAATTTCTCCTCTAGAGCATCACCCAAATCGGAAGGTATAATCACAGGCAAACTATCGGCTGAACCTAGGAACTTATACTTAAGATTATCTGGTAAAGGCTTAAGTTCCTTCTTGGGGGTTTCAGGTGCGGTGGTCTCCTCCATCTTATTGCTCTTCCGAGGAGGAGACTCTAAAATGGCATTCGCTTGCTCAAGTAATTTATCTAAATCCAAATCCTCTCCAAATTGAGCAAAACATACCTCCAGGGGGTCCTCAGTGCTTGATTCATTCACAGTCTCCTCAAGAATCTCCTCTATCAAGCATACATTTCTCACTTCATCATATTCATGTGGTTGCCTAGTGATATCAAAAATATTCAACTCCACTGTCATATTTCCGAAGGAGATCTTCATCACCCCTGTCCTACAATTTATCAGGGCGTTAGCCGTGGCTAAGAATGGTCGCCCTAGAATAACCGGTATTTGAATCCCTATATTCTGAACCAGCTCTGTGTCAAGCACAATAAAATCCACGGGGAAATAGAACTTATCCACTTTTATCAAAACGTCCTCAACTATTCCCCGTGGTCTTTTCACTGACCTGTCAGCCAATTGAAGCGTAGTGGATGTGGGCTTCAATTCTCCTAACCCCAATTGTAAATAGACTGAGTAGGGTAGAAGATTCACACTCGCCCCTAGATCCAAGAGAGCCCTCTCAATGTGGCTGACTCCTATCGTGCAAGAGATGGTAGGACACCCCGGGTCCTTATACTTGATGGGTAGCTTGCACTGAAGGATTGAGCTGACTTGCTCGGTCAAAAATGCCTTTTTTGGGACATTCGTCCTCTTTTTGATAGTGACCAAGTCCTTTAGAAACTTGGCATATGATGGCATTTGATGGATGGCATCCAAAAATGGGATATTGATTTGGACTTGCTTGAATACCTCCAGAATTTCCTCATACTTCCCTCCTTTCTTGGGCGCCTGTAATCTCTCGGGGTAGGGCGCTCTAGGTATAAACGACCTAGGAGGGTCTTTCTTAGTAGGTGTGGCTATAGATGGCTCAGCATCTCTCTTCTCTGTGTTGCCACTCCTTTGCCCTTGCTGCATAGCAGGGCTCTCATCCACTCGATTGTCCACTTGTCTCCCAGACCTCAGTGTGACAATCGACTGTACTTGTTCCGCCCCGTGCATAGGAGTTGATGAACTCTCAACCATAAATTGTCCTTTTGGGTTGGGCATGGGCTGACTGGGGAACTTCCCCTTCTCTCTCTCACCCAAGTGACTTGCAATTTGCCCTATTTGACTCTCCAGCTTGGCAATTGCTTGGGTGTTTACCACTGTTGCACTCCTCACATCACTCATATTTTGGCTAGTCTCCTTCATGAACTCTTTAAGGGTGTCCTCTAGCGACTGTGAAACTGGCGCTGGTGTTTGAGTGGGTGCATGGTAAGCAGGTGAAGGTGCTGGATGGGCAGAACGACCATGATTAGGAATTTGTGGGGCAAATCCGGGAGGATATTGATTTTGAGCATGATAAGGGGCTCCTCCCTGATTCATCGGTTGGTTCTGCCTCCATGAAAAATTTGGGTGGTTCCGCCACCCTGGATTGTACGTCTCGGAGTACGATCCATTTGACTGCCTTCGAAAGTCATTGAAAGCATTTACTTGTTCCATAGGATACTCGGCACAAGCCGGCATTGATGGGCAATTCTGTGCTAGATGCATGGGACTAGCACAGATGGAACAGCTCTCAACATTGAATGTGTTGGCAGCATTGATGGATTGGCTCACAGTGAGAGCGTCAATCTTCTTAGTGAGGGCATCTAACTTTATCCTCAAATTAGCGTCCTCTCTGACCTCATAGATGCCTCCCCTCTTAGGAGCACGAATGGACTTATCTCGACAGCTTGAAAAATCCCACTGCTGTGAGTTGTCGGACAACTTGTCCAATGCCATATATGCTTCGTCTCCTGTCAGACTCAAGAATGCCCCCCCATTCATAGACTCGATCATGCTACGGTTGGGTTGAGTCAACCCTTGGTAAAAGAATTGAACGAGTCTCCACTTCTCATATCCATGTGGAGGGCATCTGATCAGTAACTCTTTAAAGCGCTCCCAACCCTCAGAAAATTTTTCATCCTCATCCTGAGTGAAAGAGCTGATCTCCTTTCGGCACTCTTTCACTCTGGACATTGGGAAAAACTTATGATAAAATTTGCTAAGCAGGTTTTCCCAAGATGTAATAGACCCGGGCGTGTTGGAATCCAACCACGCCCTAGCTCTATCGTGAAGAGAAAAAGGGAAGAGTCGAAGATGGACTGACTCTTCAGAGAAGTTCTGGAATTTGAATGTGGCACAAATGTCTTTGAACTTCTTCACATGGCTATAAGGATTTTCAAGATCTAAGCCATAGAATGAGGGTAAGAGTTGGATGACATGTGGCTTCAAGTCAAAGTGGGTGGCATTGGTCGGTGGCAACACTATGCAAGAGGATGAGTTAGTCGCAACGGGTGCGAACAAGTCCCTAAGGGATGTAGTGGAGTCCACGTTCCAAGCTCTAGGTTGCTCTACATGTTCAGGATGATTTGCATTCCTATAATTCTCTGCCATCTCAACTGTCTCTCTCTCAACTAGCGCTCTTTTCTGCCTTCTAAGAGTTCTTTCTAAGTCGGGATCTAAATGTGTCAAATCTAAGTTCAAGGATCTCCGACCAAGCATACACTAACAGAAAATACTAACCAGCAGAAGCAATAGAATAAAGCAAATACAAAACTCAAATTTTTTTATTATTTTTATTATTTTTATTATTTTATTTTTTTTTAAAAAAATTAAATTAACTAGTAGAAAAATAAAATCAATTCAGACTAAAAATTTTCACAAACAAAACAATTCCCCGGCAACGGCGCCAAAAACTTGTTGTGAGTTTTAATTTACTCGCAAGCGCACAAGTCGTTTGCAGTATAGCGTTGTGCAAGTGCGAGGTCGAATCCACAGGGAATTGCGTTGTGAAAATATAATTTTTAATCTAAACTAACTCTATTTTAACCTAGTTCCGAATTGTGAATGATATTGCAAAAGAAATTAAAACTAAATTAAATTGAATTAAAATCTAATAATAAAAAGCACTAAGGTTTCCGAATCCACCCCACCGAAGTTAAGCATACATGTTCTAAAAATATAGCCTATCAAAACATTCAATGAATCCAACTATAAGACAAAAAACAAAGAATATCCCAACTAAACCAAAAGCACCCGATGTATCCGCTCTTAACAAATCACAAAGGGAATCCAATTTAATCGAAAAGCATTCAATGTATCCATCAGATGAAACACAGAAAATCCAACAGACAATTTAAACTCAATCAATTATAAGATTAACTCAAATAATTGACAGAACATTTATACTAAAAATTGCCAGATTTGTACAAGCAAATCTGAACTACTACGCCAAACAACGGCGGGGCTTCATCTTCAACCTTAGCTGAAGAGTCTAGCCACTCATAACTATAAAACTATAATAAAAAGTGCTAAACATTTAAACTAAAACAACTTAATATAAATAAATAAATAAACAACTTTACATGGGAGAAATTCCACTCGCTGATGGGCGGCGCTTCCCCTCGTGGTAGCAATGCCTTCGGGATCCACCAGAATGCTAGCGGACGTCCACCGGTAAACACCAAAGTGGCTTAGGAATTGTACACTGAATGATGAGGTCAGATGGTGTTTATATAGGGGGAGTCCCGGAGCACAATGGGTTTCAAAATCGATGTGGGATACTGCCCGAGTGCGATCGATCGCACTCTGGTGCGCTCGAGCGCACATTGGCGCACTACAGAGCATTTTTAACCGATGTGGGATGTGCAAGAGCGCATTTGCGATCGATCGCAAGTCTGGTGCGATCGAGCGCACTAGACTTCTTCAGCTTGACCCTTGTTTACTAAAATGGCCATAACTTTCTCTAGAAAAATCGTTTTTGCAAGCCGTAAAATCTCTCAGAAAATAGACTTCCGGATCTTTCCAAGCATATATGGCTCATCTCCTGGTTCTTCCGGAATCAATACAGTAAAATCCACAAAAATGACTGATCTGTAAGGCAATTTTGGCAATTTTAGTGAAACTCCTTTCCCAGTGCTTGTAAACCTGTAAAAACAATGAAAACAACTCAAAGTAACAAATTACTAAGCTAACAAATGTAAATTAAAGGGCCAAAATATGCAATATTTGGCACTCATCACTGGCTAAGGCATCACAAGTCCGAATCAGTGTAAAGTGAACTAGCACATAAAAATGAAGCTTCCAAATAACTCCGATGTGTAATGTCTCCATGTCTCAAGATTCACCGACTGTCCCATAAGAATAAACAATAATGGCATAGTTTTATTTCCTTCTTTATTTTATTATGAGACTTTGCTATGTTTAGTTCCCTTAAGCTTTCTAGTTGACCCATGTAGCAAGTGTTGAGTCAATGACTCCCAAACCAAATGGTTTTTAGGGCATTAGGTGTAAAGACACCCCTAAGGATTTACTAACTCGAGTAAAAAAAGCTACGAAACTAAACTGGCCTTAATGCTACCAAGCAAAATTCCCACATTTTGACGTGAACACCCACTGCTTACTGAGGCAAGAGGTCTAGTTACTTAGCGAAAAAGTTTATCAATAATCATTATGAGTAAAATTCCAACATTTTGATGTGAACACTCACTGCTTACTGAGGCAAGAGGTCCAGTTACTCAGTGGAGAGTTTATTAATAATCATCATGAGCATTTTTCTTTTTTTGTACAATTTTTTTTTTCTACTTTTCTATGCCAAAATGTTCATCTAACAAGTCATTCGGTTTCAATTAAGCCAAGGAAACATACACATTAAAATCACATGTCATACCTCACACAATTATGTGCTAATGTGCACGTGTCAGATTAGATCAAACATGTGAATTCTCAAATGTCTAAAGTAAGTAACTAAACTTTAAAACTCTATTATCAGATCATGTGTTCAAGATTTTAAGCTCACTAATGAAATCACATCATAGTATTTATTTAGATCAACCAAAAATTCAAAACAATATGAACATGCATTTATCTTCTCTTTTAAACAATAATAAATAATAAAAAAACTGGGACAAAGTGTGTGTAAATGTGTCTCCCATACCCCCAAACTTAAATTACACATTGTCCCCAATGTGTGATAATATGGAAAGAGCTGACGTGAGAGGTGGAGAGCTAGCTGGACTGGCATGGCTCATAGTACACCCTTATACTTGAACTAATGCACACATTGTCTCTGAAAAAGAAATACTAAAGTAATACTGGAAAACAAAAGTACTAAAAATAAACAGTAACAAGAAATATAAAAAACAATAAAAACATAAAGGATATGCTGTGGGGTGCCTCCTATGAGCGCTAAGTTTTACGTTTTCAGCTAGATGGTACACCCTCTCACTGTTGTCCTCTAAGTGGTGCCAAAGATGAAGCCCCCGAGGCAGGAGGTAATCGGTATAGAATGGCCTGTAACATCACTTTTTACCTTTCAAAGCATGTTTCCAACTCGTCTATGCGCTGATAAACTAGGCACATAGCCTCCCGATCCTCCCTTCTAATATCAACTAGCTCATGCCGGAAGGAGGACACCTCCTCAAGGATGTACTGATACTATGTGGGTCCTATGTCAACATGGTCCTCATCTCAAGTCTGGCTAATTTTGTGGTCCTCAGCCTCCCTAGGGTCTTCCTCTACCCTCTCAATAGCAGGTGCTGGCCCTCGAAGTCCTCTGGGCATGTGTGATTGGCTTTGGGTCCACTAGTTCTTGCCAAAGAATGGATGCTCCCTGACTGGTCCATTTGTGGAGGTGTCCTTGATTCCCTTCTTCTTGAAAATCTAAGTGTGGAGGAACGAGAACGGAAGCCCTTATGCATTGGCAGTAGTGACCTAGCGTGCATGTACGTGGTCCCAAAACTTATGAATTTGGCTCTAGATGATCGCAGGAATGGAGTACCAATGGTCTCTGTGAAAGGCATACAGTGCCTGAACTAACTGGTCACGCATCTGAGTCTTGTGTCCTAATGGGCACACATTATGCTGTAGAATAGAGTCCACAAGCCATAGTTGTGGAGGCAACTTGGACCGACTGCTAGCATTGTTGTGCCTACTTGTATACTACCCTGCACACATGTCATTAATGATAGCTAAAATAGAGAAAGACTCTGGCTACTCGTCCAACTAGGCACCCTCAGGTGGTTATTCGTCATTGTATTTGAGGGCAGCAACAACGTCACATCGATGTACTTGTATTGAACAGACGAGGATAGGACACCTAGTCTACTGCAGTCGAAGGAGAGGTTCTCATAGAACTGCACAATAAATCTCTTGTAGGCAGTGGAGTTGATTGGCTTGAATAACTTTTTCAACCCACGACGTTTGAACTCTTGAATGGCCCATTGAGTTGCTTAAAATTTTTTGAAGTCGCCATCAATGTTAAAAGTGGTCTCGAACAAGATTTTCTGCTGCTCAAAAGTGGGTCAGGAAGACTGAGCTCTGCTTCCCAAAGCATGGGATGTGGAGGTAGTGTGCTTAGGCATCTTGGACATAATCTGCAGCAGTGGTGCACTCGATCACAGCAAGGTGTGATTGATCGCACTGTGATAGTTACACTCGATCACACTCTTCTTGCGCTTGATTGCACTACTTCGAAGGTCAGTCAGGACTTTTGTCGAATAGGTGGTGGGCGGCTCTGTACCCAAGTGGTGGCACAACCGTTAAAAGGTTTCCAACCTCCTGCAGTATAATTAAAAATAACCACAGAGCACAAAAACAAATAGTATATATAGATTTGATTCTCAACACAACAACTAATTCAAACACAACAGAAAATGAGAGGGGATGGGGAGTGACTGTGTGTGGGAGTGAAGAGAATAAGGTAATACCTGTTGGTGGTGAGGGGTGGCCGGCGTGTGGTGGGAGTGGTGTGTGGTGGGAGGCGAGGAGTGAAATTGCTGTGAGTATGTGTGAGTGTAGTGCAGAGCGTGTAGATGAGTGAAGTGTAGAGAGTGAAAGTGAGGGGATAAAAAAAATAAAATGACCTAAAATAGGCACATAACTCTCAATCTTAAGTGCACTCGATCGCACTTATGCCTAGATGTGTGCGTGTGTGGATGCGCTCGCGTGCCATTGGGCGCAAGGCAAGATTGCGCTCGATCGTAAGGATAGACTATCACAACTATGTACTGAACCACTAAATTAACTAAAGAAAGGACGAAAAAGTTAAAAAAATATTGAAAAATAATAAATAAAAATAAAGAAAAGTGTACCGTACTCAGTGGCCTCCGTACCACTGACCTCAATAGAGGCACTCGAGCTACACATTTATCAAAGCCAAGACTGCTCAAATGCTCTCTATAGTAGCTTCCATGCTACTCTTTTGGAAGGGAGCACTTAAAGACCACCACTTGTGGCTCAAGGGCTCTTGGTGTGTTGTGATGATTATCTACTTAAATAAATATGCAAATAACCATTCTAGTTTTACTTGCAAGTGCACAAGGTCTATGGTAGCATAGTGTGCAAGTGCGAGATCATTTTCACAGGGATTAGTGAATTTCATTTTAGAATTAGTTTTTTCAAGTTAAAAAGAGAAATAACAATTTGATTGTAAGTAAATAACAATAATGAGATCATAGAGCTACGATATCCACCACTAATTATACTTTCCCACTAACTAAGGTTTCAGTGCTCTAGCTTTATCATGAATATCTAATGGTTGCCAACCTAAGGGCTTGGCCCACACCTTAGGTTATTGATCTCCCTATGCAACGAGTTAGGCATGATGTATACTCTAACTCTTTTCTCTCTTAAGGGATTCAACATAGGTGTATACTGAGTTATTCTTTGAGAGAGCATGAGGGTTGTGGAGATTGGCAACCACACGGGACCTAGGGCTTGGTCCGCTCCCGGTTTCTCATGTTGATTAACCCGGGAATCCGGTGTGGATATCCCTTGTTACTAATGTCGAACCCAGGACTCGGTCATCCAAATTGATTCGACTAACTTATCCATGTCACATGCATACGTTGATCAGGCACATACATATGAGGAATGTAAATATAAACAGGTATTAATCAAGTTAAAATATTCTAACAAGGCTATAGCAAAGATAATCAATGAGTGAATATGTGGTAAAGCATAACTAGGGCTTCAATCGAGCCCTATAGGAGTTTAGTTACACATACTAAGTAAAGTAAACATGCTAAACATAATTAAATAAAAACAGAAAACTAAAACCGAAGAAGACTCGGGAGACGAGTCGTCAATTCCTCTCCTAAGCTCTCTACTTTGAATCTAGAACAAAAGGTGTGGGTTATATGTTTTACAGGGCTATTTATAGGGTCCTTATGGTGTCCCGAAACCCTAATTCATTTTTGGAGTCGGAAGACTTCTTTCCAATTCTGGCTCTGCCGCCTCTGGAGTGATTGCGCTCGAGCGCATGTGTGCGCTCTTGCTTTTATGCGCTCGATCTCAAGGGAGGTGCGCTCGAGCACACCTTACTGGATGGCAGAACTTGACTTTTGCTCCTAAAACCTCCAAATTATTACTTTTTTGTCCAAGTCTTGTGAAAAAACACATAAAACACGAAAATGAAGTAAAATCCATAGAAATAGATAAATAAGGAACTTAACAAATGTAAATTAAGGGGCTTAAATATGACTATTTGAGCACTTATCACACCCCCAAACTTACATATTGCTAGTCCCTTTGCAATATAAAATTAAAGACTATATTAGAACAAAAATTAAAGATAAATTCATTTCCATGATACTCAAAGATTTGGGTTGCACATAAAACTATGATAACCGTTCATGAGTAAGCTTAAAATAAAAACACATTTTGGATTGCAAAAGGACTTTCAAAAGTTTTAAGTTACTTACCTAAGGTTGGCTTATGGCATCACAAGTTTGATTTGTGTGTGATGAGTTAGCACATATAAGATGGAGCTTCCATATAATTTTAGTGTATAGGGTTTCGATGCCCAAACTTTTATCGAATACCTTATCAAAGAGAACAAAAATGGCATAATACTTGCTTTTTTTTCTTTTTTTTTTTCTTTTTATCATGCAATCTTTGCCATGTTGAGTTCCATCGAGCTTTCTAGTTGACCATTGTATCGAGTGTTTGGCCAATGACTCCCAAACCAGATGGTTTTAGGGTATTAGGTGTAAAGACACCCCTAAGGACTTACTAATTCGAGTCAAAAAGGCTACGGAACTAACAGGTTTTAATGCTTCTAAATGACTCCCATGTTGCAATGTTGAGTTCCATCGAGCTTTCTAGTTGACCCTTGTAACGAGTGTTTGGCCAATGACTCCCAAACCAGATGGTTTTAGGGCATTAGGTGTAAAGACACCCCTAAGAACTTACTAACTCGAGTTAAAAAGGCTACGGAACTAACAGGTTTTAATGCTTCTAAATGGAATTCTCACCTTTTGACGTGAACACTCAATGCTTACTGAGGCAAGAGGCCCAGTTACTCAGTAGAAAGTTTTTACTGATCATTAAAAGCTTTTTTATCACTTTTTGCATGATGAACATTTTTCTTTATTTTTTTCTTCTTCATTTTTCTTATGCCAAAGTGTTCTTTTCAACAAGTTATCCGATTATAGTTAGATTATGGAAACATATACAAGAGAATTATATGTCATACCCCACTCAAATGCGTGTTAAATGTGCTCATACAAATTTTGATCAAACTCGTGAATTCTTAGGTGCCTTGAGGTAGGTAATGATAAGAGCCATAAAATGCACCTCAACGATGCTTAATTGTTAGCATTTTATGATTCTTCTCGGTCTATATTGCATTCTTGTGTGTTGATAACTCTTAAGGAATATTATTGGATCACCAACTTATTCCAGTACAATTTCAGGTATTTTAAATCCAAAGAGGAGAAGAAGCGATCGTTGTTTAAAAGCACCAAGGTTCCATGCACGACGAAGAATAGGAGAAGCTGCGGAGAGGCAAAGCATGAAAAAAAATCAGCAAAAGGCCAGCACCGCGGCGCCCAGCAACTCGCCCTTTGTAAAACAACCAGTCAGCACCGTGGTGCTCCTCAACAGCACCGTGGCGCCTAGAAGCTCACCTAATCCAGAACATGCCTAGCAGTGCTCCCCAGTAGCACCGCAACGCGCACACGGATTTTGCATCTCCGAGTTAGACTTTAATTAGGGTTTTTAAACGTTAGAAAAAACCCCAAAACACCCTTGGACTCTTGTGCTATAAATAGGATACTTGGGGTCTAAGAGAGGGGATCTAGGTTGAGAAAACTCAAAGCAGCAGCTCATCCACAAAAGTGTTTAGCCATGAACACCATGGCTAACTAACTTCCTAGCAAGGCGAATGGATGAATCTCTAGGTGTAGTTGTCCCTATCTACCCTTATTTGGTTCAATTGTAATAAGAATTTATTGTCAAACATTGTCATGATTTACTTCTTTATATAATTACAAGATTTTATCTATTATGGTGATTGTATCTTTTTCCTTGATATAACTTTAGTCATGCTTCTCTTATGTCAAGATTATTGGGTATAATTGAGTCCGGTAAATCTATCCTCTAGGTTTGTCCATTACTGCAATATTGTCGACAAAGATATATTGTCATTTCTTGATAAACCTATAGAATAGATCATATGTGCATGAATCGAAAAATAAGAAGTATTTCATTATGATCATATTAGGGTTTATACAGGTTCTCATTGAATATTTACCGATTTCAGGTTTGGGATGTGAAACGTGCAATCGAGATAAAAACAACTGAATCAAGTTAGGATTAGGGCAACGAACCTAGGGAGGATTCCTGGATCTTTGTTGTCCCTCTATCATATTTGACAACCTACACAATTACTTCATCATCAATTTCAGATTCTTTACTTATTATATTGTCTCATATTAAGGTTTACATCTTTCTTTATAGTTAAACTTGTTTCCTTGTGGAATCGACACGCCAAAGCTGTACTACAACAACTACATTACTGTTTTGGGCGTAATCAAATTTTGGCACCGTTGTCGGGAAAACGCGCTTACTCATAAGGAAGTTTGTCAACTCTAAGACAAGGTGATACTATCTTTCCTTTATATTTTGATTTTTTTCCTATATTTTGTTCTGTTCCAGTTATTTCTTTTAAAATCAGTTGGTGTATGCTTAGACAGAGAGATTCGCGAGAGAGATTCATTAAGAGACCCAAAATAGAGATACCTTTTCCTTCCATGTCCGTTAGTGAAACCTCGCCTAGATCAAACTCTAGTGTTCACCCTACGAAAAATTTAGAAAACTTTGTCAACATAGCTGAAAACCCTAATGAAAATATTGCTAGGACACTTAAAGACTACCTGCATCCTAGCCGGACAGCCACACCATCGTGTATTATGTTTCTAGCCAACACCCACCATCAAGACTTTAAACCAAGGATGATACAATTACTCCCCACTTTTCATGGCCTGGAAAACAAAAACCTATATGTGCACATTAGGGAATTTGAGGAAGTAGTTGCGACTTTCCATAGTTAAGATGCAACCGATGATATCGTAAGACTCAAGTTTTTTCCCTTTTCCTTGAAGGATAAAGCTAAGAGTTGGTTATACTCGTTGAGACCACTGTCTATTGGGTCATGGAATGATATGACCCAAGTCTTTTTTAACAAATACTTCCCTCAACATAAAACTAATGCATTGAAAATTCAAATCTCCACATTTGCACAAAAGGAAAATGAGACTTTGTATCAGTCTTGGGAGAAATTTAAAGAGCTGTTAAGTGTGTGTCCACATCATGGGTATGAAAATTGGCGCTTAGTGAGCTATTTCTATGAGGGTCTTACCTATAGAGAGCGCAAATTTATCGAGATGATGTGCAATGGTGAATTTCTACAAAAAAAACCCTGATGAGGCTTTTGAGTACCTCAATGAGCTTGCTGAAAAAGCTCACACATGGATTGGACCTAGTGCTACTGAAAGCACAAATAGATCACGACCTATAGGAAACCCTAGTGGTGGAGGAATCTACCATCTTAGGGAAGAGGATAATCTTAAGGCCAAGGTCGAGATGCTTACTAGAGAGTTAGAGGCACTGAAAACGAAGAAACCAACACACATGGTTAATCAAGCCGAACCTTTAGAACCATGTTTTGTGTGTGGTGGGATTGATAATCCTGCTTAAGATTGCCCCACATTTGTTGACATGAGAAGGTTGTACGAGGAAAAATGTAATGCCTTAGGCATGTACAAGAAACCTCAAGCACCCTTCTCTAACACTTACAATCCGGGGTGGCAAAATCATCCCAACTTCAGCTGGAAATCTGAAAACCAGCAGTATGCACAACCCTCTAAATCATACCCAACACCTTATCATGCACCCTTATCCTCTAGGAACTCTCTAGAAGACACCTTACATGCTTTCATAGAAGCATAAAGTAAAACAAACAAGAGGTGTGAGGCATTAATTACACAAGTGGTTGAGGAGAACAAAGAAATAAGGAGCCAAATGTCTAAATTAATGGGCTCCTTAAGTGTGACTGAGCAAGGTAAGTTTCCTTCCCAAGCTCAGTCCGTACCTCACGGTCAACATATGGCACAAGAAAATTTGAAAGGTGCAAATGCCATTGTGACCCGAAGTGGCAAGTTACTGCACATCCCACCAATGAATAAATCCGAGGATATGGAAAAAAAGGTCACACTAATAGTGAAGCCGAGTTGCTTAAAGACCTTGAAGTAACCAAAAATCCTGTTAAGGCACCATTTCCCCAAGCCTTAAAATCCAAAAAAAAAATCTAGAAATAAATAATGAAATCCTTAAGAACCTAAGGTAAGTGAAACTTAATCTTCCTCTTTTGCATGTGATTAAATAAGTCTCTACCTATGCAAAAGTTCTCAAGGATTTATGCACCATTAAGAGGAAACATCATGTCAAGAAAACGACATTCCTAACTGAGAAAGTTAGTGCGTTAATTGAGCAAAGAATTCCCCCAAAATACAAAGATCTGGGCTGTCCTACCATTACTTGCAGCATTGGAAATCATGAGATTGGACAAGCCCTGCTAGATTTAGGAGCTAGTGTAAACCTGATACCATTCTCTATTTACTTACAGCTGGGGTTAGGAGAAATCAAACAAACCGGCGTGGTATTACAATTGGCTGACCGTTCAGTCAAAGTAGCCCAGGGTGTGGTAGAGGATGTCTTGATTCAAATTGATAAATTTTACTATCCTGTTGATTTCTTAATTCTTGATACTACTTCTGCTGTTGAAACTAACTCTAAAATCCCTTTGATTTTGGGTAGACCTTTCCTTGCTACTGTGAATACTCTAATAAATTGTAGGAATGGACTCATGAAACTGTCTTTTGGCAACATGACACTTGAAGTAAATATTTTCAATGTTGCAAAGCAACCCGAAGATGAGGACGAACACCACCAATTTTACATGATTGAGTCACTCATCAATGAGGGAGTTTTCTTAGCTCATGATTATGATCCTCTTAAGAATTTTCTTGTTAATTCTGAGATAGATTTATTTGATGATAAAATTGATATGATTAATATTTGTGTTGTTTTTGACAAATCTCAGCATTATAGCAATCAGGCATGGCAACCAAGGTTTAAGGAGCTGCTCGAAAGAAGCAAGACACAAGTCCCCTCAAGCGTGGAAATACCTAAGGTCGAACTAAAGCTGCTACCTAAGGGCTTAAAGCATGCTTTTCTCGGTCCAAGTGATACCTTTCCTGTTATTATTTCTTCTAAATTATCTGAGACCCAAGGTGAGAGACTACTTCAAACTTTGAATGCACACAAATCAGCCCTAAGATGGAGCATGGCTGATTTAAAAGGAATTAGTCCCCTAATCTGCTCCTATAAAATAAATTTGGATGAAGGAGCTAGTCTTCGTAGAGACCCTCAACGTAGGCTTAACCCCACTATGAAAGAAGTAGTGAAAAATGAAGTGTTGAAACTGTTAGATGCGGGTATTATATATCCTATAGCTGATAGTAAATGGGTAAGTCCTACATAAGTCGTCCCTAAAAAGTCTGGAGTCACGGTAGTAAAGAATGACCTAGGAGAGCTAGTCCCTACCAAACTTGTGACCGGGTGGCGTATGTGCATCGATTACAAAAAATTAAATGCTGCAACCCGAAAAGACCACTTCCCACTCCCTTTTATTAATCAAATTCTTGAGCGTGTAGCTGGTCATCCCTTCTACTGTTTTCTAGATGGTTATTTTGGTTATTATCAAATAGAAATTGCATTAGAAGACCAAGAAAAGACCACTTTTACTTGTCCTTTTGGCACCTGTGCTTTTCGTAGAATGCTATTTGGATTATGTAATGCTCCTGCCACTTTTCAACGTTGCATGATAAGTATTTTTAGTGACATGGTTAAAAGTTGCATGGAAGTTTTTATGGATGACCTAACTGTTTTTGGATCTTCATTTGAAGCATGCTTAATGAATTTAGAAAGAGTATTGATTCACTGTGAGGAAAAAGAAATGGTTTTAAATTGGAAAAAATGCCATTTCATGGTACCATCCGGCATTGTCTTAGGGCAAATTGTCTCTTCTAAAGGAATAGAGGTCAATCAATATAAGATTGAATTAATCTCTAAATTGGCCACACCTAAGACAATAAAGGATGTGGGGTCCTTCCTTGGTCATGCTGGTTTTTATAGGAGGTTCATACAAAATTTTTCAAACATATCTAGACCACTATATGCCTTCCTAGTTAAAGACACTCCCGTTGAATGGACAGAAGCTTGTCAAGAAGCATTCCAAATGCTGATTAGCAAACTTACTTCTACACCTATAATGTAGTCACCGGATTGAACTTTACCTTTTGAAATCATGTGTAATGCTAGTGACTACGCTGTAGGTGCTGTTCTTGGACAGTGAAGAGAGGGAAAACCATTTGTCATTTACTATGCTAGTGAAACTTTAAATAGTGCTCAAATGAATTACTCCACAACTGAAAAAGAATTACTAGCTGTAGTATTGCTTTAGACAAATTTTGCACTTATTTAATTGGTTCCCCTATTCTTATTTTTACAGATCATGCAGCCCACAAGTACCTTCTTACAAAGAAGGATGCTAAAACACGACTAATATGATGGATCCTCCTCCTACAAGAATTCAACATCACCATCAAAGACAAAAAAGGAGTGAAAAATGTAGTGGCTGATCATCTTTCGAGGACACTTGTGATCAAATACCAATCAAGGATGATTTTCCCGATGAGCAATTACTATCCATTTCTTCTCTACCATGGTTTTCTCACATCGTAAATTATTTGGCTACAGGTGAGATACCAATGGATTGGAGCGCTCAAGACAAGAGGAAATTCTTATACGAGGTATGTAATTTCTATTGGGATGACCCCTATCTTTTCAAGTATTGCCCTGACCAAATTCTAAGGCATTGCATTCCTAATGAAGAAATTGCAAGTGTCTTAGAGTTTTGTCACTCCCAAGCTTGTGGAGGCCACTTTTCAATGAAAAAAACCGTTGCAAAAATTTTGCAGTGTGGATTTTATTGGCCTTCCTTGTTTAAAGATGCAAACACCTATTGTCGCTCATGTGAAAGGTGTCAAAAGTTAGGAGTTGTGTCCCATCAAAATATGATGCCCTTAAACCCTATTTTAGTAATTGGAATTTTTGATTGTTGGGGCATCGATTTTATGGGACCCTTTCATCCTTCCTTTGGATACCAATATATCATTGTGGCAATAGATTATGTATCTAAGTGGGTAGAGGCTGCAGCTTGCCGAAGCGATGATAATAGAATGGTAATCAAATTTCTTAAAGAAAATGTGTTATCTCGATTTGGTACACCACGTGCTATAATTAGTGATCAAGGTACACATTTTTGCAACCGTTCTTTTGAAGTGTTAATGCAAAAATATGGGGTGTTACATAAAATTTCTACTGCCTATCATCCTCAGACTAGTGGACAAGTAGAGCTCGCTAATAGGAAAATTAAACAAATTTTAGAAAAAAATGGTTAACCCTAAGGATTGGTCTTTGAGACTTGTTGATGCACTTTGGGCCTACTGTACTGCTTTTAAAACACCCTTAGCATATCACCTTATAGGTTTGTTTTTGGAAAGCCTTGCCATTTACCCGTGGAGCTCGAGCATAGAGCTTATTGGGCCATCAAATCTTTTAATTTTGACATAGGAGAGGCAGGTAAGATTAGGAAGTATCAACTGACCGAGTTAGAGGAATTAAGAAATGATGCTTATGAGAACTCTAGAATCTATAAGACCAAGATGGAAGCATTCTATGATAAAAATATTTTAAGGAAAACATTTAGACCCAACGATCGGGTGTTCTTATACGATTCTAGACTCCATAAGCATCCAGGAAAACTTCGGTAAAGATGGACCGGACCTTTTATAGTAAAACATGTTTTTGGAAATGGAGCAGTTGAAATTGAGGACACTAAGGACGGTCAAATTTTTAAAGTGAATGGTCAGCGCCTTAAGATCTTAATCAATAGACCAGATCCAAAGGTGGAAGACATTCCACTTATGGATCCGGTCTATTTCCCTTAACTTTACCACACATGTACGTTTTCATTTATTTTTCTTTTGATTTGTTTATTTTGTTTTTAATTACATTTTATTCAATCTCAATTGTTAGTTTTTTTTATTTATTTTAGTTTAATTTAAATTTTCATATTTACTTTTTAACTTTATTTTATTTTTTCGGTTGGCAACCAAGAACAAAATTTTTGGGCACCAGTGTGCACCGCCATGCTCCTCAGCAGCACCGCGGTGCCCAGTACCAAACTTAGCAGCACCACAGCACCAGGCCCAGCACCGTGGTGCCTAGAACCGAGCCTAGCAGTGCCAGGCCCAGAACCGAGCCTAGCAGTGCCAGGCCCAGCACCGCAGCGCACAGTGCTAGGCCCAGCACGCTAAGCCCAACACCACAGCACACTGCACGGTGCTAGCTCGAGCCCAGCACCTACCTAACCCTAATGCTGCACTATAAAAACCATTTTATAGCCTTCTTCCTCATTTATTCTTTCACAAAACCAGCAGCACACTACCTCCTCTCTCCACTTTGAAACACATCCTTACTTGCTCAATCACTTGCACTCAAAACTTTCTTGTTTATACATCATTTCTTACTAAATTGCTCACTTTTGTTGCTGATTTTGCTAGCACTCTCTCTCTAAAGCTTGGTTATAAGAAGAAGGCCATTGGGTTCATCAAGAACACTTCAAGAGGTAGATAGTCTTTCTTCTCTCCACCATGGACATCAAACCAAGAGACCTAGGGGGAGACCACAACAAGAGTATGATGAGACAAAATTTATGAGTTTTGAAGCAAGTAAGAGATATATTAATATGTTAAAAAGTCGAAAACCCATTCCCGAAAGAGGATTCAATATCACCGAGAGAGGAAATCTGACATTATTTAGAATGATTCTAGAAAGGAATTGGGGCACATTTATAAGACAATCCTCTCACTCCCTCCCAAATTTGGTCAGAAAATTTTACGCAAATGCGCCCAAGCATAGGAATGGTGAAGTAAGAGTGCGATGACGAATAGTCTCTTTTAGCAGCACATCCATTAATAACTTCTATGGATTACCTCACATTAAGCATAGTGAGTATAGTTTATATGTGTCCACCATCAATTATGAAGAGATTTGCTCTACCCTTTGTATTCCGGGAACTACATGGAAAATGACGGGTGATCTCCCTGTCACTTTGCCCGGTACTTCTCTTAATACCATTGCTAGAGCTTGGCAATATTTTATATGTCAGAGGATGATGCCTGCTTTACATTTTAATGCTTTAACTGTTGAGCGAGCTGTGTTAGTCTATACAATTTTAATGGGAATGACTATCGATGTCGGCCAAGTCATACATGATTCAATCAAACACACTATTAGACAAAAGCTCGGATTATATTTTCCTTCTTTGATAACCCAGTTGTGCATCCGAGCTGGAGTCCAATACAAACCTGATGAAGAGGCCCAGGAACCCAAAAGACCCATTAATGATAGCTTGTTAGCACAGATTCAAGCCTCAAGGCTGCTAATTCCAGGAGAGGGAGCAGCTTCTACTGACCATCCTTCTTCCTCTAGGCCTTTCACTATTGTCGAGCACTTTGAGTGTCTAGAGAGTCATTTTGACGAGCATCAAAAATTGTTGTTTGAAAGGATAGATTGTCAAGACAAAATATTGGCTCGGCAAGACATTTTCTTGGCTCAGCAGGCCGATTATCAAGCCAGGGTCTACTCTTATTTTGGTCAGATATGCCATCACCTTGCTTCCACTACTGGTTGTAATATGGATCGTTTTCCTACTATGCCACCCTATCCGGGTTCATTTTTTGATCCCACTCCTGAGGAAGGTGAAGAGAGTGAAGAGAATGAAGAGAATAAAGAGGATGAAGAGGAGGATGAGAATTTAGAGGATTAGTTTTAGGTCCTTTGTTTTATTTGTTTATTTTGTTGTTTATTTTATTTGTTTAGTGTGTTTTCCTTTAGGTTATTTTTACTTTCCTCCTTTATTTCTTTTCTTTATTTTCTGTACTAACCTAACATATGGTGAGAATCTTAAGGGTACACCAAAGTTGTTTTCTCTTTGTTGTCTTGTTCTATGTTGTAGATTGGAATTGCAGCAAGAAGAATGGCAATCACTTCACCTGGTAGTACACATTGTCCAACACTTGTGCACTCGTGCTTCCAAAAGGGAGTTTTTCTTTACTTTCTCTTTAAACATTGAGGACAATGCAAATTTTAAGTTGGGGGTGGAGGAAACATATTTCTTATATTGTTTGGTGTTACCTGCCCTTACCTTTTGCTTTAAGCATGATTTATGTAGCCTTAGAGTTAATTCACATGTCAATGATATGAACTTAATTGAGATAACATATGGCATTTAGAAGAAGTTAAATCTTGCTTCGGTTTGAAATTAATTTAAGTGTCAATCTTCATTTGGTTAGAGACTCTAGTTAGTGGTAAGATTGTATGGCTAGTCTTAAGCACTTAGAGAAATTTTTTGTGTGATTATTTTGTCAATATTTTTGCGGTCTCAACAAGCTCTAGAACTTATTTGATAATCACTTGAGGCAAATTTCTAGAACGCACACTACTTAGGATATGATATAAGCCATTTTGGAACCGTTTTAGCCTTCCAAACTTACCATTGCTATATTTATCACTAGTCACCTGTTTGAGCCTTTTTCTTAAAAAAGAATTTGAGCCTTGTTTCTTTCAAAAACCCATTCACTTACCCTTATAAGCCTAAAAATATTTTATTCTTACCCTTCTTTTAAAAGAACTTAGTTATACACATTTGTTGCGAAGCACTTGAGAGGAGTAAGGATGGCAATATGAAAAAAATATTACTACCATAACCCAAGAACATTAAAGGAGATAAGTTGGGGGTTGTGGAAATGAAATGAAAAGAAAAGAAAAAAATAAAAATGAGGTGAATGATCTTATGCCAAAAATACAAAAGAAAAAGAGAAGTGAAGTATGGCAAAGAAAGAAGAAAAGAAAAGAAAAATGGTGACTTATTGACAGAAAATCTATTATAAAAATGTTTGAAAGAGTTGGGTGTTGAAGTAAGGTTATCCAGTGCTTAAAGTGGTTGTGTTTAGTTCTTTTACTTATGAATCCTTTCCGTTCTTTCTTAACCTTTACCTTAGCCTAACATTACAAGCTTATTAAAGATCTATTGATCCAATATAGTGAGATTTTTCTACAATAGTGGAGAGTGATTTTAAAGGTGAGCCTATGGAGCTTGTTTTTGTGATTGATGTCACGCAATTTATTATGTTTTTTTTAGAGGCCAAGACTTGTATTCATGAATGTTATGCATAAAATCATCCGGGTGTTCGGATTAATGGTTTGTGGTAAGATGGATGTTAAGAGTCAATAACGATTTTAAGATTGATGTTTGGATTACTTTTGGATTTGGGTGAAATTTAATGATTCTTTGTGCTATATATTGTGTGCAATGTTTGAGACAAAAGTGAATTACTTTTAGTTAACACTAGTAGTACTTTAATTTGTTTTTGATTCCCACCATGGAACTCATTTCTTGTTTCCACTTGAATTGCTAGAGACTAGCAATAAGCTAGTTGGGGGTTGTGATAAGAGCCATAATATGCACCTCAACGATGCTTAATTGTTAGTATTTTATGATTCTTCTCGGTCTATATTGCACTCTTATGTGTTGATAATTCTTAAGGAATATTATTGGATCACTAACTTATTCCAGTACAATTTCAGGTATTTTAAGTCCAAAGAGGAGAAGAAGCGATCGTTGTTTAAAAGCACCAAGGTTCCATGCACGACAAAGAATAGGAGAAGCTGCGGAGAGGCAAAGTATGAAAAAAAATCAGCAAAAGGCCAGCACCGCGGTGCTCCTCAGCAGCACCGCGGCGCCTAACAACTCGCCCATTGTAAAACAACCAGTCAGCACCGTGGTGCTCCTTAACAGCACCGTGGCACCCAGAAGCTCGCCCAATCCAGAACATGCCTAGCACTGCGGTGCTCCCCAGTAGCACTGCAGTGCGCACACAAATTTTGCATCTCCGAGTTAGACTTTAATTAGGGTTTTTAAACATTAGAAAAAATCTAAAAACACCCTTGGACTTTTGTGCTATAAATAGGATACTTGGGGTCTAAAAGAGGGGATCTAGGCTGAGAAAGAAAGGGCAGAAAACTCAAAGCAGCAGCTCATCCACAAAAGTGTTTAGCCATGAACACCATGGCTAACTAACTTCTTAGAAGGTGAAGGGATGAATCCCTAGGTGTAGTTGTCCCTATCTACCCTTATTTGGTTCAGTTGTAATAAGAATTTATTGTCAAACATTGTCATGATTTACTTATTTATCTAATTATAAGATTTTATCTATTCCGGTGATTGTATCTTTTTCCTTGATATAACTTTAGTCATGCTTCTCTTATGTCAAGATTATTGGGTATAATTGAGTCTGGTAAATCTAGCCTTTAGGTTTGTCCGTTACTGCAAGATTTTTGACAAAGATATATTGTTGTTTCTTGATAAACCTATAGGATAGATCATATATGCATGAATCGGAAATAAGAAGTATTTCATTACGATCATATTAGGGTTTATGCAGGTTCTCATTGAATATTTGCCGATTGCATGTTTGGGATGTGAAACGCGCAATCGAGATAAAAACAACTGAACCAAGTTAGGATTAGGGCAACGAACCTAAGGAGGATTCATGGATCCTTGTTATCGCTATATTATATTTTACAACCTACACAATTACTTCATCATCAATTTCAGATTCTTTACTTATTATATCGTCTCATATTAAGGTTTACATATTTCTTTATAGTTAAACTTGTTTCCCTGTGGAATCGACACCGCAAAGCTGTACTACAACAACCGCATTACTGTTTTGGGCGTAATTAGGTAACTAAAATTTTGTAAAATTCCCATTGCAAGACTATGTTCTCTAGCTTCTAAGCTTACTAATGAAGTGTTATCAAATTTTTAAATCAACCAAATTTTTGTTTACCAAAAGAACATGCATTTATCTTCCTAAAAAAACTAGGACTTAGTGTGTGTATGTGTTTCAAGTGCGTGTGTGATAGTATCTAGTATCTCCCACTACCCCCAAACTTAAAATACACATTGTCCCCAATGTGTGTAAGGTATGGAAAGATTTGACCTGGGAGATGGAGAACTTGATTGCTTGATTGCTTGTCCATGCCCCTAAACTTGAATTGGATGCATGCACTGAGTACCTGACAAAGAAAAATAAACTTTGTACTGGAAAAAAAAAATATGCAAACTAGACATGTAAATATAACTATAACTAAAAGAAAAAAACTAAAATGAGAAGGATATGTCTGGGGTGCCTCCTATGAGCGCTAAGTTCAACGTCTTCAGCCAAACAAGGTATCCTTTCACTACTGATCATCTGTGGGTGTAATCGAGGAGGTACCTAGTGCAGGAGGTAGGCAGTCAGGGTGGCCTGTAATAGCACCTCCTATTGTGTGAACTATGACTCTAACCCATCAATTCGCTAATGGATCAAACGAGCTGCCTCACGATCCTCCCAGTGGATATTGAACAGCTCACAGCAGTAGGAAGGTAGCTCATCTAGGAGATGTTGATACTCCATGGATCCCATGTCTATCTGATCCTCCTCCCATGAAGGGCTCATCGGTGGATGCTCGGTCTCCATCGGATTATCTGCTATAGGCTCGACAACTAGAATCTGTGCTCGAGGTTCTCGGGGCATGTGCGACTGGCTGAGGCTCCACTGGGCTCTCCTAAAGAAAGGGTGGTTGCTAACTGGGCCATCTATAGAGGATCTCCTAAGCCCCTTCTTCGTGAAGATATGACTGAGCAAGAAGGTGAAAGAAAGACCCCAAGCATTAGCTGTGGTCATCTATCGGTTATATACCACATCCTAGAATTTGTGAATCTGACTCCATATGACTACTGGGATAGAGTACTAGTGACCTCGGTGGAAATCGTAGAGAGCTTGCAGAAACTGATCTCGTTTCTGTGTCTTGTGTCCCAAAGGACACACATTACACTGTAGGACTGAGTCGACGAACCATAGACGGGGAGGCAACCACGACCGTCTCCCCCGTATTATTGTGGCGGTCAGCATACTGCCCCGCACACATGTCTTCAATGATGTGTGGGAGAGGGAATGAGTCAGGCTGCTCCTCTATGTGACTGTCCTCTGGTGGGGCTTCATTGCAGCAGTGTAAAGAGCCGGCTATGTCAGTGGTGGTCAGCTCTATGAACCTGTCCTGGATAGAAGAAGAAACAATCTCTGGCCTGGTGCAGTTGTAGGTCAGGTTCTCGTAGAAACTGACCACAAATCGTGTGTATGCTATCGAGCATATTGGTTTGAATAGCCGCTTGAGACCCCGGTTCTTAAATTCTTGGATCGCCTATCTTGTGGCGTCCAAACTCTTGAAGTCCTCTTCCACACAGAATGTTGTCTCGAACATTATTTCACGTTGTTTAAAATTGGGTCGGGAGGTCTGAGGATGGCTACTGGAAGCTCGGGATGTGGAAGCCATGAGTTGTGGGTAAATAGTAGTGCTTCTAGTGTGATTGCGCTCGTGCGCAGCTGTTGGTGCGCTCGATCGCTACTATCAAGCACTCGTTCGCACTCGGCCAGGCAATATGTCGAACACCTTATGTGCACCAAAAATCAGAAGCTGTAGGATTTATACACCCTTGATCCAAACCTCTTGTAAATGCAAAACTATCCAATTAATACACAAGAATAACATATATAGAATGTATATATGAGCTGAAGATCCAAAACTGTGTATGTGTGTGAGTAACAAAAAATAGGTGTGTACCTTGTGTGCTTTAGGAGAGTGGCATGTGTGTAAGGGAGGAAGAAAATGAATTTGCCTTGTGGTTGGCTTGGTTGTGTGGTGAGGTGATGGTGGTGTGATGTGCCGGATGAGAGTGGAAGGTAGGGTTTTGCTGTGTGAGATGGTTTGTGCGAGAGAGAGAGAGATCAGAAGTACGATTGAGCATAAGTGAGTGAAGGAACGGGAAACTATTTATAACATGCATGTGATCTCTCTGCCCCGATTGCACTCGAGCGCATTTGTGAAGTGCACTCGATCGCACGATGCGTAAGTGCGCAGGGTACTACGCTCATTTGCAATGCAAGACGAGGTGGCGCTCGAGCGCATGGGGTGTACACTCGATCATAATACAGAAATTTGCTAAAAAAGAGTTTACATAAAGAAATGAATTAAAGTTGAAATAGGAATGATATAGTCGTACCAACTTGTAGTGGCCTTAGTACCACTAACCTTGATAGAGGCACTTGAGCTATATGTTGAGCAAGTGGAATTACTCAAGTGCTCTCTATGGTAGCTTTAAGGCTACATCCCTTGAAGGAGGCACTTAGGGCCCCCATCAGGTGGTTCTACGTCTGTTGATAGTTGCTTTGTCTCCAATTTTGGTACCTAGCAGATAAAACAAGGAAGGGTAGTATTAGTAAGTGCATGATTTTTAACTTAAGGATTATGCTTACTTGAAGGTTTAGGTGTGCTCTTGATGGTGTGCACAGCTCCATGGACATCTTTAATCACATTATCCTCTGGCCCAATTTCCAATCTCATGTCATCATGGATGGTCTTCAATGGAACAGTGTAATGGACTTTAGACACTTCCTTATCAATACTTTGTATGAAACTCACATTGTGACACTCATCATTAGTTTTAGTGGAGTCTAGTGTATTAAAGATTTTAAATTCTACTTCTTCATCATTTACTCTCATTGTGACAATACCTCTTTTTACGTTAATGTTTGTGTTAGCAGTGATCATAAATGGTCTTCCTAAGATGATAGGGAGTGGCACAGGCATATGGCACTCCTCCATGTCTAATACAATAAAATCAGTAGGTAAAATAAATTTATGTACTCTTACCAAATCATCCTCGAGGATACCTCTTGGTCATTTGATGCTTCTGTCATCCAATTGTAAAGTAATAGAGGTTGGTTGGAGTTCTCCCAAACCTAGTGTCTCGAATACACTGTAAGGTAGCAAATTGACACTTGCTCCTAGATCCAATAATGCGTGCTCAAAAAGCTGGTCACCTACCCTGCAAGGAATAGTAAAACTACCCAGATCTTTTAGCTTGGGTGATAATTTTCTCAATAATACAGAACTTACCTCTTCAGTCAAGGCTACTGTCTCATGCTCTTGAAATTTCCATTTGTTAGTGCAACAATATTTTAAAAACTTAGCATAAGCAGGTAGTTGTTTTATTGCCTCTAATAAAGGAATATTTAATTCTACCTTTTTCAAAGTTTCAAATATGTGAATCATTTTAGTTTTCTTTTTAGGCTTCACCAATCTTTGAGGGAAGGGTGGAGGTGTATTTACCTTTTCTATCTCTCTTACCTTAGTTGTGGAGGTTTGGTCTGGAGACATTTGTGTAGGCTCGTTGGTGCCGATAACCTTTCCACTTTTTAAGGTTGTTATGGCATTCAGCTGCTGATGTCCTCTTGGATTAGGTAATGGCTGGGCCGAGAGCTTGCCTTGCTTTCTGGTACTCAATTCTTTGGCCAACTGTCCCATTTGTACCCCTAGTCCTTGAATGGCTTGATCGTGTTTGGCAGTGATTTGCCTCATTTTAGTCCGAAATTACCTTGACTCTTCCATGAATTGTTCATGTTTATGCAGGATTTGTTGTTGCTGAGTCGCTAGTTGCCTCAAAAGACTTTCAAGGTCATTCTTCTTTGGTTCAGGAGCAGTTTGGGCTACTAGTTTGAAGTTTCTTTGCTGCCTTTAACTATTTTGGTTGTTGCTCCATGAGAAGTTCGGGTGATTCCACCATCTAGGGTTGTATGAGTTGGCATAGTGGTTGTTCATCGGCGGATAATTATTTGGTCCCACAAAGTTGGCTTGCTCATGATCTGTAGAATATAAAAGACACGTATCAGTATTATGATCAAACTATGAGCAAATGGCACATGCCTGTAGTGGTGCAACTGACAGGTTAGCTGAGGTGTTCTGAGCGGCCATGGCTTTAACTAATAGGTTAAGTTTTCTTTCCACCACGGCCATTTGAGGAGATGATCCTCCGTTTAAGCTTATCTCATACACACCCTTACTTTCGGTTATATGTCTACCTCGAGAGGAGAACTGCTGCGTGTGTTCGCTCAGGGTTTCAAAAAGTTCCATTGCCTCTTCGCTGCTCTTCTCCATCAGCACCCCTCCACAACCTGAATCAACAATGTTTTTGTTAGAATCACTTAAACCTTTATAAAAGGCTTGTACCAGTTCGTCTTGGGGTAGGTTGTGGTGTGGGCACTTGAGTAGTAGCTCGTTGAAGTATCCCCAGGCTTTGAAGAATAGATCACCATCCTTTTGTTGGAAGGATTGAATTTCTTTTCTCATTTGCCTTATCTTCTGGGCTGGGAAGAACTTCCTTAGAAATTTGCTCGCCAACTCTTCCCAAGTGTGGATGGACACTGCAGGCAAAGAATTATACCATAATTTAGCATTATCTTTCAAGGAAAAAGGGAAAAGAATTAACCTTATTTCTTCTTGGTCTAAGCCTCGGATGTGTTGGAATTTTCAGAGTTCGAAGAACTCTCGAAGGTGCAAATATGGATCCTCACTAGGTGTTCCCCTAAAGTGAGTCAGTGCACTGAGTATCTGCGGGGATATGTAATAATTTTCTTCCGCTTCAGGTTGGTACGCAATGCACGAAGGTTGTTCGAGGTTCTGCGGGATAAAGAATTGCTTCATTGGCCTCCGCTCAGGTGGTTATTGTTCAGCTATTTGTTATGCCATTAGTATTTCTTCCTCAACTCCTCCTTTTACATCTTCTGAGTTATCTCTAAACCTTTGTTAGATAGTCTTCTCTAGCTCGGGATCAAGGGGAAGGAATTTCGGATGCTTGGATCTTCGTCCGTGCATGAATCAATGGTAATTACTTGAATTCAGCAGTTAAACACTGCTGCTCGGATGACTCTCTGCCTCAATTGCGCTCGATCGCACAAGAGAGTGCGCTTGATCGCAAATGGTTCAGAAGGCTATCCTGGCGTACCTGAAACAGAAGAAGAAAAAAATAGAAATTGATTAGTGTTTTTAATGAAGCGAAAAATAAGATAAACACAATGATTAAGAATTGAATAAAAAGGAAATAACAATAATTAATTTAAATGAGAAATTAATTCTAGAAAGAAATTTAGTGCAATCCTCAACAAGGGCGCCAAAAACTTGTTGTGACGATTATCTACTTAAATAAATATGCAAATAACCGTTCTAGTTTTACTTGCAAGTGCACAAGGTCTGTGGTAGCATAGTGTGCAAGTGCGAGATCATTTCCACATGGATTGGTGAATTTCTTTTAGAATTAGTTTCTTCAAGTTAAAAAGAGAAATAGCAATTTGATTGTGAGTAAATAACAATAATGAGATCATAGGGCTACGATATCCACCACTAATTATACTTTCCCACTAACTAAGGTTTCAATGGTCTAGCCTTATCATGAATATCTAATGGTTGCCAACCTAAGAGCTTGGCCCACACCTTAGGCTATTGATCTCCCTATGCAACGAGTTAGGCATGGCGTATACTCTAAATTTTTTCTCTCTTAAGAGATTCAGCCTGGGTGTATACTGAGTTGTTCCTTAAGAGAGCATGAGGGCTGTGGAGATCGGCAACCACAAGGGACCTAGGGCATGGTCCGCCCCCAGTTTTTCATGTTGATTAACCCGGGAATCCGGTGTGGATATCCTTTGTTACTAATGTCGAACCCAGGACTCGGTCATCCAAATTGATTCGACTAACTTATCCATGCCACATGCATACGTTGATCATGCACATACATAAGAGGAATGTAAATATAAACAGGTATTCATCAAGTTAAATATTCTAACAAGGCTATAGAAAAGATAATCAATGAATGAATATGTGGTAAAGCATAACTAGGGCTTCAATAGAGCCCTATAGGAGTTTAGTTACACATACTAAGTAAAGTAAACATGCTAGACATAATTAAATAAAAACAGAAAACTAAAACCGAAGAAGTCTCGTGAGACAAGCCGTCAATTCCTCTCCTAAGCTCTCTACTTCGAATCTAGAACAAAAGATGTGTGTTATGTGTTTTACAGGGCTATTTATAGGGTTCTTATGGTGTCCCAAAACCCTAATTCCTTTTTGGCGTTGGAAGACTTCTTTCCAATTTTGGCTCTGTCGCCTTTGGAGTGATTGCACTCGAGCGCATGTGTGCGCTCGAGCCTTCTTCAAGTGCGCTCGATCTCAAGGGAGGTGCACTCGTGCGCACCTTGCTGGATGGCAGAACTTGACTTTTGTTCCTAAAAGCTCCAAATTTTTACCTTTTTGTCCAAGTCCTGTGAAAAAACACATAAAACACGAAAATGAAGTAAAATCCATAGAAATAGATAAATAAGGAACTTAACAAATGTAAATTAAGGGGCTTAAATATGACTATTTAAGCACTTATCACACCCCCAAACTTACATATTGCTAGTCCCTTAGCAATACAAAATTAAAGACTATGTTAGAACAAAAATTAAAGATAAATTCATTTCCATGATACTCAAAGATTTGGGTTGCACATAAAACTATGATAACCGTTCATGAGTAAGCTTAAAATAAAAACACATTTTGGATTGCAAAAGAACTTCCAAAAGTTTTAAGTTACTTACCTAAGGTTGGCTTAAGACATCGCAAGTTTGATTTGTGTGTGATGAGTTAGCACATATAAGATGTGGCTTCCACATAATTTTAGCGTGTAGGGTTTCGATGCCCAAACTTTTATCGAATTCTTTATCAAAGAGAACAAAAATGGTATAATACTTGCTTCTTTTTCTTTTTTTTTTCTTTTTATCATGCGATCTTTGCCATGTTGAGTTCCATCGAGCTTTCTAGTTGACCCATGTATCGAGTGTTTGGCCCATGACTCCCAAACCAGATGGTTTTAGGGCATTAGGTGTAAAGACACCCCTAAGGACTTACTAACTCGAGTCAAAAAGGCTACGGAACTAATAGGTTTTAATACTTCTAAATGACTCCCATGTTGCCATGTTAAGTTCCATCGAGCTTTCTAGTTGACCCTTGTAACGAGTGTTTTGCCAATGACTCCCAAACCAGATGGTTTTAGGGTATTAGGTGTAAAGACACCCTTAAGGACTACTAACTCGAGTAAAAAAGGCTACGGAACTAACAAGTTTTAATGCTTCTAAATGGAATTCCCACCTTTTGACGTGAACACTCAATGCTTACTGAGGCAAGAGGCCCAGTTACTCAGTGGGAATATTTATTATGATCATTAAAGGCTTACTTTCCACCTTTTGACATGAACACTCAATGTTTACTGAGGCAAGAGGTCTAGTTACTCAGTGGAAAGTTTTTATTGATCATTAGAAGCTTTTTGATCACTTTTTGCATGATGAACATTTTTCTTTATTTTTTTCTTCTTGATTTTTCTTATGCCAAATTGTTCTTTTCAACAAGTTATTCGATTACAGTTAGATTATAGAAACATATACAAGAGAATTATATGTCATACCCCACACAAATGCGTGTTAAATGTGCTCATGCAAATTTGGATCAAACTTACGAATTCTTAGGTGCCTTGAGGTAGGTAATTAAACTTTTGTAAAATTCCCATTGCAAGACTATGTGTTCTAGCTTCTAAGCTTACTAATGAAGTGTTATCAAATTTTTAAATCAACCAAATTTTTGTTTACCAAAAGAACATGCATTTATCTTCCTAAAAAAAACTGGGACTTAGTGTGTGCATGTGTCTCAAGTGCGTGTGTGATAGTATCTAGTATCTCCCACTACCTCCAAACTTAAAATACACATTATCCCCAATGTTTGCGTGGCATGGAAAGACCTGACCTGGGAGATAGAGAACTTAGTTGCTTACTTGCTTGTCCACATCCCCAAACTTGAATTGGATGCACACACTGAGTACCTGACAAAGAAAAATAAACATTGTATCGGAAAACAAAATATGCAAACTAGACATGTAAATATAACTATTACTAAAAGAAAAGTACTAAAATGAGAAGGATATGTCTGGGGTGCCTCCTATGAGCGCTAAGTTTAACGTCTTCAGCCAGACAGGGTATCCTCTCACACTGATGGATAAAACGAGCTGCCTCACTATCCTCCCAGTGGATGTCAGACAGCTTACAGCAGAAGGAAGATAGCTCATCTAGGAGATGCTGATACTCCATGGATCCCATGTCTGTCTGATTCTCATTCCATGAAGGGCTCACTGGTGGATGCTCGGCCTTCATCGGATCATCCGTTATAGGCTCGGTAACTGGAATCTGTGCTTGGGGTAATCGAGGCATGTGCGACTGGCTGAGGCTCCACTGGGCTCTCCCAAAGAAAGAGTGGTCGCTAACCGGGCCGTCTATAGAGGATCCCCTAAGCCCCTTCTTCTTGAAGATATGACTGAGCAAGAAGGGGAAAGGAAGACCCCAAGCATTAGCTGTGGTCTTCTGCCAGTTATGCACCCCATTCCAGAATTTGTGTATCTGACTCCATATGACTGCTGGGATAGAGTACCAGTGACCTCGGTGGAAAGTGTAGAAAGCTTGCAGAAACTGATCTCGCCTCTGTGTCTTGTGCCCCGAAGGACACACATTACGCTGTAGGATTAAGTCGACGAACCATAGACAGGGAGGCAACCTCGACCGTCTCCCCATATTGTTGTGGCGGTTAGCATACTGCCCCGTACACATGTCCTCAATGATGTGTGGGAGAGGGAATGAGTCAGGCTGCTCCCCTATGTGGCTGTCCTCTAGTGGGGATTAATCACAGTAGTGTAAAGAGCCGGCTATATCAGTGGTGGTCAACTCTATGAACCTGCCCTAGACCAAAGAAGATAAAATCTCTGGCCTTGTGCAGTCGTAGGTCAGGTTCTCGTAGAAACTGACCACAAATCGTGTGTATGCTGTCGAGCAGACTGCTTTGAATAGTCGCCTGAGACCCCGATTCTTAAATTCTTGGACTGCCCATCTTGTGGTGTCCAAACTCTTTAAGTCCTCTTCCACACTAAATGTTGTCTCGAACAGTATTTCACGTTGTTTGAAACTGGGCCGGGATGTCTGATGACAGCTGCTGAAAGCTCGGGATGTGGAAGCCATGAGTTATGGGAAAATAGTAGTGCTTTTGGTGTGATTGCGCTTGTGCGCAGCTGTTGGTACGCTCGATCGTTACTATCAAGCGCTCGTTCGCACTCGGCCAGGCAATATGTCGAACACCTTATGTGCACCAAAAATCAGAAGCTGTAGGATTTATACACCCTTGATCCAAACCTCCTGCAAATGTAAAACTATCCAATCAATACACAAGAATAACATATATAGAATGTATATTGATGAGTGCCAAATATTGCATATTTTGGCCCTTTAATTTACATTTGTTAGCTTAGTAATTTGTTACATTGAGTTGTTTTCATTGTTTTTCAGGTTTACAAGCACTGGGAAAAGAGTTTCACTAAAATTGCCAAAATCGCCTTACAGATCAGTCATTTTTGTGGATTTTACTGTATTGATTCCGGAAGAACCAGGAGATGAGCCATATATGGTTGGAAAGATCCGGAAGTCTATTTTCTGAGAGATTTTACGGCTTGCAAAAACGATTTTTCTAGAGAAAGTTATGGCCATTTTAGTAAACAAGGTTCAAGCTGAAGAAGTCTAGTGCGCTCGATCGCACCAGACTTGCGATCGATCGCAAATGCGCTCTTGCACATCCCACATCGGTTAAAAATGCTCTATAGTGAGCCAATGTGCGCTCGAGCGCACCAGAGTGCGATCGATCGCACTCGGGCAGTATCCCACACCGATTTTGAAACCCATTGTGCTCCGGGACTCCCCCTATATAAACACCATCTGACCTCATCATTCAGTGTACAATTCCTGAGCCACTTTGGTGTTTACCGGTGGACGTCCGTCAGCATTCTGGTGGATCCCGAAGGCATTGCTACCACGAGGGGAAGCGCCGCCCGTCAGCGAGTGGAATTTCTCCCATGTAAAGTTTTTTTTTATTTATTTCTTTATATTCAGTTGTTTTAGTTTAAATGTTTAGCACTTGTTATTATAGTTTTATAGTTATGAGTGGCTAGACTCTTCAGCTAAGGTTGAAGATGAAGTCCCGCCGTTGTTTGGCGTAGTAGTTCAGATTTGCTTGTACAAATCTGACAATTTTTAGTATAAATGTTCTGTCAATTATTTGAGTTAATCTTATAATTGATTGAGTTTAAATTGTCTGTTGGATTTTCTTTGTGTTTCATCTGATGGATACATTGAATGCTTTTCGATTAAATTGGATTCCCTTTGTGATTTGTTAAGAGCGGATACATTGGGTGCTTTTAGTTTAGTTGGGATATTCTTTGTTTTTTGTCTTATAGTTGGATTCATTGAATGTTTTGATAGGCTATATTTTTAGAACATGTATGCTTAACTTCGGTGGGGTGGATTCGGAAACCTTAGTGCTTTTTATTATTAGTTTTAAAATCAATTTAATTTATTTTACAAATTATCATTCAAAATTCGGAACTAGGTTAAGATAGAGTTAGTTTAGATTAAAAATTATATTTTCACAACGCAATTCCCTGTGGATTCGACCTCGCACTTGCACAACGCTATACTGCAAACGACTCGTGCGCTTGCGAGTAAATTAAAACTCACAACAAGTTTTTGGCGCCGTTGCCGGGGAATTGTTTTGTTTGTGAAAATTTTTAGTCTGAATTGATTTTATTTTTCTACTAGTTAATTTAATTTAAAAAAAAAATAAAAAAATAAAAAAATAAAAAAATTTTGAGTTTTGTATTTGCTTTATTCTGTTGCTTCTACTGGTTAGTATCTCATTATTTTTCTGTTAGTGTATGCTTGGTCGGAGATCCTTGAACTTAGATTTGACACATTTAGATCCCGACTTAGAAAGAACTCTTAGAAGGCAGAAAAGAGCGCTAGTTGAGAGAGAGACAGTTGAGATGGCAGAGAATTATAGGAATGCAAATCATCCTGAACATGTAGAGCAACCTAGAGCTTGGAACGTGGACTCCACTACATCCCTTAGGGACTTGTTCGCACCCGTTGCGACTAACTCATCCTCTTGCATAGTGTTGCCACCGACCAATGCCACCCACTTTGACTTGAAGCCACATGTCATCCAACTCTTACCCTCATTCTATGGCTTAGATCTTGAAAATCCTTATAGCCATGTGAAGAAGTTCAAAGACATTTGTGCCACATTCAAATTCCAGAACTTCTCTGAAGAGTCAGTCCATCTTCGACTCTTCCCTTTTTCTCTTCACGATAGAGCTAGGGCGTGGTTGGATTCCAACACGCCTGGGTCTATTACATCTTGGGAAAACCTGCTTAGCAAATTTTATCATAAGTTTTTCCCAATGTCTAGAGTGAATGAGTGCCGAAAGGAGATCAGCTCTTTCACTCAGGATGAGGATGAAAAATTTTCTGAGGGTTGGGAGCGCTTTAAAGAG
Source organism: Bretschneidera sinensis (assembly GCA_023935145.1). Classification (NCBI taxonomy): domain Eukaryota; kingdom Viridiplantae; phylum Streptophyta; class Magnoliopsida; order Brassicales; family Akaniaceae; genus Bretschneidera; species Bretschneidera sinensis. The sequence goes on from CM043699.1 coordinate 102,977,108, forward strand.
TTACTGATCAGATGCCCTCCACATGGATATGAGAAGTGGAGACTCGTTCAATTCTTCTACCAAGGGTTGACTCAACCCAACCGTAGCATGATCGAGTCTATGAATGGGGGGGCATTCTTGAGTCTAACAGGAGACGAAGCATATATGGCGTTGGACAAGTTGTCCGACAACTCGCAGCAATGGGATTTTTCAAGCTGTCGAGATAAGTCCATTCGTGCTCCTAAGAAGGGAGGCATCTATGAGGTCAGAGAGGACGCCGATTTGAGGATAAAGTTAGATGCCCTCACTAAAAAGATTGACGCTCTCACTGTGAGCCAATCCATCAATGCTGCCAACACATTCAATGTTGAAAGCTGTTCCATCTGTGCTAGTCCCATGCATCTAGCACAGAATTGCCCATCAATGCCGGCTTGTGCCGAGTATCCTCTGGAACAAGTAAATGCTTTCAATGACTTTCGAAGGCAGTCAAATGGATCGTACTCCGAGACGTACAATCCAGGGTGGCGGAACCACCCAAATTTTTCATGGAGGCAGAACCAACCGATGAATCTGGGAGGAGCCCCTTATCATGCTCAAAATCAATATCCTCCCGGATTTGCCCCACAAATTCCTAATCATGGTCGTTCTGCCCATCCAGCACCTTCACCTGCTTACCATGCACCCACTCAAACACCAGCGCCAGTTTCACAGTCGCTAGAGGACACCCTTAAGGAGTTCATGAAGGAGACTAGCCAAAATATGAGTGATGTGAGGAGTGCAACAGTGGTAAACACCCAAGCAATTGCCAAGTTGGAGAGTCAAATAGGGCAAATTGCAAGTCACTTGGGTGAGAGAGAGAAGGGAAAGTTCCCCAGTCAGCCCGTGCAAAACCCAAAAGGACAATTTATGGTTGAGAGTTCATCAACTCCTATGCACGGGGCGGAACAAGTACAGTCGATTGTCACACTGAGGTCTGGGAGACAAGTGGACAATCGAGTGGAAGAGAGCCCTGCTATGCAGCAAGGGCAAATGAGTGGCAACACAGAGAAGAGAGATGCTGAGCCATCTATAGCCACACCTACTGAGAAAGACCCTCCTAGGTCGTTTATACCTAGAGCGCCCTACCCCGAGAGATTACAGGCGCCCAAGAAAGGAGGGAAGTATGAGGAAATTCTGGAGGTATTCAAGCAAGTCCAAATCAATATCCCATTTTTGGATGCCATCCATCAAATGCCATCATATGCCAAGTTTCTAAAGGACTTGGTCACTATCAAAAGGAGGACGAATGTCCCAAAAAAGGCATTTTTGACCGAGCAAGTCAGCTCAATCCTTCAGTGCAAGCTACCCATCAAGTATAAGGACCCGGGGTGTCCTACCATCTCTTGCACGATAGGAGTCAGCCACATTGAGAGGGCTCTCTTGGATCTAGGGGCGAGTGTGAATCTTCTACCCTACTCAGTCTATTTACAATTGGGGTTAGGAGAATTGAAGCCCACATCCACTACGCTTCAATTGGCTGACAGGTCAGTGAAAAGACCACGGGGAATAGTTGAGGACGTTTTGATAAAAGTGGATAAGTTCTATTTCCCCGTGGATTTTATTGTGCTTGACACAGAGCCGGTTCAGAATATAGGGATTCAAATACCGGTTATTCTAGGGCGACCATTCTTAGCCACGGCTAACGCCCTGATAAATTGTAGGACAGGGGTGATGAAGATCTCCTTCGGAAATATGACAGTGGAGTTGAATATTTTTGATATCACTAGGCAACCACATGAATATGATGAAGTGAGAAATGTATGCTTGATAGAGGAGATTCTTGAGGAGACTGTGAATGAATCAAGCACTGAGGACCCCCTGGAGGCATGTTTTGCTCAATTTGGAGAGGATTTGGATTTAGATAAATTACTTGAGCAAGCAAATGCCATTTTGGAGTCTCCTCCTCGGGAGAGCAGTAAGATGGAGGAGATTGCGGATGACTCCCGCACTGAGGACCCCCTAGAGGCATGCTTTGCTCAATTTGGAGAGGATATGGATTTAGATAAATTACTTGAGCAAGCGAATGCCATTTTAGAGTCTCCTCCTCGGAAGAGCAATAAGATGGAGGAGACCACCGCACCTGAAACCCCCAAGAAGGAACTTAAGCCTTTACCAGATAATCTTAAGTATAAGTTCCTAGGTTCAGCCGATAGTTTGCCTGTGATTATACCTTCCGATTTGGGTGATGCTCTAGAGGAGAAATTATTGGACGTCTTAAAAGAGCATAAGGAAGCTATAGGCTGGACTATTGAGGATGTCAAGGGGATCAGCCCCTCGGTGGTGACGTACATGATACATTTAGAGGAGGATGCCAAGCCATCGAGGGAGCCACAAAGAAGGCTCAACCCTGCTTTGCAAGAGGTTGTGAGGGCAGAAGATATTAAGCTATTAGAGGCAGGGATCATTTATCCCATCTCTGATAGCAAATGGGTGAGCCAGATTCCAGTCGTGCCCAAACGTGCTGAATTTATGGTAGTAAATAAAGACAACGAGTTGGTTCCAACTCGAGTACAGTCAAGATGGAGAAAGTGTCTAGACTACCGTAAATTGAATGATGCCACTAGGCCTGATCATTTTCCATTCCCATTTATTGATCAGATGGTGGAGAGCTTAGTTGGGTCTGTTTACTAATGTTGGGTCTGGCTGAAGACGTTAAACTTAGCGCTCATGGGAGGCACCCCACAGCTTATCTTTTCTTTTGTTTATTTATTATTTCGCATTTTTATGATTAATGTTTGTTTCCAGTATTTTTTGTTTTCCAGTTTTTATTTTTCAGGGACAATGCGTACTTCAGTTCAAGTTTGGGGGTATGCTATGAGCCATACCAGTCCAGATAGTTCACCATATCTCAGGTCAGCTCTTTCCATATTAGTCACACATTGGGGTCAATGTGTAATTTAAGTTTGGGGGTATGGGAGACACATCACACACTTTGTCCTAATTTGTTGTCTTTTCGTCATAGAGATAAATGCATGCTCATGTTATCGTGAAATTTTAGTTGATCTAAACATTTCCTGTGATGTGATGTCATTGGTGAGCTTAACATTTTGAACACATGATCTGGTGATAAATTTTTAAAATTTAGTTACTTACTTTAGGCATTTTGAGAATTCACATGTTTGATCTAATCTCACACGAGCACATTAGCACAAATTATGTGAGGTATGACACGTGATTTTAATGTGTATTTTTCCTTATCTTAACTGAAATTGGATGACTTGTTGGATGAACTCTTGGGCATAGGAAAATATAAAAAAAAAAAAATTTATCAATAAACTTTTCGCTGAGTAACTGGACCTCTTGCCTCAGTAAGCAGTGAGTGTTCACGTCAAAAGGTGAAATTTTGCTTGGTAATATTAAGGTCGGTTTAATTTCGTAGCCTTTTTGACTCGAGTTAGTAAGTCCTTAGGGGTGTCTTTACACCTAATGCCCTAAAACCACCTGGTTTGGGAGTCATTGACTTAACACTCGCTACATGGGTCAATTAGAAAGCTTAAGGGAACTAACCAATAGCCGTGCATTATTAAAAAAAAAAAAAAAAAAAAAGAATAAAACAAAAACTATGCCTTTTCGTTCATTTTTTATGGGAAATTCAGTGAATCTTGAGACATGGAGACCTTACACATTAGAGTTACTTGGAAGCTTCATTTTTATATGCTAATTCACCTTACACTGATTCAAGCTTGTGATGCCTTATCCTGCCTTTTGTAAGTAATTAGATTTTAACATTTCTATTCATTGCGAAGATGGGTTTACCTTTTTAAGCTTGCTTATGAATGAATATCATGGTGATGTGTGCTCCTTAAATTTTTGGATACCATGAGTGATGACTTTATCTTTATGTTCTTTGTTTTTCATTGAGTCTTTTATTTTGTTTTGCTAAGGGACTAGCAAATTGTAAGTTTGGGGGTATTTGATGAGTGCCAAATATTGCATATTTTGGCCCTTTAATTTACATTTGTTAGCTTAGTAATTTGTTACATTGAGTTGTTTTCATTGTTTTTCAGGTTTACAAGCACTGGGAAAAGAGTTTCACTAAAATTGCCAAAATCGCCTTACAGATCAGTCATTTTTGTGGATTTTACTGTATTGATTCCGGAAGAACCAGGAGATGAGCCATATATGGTTGGAAAGATCCGGAAGTCTATTTTCTGAGAGATTTTACGGCTTGCAAAAACGATTTTTCTAGAGAAAGTTATGGCCATTTTAGTAAACAAGGTTCAAGCTGAAGAAGTCTAGTGCGCTCGATCGCACCAGACTTGCGATCGATCGCAAATGCGCTCTTGCACATCCCACATCGGTTAAAAATGCTCTATAGTGAGCCAATGTGCGCTCGAGCGCACCAGAGTGCGATCGATCGCACTCGGGCAGTATCCCACACCGATTTTGAAACCCATTGTGCTCCGGGACTCCCCCTATATAAACACCATCTGACCTCATCATTCAGTGTACAATTCCTGAGCCACTTTGGTGTTTACCGGTGGACGTCCGTCAGCATTCTGGTGGATCCCGAAGGCATTGCTACCACGAGGGGAAGCGCCGCCCGTCAGCGAGTGGAATTTCTCCCATGTAAAGTTTTTTTTTATTTATTTCTTTATATTCAGTTGTTTTAGTTTAAATGTTTAGCACTTGTTATTATAGTTTTATAGTTATGAGTGGCTAGACTCTTCAGCTAAGGTTGAAGATGAAGTCCCGCCGTTGTTTGGCGTAGTAGTTCAGATTTGCTTGTACAAATCTGACAATTTTTAGTATAAATGTTCTGTCAATTATTTGAGTTAATCTTATAATTGATTGAGTTTAAATTGTCTGTTGGATTTTCTTTGTGTTTCATCTGATGGATACATTGAATGCTTTTCGATTAAATTGGATTCCCTTTGTGATTTGTTAAGAGCGGATACATTGAGTGCTTTTAGTTTAGTTGGGATATTCTTTGTTTTTTGTCTTATAGTTGGATTCATTGAATGTTTTGATAGGCTATATTTTTAGAACATGTATGCTTAACTTCGGTGGGGTGGATTCGGAAACCTTAGTGCTTTTTATTATTAGTTTTAAAATCAATTTAATTTATTTTACAAATTATCATTCAAAATTCGGAACTAGGTTAAGATAGAGTTAGTTTAGATTAAAAATTATATTTTCACAACGCAATTCCCTGTGGATTCGACCTCGCACTTGCACAACGCTATACTGCAAACGACTCGTGCGCTTGCGAGTAAATTAAAACTCACAACATATATGTGAGCTGAAGATCCAAAACTGTGTATGTGTGTGAGTAACAAAAAACAGGCGTGTACCTTGTATGCTTTAGGAGAGTGTCGTGTGTGTAAGGGAGGAAGAAAATGAATTTGCCTTGTGGTTGGCTTGGTTGTGTGGTGAGGTGATGGTGGTGTGATGTGTCAGATGAGAGTGGAAGGTAGGGTTTTACTGTGTGAGATGGTTCGTGTGAGAGAGAGAGAGCAGAAGTGCGATTAAGCGTAAGTGAGTGAAGGAACGGGAAACTGTTAATAACATGCACGTGACCTCTCAGCCTCAATTGTGAAGTGAGCTGTTTATAACAGGAACGGGAAACTGTTTATAACGCATTTGTGAAGTGCGCTCGATCGCACGATGCGCAAGTGCGTAGGGTACTGCGCTCGTTCGCAATGCAGGGTGAGGTAGCGCTCTAGCGCATGGGGTGTACACTCGATCGTAAGACAAAAATTTGCTAAAAAGAAGTTTACATAAAGAAATGAATTAAAGTGGAAATAGGAACGATACAGTCGTACCAACTTGTAGTGGCCTCAGTACCACTAACCTTGATAGAGGCACTTGAGCTATATGTTGAGCAAGTGGAATTGCTCAAGTGCTCTCTATGGTAGCTTTAAGGCTACATCCCTGATGAGAGTCATAAAATGCATCTAAACAATACTTAATTGTTAACACTTTAGGGTTAATCTCGGTCGTAATCGCACTTTTACATGTTGATAACTCTAAAGTGTTATTCATAAATCATTGACTTAATTCGATCCATTTTCAGGTGCGTTGAGTACAAAAGAGATGATAAAGCGATCCATGTTTAAAGCGCCAAAAGATCTTGGGTGTCGGTGCTCATTTTTGTCCAAGGTTTAGACATTTCCAAAAATGATTTAAAGATGATTAAAAGTCTAAACCAAGGTTGGAGCAATAAAGTACATTGAGTTAAAAGACTGCACACAAGTGTGTGCATCACTTTGGAACAAGTTAAGGGTAGGCACACTAGTGTGTGCACTTCTGCATACAAGCTGAAGGAGTTTCACTAAATTGCCAGAATTTCCCGTACAGATCAATCATCTTTGCAGATTAAACTGTATTGATGTAGGAAGAACCAGGAGATGAACCATATATGCTTAGAAAGATCCGGAAGTCTATTTTCTGGAGAATTTTACGGTTCAAAAAAAGGATTTTTCTAGTGAAAGTTATGGCAGTTTTAGCGGAAACAGTTCAGGCTTCCAGAACAAAGCCCAGCGCCTCACCTCTCACTGTCCAGCGCCCCAGCGCCCAGGAAAACAAGAGTGAGCGCCTAGGCGCCCATGAACCAGCGCCTAGGCGCCCAGGCAAACAAGAGAGCGCCTAGGCGCCCATGAACCAGCGCCTAGGCGCCCAGGCAAACAAGAGAGCGCCTAGGCGCCCATGAACCAGCGCCTAGGCGCCCAGGCAAACAAGAGGAGCGCCTAGGCGCCCATGAACCAGCGCTGCGCCCCTCAGCCATCAGCGCCGCACCCCTCGCCAACTAACGCTGCACCTTTCCAGCGCCCAGGCGCACACTTGGACACACGCACATGCTGCTGGACCCACCTTCACATTCCAGCCTTCACTTTCCAGCGCCCAGGCGCACGCTCAGACAAAGCCAGCAGCGCGCACATGCTGCTGGACCACCTTCACGTTCCAGCCTTCACTTTCCAGCAGTGCGCACATGGACTCCAATTCAGACTCAAATTAAGAAAAGCAAAGACAGCTCTCCCTCAGCAGTGCGCACATGGACTCCAATTCAGACTCAAATTAAGAAAAGCAAAGACAGCTCTCCCTCATGGGCTATAAATATATGCTTAAGGTTTGCAGCCGGGGGAGAGCTCGAGGAGAAAAACAAAGACAGTTTTTGATAGATACAAATTAGAGAAGTTTTTAGCATTTTGTTTAAGTCTCCATGGCCAAGAAATCAAGGGGAGAACATCTATATTGTTTTTCCACCTTGAGTTTCATGGCTAACTAATCATCAAACAAGGGAAAGGGATGAATCCTTAGGGTTTTATTGTTCCTTATTTCCTGTTCTTGATTCATTTGTATGGACTTATTGTTAAAACATTGTCTATGATTTACTCTTTGATTAATTAAGAAGGATTTGAGTTCATGTGATAGCTGTATTCTATATTCTTCTTCTTTTAGTTTCTCTCAATCCGGTGATTGCATCCTTCTACTCCACATAAGTCTAGTCAAGCTTTTCTTATGTCAAGTTGTTTGGATGTAATTGATTTCGGTATATTTATCTTATAGATCGGCCATTACTGTGATATCATTATTGCAATATATTGTCGTTTCTTGCTAATCTATAAGATAAATCATGTGTGCTTGAATTGAAATCAAAGAGTAATTTGTAGCAATTATATTAGAGATATAAATGTGCTTGATTGAATACTTTCCGATTGCCTGTTTAGGATGTGAAACTTGCAATCGAGATAAAAATTTGAATCAAGAGTGGAAATAGGGAACGAACCTAAGGAGGATTCCCGGAACCTTGTTATTTCTTATTTATATTCTTTGTTATATTCGCACAATTCTTTTACACAATATTGCATTATCAAAACTCATATTCTCTCATCTAATCATTATCGTTAGTGTTAAAGTTTACACCTTCTTTCGTAATTAACTTGTTTCCCTGTGGAATCGACACCCCAAAACTATATTGTTAACACTTTAGGGTTAATCTCGGTCGTAATCGCACTTTTACATGTTGATAACTCTAAAGTGTTATTCATAAATCATTGACTTAATTCGATCCATTTTCAGGTGCGTTGAGTACAAAAGAGATGATAAAGCGATCCATGTTTAAAGCGCCAAAAGATCTTGGGTGTCGGTGCTCGTTTTTGTCCAAGGTTTAGACATTTCCAAAAATGATTTAAAGATGATTAAAAGTCTAAACCAAGGCTGGAGCAATAAAGTACATTGAGTTAAAAGACTGCACACAAGTGTGTGCATCACTTTGGAACAAGTTAAGGGTAGGCACACTAGTGTGTGCACTTCTGCATACAAGCTGAAGGAGTTTCACTAAATTGCCAGAATTTCCCGTACAGATCAATCATCTTTGCAGATTAAACTGTATTGATGTAGGAAGAACCAGGAGATGAGCCATATATGCTTAGAAAGATCCGGAAGTCTATTTTCTGGAGAATTTTACGGTTCAAAAAAAGGATTTTTCTAGTGAAAGTTATGGCAGTTTTAGCGGAAACAGTTCAGGCTTCCAGAACAAAGCCCAGCGCCTCACCTCTCACTGTCCAGCGCCCCAGCGCCCAGGAAAACAAGAGTGAGCGCCTAGGCGCCCATGAACCAGCGCCTAGGCGCCCAGGCAAACAAGAGAGCGCCTAGGCGCCCATGAACCAGCGCCTAGGCACCCAGGCAAACAAGAGGAGCGCCTAGGCGCCTATGAACCAGCGCTGCGCGCCTCAGCCATCAGCGCCGCGCCCCTCGCCAACTAACGCTGCACCTTTACTTTCCAGCGCCCAGGCGCACACTTGGACACACGCACATGCTGCTGGACCCACCTTCACATTCCAGCCTTCACTTTCCAGCGCCCAGGCGCACGCTCAGACAAAGCCAGCAGCGCGCACATGCTGCTGGACCACCTTCACGTTCCAGCCTTCACTTTCCAGCAGTGCGCACATGGACTCCAATTCAGACTCAAATTAAGAAAAGCAAAGACAGCTCTCCCTCAGCAGTGCGCACATGGACTCCAATTCAGACTCAAATTAAGAAAAGCAAAGACAGCTCTCCCTCATGGGCTATAAATATATGCTTAAGGTTTGCAGCCGGGGGAGAGCTCGAGGAGAAAAACAAAGACAGTTTTTGATAGATACAAATTAGAGAAGTTTTTAGCATTTTGTTTAAGTCTCCATGGCCAAGAAATCAAGGGGAGAACATCTATATTGTTTTTCCACCTTGAGTTTCATGGCTAACTAATCATCAAACAAGGGAAAGGGATGAATCCTTAGGGTTTTATTGTTCCTTATTTCCTGTTCTTGATTCATTTGTATGGACTTATTGTTAAAACATTGTCTATGATTTACTCTTTGATTAATTAAGAAGGATTTGAGTTCATGTGATAGCTGTATTCTATATTCTTCTTCTTTTAGTTTCTCTCAATCCGGTGATTGCATCCTTCTACTCCACATAAGTTTAGTCAAGCTTTTCTTATGTCAAGTTGTTTGGATGTAATTGATTTCGGTATATTTATCTTATAGATCGGCCATTACTGTGATATCATTATTGCAATATATTGTCGTTTCTTGCTAATCTATAAGATAAATCATGTGTGCTTGAATTGAAATCAAAGAGTAATTTGTAGCAATTATATTAGAGATATAAATGTGCTTGATTGAATACTTTCCGATTGCCTGTTTAGGATGTGAAACTTGCAATCGAGATAAAAATTTGAATCAAGAGTGGAAATAGGGAACGAACCTAAGGAGGATTCCCGGAACCTTGTTATTTCTTATTTATATTCTTTGTTATATTCGCACAATTCTTTTACACAATATTGCATTATCAAAACTCATATTCTCTCATCTAATCATTATCGTTAGTGTTAAAGTTTACACCTTCTTTCGTAATTAACTTGTTTCCCTGTGGAATCGACACCCCAAAACTATACTACAATAACCGCGTTTTGTTTTGGGCGTAATCAAATTTTGGCGCCGTTGCCGGGGAAACGCGCTTAAGTACAAAGGAAGCTTGTCAACTTTAAGTAAAAAAAAATATATATTAAAAAAAAATCGTAAATATTTTTCTTTTCAGCACTTTGTAAATACTGTAATATTGTTCCTTTACTTTTATTTATTTATTTATTTATTTTTTAATTTTCTTTTATTATTCTGTTTTATTTATCTGTTTATTATTCTGTTTTATTTATTTGTTTATTATTTTGTTTTATTTATTTATTTATTTATTTAATTATTTATTATTCTGTTTTACATTTTTTATTTCCCCTCTAAATTAATTAGTGCATGCTTAAACCGAGAGATTCGCGAGGCAGATTCATTAGAGGACCCGAATTAGAGTCATTCTCTCCTTCCACGTCCGTTAGTGAAACCTCGCCTAGATCATACCATAGTGCACCCCCATCCGAGAATTTAGAGGATTTCGATAACATGGCCGGCAATCACAATGAAAATGTTGCTAGGACACTTAAAGACTATTTGCACCCTAGCCGAACGGCCACACCCTCTTGTATCATGTTCCCCCCTAATGCCCCACAAGCTGAGTTTAAGCCGGGCATGATACAATTGCTACCAACTTTCCATGGGTTTGAGAATGAAAGCCCCTACATCCACATTAGGGAATTCGAGGAAGTAGTAGCAACCTTCCAAAATAGGGCTGATATGGTGGACACTGTCAGACTCCGGTTTTTCCCTTTTTCACTTAAGGAAAAAGCCAAGACTTGGTTGTACTCATTAAGGCCTAGGTCTATTGGTAGTTGGGATGAGATGACCTGAGTTTTCTTCCAAAAACACTTCCCAACCCATAAGACCAACAACCTTAAGAGACAAATCTCAAACTTTGCACAAAAGGAGAGTGAAACCTTATATCAAGTTTGGGAACGTTTCAAGGACCTTTTAAATTCTTGTCCACACCATGGGTATGAAAGTTGGCGGGTAGTCAGCTATTTCTATGATGGACTCCTAAGTAGGGAGAGGCAATTCATAGAAATGATGTGTAATGGGGATTTTCTTCAAAAAGATCCCGATCAAGCCATAGATTTCCTAGATGACCTATCAGAAAAAGCCCACACTTGGACAGGACCGAGTGCCATTGAAAGTACTAGGAGAAATCAACCCACTGGAATCTACCAACTTAAGGAAGAGGACAGCCTTAAAGCCCGTTTAGAGGCCCTAACTAAGGAAATTGAAGTTTTAAGAGCCAAAGATGCTAGAGCCCCCGAACCAGTTGCTAGGGTAGAGTCCCGTGAGCCTTGTTTCATGTGTAATGGGGTAGATCATGTGCCTAGGGATTGTCCAACCTATTTTGAGATGAAAGGAGAGTGTAATGCTTTAGGTATATCCTCTAGCAAACCATACTCACCCTATTCTAACACCTATAATCCCGGTTGGAAGAATCACCCAAATTTTAATTGGAGACCCGATACACAACCCCCAGCCCAAACTAGCACCCGTTGGAGATCCGATATACAACCTCATCCCCACTCTAGTACCCAATGGCAACCGGAAGCAACCTCATCTAATGAACCACAACAATCTTTACCTTTGGAAGATATGTTTAAGTCATTTCTGCAAGTACATGCCAAGAGTGTGGAAGAACAAGGCAAGATAAATCAACGGGTGCTAGAAGAGCAAAAAAGGGATCAAAGATGAGCAAAAGGAGATAAAAAGTCAACTCACCAAGTTGACTAGTTTCTTGACAATTCAAGAGCAAGGTTGGTTCCCTTCACAGCCGCAACAAAATCCAAGGGGACAACATATGGCACAAACCTCTGATCCGAAAAATCAAAATATTAAAGAGGTTAACGCCATAATCACCCGCAGCGGTAAGAAAATTGATGGACCCACACTACCACCACACTTGATTCCTAATACTGTGGACAACAAGGATAAAGCGTCCAAGGAACAAGAGGCCCATGATGATTATTCTCCACCGGTGCCTTTCCCTCAAGCTCTCCTTAAACCTAAGGAGAGAAATTCAGCACTAAAAGGCGAGATTCTTGAACAACTTCAGCATGTTAAGATTAACCTCCCTCTTCTTCATGTTATAAAACAGATTCCCAATTATGCTAAAGTCATCAAGGATCTATGCACACTCAAGAGGAGGCACAATGTTAAGAAGACTGCATTCTTAACGGAGCAAGCAAGTGCGGTAATTGATAGCACGACACCGCCCAAATATAAAGATCCGGGCTGTCCAACAGTGGCTTGCCAAATTGGAAACAAATCTTGTGGCCAAGCATTGCTAGATTTGGGAGCTAGTGTGAACCTCATGCCATACTCCATGTACTTGCAACTCGGTTTAGGTGAGATTAAACCAACCTCCGTGGTACTTCAACTAGCGGATAGATCGGTAAGAAAACCAAGAGGTATTGTAGAAGATATTTTGTTACAAATTGATAATTTCTATTATCCTGTTGACTTCTTGGTTTTAGATACTGTTTCTATGGTAAATACAGAGTCCAAAATTCCTTTGATACTTGGAAGACCATTCCTTGCCACTGCTAATGCCCTCATTAATTGTAGGAATGGCCTAATGACATTATCATTTGGAAATAGGACTTTAGAGGTAAATGTTTTCCGAATCTCAAGGCAGCCAATTGAAGAGGATGAGTGTTTCAACACTTATATGATTGATAAGCTTAATTTAGAGGATGAGAACATTGAAGATAATTCTAACTCTTTGGAATTCCCTCCTAATAATTTAGAGTTCAATGATTCTTCAATTTATCCCCATGCCGTTAACATTATTGATATTTGTGATAAGTCACAGGGATTTATTAAGAAATATGGGAAACCATGCTTTGAGGAGTTGCTTGAGAGAAGTCACATGGATGCGGGAATCAAATACCCTACTGCTGATTGTAAATGGGCAACACCAAGAACACTTGAGCCATATGTGGCGGACTTTAAGTATTCCTTGCCAAAAGTTAACACTGAGGCCATTGAACCAGGGGCCTCATTTTCAGCACCACAATGAGGCCATCAGTGACAGTGGTGCATCGTCTGGCTGAAGACGTAAAACTTAGCGCTCATGGGAGGCACCCCAAAGCATATCCTTTTTATTTGTTTTTTTTTTCTTCTTTTCTGTTCATAATTCTTTTTCGTGTTTATTATTAGTATTTTGCTGTTTTCCAGTTTTACTTTCGTGTTTCTTTTTCAGGGACAAATATGCAAAGCAATTCAAATGGTGGTGCACAATTTTTAGCTTCTGTGCACTTTTGGCCAACAAAGGGAGTTTCTTTTCCTTTTTCTTTCACATTGAGGTCAATGCAATGTTTAGGTTGGGGGTGGAGGAAACACATTTCTTTCCTTTTTCCATTGAACTGCTTGGTGTCACTTTCCTACTTTTTGTTTGTTAGGATAATAAAAAAAAAAAAAGGTTTGTTTTTAGCATGCTTTGTGTTAGCCTTGGAGTTATTCACATGTCAATGATATGACCTTAATTGAGATAGCATATAGCACTTAGAAGAAATTAAATCTTGCTTCGGTTTGAAATTAATTTAAGTATCAATCTTGATTTGGTTAGAGACTCTAGCTTGTGGTAAGATTGTATGATTAATCGTAAGCATTTAGAAAAGTTTTATGCGTGATTATTTTGTGAATATTTTTGCGGTCTCGGCAAGCTCTAGAACTTACTTGATAACCACTTGAGGCGAATTCCTAGAATGCACATTACTTAGGATATGATATAGGCAATTTTTGAACCGTTTGAGCCTTTCAAACCTACCCTTGCGATATATATCACTAGTCACCTATTTGAGCCTTTTTTCTTGAAAACGAAGTTGAGCCTGGTTTCTTTTAAAAACCCATTCACTTACCCTTATAAGCCTAAAGAGAATATTTTATTCTTACCTCTTAAAAAGAATTTAACTATACACATGTTGTGAGAAGCACTTAAAATGAGTAAGGGTGGAAATATGAAAAAATATCACTACCACAACCCAAGTACATTAAAGGAGATAAGTTTGGGGTTGTGGAAAAGAAAGAAATGAAAAAGGAGGTGAATGGTCTTTTATGCCAAAATACAAAAGAAAAGAAAAACAAATGGTGATTTGTTGAGAAGACAATCCTCGAAAAGAAAAATAAAAAATAAAAATAAAAATGGTTGGAAGAGTTGGGTACTGAAGTAAGGTTATCCAGTGCTTAAAGAGCTATGTTCAAAACTAAGAGATTAAGTTCTTTTACTTGTGAATTCTTCCCATTCTTTCTTAGCCTTTACCTTAACCGAACGTTAGAAGCTTATTAAAGACCTATTGATCCAATGTAATGTGATTTTTCTATAATAGTGGAGAGTGGTTTGAAATGTAAGCTTATGGAGCTTGTTTTTTGTGATTGATGTCACGCGATTTATTTTTAGAGGCCAAGACTTGTATTCATGAATATTGTGCATAAAATCATCCGGATGTTCAGATTAATGGATTGTGGTAAGATGGATGTTAAGAGTCAATAACGATTTTAAGATTGATGTTTGAATTATTTTTGGATTTGAGTGAAATTTAATGATTCTATATGCTATATGTTACGCATGATTTTTGACACAAAGATTTTTGAATCACTCTTGGTTAACACTAGCATTGTTGTATTTTGCATTAATTTCTAAATAAAGAACTCATTTCATGTCTTTCGCTTGAATTGCTAGGGACTAGCAATAAGCTAGTTGGGGGTTGTGATGAGAGTCATAAAATGCATCTAAACAATACTTAATTGTTAACACTTTAGGGTTAATCTCGGTCGTAATCGCACTTTTACATGTTGATAACTCTAAAGTGTTATTCATAAATCATTGACTTAATTCGATCCATTTTCAGGTGCGTTGAGTACAAAAGAGATGATAAAGCGATCCATGTTTAAAGCGCCAAAAGATCTTGGGTGTCGGTGCTCGTTTTTGTCCAAGGTTTAGACATTTCCAAAAATGATTTAAAGATGATTAAAAGTCTAAACCAAGGTTGGAGCAATAAAGTACATTGAGTTAAAAGACTGCACACAAGTGTGTGCATCACTTTGGAACAAGTTAAGGGTAGGCACACTAGTGTGTGCACTTCTGCATACAAGCTGAAGGAGTTTCACTAAATTGCCAGAATTTCCCGTACAGATCAATCATCTTTGCAGATTAAACTGTATTGATGTAGGAAGAACCAGGAGATGAGCCATATATGCTTAGAAAGATCTGGAAGTCTATTTTATGGAGAATTTTACGGTTCAAAAAAAGGATTTTTCTAGTGAAAGTTATGGCAGTTTTAGCGGAAACAGTTCAGGCTTCCAGAACAAAGCCCAGCGCCTCACCTCTCACTGTCCAGCGCCCCAGCGCCCAGGAAAACAATAGTGAGCGCCTAGGCACCCATGAACCAGCGCCTAGGCGCCCAGGCAAACAAGAGAGCGCCTAGGCGCCCATGAACCAGCGCCTAGGCGCCCAGGCAAACAAGAGAGCGCCTAGGCGCCCATGAACCAGCGCCTAGGCGCCCAGGCAAACAAGAGGAGCGCCTAGGCGCCCATGAACCAGCGCTGCGCCCCTCAGCCATCAGCGCCGCGCCCCTCGCCAACTAACGCTGCACCTTTACTTTCCAGCGCCCAGGCGCACACTTGGACACACGCACATGCTGCTGGACCCACCTTCACATTCCAGCCTTCACTTTCCAGCGCCCAGGCGCACGCTCAGACAAAGCCAGCAGCGCGCACATGCTGCTGGACCACCTTCACGTTCCAGCCTTCACTTTCCAGCAGTGCGCACATGGACTCCAATTCAGACTCAAATTAAGAAAAGCAAAGACAGCTCTCCCTCAGCAGTGCGCACATGGACTCCAATTCAGACTCAAATTAAGAAAAGCAAAGACAGCTCTCCCTCATGGGCTATAAATATATGCTTAAGGTTTGCAGCCGGGGGAGAGCTCGAGGAGAAAAACAAAGACAGTTTTTGATAGATACAAATTAGAGAAGTTTTTAGCATTTTGTTTAAGTCTCCATGGCCAAGAAATCAAGGGGAGAACATCTATATTGTTTTTCCACCTTGAGTTTCATGGCTAACTAATCATCAAACAAGGGAAAGGGATGAATCCTTAGGGTTTTATTGTTCCTTATTTCCTGTTCTTGATTCATTTGTATGGACTTATTGTTAAAACATTGTCTATGATTTACTCTTTGATTAATTAAGAAGGATTTGAGTTCATGTGATAGCTGTATTCTATATTCTTCTTCTTTTAGTTTCTCTCAATCCGGTGATTGCATCCTTCTACTCCAGATAAGTCTAGTCAAGCTTTTCTTATGTCAAGTTGTTTGGATGTAATTGATTTCGGTATATTTATCTTATAGATCGGCCATTACTGTGATATCATTATTGCAATATATTGTCGTTTCTTGCTAATCTATAAGATAAATCATGTGTGCTTGAATTGAAATCAAAGAGTAATTTGTAGCAATTATATTAGAGATATAAATGTGCTTGATTGAATACTTTCCGATTGCCTGTTTAGGATGTGAAACTTGCAATCGAGATAAAAATTTGAATCAAGAGTGGAAATAGGGAACGAACCTAAGGAGGATTCCCGGAACCTTGTTATTTCTTATTTATATTCTTTGTTATATTCGCATAATTCTTTTACACAATATTGCATTATCAAAACTCATATTCTCTCATCTAATCATTATCGTTAGTGTTAAAGTTTACACCTTCTTTCGTAATTAACTTGTTTCCCTGTGGAATCGACACCCCAAAACTATACTACAATAACCGCGTTTTGTTTTGGGCGTAATCAATCCCCTGAAGGAGGCACTTAGGGCCCCCATCAGGTGGTTCTAGGTCCGTTGATAGCTGCTTTGTCTCCAATTTTGGTACCTGGTAGATAAAACAAGGAAGGGTAGTATTAGTAAGTGCACGATTTTTAACTTGAGGATTATACTTACTTGAAGGTTTAGGTGTGCTCTTGATGGTGTGCACAGTTCCATGGAAATCTTTAATCACATTATCCTCTGGCCAAATTTCCAATCTCATGTCATCATGGATGGTCTTCAATGGAACAGTGTAATGGACTTTAGACACTTCCTTATCAATACCTTGTATGAAACTCACATTGTGACAATACCTCTTTTTATGTTAATGTTTGTGTCAGCAGTGATCATAAATGGTCTTCCTAAGATTATAGAGAGTGGTACAGGCATATGGCACTCCTCCATGTCTAATACAATAAAATCAACAGGTAAAATAAATTTACCCACTCTTACCAAAACATCCTCGAGGATACCTCTTGGTCGTTTGATGCTTCTGTCAGCCAATTGTAAAGTAATGGAGGTTGGTTGGAGTTCTCCCAAACCTAGTGTCTCGAATACACTATAAGGTAGCAAATTGACACTTGCTCCTAGATCCAATAATGCGTGCTCAAAAAGCTGGTCACCTAGCCTGCAAGGAATAGTAAAACTACCCGGATCTTTTAGCTTGGGTGGTAATTTTCTCAATAATACAGAACTTACCTCTTTGGTCAAGGCTACCGTCTCATGCTCCTGAAACTTTCGTTTGTTAGTGCAACAATTTTTTAAAAACTTAGTATAAGCAGGTAGTGGTTTTATTGCCTGTAATAAAGGAATATTTATTTCTATCTTTTTCAAGGTTTCAATTATGTCAATCATTTTAGTTTCTTTTTTAGGCTTCACCAATCTTTGAGGGAAGGGTGGAGGTGTATTTACCTTTTCTATCTCTTTGACCTTAGATGTGGAGGTTTGGTTTGGAGACATTTGTGTAGGCTTGTTGGTGCCGATAACCTTTCCACTTCTTAAGGTTGTTATGGCATTCAGCTGCCGATGTCCTCTTGGATTAGGTAATGGCTATGCCAGGAGCTCGCCTTGCTTTCTGGTACTCAATTCTTTGGCCAACTGTCCCATTTGTTCCTCTAGCCCTTGAATGGCTTGATCGTGTTTGGCAGTGATTTGCCTCATTTTAGTCCGAAATTGCCTTGACTCTTCCATGAATTGTTCATGTTTATTTAGGATTTGTTGTTGCTGAGTCGCTAGTTGCCTCACAAGACTTTTAAGGTTATTCTTCTTTGGTTCAGGAGCAGTTTGCACTGCTGGTTGGAAGTTTCTTTGTTGACCTTGACTATTTTGGTTGTTGCTCCATGAGAAGTTCGGGTGATTCCGCCATCCAGGGTTGTATGAGTTGGCATAGGGGTTGTTCTTCGGTGGATAATTATTTGGTCCCTCAAAGTTTACTTGCTTATGATCTGCAGAATACAAAGGACACGTATCAGTATTATGATCAAACTGTGAGCAAATGGCACATACCTATAGTGGTGCAGCTGACGGGTTAGCTGAGGTGTTCTGAGCGGCCATGGTTTTAACTAATAGGTCAAGTTTTCTTTCCACCGCGGCCATTTGAGGAGATGATCCTCCATTTAAGCTTACCTCATACACACCCTTACTTTTGGTTATATGTCTACCTCGAGAGGAGAACTGCTGTGTGTGTTCGCTTCGGGTTTCAAAAAGTTCCATTGCCTCTTCACTGCTCTTCTCCATCAGCACCCCTCCACAACCTGAATCAACAATGTTTTTGTTAGAATCACTTAAACCTTCATAAAAGGCTTGTACTAGTTCTTCTTGGGGTAGGTTATGGTGTGGGCACTTGAGTAGTAGCTCGTTGAAGTGTCCCCAGGCTTCAAAGAATAAATCACCATCCTTTTGTTGGAAGGATTGAATTTCTTTTCTCATTTGCCTTGTCTTCTGGGCTGGGAAGAACTTCCTTAGAAATTTTCTCGCCAACTCTTCCTAAGTGTGGATGGAAATTGCAGGCAATGAATTATACCATAATTTAGCATTATCTTTCAAGGAAAAAGGGAAAAGAATTAATTTTATTCCTTCTTGGTCTAAGTCGCAGATGTGTTGGAATTTGCAGAGGTCGAAGAACTCTCGAAGGTGTAAATGTGGATCCTCACTAGGTGTTCCCCTAAAGTGAGTCAGTGCACTGAGTATCTGCGGGGATATGTAATAATTTTCTTCCGCCTCAGGTTGATACGCAATGCACGAAGGTTGTTCGAGGTTCTGCGGGATAAAGGAGTGCTTCATCGACCTCCGCTCAAGTGGTTGTTGTTCAGCTATCTGTTCTGGCATTAGTATTTCTTCCTCAACTCCTTTTACGTCTTCCAAGTTATTTCTAAACCTTTGTCGGATAGTCCTCTCTAGCTCGGGATCAAAAGGAAGGAATTTCGGATGCTTGGATCTTCGTCCGTGCATGAATCGATGGTAATTACTTAAGTGCAGCAATTAAACACTGCTGCTCGGATGACTCTCTGCCTCAATTGCGCTCGATCACACAAGAGAGTGCGCTCGATCGCAAATGGTACAGAAGGCTCTCCTGGCATATATGAAACAGAAAAAAAGAAAAAGAAAAAGAAAAAGAAATTGATTAGCGTTTTTAATGAAGCGAAAAATAAGATAAACATAATGATTAAGAATTGAATAAAAAGGAAATAACAATAATTAATTTAAATGAGAAATTAATTCTAAAAAGAAATTTAGCGCAATCCCAGACAATGGTGCCAAAAACTTATTGTAACGATTATCTACTTAAATAAATATGCAAATAACCGTTCTAGTTTTACTTGCAAGTGCACAAGGTCTGTGGTAGCATAGTGTGCAAGTGCGAGATCATTTCCACAGGGATTGGTGAATTTCGTTTTAGAATTAGTTTCTTCAAGTTAAAAAGAGAAATAACAATTTGATTGTGAGTAAATAACAATAATAAGATCAAAGGGCTACGATATCCACCACTAATTATACTTTCCCACTAACTAAGGTTTCGGTGCTCTAGCCTTATCATGAATATCTAATGGTTGCCAACCTAAGGGCTTGGCCCACACCTAGGCTATTGATCTCCCTATGCAACGAGTTAGGCATGGTGTATACTCTAACTCTTTTCTCTCTTAAGGGATTCAACATGGGTGTATATTGAGTTGTTCTTTAAGAGAGCATGAGGGTTGTGGAGATCAGCAACCACACGGGACCTAGGGCTTGGTCCGCTCCTGGTTTCCCATGTTGATTAACCCGGGAATCCGGTGTGAATATCCCTTGTTACTAATGTCGAACCTAGGACTCGGTCATCCAAATTGATTCGACTAACTTATCCATGCCACGTGCATACGTTGATCAGACACATACATATGAGGAATATAAATATAAATAGGTATTAATCAAGTTAAATATTCTAACAAGGCTATATCAAAGATAATCAATGAATGAATATGTGGTAAAGCATAACTAGAGCTTCAATTGAGCCCTCTAGGAGTTTAGTTACACATACTAAGTAAAGTAAACATGCTAGACATAATTAAATAAAAACAGAAAACTAAAACCGAAGAAGACTCGGGAGACGAGTCGTCAATTCCTCTCCTAAGCTCTCTACTTCGAATCTAGAACAAAAGATGTGGGTTATGTATTTTACAGGGCTATTTATAGGGTCCTTATGGTGTCCCGAAACCCTAATTCCTTTTTGGAGTCGGAAGACTTCTTTCTAATTCTGGCTCTGCCGCCTCTGGAGTGATTGCGCTCGAGCGCATGTGTGCGCTCGAGGCACTCTTAGAACCCTATATATAAGCTTGTAAAACATAGAAAACACATTTTTCTTTTATCTTTTACTTTTGCTTGAAGTTGTAAGCTTTGGAGAGGAATTGATGACTCGTCTCCACAGTATTCTTCGGGTTTTATATTTTCTATTTAGTTTATGTTATGATGATATTTATCATAGACAACATGTGTAACTAACTTACTAATAGGGGTCGATTGAAGCCCTAATTATGCTTTTCCATATATATATATATATATATTCATTGATTGTCTTTGCAAATAGCCATGTTATGATGCTTTAATTGATTAATGTCTGTTTTATTGAAATCCTCATATGTGTGTGTCTGATCAACGTATGCATGTTGTTGTGAGTTTTAAATTACTCGCAAGCGCACGAGTCGTTTGCAGTATAGTGTTGTGCAAGTGCGAGGTCGAATCCACTGGGAATTGCGTTGTGAAAGTATATTTTCAATCTAAACTAACTCTATCTTAACCTAGTTCCAAATTTCAGAATGATATTGCAAAATAAATTAAAACTAAACTAAGTTGATTTTAAAACTAATAATAAAAAGCACTAAGGTTTCCGAATCCACCTCACCGAAGTTAAGCATACATATTCTAAAAATATAGCCTATCAAAACATTCAATGAATCCAACTATAAGACAAAAAAACAAAGAATATCCCAACTAAACCAAAAGCACCCGATGTATCCGCTCTTAACAAATCACAAAGGGAATCCAATTTAATCGAAAAGCATTCAATGTATCCATCAGATGAAACACAAAGAAAATCCAACAGACAATTTAAACTCAATCAATTATAAGATTAACTCAAATAATTGACAGAACATTTATACTAAAAATTGTCATATTTGTACAAGCAAATCTGAACTACTACGCCAAACAACGGTGGGGCTTCATCTTCAACCTTAGCTGAAGAGTCTAGCCACTCATAACTATAAAACTATAATAAAAAGTGCTAAACATTTAAACTAAAACAACTGAATATAAAGAAATAAATAAACAACTTTACATGGGAGAAATTCCACTCGCTGACGGGCGGTGCTTCCCCTCGTGGTAGCAATGCCTTCGGGATCCACCAAAATGCTGGCGGAAGTCCACCGGTAAACACCAAAGTGGCTCAAGAATTGTACACTGAATTATGAAGCCAAATGGTGTTTATATAGGGGAAGTCATGAAGCACTGCAGGTTTTAGATTCGATGTGGGATACTGGCCCGAGTGCGCTCGATCGCAGTGTGGTGCGATCGTTCGCAGGTGCGATCGATCGCATGTCTTGTGCGCACGATCTCATGTGCGCTCGATCGCATATCTGCTGCGATCGATCGCAAATGCACTGAACTTAAATTATTTCGATGTTGGATGTTGACAATGCGCTCGAGCGCAGGTGCGCTCGATCGCATATCTCGTGCGATCGATCGCAATGTCTCCAGAAGCTTCACATCTCTCTTGAAATGCTTCATTTTCTCAACAAACCTGTAAAAATACACAAAACACAAGAAAAATGTAAAATAAAGTGAAATACTACTAACTAAGAGCATAACAAATATAAGTTAAGGGTCTAAAATATGCAATATTTAAGACTCATCAAATACCCCCAAACTTATATTTTGCTAGTCCCTTAGCAAAACAAAATAAAAGACTCAATGAAAAACAAAGAACATAAAGATAAAGTCATCACTCATGGTATCCAAAAATTTAAGGAGCACACATCACCATGATATTCATTCATAAGCAAGCTTAAAAAGGTAAACCCATCTTCACAATGAATAGAAATGTTAAAATCTAATTACTTACAAAAGGCAGGATAAGGCATCACAAGCTTGAATCAGTGTAAGGTGAATTAGCATATAAAAATGAAGCTTCCAAGTAACTCTAATGTGTAAGGTCTCCATGTCTCAAGATTCACCGAATTTCCCATAAAAAATGAACGAAAAGGCATAATTTTTATTTTCTTCTTTTTTCTTCTTTTTTTTTAAGTAAGGCACGACTATATTTAGTTCCTTAAGCTTTCTAATTTACCCATGTAGCGAGTGTTGAGTTAATGACTCCCAAACCAGATGGTTTTAGGGCATTAAGTGTAAAGACACCCCTAAGGACTTACTAACTCGAGTCAAAAAGGCTACAAAATTAAACCGACCTTAATATTACCAAGCAAAATTCCACTTTTTAACGTGAACACTCACTGCTTACTGAGGCAAGAGGTCCAGTTACTCAGCGAAAAATTT
Source organism: Bretschneidera sinensis (assembly GCA_023935145.1). Taxonomy (NCBI): domain Eukaryota; kingdom Viridiplantae; phylum Streptophyta; class Magnoliopsida; order Brassicales; family Akaniaceae; genus Bretschneidera; species Bretschneidera sinensis. The sequence continues at coordinate 102,999,862 of CM043699.1, forward strand.
ATTGATAATTTTAATTATTATTTTTTTATCATATTTTCCTATGCCCAAGAGTTCATCCAACAAGTCATCTAGTTTCAGTTAAGATAAGGAAAAATACACATTAAAATCACATGTCATACCTCACATAATTTGTGCTAATGTGCTCGTGTTAGATTATATCAAACATGTGAATTCTCAAAATGCCTAAAGTAAGTAACTAAATTTTTAAAATTTATCACCAGATCATGTGTTCAAAATGTTAAGCTCACCAATGACATCACATCACAGAAAATGTTTAGATCAACTAAAATTTCACGATAACATGAGCATGCATTTATCTCTATGACGAAAAGACAACAAATTAGGACAAAGTGTGTGATGTGTCTCCCATACCCCCAAACTTAAATTACACATTGACCCCAATGTGTGACTAATATGGAAAGAGCTGACCTGAGATATGGAGAACTATCTAGACTGGTATGGCTCATAGTATACCCCCAAACTTGAACTGAAGTACGCTTTGTCCCTGAAAAAAAAAAACTGGAAAACAAAAAATACTGAAAACAAACATTAATCATAAAAATGCGAAATAATAAATAAACAAAAGAAAAGATAAGCTGTGGGGTGCCTCCCATGAGAGCTAAGTTTAACGTCTTCAGCCAGACCCAACATTAGTAAACATGCCCAACTAAGTGCTCCACCATCTGATCAATAAATGGGAATGGAAAATGATCAGGCCTAGTGGCAGCATTCAATTTATGGTAGTCTAGACACTTTCTCCATCTTGACTGCACTCGAGTTGGAACCAACTCGTTGTCTTTATTTACTACCGTAAATTCAGCACGTTTGGGCACGACTGGAATCTGGCTCACCCACTTACTATCAGAGATGGGATAAATGATCCCTGCCTCTAACAGCTTAATATCTTTCGCCCTCACAACCTCTTGCAAAGCAGGGTTGAGCCTTCTTTGTGGCTCCCTCGATGGCTTGGCATTCTCCTCCAACTGTATCGTGTGTATCACCAACGAAGGGTTGATTCCTTTGACATCCTCAATAGTCCAGCCTATAGCTTCCTGATGCTCTCTTAAGACGTCCAATAATTTCTCCTCTGGAGCATCACCCAAATCTAAAGCTATAATTATAGGCAAAGAATCTGCTGGACCTGGGAACTTATACTCAAGATTATCCAGTAAAGGCTTAAGTTCCTTCTTGTGAGGTTCAGGTGTTGTGGTTTCCTCCGTCTCATTGATCTTTTGAGGAGCAGACTCCAAAGTAGCATTTGCTTGCTCAAACAACTTATCTAAATCCAAATCGTCTTCAAATTGAGCAAAGCATGCCTCCAAAATGTCCTCAGACTTTCCTTTTTTCTTGGGTGCTTGTAGTCTCTCAGGGTAAGGCGCTTTAGGTAAAAACAACCTAGAGAGATCATTAATAATAGGTGTGGCTGTAGATGGCTCAGCATCTCTCTTCTCATTATTGCCACTTTCTTGCCCTTGGTGCATAGCAGGGTTCTCTTCCACTTGATTGTGCACTTGTCTCCCAGACCTCAATGGGACAATTGGTTGCACTTGTTCCTGCCAATGCATAGGAGTTAATAAATTTCCCACCGCAAACTGTTCCTTTGGGTTAGGATCAGTTTGACTGGGGAACGTTCCTTCCTCTCCTTCACCCACATAACTTGCGATTTGATCAATTTGACTCTCTAGTGTGGCAATCGCTTGGGTGTTTTCTATTGTTGCACTCATCACTTCACTCATAGATTGGCTAGTCGTTTTCATGAAATCATTGAGAGTGTCCTCCAATGACTGTGAAACCGACGCTGGCGCTTGAATGGGAGCTTGGTAAGCGGGTGATGGTGCTGGATAAGCTGAGTGACCATAACTTGGAATTGGTGGAGGAAATTCAGGAGGGTATTGATTGTGAGCATGATAAGGGTCTCCTCCCTGATTCCTCAGTTGGTTCTACGTCCATGAAACATTAGAGTGGTTCCACCACCCTGGATTGTATGTTTCAGAGTAAGATTTATTTGATTGCCAACAACAGTCATTGAAAGCATTCATTTGTTCCATAGGATACTCGGCACAAGCCGGCATTGATGGACAATTCTGTGCTAGATGCATGGGACTAGCACAGATGGAACAATTTTCAACATTGAAAGTGTTGGCAGCATTGAGGGACGGGCCGGTCATTTTAATGAAATCCTTGAGGGCGTCCTCTAAAGACTGTGAAACCGGCGCTGGATTCATCCACATTTTTAAAAAAAAAAAAAAAATTTAAATTAAATTAACTAGTAGAAAAATAAAATTAATTCAGACAAAAATTTTTCACAAACCAAACAAATCCCCGGCAGTGGCGTCAAAAACTTGTTGTGAGTTTTAAATTACTCGCAAGGGCACGAGTCGTTTGCAGTATAGTGTTGTGCAAGTGCGAGGTCGAATCCACAGGGAATTGCGTTGTGAAAGTATATTTTCAATCTAAACTAACTCTATCTTAACCTAGTTCCAAATTTCAGAATGATATTGCAAAATAAATTAAAACTAAACTAAGTTGATTTTAAAACTAATAATAAAAAGCACTAAGGTTTCCGAATCCACCCCACCAAAGTTAAGCATACATATTCTAAAAATATAGCCTATCAAAACATTCAATGAATCCAACTATAAGACAAAAAAACAAAGAATATCCCAACTAAACCAAAAGCACCCGATGTATCCGCTCTTAACAAATCACAAAGGGAATCCAATTTAATCGAAAAGCATTCAATGTATCCATCAGATGAAACACAAAGAAAATCCAACAGACAATTTAAACTCAATCAATTATAAGATTAACTCAAATAATTGACAGAACATTTATACTAAAAATTGTCAGATTTGTACAAGCAAATCTGAACTACTATGCCAAACAACGGCGGGGCTTCATCTTCAACCTTAGCTGAAGAGTCTAGCCACTCATAACTATAAAACTATAATAAAAAGTGCTAAACATTTAAACTAAAACAACTGAATATAAAGAAATAAATAAACAACTTTACATGGGAGAAATTCCACTCGCTGACGGGCGGCGCTTCCCCTCGTGGTAGCAATGCCTTCGGGATCCACCAAAATGCTGACGGAAGTCCACCGGTAAACACCAAAGTGGCTCAGGAATTGTACACTGAATTATGAAGCCAAATGGTGTTTATATAGGGGAAGTCACAGAGCACTGCAGGTTTTAGATTCGATGTGGGATACTGGCCCGAGTGCGCTCGATCGCAGTGTAGTGCGATCGATCGCAGGTGCGATCGATCGCAGTGTAGTGCGATCAATTGCAGGTGCGATCGATCGTAGTGTAGTGTGATCGATCGCAGGTGCGATCGATCGCATGTCTTGTGCGCACGATCTCATGTGCGCTCGATCGCATATCTGCTGTGATAGATGCACTTAACTTAAATTATTTCGATGTGGTATGTTGACAATGCGCTCGAGCGCAGGTGCGCTCGATCGCATATCTCGTGCGATCGATCGCAATGTCTCCAGAAGCTTCACATCTCTCTTGAAATGCTTCATTTTCTCCACAAACCTATAAAAATACACAAAACACAAGAAAAACGTAAAATAAAGTGAAATACTACTAACTAAGAGCATAACAAATATAAGTTAAGGGTCTAAAATATGCAATATTTAAGACTCATCACATGTGGTATGGATTAGTTAGTTAGATCAATTTGGATGATTGAGTCCTGGGTCTGACGATAGTAACAAAAGAAATCCACATCGGATTCTTAGGTTAATCAACATGAGAAACTGGGAATATACACCATACCCTAGGTCTCGTGTGGTTATTGATTTCCACAGACCTTATGCTCTCTTAAGGAACAACTCAGTATACACTTAAAACCCTGGATGGCGAAACCACCCAAATTTCTCCTGGAGTAATAATTAGAATACCCTTAACCAGCAAGAGCAGCAAAGAAACTCCCAGCCAACTACTCACTCAGCTCCCGAAACAAAGAAAAGTGACCTCAAAAGTCTTATGAGGCAATTTGCAACGCAGCAACAACAATTAATGACTTCACAAATTAGTTCATGGTAGATGAAAGGCAATTCCAGACTGAACTAAGACAAACCACAGCAAAACATGAACAAGCCATCCAAAAGCTAGAGATACAAATAGGACAATTGGCTAAAGAGCTAAGTGGCAGAAAGAAAGGTGAGCTTCCGGCTCAAACACTACCAAACCTTGGGGGGGCATCAACAACTGAAAGCTGTCACGACCCTCAGAAATGGTAAGGTCATAAGAACTAATGAGTCTGCAAAAACATCTTTAGAGAAACCATCGGCATCAAAGGTAAGTGAGACGACGAAGGTGAAAGCACCACCCTTCCCGCAAAGGTTAGTAAAACAAAAGAAAGAAAACAAATTGCTTGATATTTTTGAAACCTTGCGGAAAGTAGAAATAAACATTCCCTTATTAGATGCAATTCAACAAATTCCTGCTTATGCTAAATTTCTAAAAGATTGTTGCACTCATAAGAGAAAGTTTCAAGAGCATGAAACGGTAGCCTTAACTGAAGAGGTAAGTGTTGTGCTATTAAGAAAACTACCACCAAAACTGAAAGATTCGGGTAGTTTTACTATTCCTTGTAGGATAGGTGATCAGTTGTTTAAGCAAGCATTACTAGATTTGGGAGTGGGCGTAAATCTGCTACCATACACAGTATTCGAAACCCTAGGTTTGAGGGAGCTACAACCGACTTCCATCACCTTGCAGTTGGCAGATAGAAGTATCAAAAGACCTTTGGGTATTCTTAAGGATGTCCTGGTAAAGGTAGGTGAGTTCATTTTACTTACTGATTTCATTGTGCTAGATATGGAGGAATGCCCTATGCCATTACCACTGCCCATTATATTAGGAAGACCCTTCATGAGAACTGCTGATACGAAGATTTGTGTGAAAAAGGGTATAGTAAGTATGAAGGTCAATGGTGAGCCAATAACTTGTTGTGAGTTTTAAATTACTCGCAAGCGCAGGAGTTGTTTGCAATATAGTGTTGTGCAAGTGCGAGGTCCAATCCACAGGGAATTGTGTTGTGAAAATATTTTTATCTAAACTAAGCCTATTTTAACCTAGTTCCAAGTTTTGAATTATCTTTTGCAAAACAAATATAAACTAAACTAAATTGATTTAAAGACTAATGATAAAAACACCAAGGTTTCTGAATCCACCCCACCAAAGTAAAGCATATATCTTCATGTTCTATATAAAAATAATCTATCAAAACATTCCATGAATCCAACTTTAAACAAATCACAACAAATATCCCAATTAAACCAAAACAATCCAATGTATCCGCTTTTAACAAATCACAAAGGATATCCAATTTAATCAAAAACGATTCGATGTATCCATCAGATGAAACACACAGAATATCCAACAGAACAATTTAAACGCAATCAATCATAAGATTTTACTCAAATAATTGAACAGAACATTTATACTAAAAAAAATCAGAATTGTATAAACAAATCTGAAAATATTATGTCAAACAACGACGATGCTTCATCTTCAACCTTAGCTGAAGATTTTAGCCACTCATAATTGTTGTGAGTTTTAATTTACTCGCAAGCGCACGAGTCGTTTGCAGTATAGCGTTGTGCAAGTGCGAGGTCGAATCCACAAGGAATTGTGTTGTGAAAATATAATTTTATCTAAACTAATCTTATCTTAACCTAGTTCCGAATTTTGTATTATATGTTGCAAAAGAAATAAAAGCTGAACTAAATTGATTTTTTTAAAAAAACTAATAAAAAAACTAAGGTTTCTGAATCCACCCCGCCAAAGTTAAGCATATAACTCAATGTTCTAAAGATAGCCTATCAAAACATTCCATGAATCCATCTATATGACAAAAAACAAAGAATATCCCAATTAAACCAAAAGCATCCAATTTATCCGCTCTCAACAAATCACAAAAGGAAATCCAATTTAACTGAAAACAATTCGATGTATCCATCAGATGAAACACAAGGAATATCCAACAGAACAATTTAAACTCAATCAATCACAAGATTAACTCAAATAATTGACGGAACATTTATACTAAAAAATGTCAGATTTGTACAAGCAAATCTGAACTACTATGCCAAACAACGGCGAGGCTTCATCTTAAACCTTAGCTGAAGATTCTAGCCACTCATAACTATGAAACTATAATTCATAATAAAAGTGCTAAACATTAAACTAAAACAACTAAATAAAAAGAAATAAATAACTTTACATGGGAGAAATTCCACTCGCTGATGGGCGGCGCTTCCCTTCATGGTAGCAAAGCCTTTGGGATCCACCAGAATGCTAGCAGATGTCCACCGGTTAACACCAAAGTGGCCCAGGAATTATACCCAATGGCACAAAGAATTGTACACCGAATGATGAGGCCAGATGGTGTTTATATAGGGGGAGTCCCGAAGCAATATGGGTTGCAGATTCGATGTGGGATACTGCCCGTGTGCGCTCGATCGTAGTGTGGTGCGATCGATTGCAGGTATGATCGATTGCATGTCTTGTGCGCACGATCGCATGTGCGCTCGATCGCATGTCTGCTACGATCCATCGCAGATGCACTAAACTTCAAATATTTCGATGTGGGATGTTGACCATGCGCTCGTTCATAGGCAAGTGCGCTCGATCGCATATCTCGTGCGATCGATCGCAATGTCTCCAGAAGCTTCACATCTCTCTTGAAATGCTTCATTTTCTCAACAAACCTGTAAAAATACACAAAACACAAGAAAAATGTAAAATAAAGTGAAATACTACTAACTAAGAGCATAACAAATATAAGTTAAGGGTCTAAAATATGCAATATTTAAGACTCATCAATAATCATGAAACTAAAGTTCACAATAACAGTGCTAAACATTAAACTTTAAAACTAACAAAAGCAGTAAATTAAAAACTGACTATACATGGGGAGAAATTCCACTCGCTGTTGGGTGGCACTTCCCCTCGTGGTAGCAAAGCCTTCGAGATCCACCAGAATGCTAGCAGAAGTCCTCAAGATTGCACACCGAATGATGAAGTGAGATGGGGCTTTTATAGTGGAATTCCAGGAGTACAATGTGTTTCAAATTCGATGTGGGATACTGCCTGAGTGCGTTCGATCGCAGTCTGGTGCGCTCGAGCGCATACTGGTGCACTGCAAAGCATTTTTAACCGATGTGGGATGTGCGAGTGCGCACTTGCAATCGATCGCAAGTTTGGTGTGCTAGAGCGCACTAGACATCTTAAGCTTAACCCTTGTCTACTAAAACTGCCATAACTTTCTCCAGAAAATCATTTTTACGAGCCGTAAAATTCCTCAAAAAATAGACTTCCGGATCTTTCCAAGCATATATGCTTCATCTCCTAGTTCTTCCTGAATCAAAACAGTAAAATCCACAAAAATGACTGATCTGTATAGGTAATTCTGGCAATTTTAGTGAAACTCCTTTCCCAGTGCTCGTAAACCTGAAAAACAACGAAAACAACTCAAAGTAACAAATTCATAAGCTAAAAAATGTAAATTAAGTGGTCAAAATATGCAATATTTGACACTCATCAAATACCCCCAAACTTACATTTTGCTAGTCCCTTAGCAAAACAAAATAAAAATAAATAAATGAAAAACAAAGAACATAAAGATAAGTTCATCACTCATGGTATCCAAAAATTTAAGGAACACTCAAAATCATAATATTCATTCATGAGCAAGCTTAAAAAATATAACCCATCTTCGCAATGAACAAGAATTTAAAACCTAGTTACTTACAAGAGGCAGGCTATGACATCATAAGCTTGAATCAGTGTAAAGTGAATTAGCATATACAGATGAGGTTTCCAAATAACTTCAATGTACAATGTCTCCATGTCTCAAGATTCACAGAATTTCTCATCAGAATGAATAACGATGGCATAGTTTTATTTATTTATTTTTATACATAAAGCTCTGCTATGATTAGTTCCCTTAAGCTTTCCAATTGACCCACGTAGCGAGTGTTGAGTCAATGACTCCCAAACCAGATGGTTTTAGGGTATTAGGTGTAAAGACACCCTTAAGGACTTACTAACTCGAGTCAAAAAGGCTACGAAACTAACCTGGCCTTAATGCTATCAAGCAAAATTTCCACCTTTTGACGTGAACACTCACTGCTTACTGAGGCAAGAGGTCCAGTTACTCAGCAGAAAATTTTGCAATGATCACTATGAATAAAATTCTCACCTTTTGACGTGAACACTCATTGCTTACTGAGGCAAAATGTCCAGTTACTAAGTGGAAAGTTTATTGATGATGATCATTATAAATATTAGTAGTATTTTTTTTATGCCCAAGTGTTTATCCAATAAATCATCCAGTTTCAATTAAGACAAGGAAACGTACACATTAAAATCACATGTCATACCTCACACAATTTGTGCTAATGTGCTCGTATTAGATTAGATCAAACATGTGAATTCTCAAATGCCTGAAATAAGTAACTAAATTTTAAAACTTTATCACCAGATCATGTGTTCAAAATTTTAAGCTCACCAATGACAATCACATCACAGAAATTGTTTAGATCAACCAAAATTTCAAAATAACATGAAAATGCATTTATTTATTTTTCTTTTTTTTAAATGAAGAAAAACAACAACAAATTAGAACAAAGTGTGTGTAATGTGTCTCCCATACCCCCAAACTTAACTTACACATTGACCCCAATGTGTGAATAATATGGAAAGAGCTGACTTGGGATATGGAGAACTATCTGGACTGGTATGGCTCATAGCATACCCCCAAACTTGATCTGAAGTACACTTTATCCCTGAAAAATAAAGACTGGAAAACAAAAAACACTAGAGAAAAACAGTAACAAGAAATATGTAAAATAATAAACAAACAAAAAGGATATGCTGTGGGGTGCCTCCCATGAGCGCTAAGTTTAACGTTTTCAGCCAGACCTAGCATTAGTAATCGTGCCCAGCTAAGCGCTCCACCATCTGATCAATAAATAGGAGTGGAAAATGATCATTCCTTATGGTAGCATTCAACTTACGGTAGTCTATACTCACTCTCCATTCTGACTGCACACGAGTTAGAACCAACTCGCTGTCTTTATTAATCACTACCACCAATCCAGCCCACTTTGGTACGACATGAATCGGGCTCACCCAATCGCTATCAAAGATTGGATAAATGATCCCTACATCTAACAGCTTAATCACTTCAGTCCTCATAACCTCTTGCATAGCTGGGTTGAGCCTTTTTCGTGGCTCCCTCGATGGCTTGGAATTCTCCTCCAAATGTATCTTGTGCATCACCACCAAGGGGCTGATTCCCCTGATATCCTCAATAGTCCAGTCGATAGCTTCATTGTACTCTCTTAAATTGTCCACTAATTTCTCCTCTTGAGCCTCAACCAAATCTGAAGCTATAATCACAGGCAAAGAATCTGTTGGACCTAGGTTCTTATACTTAAGATTGTCCGGTAAAGGCTTAAGTTCCTTCTTGGGGGGTTCAGGTGCTGTGGTCTCCTCTGTCTCATTGCTCTTCTGAGGAGCAGACTCCAAAGTAGCATTTGCTTGCTCAAGTAGCTTATCCAAATCCAAATCCTCTCCAAACTGAGCAAAGGATGCCTCCAAAATGTCCTTAGACTGCCCTCCTTTCTTGGGTGCTTGTAATCTCTCAGTGTAAGGCACTTTAGGCACGAACGCCCCAAGAGGATCCTTTTTTTTATTTGTAAATAAAGATTGTATTGATCAAAACTTATACAAAAAATCACTGGGCATACCCAGGGGATTTACAATGAGAGCATATACAGAAACAAAAAAAAAAACAACTTACAAAGGAAGCCTAATCTTTACATAAAGTGCTTACAATGATATTAGGCAAGCCTATGGGGATAACAATGCTAGGAAAAACAAAAGCATACAAGCTGGACTTACAGCAGCAGCCTAATCTCAGGGCAAAAAGCATACACAATTTTATAAATTACAATTTGGATCTTCCTGGCAAGACTAGAAGGTAGAACAGGAGCTTGCTCAAAATTTTTTGCATTTCTGGCCATCCAAATATTATACACTGTGCATGCTAAGACAATTCTTTTTGCAATGGCTGGGGGGCCAGTTCCCTTAACTGTTTGAGTCCACTTGATTGCACTTTCAATTATAGACATTTGCCTTCTACATCCAAGCCATTCTTTGATAGAGTCCCAAGTTTCCTTGCTGATCCTACATGAGAAGAAGAGGTGCTCCCTAGATTCATCTTGATCTTTGCATAGGGGGCAGAGTTTGTCTTCCCCTTCAAGATGAAGTTTATCTTTAGTGAGAAGCCTGTTCTGAATGGCAAGCCAAAGGATAAATGAGTGCTTTGGGGGGCAGTGACCATTCCACACCAATGAGGCCCAGTTGACCACATTTCTTTTCTGTCTGATTGAGTTATACACCTTCTTTATGCACAGATCATCCTGGACCCTCAAGTCCATAAGTCTTTCCCTGGCTTGCTGGGTAGAGGATTGCTGATCAGATAAGTCATCCCTGATTTCAAGAATTCTCTTCCATAGAGAGGAGTCATCCTTACTAGCCATGATCTCCCAAATGGATATGTTCATTAGGTAGTAGTGTTGCACCCATTGAATCCATAAGGAGTCCTTCTTCATGTGGATGTTCCAAAGGACTCTAGTAAGGAGAGTCTTGTTCCAAGCTTTAAGATCAACCAATCCTAGACTTCCTTCAGACTTAGGTTTACAATGGTCTGCCCAGGCTACAAGAGCCTTCCTCATGCCACTACACTTACCATTCCATAAGAAGGTTTTACACATCCTAGTAATTTTCTCCAGGATGTTACCAGGAATAGGGAATATGGCCAGCCAAAAGCACTCCACACCTTGAAGCACTGACTTGATCAGTTCAGTTCTGCCAGTATAGGACAATGAAGAACTTTCCCAGACATTTATGTACCCAGCTATTTTGTCAATGAGGGGGGAGTAATGTGTACCATTTAATCTTGCTGAGGCCAGAGGAACCCCCAAGTATTTGAAAGGGAGGCTGCCATCCTCCATTCCAGTGATTCTTCTAATTTTTATCAGCTCCTCAGCCTTGACTCCAGCATGAAAAATGTTTGATTTGTCCAGGCTAGCTTACAGCCCAGAACACTCACTGAACTAGTTGATACACTTCATTAGCAGCCCAACAGATTTACCATTCTCTCTGGCAAAGAGAATGAGGTCATCAGCAAAAGCTAAGTGGGTGATCTTTAGTTTGTCACATTTAAGATGGTATATGAATCCATCCTTTTCCTTTAACCTCCCAAGGAGCCTGGACAAATACTCCACAATCATGACAAATAGATATGGGGAGAGGGTATCACCTTGTCTAAGGCCTCTTTTACCAGCAAAGAACCCATGCATACTCCCATTGATGGATAGAGAGAAGGCTATTGTAGTGACACATTCCATGATCTAATCCCTGAATTCTCCAGGAAACCCAAGACCCTTAATTAGGCTGTTCAGGAAATCCCATTCAACAGTATCATATGCTTTTCTGAGGTCTATCTTGATCATATATCTTGGAGAGATTCTTTTCCTACAATACTTTCTAAGAAGTTCCTGAACCAAATAAATGTTCTCTGCCATGCTTCTGGATTTGATGAAAGCAGCTTGAGCTTGGTTGACAATGAGGTTTAGGCATAGAGCTAATCTAGAGGCAAGGATCTTGGAAATGATCTTGTATATCACATTACAACAGGCTATAGGTATAAAGTTCTCCACTCTAGATGCTTGTTTGCATTTTGGGATCAAAGTAAGGGAGGTGTGGTTTAACTGTTTTAAAAGTCTCCTATTCTGGAAGAATTCTAGAACAACCTCAGTGATATCTTTGCTGATTATATATCCTAGGCTTTCTTAAAAAATCTGGAAGAATAGCCATCAGGTCCAGGGGACTTGTCCTCCCCTATACTCCACAGAGCTTCCTTAATCTCTTCCTCAGAGACATCCTTGATCAACTGGTTAGATTGAATCTCTTGGACTAGAGGGCCTGCTCTAATGACATCAAGGTCTAGAGGGCTGCAATTGGAAGAAGAACCTAGGAGGTTCTTATAGAACTTAAGGAATTCCTCCTTAACTTTAGCTTCAAAGGTAGTCAATGATCCATTAGAGGAAACAACAGTAGCTATATGGTTTTTGCTAGTCCTCTTTTTAACCAAGGCAAGAAAGAACTTAGAGCTCCTATCACTATTGAGGAGGTCTCTACACTTAGCCTGCTGAGATAAGAAACTCCTCTCTACTTCTGCTAGTTGAAAAGCCTTCAATTTCAAAGAAACCACTATAGATTGGAGCTCTGGGTCAGATGGGTTATCATTAAGCTCCTTTTGGAGACTAGATAGCTTAGAAGAGGCCTCCAATGCTCTCTTAGAAATGTGACTGAAGTTGTTTTTCATTAAGCAGTTTGAAGTGAGGTTTGAGAGCTTTCAGGTTTCTACAAAGTTTGAACAGTTTAGTACCCCCCAAGGTTCTGCCCCAATGAGCTCTACTGTATCCAGGAACTTATCATGATCAGTCCATTTATTAAAGAACTTAAAAGATCTTCTTACCCCACTAACATCATCCATCAAGCTTACAAGGCATGGGGAGTGATCAGAAAGACAACCAGCAAGCAAGAAGGAGGTTTGGGCTCTCAGCCCCTTTTGATACCATACATTGTTCACCATTATCCTGTCCAATTTACTCCAGAATTTGTTGTTTGTCCAGGTAAATAGGCACCCAGTAGCATTGATATCAGACAAGCCTGTTTCTCTACAACAAAAAGAGGGGTCCCTTAACTCATAGTTTGTTACAGGTAGACCATTAGCTTTCTCATCAGCTACAAATACATTATTGAAATCCCCTAAAATAAGCCAAGGAGCTGAGCAATCATAACTAAAATTACAAAGATTATCCCACAAGGGTCTTCTAGCCACAATGGTGTTACATCCATAAACAAAACTAATTACAAATTTACAAAAAGAAATTAAGCATAGAACATTACAATGAATAACTTGAGGGCTTACTTCTATAATAGATAAACTGACCTTAGAAGGGTCTCATAGCACCAAAATTTTGCCTGAAAGATGGGCAGAAAAGTTGTTGATCTGACTCCATAGGTTGAACTTGTTACCCATGATTTTGAGCATCTTAGTTTCATCAAGCTTGCACTCCAAAATTCTCATCACATCAATCTTCTTGCTCTTCATGAGGTGCAACACCCCATTGTGTTTCAGGGGTTTGTGAAAACCCCTGATGTTCCAGCAAGCTACAATCATTGGGTAGGTTGGGAGGTAGTCCCTCCCTTCCTGAATGAATGTGGTTATTTCAGAGCCGATCTTCCTTTCTTCTTCTTAGCTAATTGAATGCTACTCCCTTGCACTCTTGTTTCCTTGGCCTTAGCACTGGAGTCAGGGGGTTCATTTAGTTGGATGGCCTTTTTAGAGGGTTTCACTTGAACTAGGCTAGATCCAGGCCTTTGGTCACATTCCCCCATTGTTTCTACACACCTAGGGCCCTCCCCCCTAGGTTAGGACATTTCTATGCCTGCTTCACTAGGTTCTTGAGTTGTCTTCCTTTTGGTAGGAGGAAGAGGATTAGGGTCAACCCCCCTTGTCTCTAGCTCATGGGCCTTCCCCCCTTGTCATTTTGAGGAGGAGCCATAGTCCATTCTTGCTTTGGTATTTCTATCCCCCTGCCATTCTATTTTCTATCTTTGTCTGCCTTCCCACTAAGGCTGCATGAGTGAAGGTCATAGCCTAAAATCTTATACTTAGAGTAGAACTTAGGAAGTTTTCATAAACTATCTTTTGCTCAAAAGAGTTCCCATTTGAGAGGCTCACTGGCACAGAGAACTTAATCTTCTTTGCTACATCAATCTCTACAAGAAGCCTAGCATATGAAATTCTCTCTTTAGTGTTTGTAAACTGATCAGCATAGAGAGGTTTCCCAAGTTGGGTGCCTATCTTACTAAGACTATTAGTAGTCCACAGCTCAAGAGGCAGGCCCTTTAACTGAATCCAAATAGGGATAATGCTTATTTCCTCATTACCAAATTAAAAGAACTTAGGCATGGATTTCAAAAGTAAAGGTCTACCATAGACTTGGTAAGGACCTTCTTGAAGCACATTCATACTAATCTCAGCATTTTCAAATTTGAACACAATCCACCCACTATCATGAAATTGAGTTAAAACTTTTTCCTTCCATGAGTCTATGAGCATCTTTAAGGTAGCCCTCCCTAGGAATTTTCCAGCAAAGTACCCAACCAAGCAATGTGGGTAGTCTCCAAACACCTCCTCAATGTCTTCTTCAGTAATGCATACTGTGTCTCTTTCACTTTCAATAGAGGAGAGCTGCAGGCCCTTGCTTTGCTTTCTGTTCTCAGCAAATAGACTAACCCAAGGGGCTTTCTTGCTTCCTTCCAACGGGGGGTTAGCATTAAATCCTTGCTCTTTAGTGCTGGTTCTACCATGAGCATCAGAAGGAGCCTCCTACCTTTGGAGAGACTCTTTGGAACTAGAACCACTATGGGGACTCCCATCCCTTAAGGGAGAGAGAGGACAAGTTCCCTTTTCTCAACTCTTCATTTCTTTTGCTTATAACTGCAGACCTCCCGTAAACAGTAGCTTGACAGCTAGAGTCTTCTTCCTCACTAGAAGAATAAGATTTAGCTTGGTCTGAGGCCTCGGCATCTTTACCACTATCTTCAGAGAAGCTTGGGGACTCATCCTCTAAAGCCTGGGTATTTTCCTGCATTGATTTCTTTGCCATAGATTGATTTTGGTTACTGTTCACCATTGAAGCTCTGTGAGAGCTTTCTTCATTTCCCGAGCCAGAGCCATCCAACTCAGGCCTCAGAGACTTTGACTCTTTCTCTCCCAAGGAGCAAGAAGAGCTTTTTGACACCTTGCTTAATCCTTTGGACCCATTCTTGCTGGATTCCTCTGGAACTTCTTCTCGCGAATGCAGTACTGTAGCAGCTTTGTTTTTTAAATGATTTTGGATAAATTCCAAATCATTTTTCTCTTGGACTGAGAGGGAGGGCTTCTTAGAGGATTTCTTCTTTCCCATGCTAGAGAGAGCACTGGTTTTGACTCAGAGAAGAGGGGAGGAGGAGGAGGAAAGAAGAGTGGGAAACCATAGACAAGGCACTGTGGCAGTTGAGAGCTTCTCTCTCTTCCTTGCTCGGGTGACTGAGAGCTCTTTAACCCCAAGAAGATCCTTAATAGTAGGTGTGGCTGTAGATGGCTCAGCATCTCTCTTCTCCTTGTTGCCACTTTCTTGCCTTTGCTGCATAGCAAGGTTCTCTTCCACTTGATTGTCCACTTGTCTCTCAGACCTCAATATGGAAATCGATTGCACTTATTCCTGCCCATGCATAAGAGTTGATGAATTTCCAATCGTAAATTGTTCCTTTGGGTTGGGCATAGGTTGACTGGGGAACTTTCCCTTCTCTCTTTCACCCAAGTGACTTGCGATTTGAGCCATTTGACTCTCTAGCTTGGTAATCGCTTGGGTGTTTACTATTGTTGCACTCCTCACTTTACTTATGGATTGGCTGGTCATCTTCCTGAAATCATCAAGGGTGTCCTCCAATGACTATGAAATCGACACTGGTGCTTTAGTGGGAGCTTGGTAAGCGGGTGATGGTGCTGGATGGGCTGAGCGACCATAACTTGAAACTGGTGAAGGAAATCTGGGAGGGTATTGATTGTGTGCATGATGAGGGGCTCTTCCTTGATTCATCAGTTGGTTTTGCTTCCATGAAAGTTTAGGGTGGTTTCGCCACCCTGGATTGTACGTCTTGGAGTAAGATCCATTTAATTGCCATCGATAGTCATTGAAAGCATTCATTTGTTCCATGGGATACTCGGCAAAAGCCGACGTAGATGGACAATTCTGTGCTAAATGCATAGGACTAGTGTTGTGTGAATATCTACCTGAATAAATAAGTAAATAACCGTACAGTTTTACTTGCAAGTGCACAAGGTCAATAGTAGTATAGTGTGCGAATGCAAGATCGGCTCCACAGGGATTGGTGAATTTCGGTTTTAGAATCAGTTTCTTAGTAAAAGAAGTTGAAAAAATAGTTGAGTGTGATTTAACAGTAATAAGAGCATAAGGCTTTGATATCCACCTCTAGTCATACTTTCCCAATGATTAATATGTTAATGCACTAGCCTTCTCATGATTACCTAATGGTTGCCAACCTAAGGGCATGGTCTCTACTCCTTAAGCTATTGATTTCTCTAAGCACCGAGTTAGGCATGGTATATACTCTAACTCTTTTCTTTCTTAAGGGATTCAACATGGTGTCAACTAAGTTGTTCCTTAAGAAAGCATAAGATTTATGGAAATCGGCAACCACATAAGACCTAGGGCATGGTATCTACTCCTGGTTTCCCATATTGATCAACCCAAGAATCCGGTGTGGATATCTTTTGTTACTATTGTTAGGCCTAGGACTCAGTCATCCAAATTGGTCTAACTAACTAATCCATACCACATGCACATATTGATCAGACATATACATATAAGGAATGTAAATAAACACGGTCATTAATCAGGTTAAGCATCATAATCAAGGCTATTGCAAAGAAATCAATGAATGTATATATGGGAAAGCATAATTAGGGCTTCAATCGAGCCTTATAAAGAGTTAGTTACACATGATGTCTAAGATAAGCATTATAATATAAACTAAACATAAACTATAAAACCCAAAGAATACTGTGGAGACAGGTTGTCAATCTTCTCCAAAGCTTTCAACTCCGAGCGAAAGTAAAAGATAAAAGAAGTCCCCCTATTGTGTGTGCTTTACAGGTGTATTTATAGGGCTTGAGTAATCCTAGAAGGCTCTGGAAACCCTAACTTCCAAAAATGCAAAACCCACTCTATTTCCAAAACTGGTTTTGCTGTTTTATTATTCACACCCGTACATGTGCGCTCGATCGCATATGTTTTGCGCTCGATCGCAAGTGCTGCGCTCGATCCTTCTTGTGTGCACACAATCGCTTATGCACTCGATCGCACTTAGTAGTGCGCTCGATCGCACTTTGACCAGAAACTGTTCCAGGATTTCCAAGTTTCTTCCTTTAGGTGCCAAAAATGCTTCTTTTTTTCCAAGACCCTATAAAAACATGTGAAACACAAAAATGAAGTAAAATGGACTAAATTAACATAACTAAGGACCTAACAAATGTAAATAAGGGGGCTTCCCCTAAACTTACATATTGCTAGTCCCTTAGCAATACAAAACTAAAAACTAGAATGAAAAATAACGACACATAGATAGATCTAATATTCATAATGTCCACAAAAATTTTAGGTCTTCACACAAAATTATGATGCGCATTCATGAGCAAGCTTAACAAATATAAACATATCTTTGCAATGAATAAGAGTTTTGAATGCAAATCACTTTCATAAGGCAGTTTAAGACATCACAAGTTTGACTTTAGTGTGTGGTGAACTAGTACATAAAAGATTAGGTTTCCAAATAATTCTAATGTGTAGTGTTTCGATGACTCAAGATTCACCAAATTTCCTATTAGAATCAACAAAGATGGCATAGATTTTCTTCTTTTCTTTTATTTATGAGATTTTTGCCAAGTTAGTTCCCTTGAGCTTTCTATTTAACTTATGTAATGAGTGTTTAGCTAATTACTCCCAAACCAGATGGTTTTAGAGCATTAGGTGTAAAGACACCGCTAAGGACTTCCAATCAGAATTTCCACCTTTCGACATGACACTCACTGCTTACTGAGGCAAGAGGGTCAGTTACTCAGCGGAAAGTTCTTTTTAATGATCATTGTGAGAAAAAAATTTTTGCACCTTTTGACGTGACACTCACTGCTTAGTGAGGCAAGAGGGTCAGTTACTCCGTGGAAAGTTTGTTTTATTGATCATTAGGAGCATTTTTCTTTTTGAGCACTAACAATTTTTTCTATTTTCTTATGCCAAGATGTTAATCTAATAGGTTATCCGGTTCACAGTTAAGCAAAAGAAACATACAAATCAAAATTACATGTCATACCCCACACAACTATGTGCTCGTGTTAGTTCAGGTCAAACTTGTGAATCCCTAAATGCCTAAAAGTAAGTGATCTATGTTCAAAACTTAATTATTGGCCTATATGTTCAGATTTTTAAGCTCATTTATGAAGTTAAATCACATTCTTTGTTTAGATCATCCAAAATTTTATTGGAACAGAATGAACATACATTTATCTATAAAAACAACAACAAAAAATGGGACATAGCGTGTGTGTGAGTGTGTCCCCATACCCCCAAACTTAAATCGCATATTGTCCCCAATGTATGAATAGCATGGAAGGAGCTAACCTGGGAGATGGAGAACTATATGGCTGGCATGGCTTGTAGCACATCCCCAAACTTCAACTGGATGCACTCATTCTGTCCTTGAAAAAGAAAGACAAACAAACATAAAATGGAAAACAGGTAATAATGAACAGCTATAGAAAAGAAAAGACTAACAATAACATAAAATAAAATACTAAAAAGGATATGCTTTGGGGTGCCTCCCATAAGCGCTAAGTTTAACATCTTCAGCCAGACGGGGTATCCTCTCACTGCTGATCGTCAGGTAATGCAGTCGAAGAGGTACCGGGTGCCAGAGGTAGGCAATCAAGAATGGCCTGTAGCAATGCCTCCTGTCATGCAAACCGTGATGCGCTAGTGCACGAGTGATGTGGCTGCAGAGACCTCATCTTGGAAGGAGGATAACTCAGCAAGAAAGTGCTGGGACTCGGTGGGTCTAATATCCGGATGGTCCTCCTCTCATAATGGGCTGACTATAGGGGTCTCTGTCTCCATATGATCCTCTTCAACCCTCTCAGCTACAGGTGCAGGGGCTAGGAGTCCTCGAGGCATGTACGAGAGACTATGTGTCCATTGAGCCTTCCCGAAGAAGAGATGCTCTCGCACTAATCCCTTTCTTCTTGAAGAAGTATAAAAGTAGGAATAGGAATGGGAGCCCCCATGCATTGGCCGTGGTGGTCTGACGGCCATGGATATGATCCCAAAATTTATGTAGCTAGCTCCATATAACAGCGGGAAGAGAGTACTAATGACCTTTGTGAAAGGCATACAACGTCTGTAAAAACTGGTCTCTCCTCTGTGTCTTGTGCCCCAATGGACACACATTACACTAGAGGATGGTGTTCGCTAGCCAAAACGGTGGAGACAACTTGGATCGGCTCGCTGCGTTGTTGTGTCTGTCAGCGCACTGACCAGCACACATATCCTCAATAATTGTGGATAAGTCAAAAGAGTCCGGTTGCTCCTTGATGTCGATGTCCTTCGGAGGGGACTCATCGCAACAGTGAAGAGCAGCGGCTATGTCAGCACTAGTCACCTTAATAGATTTGCCCTGGACTGAGGAAGTCAGGACTCCCGGTCTACTACAGTCAAAAGATAGACCCTCATAGAACTGGACCACCAGCTGAGTGTAAGCAGTCGAGCAGACTGGTTTAAAAAGCCTCTTTAACCCCCGGTGTTTAAAAGCTTGGACTGCCCATTGAATGGAATCCAATTGCTTGAAGACTTCATCGATGGCGAAAGTGGTCTCGAATAAAAGTTCTCTCTCCTCAATTCTTGGCCGGGATAATTGGGCATGGCTGCTCGAGGCACTGGAGGTGGAAGCGGTTTGCTTTGACATGTTGATCCTAGTTTCTGTCAAATTTGCGATCGATCTCAAATATGTGTGCTCGATAGTGGATAAGTCAAAAGAGTCCGGCTGCTCCTCCATGTTGGTGTCCTCCGGAGGGGACTCATCACAGCAGTGAAGAGCAGTGGCTATGTCGGCACTAGTCACCTCAATAGATGTGCCCTGGACTGAGGAAGTCAGGACTCTCGGTCTGCTGCAGTTAAAAGACAGACCCTCATAGAACTGGACCACCAACTGAGTGTAAGCAGTCGAGTAGACTGGTTTAAAAAGCCTCTTCAACCCCCGGTGTTTAAAAGTTTGGACCGCTCATTGAGTGGCATCCAATTTCTTGAAGATTTCATCGATGGCGAAAGTGGTCTCGAATAAAAGTTCTCTCTCCTCGATGCTTGGCCGAGATGACTAGGCACGGCTACTCGAGGCACGGGAGCTGGAAGCAGTTTGCTTTGACATATTGATCCTAGTTTCTGTCAAATTTGCGATCGATCTCAAATATGTGCGCTCGATTGAACAATGGACTATGCGCTTGATCGCAAATGTCGTGCACACCGTCAGTCTTTTTCTCGAACAGTTTGAGGGCAACAATAGACCAAGCTATGGTCTTATGGATTTGATTATGTTCCGGGCCTCCTGTAAGTAGAATAGCAAACAATCATACACAAGATAACCTATATATATATATATATATATATATATATATATATATATATATATATATATATATATATATATATATATATATTATGAAAGTATAAATGAAACATTAAAATCTGCGTGTGTGATCAAATTGGGTACCTTGTGTATGGAGGGAATGTGTACTGGCGTGGCTGTGACAGAATGGTGGTGGTGGTGGTTAGTGATGATGGTGGTGTGGTGGTGGTGGTTAGTGATGATGGTGATGGGGTATGGTTATGCTGGAGTCGAGAGTATAAGTGTGGTGGTTTGTAAACGGGAGAGTGAGAGTGAAAGCCTGTGAGTGAAATGTGCAGAGAAGGTGAGTGAGTGAGTGTGAGTGAAATGTTTAAACTTATCACAAAACTATCTGCCACGAGTGCGCTCGATCGCACTTGGAGTGCGCTCGAGCACACTAAATGATGCGCTCGATCGCAAAGTGGAATGCATGGAGAAAATAACAACTCACCAAGGCTGGAATGATAAAACAAGAACAATACAACCTTACCGTGTGTTAGTGGCCTCAGTACCACTAACCTCAGTAGAGGCGCTTGAGCTACATGATTGGCAAATGTGAAATGTCTCAAGTACTCTCTTGATACAGTACTATTCCCATTGAAGGGGCACTTATAGCCCACATCAGGTGGTTTAAGTGCCCTTGACAGCTGCTGCATCTTCAATCTTGGTGCCTGGTTAATAAAATAAGGAAAAGCCGTATTAGTAAGTTCAGGTTTTTCAACTTGAGGATTATACTTACTTGGAGGTTGTGATGTGTTCTTGATGGGGTGCATGGTTCTATTGATGCCTTTAATCACATCGTCATCCTCTGGCCTAATTTCCACTCTTATGTCCTCATGGTTGGGGATGGTCTCCGATGGAACAGTGTGATGGACCTGAGAAACTTTCTCACTGACACCTTGCATCAAGCTTACGTTAGAGTATGCATTATCATCTTTGGTTGATTTTAATGTATTAAATATTTGGAATTCCATGTCTTCATCATTTACTGTCATCGTGATGATGCCCCTTTTTACATTAATTTTGGTATCAGCAGTTATCATAAAGGGTTTTCCCAAAATGATGGGGAGGGGTGATGGCATATGACATTCTTCCATATCTAAGACGATAAAATCAGCGGGTAAAATAAATTTACCTACTCTTACCAAAACATCCTCGAGGATATTTCTCGGTCGTTTGATGCTTCTGTCAACCAATTGCAGAGTGATGGAGGTCGGTTGGAGTTTCCCCAAACTTAGTGTCTCAAATACACTGTATGGCAACAGATTGACGTTTGCGCCTAGATCCAATAGTGCATGCTCAAATAGCTGGTCACCTAGCCTGCAAAGAATGGTGAAACTACCCGGATCTATTAGTTTTGGTGGTAATTTTCTTAATAGTACAACACTTACCTCTTCAGTCAAGGCTACTGTCTCATGTTCCTGAAACTTCCTTTTGTTAGTGCAATAATCTTTTAAAAACTTAGCATATGCAGGTATTTGTTTAATGGCATCTAACAAATGAATATTAATCTCTACCTTTCTCGAAGTTTCAAAAATATCAATCAGTTTAGTCTCTTTCTTAGGTTTCACCAACCTTTAAGGGAAGGGTGGAGGTGTATTTACTTTTTCCATCTCTCTTACCTTAGATGTCGAGGTATGATCTGGAGATGCTTGTGTAGGCTTATTGGTGCCCATGATCTTACCACTTCTTAAGGTTGTTACAACATTTAGTTGTTGATGTCCTCTTGGATTAGGTAGTGGCTGGGCTGGGAGCTCTCTTTGCTTTCGGCTACTCAATTCCTTGGCCAACTGTCCCATTTGTACCTTTAATCCTTGAATGGCATGTCATGTTTTGCAGTGGTTTGTCTCATTTCAGTCTGAAATTGCCTTGTTTATTCCATGAACTGATTTTGTGAGGTCATTAATTGTTGCTGCTGAGATGTCAATTGCCTCACAAGACTTTCGAGGTTGTTCTTATTTGGTTCGGTAACAGATTGGGCTGCTGGTTGGAAGTTTCTTTGCTGTCCTTGACTGTTCTGATTATTGCTCCATAAGAGATTCGGGTGATTTCGCCATCCAGGGTTGTATATGTTTGCATATGGATTGTTCTTTGGCGGGTAGTTGTTAGGTCCCACGTAATTTGCTTGTTCCGGATCTGAAGATGAATACAAAGGACAAGTATCAGTATTATGATCAAATTGGGAACATATCGCACATACCTGGAGTGGTGTAGCTGATAAGCTAGATGAGGCATTCTGAGCAGCCATGGCTTTAACCAACAGGTCTAGTTTCCTCTCCACAGCAGCTATTTGAGGAGAAGATCCTCCATTTAAATTTACCTCATACAGACTCTTACCTTGGTTACTTGTCTACCTCGAGAGGAGAATTGCTGAGTGTGTTCGCTTAAGGTTTCGAAAAGCTCCATAGCTTCTTCGCTGCTTTTCTCCATCAACACTCCTCCACAATCTGAATCAATAATACTTTTGTTAGTATCATTCAAACCTTCATAAAAGGCTTGTACCAGTTCATCTTGAGGCAGGTTGTGATGTGGGCATTTCAGTAGTAGTTCGTTGAAGTGTCCCCATGCTTCGAAGAAGAGGTCCCCATCCTTTTGTTGGAAGGATTGAATCCCGTTCCTCATTTGCCTCGTCTTTTGGGCTGGGAAGAACTTCCTTAGGAATTTGTTAGCCAACTCCTCCCAAGTGTGGATAGAAACTGCAGGCAAAAAATTATACCATAATTTAGCATTATCTTTTAAGAAAAAAGAGAAAAGAATTAATCTTGTTCCTTCTTGGTCTAAGCCTTGGATATGCTGGAACTTGCAAAGATCGAAAAATTCTCAAAGGTGTAAGTGTGGATCCTCATTAGGAGTACCCCTAAAATGAGTCAATGCACTCAATATTTGCGGAGATATGTAATAGTTACCTTCCGCCTCAGGTTGATAAGCGATACATGATGGCTGATCAAGGTTCTCTAGGATGAAGGACTGTTTCATTGGTACTCGTGCAGGTGGTTGCTGGTTTTCCAGTTGCTCCACCATTGGTGCTTCGTTCTCGAATTCTTCTTCGTTCTCTTCGAAGTTGTTCTTAAGCCTTTGTCGGATGGTCTGCTCAAGTTCAGGATCGAGGGGAAAGAATGTGGGATGTCAGGATCGAAGTCCATGCATAAATCAGGTAAAATAGTTTTAGTGCAGCAGTTCAACTCTGCTGCTCGGGTAACTCTCTGCCCTAATTGTGCTCGATCGCATAGAAGGATGCGATCGATCGCAAGGGTCACAAAAGGTGCGATTAGGGTTTGATGTGCCTGAAACAGAAAGGAAATTTGATTAGGGTTTGATGAAAATAAAAATGATAAACAGAAACTTAAAATTTTTTAGTAAAATAAAATAAAAATAATAATGATTAAACTAAACGAAAGTAATTCTAAAAGGGAGATTTAGCGCAATCCCCGGCAACAACGCCAAAAACTTATTATGCGAATATCTACTTGAATAAATAAGTAAATAACCGTACAGTTTTACTTGCAAGTGCACAAGGTCAACAGTAGTATAGTGTGCGAATGCAAGATCATCTCCACAGGGATTGGTCAATTTCGGTTTTAGAATCAGTTTCTTAGTAAAAGGAGTTAAAAAAACAGTTGAGTGTGATTTAACAGTAATAAGAGCATAGGGCTTTGATATTCACCTCTAGTCATACTTTCCCAATGAGTAATATTTTAATGCACTAGCCTTCTCATAATTACCTAATGGTTGCCAACGTAAGGGCATGGTATCTACTCTTTAAGCTATTGATTTCCCTAAGCACCGAGTTAGGCATGGTATCTACTCTAACTCTTTTCTTTCTTAAGGGATTCAGCATGGTATCTACTGAGTTGTTCCTTATGAAAGCATAAGATTTATGGAAATCGACAACCACATGAGACCTAGGGCATGGTATCTACTTCTGGTTTCCCATGTTGATCAATCCAATAATCCAGTGTGGATATCTTTTGTTACTATTGTTAGGCCCAAGACTCGGTCATCCAAATTGGTCTAACTAACTAATCCATACCACATGCACATATTGATCAGACATATACATATGAGGAATGTAAATAAATACAGGCATTAATCAAGTTAAGCATCATAATCAAGGCTATTGCAAAGAAATCAATGAATGTATATATTGGAAAGGATAACTAGGGCTTCAATCGAGCCCTATACAGAGATAGTTACACATGATGTCTAAGATAAGCATTATGATATAAACTAAACATAAACTATAAAACTCGAAGAATACTGTGGAGACGGTTTGTCAATCCTCTCCAAAACTTACAAATACGAGCGAAACTAAAAGATAAAAGAAGTCCCCCTATTGTGTGTGCTTTACAGGTGTATTTATAGCGCTTGAGTAATCCTAGAAGGCTTTGGAAACCCTAACTTCTAAAAACGCAAAACCTACTCTATTTCCAAAAACTGGTTCTGCCGTTTTACTGTTCATGCCCGTACATGTGCGCTCGATTGCATCCGTTTTGTGCTCGATCGCAAGTGCTGCACTCGATCCTTCTTGTGTGCGCACGATCGCTTATGCGCTCGATCGCACTTAGTAGTGTGCTCAATCGTACTTTGACCAGAAGCTACTCCAGAATTTCCAGGTTTCTTCCTTTAGGTGCCAAAAATGCTTCTTTTTCTCCAAGACTCTATAAAAACATGTGAAACACAAAAATGAAGTAAAATGGACTAAATTAACATAACTAAGGACCTAACAAAAGTAAATAAGGGGGCTTAAATATGAATATTTAAGCACCTATCAACTAGCACAGATGGAACAACTATCAACATTGAATGTATTGGCTGTATTGATGGACTGGCCGGTCATTTTCATGAGATCCTTGAGGGTGTCCTCTAAAGATTGTGAAACTGGCGCTGGAGTCATTCACATTTTTTTTAATTTTTATTTTATTTTATTTTAATTTTTTATGGGCAATTGCCAATAGAAACAAATAAACTAAAATAAAATTGCAAAAGAAAAATAAAACAAAAATGCTAACTAAACTAGTAGAAAAATAAAATCAATTCAGACAAAAATTTCACAAACAAAACTATTCCTTGGCAACGGCGCCAATAACTTATTGTGAGTTTTAAATTACTCACAAGCGCACGAGTTGTTTGCAATATAGTGTTGTGCAAGTGCGGGGTCGAATCCACAAGGAATCGCGTTGTGAAAATATTTTTATCTAAACTAAGCATATTTTAACCTAGTTCCAAGTTTTGAATTGTCTTTTGCAAAACAAATATAAACTAAACTAAATTGATTTAAAGACTAATGATAAAAACACTAAGGTTTCTGAATCCATCCTACCAAAGTAAAGCATATATCTTCATGTTCTATATAAAAATAATCTATCAAAACATTCCATCAATCCAACTTTAAATAAATCACAACAAATATCCCAATTAAACCAAAACAATCCAATGAATCCACTTTTAACAAATCACAAAGGATATCCAATTTAATCAAAAACAATTTGATGTATCCATCAGATGAAACACACGGAATATCCAACAGAACAATTTAAATGCAATCAATAAAAATATTTTACTCAAATAATTGAACAAAACATTTATACTAAAAAAAAATCAAAATTGTATAAACAAATCTAAAAATATTATGCCAAACAACAGCAAGGCTTCATCTTCAACCTTAGCTGAAGATTTTAGCCACTCATAATCATGAAACTAAAGTTCACAATAACAGTGCTAAACATTAAACTTTAAGACTAACAAAAACAGTAAATTAAAAACTGACTATACATGGGGAAAAATTTCACTCGCTGTTGGGTGGCGCTTCCCCTCGTAGTAGCAAAGCCTTCGAGATCCACTAGAATGCTAGCAGAAGTCCTCAAGATTGCACACCGAATGATGAAGTGAGATGGGGCTTTTATATGGGAATTCCTGGAGTACAATGTGTTTCAAATTCAATGTGGGATATTGCCTGAGTGCGTTCGATCGTAGTCTGCTGTGCTCGAGCGCATACTGGTGCACTGTAAAGCATTTTTAACCGATGTGGGATGTGCGGTAATGAGAGAAAAATATTGTATATTTTGGCCACTTAATTTACATTTGTTAGCTTAGGATTTTGTTATTTTTCGTTGTTTTACAGGTTTATAAGCTTGGAAAGGAGTTTCACTAAATTGCCAGAATTGCTCGTACAGATCAGCTATTTTCGAGGATTTAACTGTATTGATTCAGGAAGAACCAGGAGATGAACCATATATGCTTGGAAATATCCGGATGTTTATTTTCTGAGGAATTTTACAGATCAATAAAATGATTTTCTAGAGAAAGTTATGGCAGTTTTAATAGACAAAGGTCAGGCTGTGCATGATTTCAGCGTGACAGATCAGCCATTTTCGAAGATTTAACTGTATCAATTCAGGAAAAACCAGGAGTTCGAAAGATCCGAATTTCTATTTTTTGGAGAATTTTATGGATCAATAAAATGATTTTTTTAGAGAAAGTTATGGCATTTTTAGTAGACAAAGGTCAAAGAGCAAAAGCTGGAATCTGCAGTATCCCACATCGGATTGGAAACACATTGCACTTGTGATGTTTTCCTATATAAGCCCCTCTTCACTTCATCTTTAGTGTGAAATTTCTGGGCCACTTCGGTGTTAACCGGTGGACGTCTACTAGCATTCTGGTGGATCCTGAAGGCTTTGCTACCACGAGGGGAAGCGCCGCCTATCAGCGAGTGAAATTTCTCCCATGTAAAGTTATTTATTTATTTTTATTTAGTTGTTTTAGTTTAATGTTTAGCACTTTTATTATGAATTGTAATTTCATAATTATGAGTGGCTAGAATCTTCAGCTAAGGTTGAAGATGAAGCCCTGCCGTTGTTTGGCATAGTAGTTCAGATTTGCTTGTACAAATCTGACATTTTTTAGTATAAATGTTCTGTCAATTATTTGATTTAATCTTGTGATTGATTTAGTTTAAATTGTTCTGTTGGATATTCCTTATGTTTTATCTGATGGTTGCATATTTTGGCCACTTAATTTACATTTTTTAGCTTAGGATTTTGTTACTTTGAGTTGTTTTCGTTGTTTTTTAGGTTTACAAGCACTGGGAAAAGAGTTTCACTAAAATTGCCAGAATTGCCCGTACAGATCAATCATCTTTGAAAATTAATCTGTATTGATTCAAGAAGAACTAGGATATGAGCCATATATGCTTAGAAAGATCCAGAAGTGTATTTTCTGGAGAATTTTACGGCTCGTAAAAATGATTTTTCTATAGAAAGTTATGGCTGTTTTAGTAGACAAATGTCAGGCTGTGCGGGTTGTGCGGAATTTCAGCGTGAACAGAAGTTTTGAAGGGCATGTGAAGACTTAAATCCCACATCCCACATCGGTTGGAAACACATTTCTATATCCCACATCCCACATCGGATTGGAAACATATTGCACTCGTGGTATTTGCCTATATAAGACCCACTCCACTTCATCATTCAGTGTGTAATTCCTGGGTCACTTTGGTGTTAACCGGTGGACATCTGCTAGCATTTTGGTGGATTTCGAAGGCTTTGCTACCACGAGGGGAAGCGCCGCCCATCAGCGAGTGGAATTTCTCCCATGTAAAGTTATTTATTTCTTTTTATTTAGTTGTTTTAGTTTAATGTTTAGCACTTTTATTATGAATTATAGTTTCATAGTTATGAGTAGCTAGAATCTTCAGCTAAGGTTGAAGATGAAGCCCTGCTGTTGTTTGGCATAGTAGTTCAGATTTGCTTGTACAAATCTGAAATTTTTTAGTATAAATGTTCCATCAATTATTTGAGTAAATCTTGTGAGTGATTGAGTTTAAATTGTTCTATTGGATATTCCTTGTGTTTCATCTGATGGATACATCGAATTGTTTTCGATTAAATTGGATTTCCTTTGTGATTTGTTAAAAGTGGATACATTGGATGCTTTTGGTTTAATTAGGATATTCTTTGTTTTTTGTCGTAAGTTGGATTCATGGAATGTTTTGATAGGCTATGTTTTTAGGACATAGATGTTTAAACTTTGGTGGGGTGGATTCGGAAACCTTAGTGTTTTTATTATTAGTTTTTAAAATCAATTTAGTTTAGTTTTAATTTGTTTTCCAAAATATCATTCAAAATTCGGAACTAGGTTAAGATAAAGTTAATTTAGATTAAATTATATTTTCACAACACAATTCCTTGTGGATTCGACCTCGCACTTGCACAATACTATATTGCAGACGACTCGTG
The DNA here is from genome assembly GCA_023935145.1 of Bretschneidera sinensis. Taxonomy (NCBI): domain Eukaryota; kingdom Viridiplantae; phylum Streptophyta; class Magnoliopsida; order Brassicales; family Akaniaceae; genus Bretschneidera; species Bretschneidera sinensis. The sequence continues at coordinate 103,028,475 of CM043699.1, forward strand.
CGCTTGCGAGTAATTTAAAACTCACAACAAGTTTTTGGCGCCGTTGCGAGGGAATTGTTTGGTTTTCGAAAAATTTTGGTCTGAATTGATTTTCTTTTTCTACTAGTTAGTTCTCCAATATATATATATATATATATATATATATATATATATATATATATATATATATATATATATATATATATATATATATATGGAACAAATGAATGCTTTCAATGACTGTTGTTGGCAATCAAATGGATCTTACTCCGAAACATACAATCCAGGGTGGTGGGACCACTCTAATTATTCATTGACGCAGAACCAACTGAGGAATCAGGGAGGAGCTCCTTATCAAGCTCACAATCAATACCCTCCCGAATTTCCTTCGCCAGTTCCAACTTATAGTCACTCAGCCTATCCAGCACCATTACCTGCTTACCAAGCTCCCATTCAAACACCAGCGCCAGTTTCACTGTCACTTGAGGACACCCTTAAGGAGTACATGAAAATGACTAGCCAATCCATGAGCGAAGTGATGAGTGCAACAATAGAAAACACCCAAGCGATTGCCAAGCTAGAGAGTCAAATTGATCAAATCGCAAGTTACGTGGGTGAATGAGAGGAATGAGAGTTCCCCAGTCAACCTGAGCCTAACCCAAAGGAACAGTTTGCGGTGGGAAATTCATCAACTCCTATGCATTGGCAGGAACAAGTGCAATCAACTGTCCTATACTTGTCTGGGAGACAAGTGGACAATCAAGTGGAGGAGAACCCTGCTATGCAACAAGGGCAAGAAAGTGGCAACAAGGAAAAGAGAGATGCTGAGCCATCTACAGCCACACCTATTATTAAGGATCTCTCTAGGTCGTTTTTACCTAAAGCACCTTACCCTGAGAGACTACAAGCGCCCAAGAAAGAAGGGAAGCCTGAGGACATTATGGAGGCATGCTTTGCTCACTTTGGAGAGGACTTGGGCTTAGATAAGTTACTCGAGGAAGTGAATGCCATTTTGGAGTTTGATCCTCGAGAAAGCAATGAGACGGAGGAAACCACAACACCTAAACCCCCCAAGAAGGAACTTAAGCCTTTACCGGACAATCTTAAGTATAAGTTACTAGGTCTAACAGATTCTTTGCCTATAATTATAGCTTTAGATTTGGGTGATGCTCCAGATGAGAAATTATTGGACATCTTAAGAGAGCATAAGGAAGCTATAGGCTGGACTATTGAGGATGTCAAGGGAATCAACCCCTCGTTGGTAATACACACGATACAGTTGGAGGAGAATGCCAAGCCATCGAGGGAGCCACAAAGAAGGCTCAACCCTGCTATGTAAGAGGTTGTAAGGGCAGAAGATATTAAGTTGTTAGAGGCAGGGATCATTTATCCCATCTCTGATAGCAAGTGGGTGAGCCTGATTCAAGTCATGCCCAAACATGCTGAATTAACGGTAGTGAAGAATGAGGACGACGAGTTAGTGCCAACTCGTGTTCAGTCAAGAGGGAGAGTGCGTATTGACTACCGTAAACTAAACGCTGCCACAAGGACTGATCATTTTTCATTCCCATTTATTGATCAGATGGTGGAGCGCTTAGTTGGGCATGATTACTAATGTTGGGTCTGGCTGAAGACGTTAAACTTAGCGCTCATAGGAGGCACCCCACAGCTTATCTTTTCTGTTTATTTATTATTTCGCATTTTTATGATTAATGTTTGTTTCCAGTATTTTTTGTTTTCCAATTTTTTTATTTTTCAGGGACAATGCATACTTCAGTTCAAGTTTGGGGGTATGCTATGAGCCATACCAGTCCAGATAGTTCTCCATATCTCAGGCCAGCTCTTTCCATATTAGTCACATATTGGGGTCAATGTGTAATTTAAATTTGGGGGTATGGGAGACACATCACACACTTTGTCCTAATTTGTTATCTTTTTGTCGTAAAGATAAATGCATGTTCATGTTCGTTTAAAAATTTTGGTTGTTCTGAAAATTTGTGATGTGATTTCATTGGTGAGTTTAAAACTTTGAACACATGATTTGATGATAGAGTTTAAACTTTAGTTACTTACTTTAGGCATTTTCGAGAATTCACATGTTTGATCTAATCTAACACGAGCACATCAGCACATATTTGTGTGAGGTATGACAAGTGAGTTGAATGTATACGTTTCCTTGTCTTAACTGAAACCGGATGACTTGTTGGATAAACACTTGGGCATATATATATATAAAAAAAAACAACTAATACTACTAATATTTATAATGATCATCATCAATAAACTTTCCACTGAGTAACTGGACCTCTTGCCTCAGTAAGCAGTGAGTGTTCACGTCAAAAGGTGGGAATTTTATTCATAATGATCATTGCGAAACTTTCTGCTGAGTAACTGGACCTCTTGCCTCAGGAAGCAGTGAGTGTTCACGTCAAAAGGTGGAATTTTGCTTGGTAGTATTAAGGTCAGTTTAATTTCGTAGCCTTTTTGACTCGAGTTAGTAAGTCCTTAGGGGTGTCTTTACACCTAATGCCCTAAAACCATCTGGTTTGGGAGTCATTGGCTTAACACTCGCTACGTGGGTCGATTAGAAAGCTTAAGGGAACTAAACATAGCAGAGTCTTATATATATATAAACTATGCCATCTTTGTTCTTTCCGATGAGAAATTCTGTGGATCTTGAGACTTGATTACCTTGTACATTGAAGATATTTGGAAACCTCATCTGTATATGCTAAATCACTTTACACTGATTCAAGCTTATGATGTTTTACCATGCCTCTTGTAAGTAATTAGGTTTTAAATTCTTATTCATTGTGAAGATGAGTTGGACTTATTTAAGCTTGCTCATGAATGAATCTCATGATTTTGAATGCTCCTTAAATTTTTAGATACCAAGAATAATGAACTTATCTTTATGTTCTTTTTTTTTCTTTTAGTTTTTTTATTTATTTATTTTTGCTAAGGGACTAGCAAAATTTAAGTTTGGGGGTATTTGATGAGAGAAAAATATTGCATATTTTGGCCACTTAATTTACATTTGTTAGCTTAGGATTTTGTTACTTTGAGTTGTTTTCATTGTTTTTCAGGTTTACAAGCACTGGGAAAGGAGTTTCACTAAAATTGCTAGAATTTCCCGTACAGATCAATCATCTTTGAAAATTAAACTGTATTGATTCAAGAAGAACCAGGATATGAGCCATATATGCTTAGAAAGATCCATTAGTCTATTTTCTGGAGAATTTTACGGCTCGTAAAAATGATTTTTCTACAGAAAGTTATGGCCGTTTTAGTAGACAAAAGTCAGGCTGTGCGGGATTTCAGTGTGAACATAAGTTTTGAAGGGCATGTGAAGACTTAAATCCCACATCCCACATCGGTTGGAAACACATTTCTATATCCCACATCCCACATCAAATTGGAAACACATTGCACTTGTGGTATTTGCTTATATAAGACCCACTCTACTTCATCATTCAGTGTGCAATTCCTGGGCCACTTTGGTGTTAACTGGTGGACGTCTACTAGCATTCTAGTGGATCCCGAAGGCTTTGCTACCACGAGGGGAAGCGCCGCCCATCGGCGAGTGGAATTTCTCCCATGTAAAGTTATTTATTTTTTTTATTTAGTTGTTTTAGTTTAATGTTTAGCACTTTTATTATGAATTATAGTTTCATAGTTATGAGTGGCTAGAATCTTCAGCTAAGGTTAAAGATGAAGCCCTGCCGTTGTTTGGCATAGTAGTTCAGATTTGCTTGTACAAATCTGACATTTTGTAGTATAAATGTTCCGTCAATTATTTGAGTAAATCTTGTGATCGATTGAGTTTAAATTGTTCTGTTGGATATTCCTTGTGTTTCATCTGATGGATACATCAACTTTTTTTCGATTAAATTGGATTTCCTTTGTGATTTGTTAAAAGCGGATACATTGGATGCTTTTGGTTTAATTGGGATATTCTTTGTTTTTTTGTCGTAAGTTGGATTCATGGAATGTTTTGATAGGCTCTGTTTTTAGGACATATATGTTTAAACTTTCGTGGGGTGGATTCGGAAACCTTATTCTTTTTATTATTAGTTTTTAAAATCAATTTAATTTAATTTTAATTTGCTTTCCAAAATATCATTCAAAATTCGGAACTAGGTTAAGATAAAGTTAGTTTAGATTAAATTATATTTTCACAACGTAATTCCCTATTGATTCGACCTCACACTTGCACAGCACTATCTTGCAGACGACTCGTGCGCTTGTGAGTAATTTAAAAATCACAACATGCGACTGTGCACTTGCGATCGATCGCAAGTCTGGTGTGCTTGAGCGCACTAGATATTTTCAGTTTAACCCTTGTCTACTAAAACTGCCATAACTTTCTCCAGAAAAATCATTTTTACGAGCCGTAAAATTCATCAGAAAATAGACTTCTGGATCTTTCTAAGAATATATGGCTCATCTCCTGGTTCTTCCTGAATCAATACAGTAAAATCCAAAAAAATGACTGATCTGTACAGGAAATTCTGGCAATTTTAGTGAAACTCCTTTCTGATAGGAGCTTAAATATTCATATTTAAGCCCCTTAATTTACATTTGTTAAGTTCTTTATCTATATGTTTTAGTTTATTTTACTTCATTTTTGTGTTTTACATGTTTTTATAGGGTCTTGGAGAAAAAGAAGCATTTTTGGCACTTAAAGGAAGAAATCTGGAAATCCTGGAGCAGCTGCTGGCTAGATTGCGATCGAGCGCATTCCTCTGTGCGATCGAGTGTAGAATTGCGATCGAGCGCACCACGTATGCGATCGAGTGCACATGTACAGGCATGAATAGTAAACTGTTGAACCCTATTTTGGAAATAACCTTATTTTGGAAATAAAGGAGTTTTGTGTTTTAGGAAAGTTTAGAAACTCATGAGCCTTCTAGGACTACTCAAGCCCTATAAATACACCTGTAAAACACACACAAATAATGACTTCTTTTATCCCTTCTTTTATCTTTTAATCTCCCTTTGGAGTAGATCTCCCTTTTGGGGGATCAAGCACCTTTTTAGTTTTAGTTTTTGTTTGGGGAGGCCTAAGGCCGGACGAGCCCGAATGAGAGATTTTGGAGACGAATTGATGACTCTTCTCCATAATGTTTTCGGGTTTCTTCTTTCCTTTTTATCTTATTATGTGTAATTAACTTTTTGGTAAGGGCTTGGTTGAAGCCCTAATTATGTTTACTCAATAATTCAGTATTGGTGCATTTGTGATATTTATGTTATGTTGCTTAATTTGATTAATGTCTTTTTGTATTTAAATTCCTCATATGTGTGTGTCTGACCAACGTATGCATGTGGTATGGATTAGTTAGTTGAATCAATTTGGAAGACCGAGTCCTGGGTTCAACAATAGTAACAAAATATATCTTATCCGGATTCTTGGGTTAATCAACATGGGAAACCAGGAGTAGATATCGTGCCCTAGGTCCCGTGTGGTTGTCAATTTCCACAGGTCCTATGCTCTCTTAAGGAACAACTCAGTCGATACCATGCTGAATCCCTTAAGAGAGAAAAGAGTTAGAGTAGATACCATGCCTAACTTGTTGCTTAGGGAGATCAATAGCTTAAGGAGTAGATACCATGCCCTTAGGTTGACAAACATTAGGTATACATGGCATGAGTAAAGCATTGGCATACTGTTGTATTGAGGTCGCATAATTAGTGGTGGATATCAAGTCCCTATGCCTTTATCCTTAGTATTTTATCTTTATTATTTCTCAATGCTTTTATTATTTCTATCTTTTTATATTGTGAATATAATTCTAAATTGAACTTTACCAATCCCTGTGGAGATGATCTTGCATTCGCACACTATACTACATTGTTGACCTTGTGCACTTGCAAGTAAAACAAGTGTGATTATTTACTTATTTATTTAGGTGGATAAACGCACAACAAGTTTTTGGCGCCGTTGCCGGAGACTGCGCTAAATTTCTTTTTGGAATTATTTTCGTTAGTTTTTTTATTTTTTATTATTATTATTTTAATTCATTCTATTCTGTTCTGTTTTGTTTTATTTTTATTTTTATCAAAAATCAGATTTATTCCTTTTTTTTCGTTTTCTGCTCAGGTGTGCAAAGGAGGAGTTTCTGTCCTCATTGCGATCGAGTGCAGTGCCTTGTGCGATCGAGCGCAAGTCTGCAATCGAGCGTAGTTCAGTGTGCGCTCGAGCGTAAAAGCTCCAGAGAGTACCCGAGCAGTGGTACTGAAGCTGCTGCACCAACATATTCCTGCTGATTCATGCAAGGGCTTCGAGTGAGGAACCCAACCATCCTTCCACTTAATATAGAGAGTGAGTAGATCATTCGAAAGAGGCCTAGAAACAACTTCGAGGAGAGAGAAGAAGAATTTGAGGGTGAAGCACCAATGGAACAGCTTTACAACCAACTACCACCAGAACAGAGACCTATGAAGCAATCTTTCATTCCACAGAACCTCAACCATCCTTCATGCATTGCATATCAACCTAAAGTGGAAGAAAATTATTACATTTCTCCGCAGATACTCAGTGCCTTGACTCATTTTAGGGGTACACCTGCTGAGGATCCACACTTGCACCTTCGAGAATTCTGTGATCTCTGCAAGTTCCAGCATATTCGGGACCTAGATCAAGAGGGAATCAGGTTAATTCTTTTCCCTTTTTCATTAAAAGATAATGCTAAAATGTGGTATCATTCATTGCCTGCAGATTCCATCCATACTTGGGAAGAGCTATCTAGTAGATTTCTAAGGAAATTTTTTCCAGCCCAAAAGACAAGGCAGACGAGGAAGGAGATTCAATCCTTCCAATAGAGGGATGGAGACCTTTTCTTCGAGGCATGGGGACACTTTAATGAGATGCTACTCAAATTTCCACATCACAACTTACCTCAAGATGAGCTGGTCCTAGCTTTCTATGAAGGTTTGAGTGGCATAAATCAAGGTATAGTGGATTCCGGTTGTGGAGGTGTGTTGATGGAGAAGACTAGTGAAGAAGCCATGGAGCTGTTTGAGACATTAAGTGAGCACACCCAACAATTCTCCTCGAGAGGTAGACAAAGAATTAAAAGCAAGGGTATGTATGAGGTGAGCTTCAATGATGGATCTTCGAATCAAATGGCTGCTATGGAAAGAAAGCTAGACATGCTCATAAAAGCCATAGCTGATCAGAACAACTTACCTAGTCCACAGGCTACACAACACCAAGTATGTGCTATATGCTCTCATTTTGATCATAATACTTATACTTGTCCTCTATATTCAACTACAGATCAAGAACAAGCAAATTATGAGGGATTGAACAGTGCATATGCAAATACCTACAATCCTGGATGGCAGAACCACCCCAACCCCTTATGGAGCAACACTCAAAATACTTTGAATCTTTAAGGACAGCAACGACACTTCCAACCAGCAGCCCAACCCGTGCCGAAATCAGAAAATAGTGACCTAGAGAATCTTATGAGGCAACTGATGACTTCACAAGAACAGTTCATGATTGAGCAACGACAAACCACTACAAAATATGAACAAGCCATTCAAAGACTCGAGGAACAAATGGGGCAATTGGCTAAGGAGCTAAGTGAAAGAAAGTTGGGTGAACTTCCAGTCCAACCACTACCTACTCCAAGAGGACATCAGCAACTAAATGCCGTGACGACTCTAACAAATGGTAAGATCATCGAAACTGGTGAGCCTACACAAGCATCCACATCCAAGGTAAGTGAGATGGAGAAAGTAAATAGTGAGAAGGTTGAAATCAAAAGATATAATGCATTAAAATTACCCCCAGATAATATAAAATGTTTTAAGCATGACGCAAAGTGTTATTGAGGAAGCTTTTCAGGTCCATCACGTTGATCCAGTAGAAACTGCTCTTACCTATAGTATCCCAAGATCAGATATTGAGCCCAAATGCAAGGATGTTACTGATGACATCATTGAAACTATGCACCTTCTAGAGGGCTTTCCAAAGCCTCCAAGTAAGTACACCGATCTATTTGAAATTCTTGGGCCTACTAATACTATTCTTCCCCCTTTTATTGTACAGGCACCTAACTTGGAATTCAAGCAGTTGCCCGAGCACTTATCTTATGCTTATATGGGAGAGAATAAGACACTTCCTATGCTAGCTGCTGCCACTCTTAGTTTTAGAGAAAAATAAAGTTTGGTCCGGCTGAAGATGTTAAACTTAGCGCTCATGGGAGGCACCCCACAACTTATCCTTTTATTTTTATTATTTTACATATTTATTGTTATTTATTTATTTTTATTACTTCTTGTTTTCCCGTATTACGTTAGTTTTTCTTTTTTAGGGACAATGTGTGCATCCGTTCAAGTTTGGGGGTACACTATGAGCCATGCCGACCTAGCTAGTTCTCCATCTCCCAGGTCAGCTCTTTCCTTGTTATTCACACATTGGGGACAATATGTAATTTAAGTTTGGGGGTATGGGAGACACATTCACACACACTTTGTCCTAGTTTTTTTTGTTTTGTTGTTTTTCATAGATGAATACATGTTCATTTCGTTCCAAAATTTTTGGGTGTTCTAAACAAACAATGTAATTTGACTTTATAAGTGAGCTTAACACCTTGAACATATGGGCCAATAATTAAGTTTTGAACCATAATCACTTTCTTTTAGGCATTTAAGGATTCACAAGTTCGATTTAAACTAAACATGAGCACATTAGCACATAGTTGTGTGAGGTATGACATGTAATTTTGATTTGTATGTTTCTTTTGCTTGACTGTGAACCAGATGACCTATTAGATTAATGTGGTGGCATAAGAAAATAGAAAAAGTTGGTTATTGCTCAAAAAGAAAAAAAAATGCTCCTAAAGATCATTAAAAAGAACTTTCCATTGAGTAACTGGCCCTCTTGCCTCAGTAAACAGTGAGTGTCACGTCAAAAGATGGAATATTCTGATCGGTAGCATTAAGACCAGTTAGTTTCGTAGCCTTTTTGACTCGAGTTAGTAAGTCCTTAGGGGTGTTTCTACACCTAATGCCCTAAAACCATCTGGTTTGGGAGTCATTGGCTAAACGCTCATTACACGAGTCAAATAGAAAGCTTAAGGGAACTAACTTGGCAAAAATCTCACAAATAAAAAAAAAGAAGAAAATCTATGCCATCTTTGTTGATTCTAATAGGAAATTTGGTGAATCTTGAGTCATCGAAACACTACACATTAGAATTATTTGGAAACCCAATCTTTTATGTGCTAGTCTACCACATACTCAGTCAAACTTATGATGTCTTAACCTGCCTCATGAAAGTGACTTGCGTTCAAAACTCATATTCATTGCAAAGATGTGTTTATACTTGTTAAGCTTGCTCATGAATGCGCATCATAGCTTTGTGTGAAACCTAAACTTTTGTTGGACACCATGAGCATTGGATTTATCTTTGCGTCTTTGTTTTTCATTTAGTTTTTGGTTTTGTATTGCTAAGGGACTAGCAATATGTAAGTTTGGGGGTGTGATAGGAGCTTAAATATTCATATTTAAGCCCCTTAATTTACATTTGTTAAGTTCTTTATCTATATGTTTTAGTCTATTTTACTTCACTTTTGTGTTTTACACGTTTTTATAGGGTCTTGGAGAAAAAGAAGCATTTTTGGCACTTAAAGGAAGAAATCTGGAAATCTTGGAGCAGCTGCTGGCTAGATTGCGATCGAGCACATTCCTCTGTGCGATCGAGCGCAGAATTGCGATCGAGCGCACCACGTATACGATCGAGCGCACATGTACGGGCATGAACAATAAAGTGCAGAACCCTATTTTGGAAATAAAGGAGTTTTGTGTTTTAGGAAAGTTTAGGAACTCATGAGCCTTCTAGGACTACTCAAGCCCTATAAATACACCTGTAAAGCACACACAAATAATGGCTTCTTTTATCCCTTCTTTTATCTTTTAATCTCCCTTTGGAGTAGATCTCCCTTTTGGGGGATCAAACTCCCTTTTAGTTTTAGTTTTTGTTCGGGGAGGCCTGAGGCCAGACGAGCCCGAAGGAGAGATTTTGGAGACGAATTGATGACTCTTCTCCATAATGTTTTCGAGTTTCTTCTTTCTTTTTTATCTTATTATGTGTAATTAACTTTTTGGTAAGGGCTTGGTTAAAGCCCTAATTATGTTTACTCAATAATTCAGTATTGGTGCATTTGTGATATTTTTGTTGTGTTGCTTAACTTGATTAATGTCTGTTTGTATTTAAATTCCTCGTATGTGTGTGTCTGATCAACGTATCCATGTGGTATGGATTAGTTAGTTGAATCAATTTGGATGACCGAGTCCTGGGTTCAACAATAGTAACAAAAGATATCTTATCCGGATCCTTGGGTTAATCAACATGGGAAACCGAGAGTAGATACCATACCCTAGGTCCCGTGTGGTTGTCGATTTCCATATGTCCTATGCTCTCTTAAGGAAAAACTCAGTCGATACCATGCTGAATCCCTTAAGAGAGAAAAGAGTTAGAGTAGATACCATGCCTAACTCGTTGCTTAGGGAGATCAATAGCTTAAGGAGTAGATACCATACCCTTAGGTTGACAAACATTAGGTATACATGGTATGAGTAAAGCATTGGCATACTGTTGTATTAAGGTCGCATAATTAGTGGTGGATATCAAGTCCCTATGCCTTTATCCTTAGTATTTTATCTTTATTATTTCTCAACGCTTTTATTATCTCTATCTTTTTATATTGCGAATATAATTCTAAATTGAACTTTACCAATCCCTGTGGAGATGATCTTGCATTCGCACACTATACTACACTGTTGACCTTGTGCACTTGCAAGTAAAACAAGTGCGATTATTTACTTATTTATTTAGGTGGATAAACGCACAACACTTTCCCAGTGCTTGTAAACCTGAAAAACAACGAAAACAACTCAAAGTAACAAATTCCTAAGTTAAAAAATGAAAATTAAGTGGCCAATATATGCAATATTTGGCATTCATCAAATACCCCCAAACTTACATTTTGCTAGTCCTTTAGCAAAACAAAATAAAAAACTAAATGAAAAATAAAGAACATAAAGATAAGTTCATCACTCATGGTATCCAAAAATTTAAGGAGCACTCAAAATCATGATATTCATTCATGAGCAAGCTTAAAAAATATAATCCATCTTCGTAATGAACAAGAATTTAAAATCTAGTTACTTACAAGAGGCATGCTAAGACATCACAAGCTTGAATTAGTGTAAAGTGAATTAGTATATACAGATGAGGTTTCTAAATAACTTCAATGTACAATGTCTCCATGTCTCAAGATTCACAGAATTTCTCGTCAGAATGAACAACGATGACATAGTTTTATTTATTTATTTATTTATTTTTTATATATAAGGCTCTGCTATGATTAGTTCCCTTAAGCTTTCTAATTGACCCATGTAGCGAGTGTTGAGTCAATGATTCCCAAACCAGATGATTTTAGGGCATTAGGTGTAAAGACACCCCTAAGGACTTACTAACGCGAGTAAAAAAGGCTACGAAACTAACCTGGCCTTAATGCTACCAAGCAAAATTTCCACCTCTTGACGTGAACACTCACTGCTTACTGAGGCAAGAGGTCCAATTACTCAGCATAAACTTTCGCAATGATCACTATGAATAATATTCCCACCTTTTGACGTGAACACTCATTGCTTACTGAGGCAAGAGGTCCAGTTACTCAGTGGAAAGTTTATTGATGATGATCATTATAAATATTAGTAGGATTTTTTTTATGCCCAAGTGTTTATCCAACAAATCATCTAGATTCAGTTAAGACAAGGAAACGTACATATTAAAATCACATGTCATACCTCACATAATTTGTGCTAATGTGCTCGTGTTAGATTAGATCAAACATGTGAATTCTCAAATGCCTGAAATAAGTAACTAAATTTTAAAACTTTATCACCAGATAATGTGTTCAAAATTTTAAGCTCACTAATGACAATCACATCACAGAAATTGTTTAGATCAACTAAAATTTCAAAATAACATGAGCATGCATTTATCTTCTTTTTTTTCTTTTTTTTAAATGAAGAAAAACAACAACAAATTAGAACAAAGTGTGTGTAATGTGTCTCCCATACCCCCAAACTTAAATTACACATTGACCCCAATGTGTGAATAATATGGAAAGAGCTGACCTGGGATATGGAGAACTATCTGGACTGGTATGGCTTATAGCATACCCCCAAACTTGATTTGAAGTATGCTTTGTCCCTGAAAAATAAAGACTGGAAAACAAAAAACACTAGAGAAAAACAGTAACAAGAAATATGTAAAATAATAAACAAACAAAAAGGATATGCTATGGGGTGCATTCCATGAGCTCTAAGTTTAACATCTTCAGCCAGACCCAGCATTAGTAATCGTGCCTAGCTAAGCACTCCACCATCTGATCAATAAATGGGAGTGGAAAATGATCATTTCTTGTGGCAGCATTCAACTTACGGTAGTCTATACTCACTCTTCATCCTGACTGCACATGAGTTGGAACCAACTCGTTGTCTTTATTCATCATTACCGCCAATCCAGCCCACTTTGGTAGGACATGAATCGGGCTCACCCACTCGCTATCAAAGATTGGATAAATGATCCCTACATCCAACAGCTTTATCACTTCAGTCCTCACAACCTCTTGCATAGCTGGGTTGAGCCTTTTTTGTGGCTCCTGATGAGTCTTAAATATTGCATATTTTAGACCCTTAACTTATACTTGTTATGCTCTTAGTTAGTAGTATTTTACTTCATTTTACGTTTTTCTTGTGTTTTGTGTGTTTTTACAGCTTTGTGGAGAAAGTGCAGCATTTCAGGTTGATTTGAAGCTTCTGGTGACATTGCGCTCGATCGCAACAGATATGCGATCGAGCGCACCTGCCTTTGAACGAGCGCAAGGTCAACATCCCACATCGAAATATTTGAAGATCAGTGCATCTGCGATCGATCGCAACAGACATGCGATCGAGCGCACATGAGATCGTGCGCACAAGACATGCGATCGATCGTACCTGCGATCGATCGCACCACACTGCGATCGAGCGCACACGGGCCTGTATCCCACATCGTTTCTGCAACCTGTTTTACTCCGGGTCTTCCCCTATATAAACACCATTTGGCTTCATAATCCAATGTACAATTCCTGAGCCACTTTGGTGTTTACCGGTGGATGTCCGCTAGCATTCTGGTGGATCCCGAAGGCATTGCTACCACGAGGGGAAGCGCCGCCCGTCAGCGAGTGGAATTTCTCCCATGTAAAGTTTTTTATTTATTTCTTTATATTCAGTTGTTTTAGCTTAAATGTTTAGCACTTGTTATTATAGTTTTATAGTTATGAGTGGCTAGACTCTTCAGCTAAGGTTGAAGATGAAGCCCCGCCGTTGTTTGGCGTAGTAGTTCAGATTTGCTTGTACAAATCTGACAATTTTAGTATAAATGTTCTGTCAATTATTTGAGTTAATCTTATAATTGATTGAGTTTAAATTGTCTGTTGGATTTTCTTTGTGTTTCATCTGATGGATACATTGAATGCTTTTCGATTAAATTGGATTCCCTTTGTGATTTGTTAAGAGCGGATACATCGGGTGCTTTTGGTTTAGTTGGGATATTCTTTGTTTTTTGTCTTATAGTTGGATTCATTGAATGTTTTGATAGGCTATATTTTTAGAACATGTATGCTTAACTTCGGTGGGGTGGATTCGGAAACCTTAGTGTTTTTTATTATTAGATTTTAAATCAATTAAATTTAGTTTTAATTTATTTTGCAAATTATCATTCAAAATTCGGAACTAGGTTAAGATAGAGTTAATTTAGATTGAAAATATACTTTCACAACGCAATTCCCTGTGGATTCGACCTCGCACTTGCACAACGCTATACTGCAAACGACTCGTGCGCTTGCGAGTAAATTAAAACTCACAACAAGTTTTTGGCGCCGTTGCCGGGGAATTGTTTGGTTTGTGAAAATTTTTGGTCTAAAATGATTTTATTTTTCTACTAGTTAATTTATTTAATTCAAAAAAAAAAAAAAAAAAAAATCACGTGGATGAATCCAGCGCCGGATTCACAGTCTTTAGAGGACGCCCTCAAGGATTTCATTAAAATGACCGGCCCGTCCCTCAATACTGCCAACACTTTCAATGTTGAAAGTTGTTCCATCTGTGCTAGTCCCATGCATCTAGCACAGAATTGCCCATCAATGCCGGCTTGTGCCGAGTATCCTATGGAACAAATGAATGCTTTCAATGACTGTTGTTGGCAATCAAATGGATTTTGCTCCGAAACATTCAATCCAGGGTGGTGGGACCACTCTAATTTTTCATGGGAGCAGAACCAATCAATGAATCAGGGAGGAGCCCCTTACCATGCTCACAATCAATACACTCCCGAATTTCCTCCACCAATTCCAAGTTACAATCACTCAGCTTATCCAACACCATCACCCGCTTACCAAGCTCCCATTCAAGCGCCAGTGTCGGTTTCACAATCATTGGAGGACGCTCTCAATGATTTCATGAAAACGACTAGCCAATCTATGAGTGAAATGATGAGTGCAACAATAGAAAACACCCAAGCGATTGCCACACTAGAAAGTCAAATTGATCAAATCGCAAGTTACGTGGGTGAAGGAGAGGAAGGAGAGTTCCCCAGTCAAACTGATCCTAACCCAAAGGAACAGTTTGCGGTGGGAAATTCTTCAACTCCAATGCATTGGCAGGATCAAGTGCAATCAACTGTCCCATACTTGTCTGGGAGACAAGTGGACAATCAAGTGGAAGAGAACCCTGCTATGCACCAAGGGCAAGAGAGTGGCAACAATGAGAAGAGAGATGCTGAGCCATCTACAGCCACTCGTATTATTAAGGATCTCTCGGGGTCGTTTTTACCTAAAGCGCCTTACCCTGAGAGACTACAAGCGCCCAAGAAAGAAAGGAAGTCTGAGGATATTATGGAGGCATGCTTTGCTCAGTTTGAAGAGGATTTGGACTTAGACAAGTTACTTGAGCAAGCAAATACTATCGTGGAGTCTGCTCCTCGGGAGAGTAGTAGGACAGAGGAGACTATGGATGAATCCCGTATTGAGGATCCCTTGGAGGCATGCTTTGCTCACTTTGGAGAGGACTTGGGCTTAGATAAGTTACTCGATGAAGTAAATATCATTTTGGAGTCTGATCCTCGAGAAAGCAATGAGAATGAGGAGACCACCGCACCTGAAACCCCCCAGAAGGAACTTGAGCCTTTACCAGACAATCTTAAGTATAAGTTCCTAGGTCCAGCAGATTCTTTGCCTATAATGATAGCTTTAGATTTGGGTGATGCTCCAGAGGAGAAATTATTGGACATCTTAAGAGAGCATAAGGAAGCTATAGGCTGGACTATTGAGGATGTCAAGGGAATCAACCCCTCGTTGGTAATACACACGATACATATGGAGGAGAATGCCAAGCCATCGAGGGAGACACAAAGAAGGCTCAACCCTGCTTTGCAAGAGGTTGTGAGGGCGGAAGATATTAAGCTGTTAGAGGCAGGGATCATTTATCCCATCTCTGATAGCAAGTGGGTGAGCCAGATTTCAGTCGTGCCCAAACGTGCTGAATTTACGGTAGTAAATAGAGACAACGAGTTGGTTCCAACTCGAGTGCAGTCAAGATGGAGAAAGTGTCTAGACTACCGTAAATTGAATGCTGCCACTAGGCCTGATCATTTTCCATTCCCATTTATTGATCAGATGGTGGAGAGCTTAGTTGGGCCTGTTTACTAACGTTGGGTCTGGCTGAAGACGTTAAACTTAGCGCTCATGGGAGGCACCCCACAGCTTATCTTTTCTTTCGTTTATTTATTATTTCGCATGTTTATGATTAATGTTTGTTTCCAGTATTTTTTGTTTTCCAGTTTTTATTTTTCAGGGACAAAGCGTACTTCAGTTCAAGTTTGGGGGTATGCTATGAGCCATACCAGTCCAGATAGTTCTCCATATCTCAGGTCAGCTCTTTTCATATTAGTCACACATTGAGGTCAATGTGTAATTTAAGTTTGGGGGTATGGGAGACACATCACACACTTTGTCCTAATTTGTTGTCTTTTCGTCATAGAGATAAATGCATGCTTATGTTATCGTGAAATTTTGGTTGATCTAAACATTTTCTGTGATGTGATGTCATTGGTGAGTTTAACATTTTGAACACATGATCTGGTGATAAATTTTTAAAATTTAGTTACTTACTTTAGGCATTTTGAGAATTCACATGTTTGATCTAATCTAACACGAGCACATTAGCACAAATTATGTGAGGTATGACACGTGATTTTAATGTGTATTTTTCCTTATCTTAACTGAAACTGGATGACTTGTTGAATGAACTCTTGGGCATAGGAAAATAAAAAAAAAAAAAAAAATTTATCAATAAACTTTTCGCTGAGTAACTGGACCTCTTGCCTCAGTAAGCAGTGAGTGTTCACGTCAAAAGGTGAAATTTTGCTTGGTAATATTAAGGTCGGTTTAATTTCGTAGCCTTTTTTACTCGAGTTAGTAAGTCCTTAGGGGTGTCTTTACACCTAATGCCCTAAAACCACCTGGTTTGGGAGTCATTGACTTAACACTCGCTACATGGGTCAATTAGAAAGCTCAAGGGAACTAAGCATAGCCGTGCCTTAATAATAAAAAAAAAAAAAAGAGAGAATAAAATAAAAACTATGCCTTTTCGTTCATTTTTGATGGGAAATTCAGTGAATCTTGAGATATGGAGACCTTACACATTAGAATTACTTGGAAGCTTCATTTTTATGTACTAATTCACCTTACACTGATTCAAGCTTGTGATGCCTTATCCTGCCTTTTGTAAGTAATTAGATTTTAACATTTCTATTCATTGCGAAGATGGGTTTACCTTTTTAAGCTTGCTTATGAATGAATATCATGGTGATGTGTGCTCCTTAAATTTTTGGATACCATGAGTGTTGACTTTATCTTTATGTTCTTTGTTTTTCATTGAGTCTTTTATTTTGTTTTGCTAAGGGACTAGCAAAATATAAGTTTGGGGGTATTTGATGAGTCTTAAATATTGCATATTTTAGACCCTTAACTTATACTTGTTATGCTCTTAGTTAGTAGTATTTTACTTCATTTTACGTTTTTCTTGTGTTTTGTGTGTTTTTACAGCTTTGTGGAGAAAGTGCAGCATTTCAGGTTGATTTGAAGCTTCTGGTGACATTGCGCTCGATCGCAACAGATATGCGATCGAGCGCACCTGCCTTTGAACGAGCGCAAGGTCAACATCCCACATCGAAATATTTGAAGATCAGTGCATCTGCGATCGATCGCAACAGACATGCGATCGAGCGCACATGAGATCGTGCGCACAAGACATGCGATCGATCGTACCTGCGATCGATCGCACCACACTGCGATCGAGCGCACACGGGCCTGTATCCCACATCGTTTCTGCAACCTGTTTTACTCCGGGTCTTCCCCTATATAAACACCATTTGGCTTCATAATCCAATGTACAATTCCTGAGCCACTTTGGTGTTTACCGGTGGATGTCCGCTAGCATTCTGGTGGATCCCGAAGGCATTGCTACCACGAGGGGAAGCGCCGCCCGTCAGCGAGTGGAATTTCTCCCATGTAAAGTTTTTTATTTATTTCTTTATATTCAGTTGTTTTAGCTTAAATGTTTAGCACTTGTTATTATAGTTTTATAGTTATGAGTGGCTAGACTCTTCAGCTAAGGTTGAAGATGAAGCCCCGCCGTTGTTTGGCGTAGTAGTTCAGATTTGCTTGTACAAATCTGACAATTTTAGTATAAATGTTCTGTCAATTATTTGAGTTAATCTTATAATTGATTGAGTTTAAATTGTCTGTTGGATTTTCTTTGTGTTTCATCTGATGGATACATTGAATGCTTTTCGATTAAATTGGATTCCCTTTGTGATTTGTTAAGAGCGGATACATCGGGTGCTTTTGGTTTAGTTGGGATATTCTTTGTTTTTTGTCTTATAGTTGGATTCATTGAATGTTTTGATAGGCTATATTTTTAGAACATGTATGCTTAACTTCGGTGGGGTGGATTCGGAAACCTTAGTGTTTTTTATTATTAGATTTTAAATCAATTAAATTTAGTTTTAATTTATTTTGCAAATTATCATTCAAAATTCGGAACTAGGTTAAGATAGAGTTAATTTAGATTGAAAATATACTTTCACAACGCAATTCCCTGTGGATTCGACCTCGCACTTGCACAACGCTATACTGCAAACGACTCGTGCGCTTGCGAGTAAATTAAAACTCACAACAGCTCCCTCAATGGCTTGGCATTCTCCTCTAAATGTATCTTGTGCATCACCACCGAGGGGCTGATTCTCCTGATATCCTCAATTGTCCAGCCGATAGCTTCATTGTACTCTCTTAAAATGTCCACTAATTTCTCCTTTTGAGCTTCAACCAAATCTGAAGTTATAATCACAAGCAAAGAATCCGTTGAACCTAGGAACTTATACTTAAGATTGTCCGGTAAAGGCTTAAGTTCCTTCTTGGGGGGTTCAGGTGCTGTGGTCTCCTCTGTCTCATTGCTCTTCTGAGGAGCAGACTCCGAAGTTGCATTTGCTTGCTCAAGTAGCTTATCCAAATCCAAATCCTCTCCAAACTGAGCAAAGCATGCCTCCAAAATGTCCTCAGACTGCCCTCCTTTCTTTGGAGCTTGTAATCTCTCAAGGTAAGGCACTTTAGGTATGAACACCCTGGGAAGATTCTTAATAGCAGGTGTGGCTGTAGATGGCTCAGCATCTCTCTTCTCCTTGTTGCCACTATCTTGCCCTTGCTGCATGGCAAGTTTCTCTTCCACTTGATTGTCCACTTGTCTCCCAGACCTCAACGTGGCAATCGATTGCACTTGTTCCTACCTATGCGTAGGAGTTGATAAATTTCTAACCGCAAACTGTTCCTTCGGGTTGGGCATGGGTTGACTGGGGAACTTTCCCTTCTCTTCTTCACCCATGTGACTTGCGATTTGACCCATTTGACTCTCTAGCTTGGTAATCACTTGGGTGTTTACTATTGTTGCACTCCTAACTTTGTTTATGGATTGGCTGGTCATCTTCCTGAAATCATTGAGGGCATCCTCCAATGACTGTGAAACCGACGCTGGCGCTTTAGTTGGAGCTTGGTAAGCGGGTGATGGTGCTGGATGGGCTGAGCGACCATAACTTGGAACTGGTGGAGGAAATCCGGGAGGGTATTGATTATGTGCATGATGAGGGGCTCCTCCTTGATTCATCAGTTGGTTTTGCTTCCATGAAAAATTAGGGTGGTTTCGCCACCCCGGATTGTACGTCTCGGAGTAAGATCCATTTGATTGCCACCGATAGTCATTGAAAGCATTCATTTGTTCCATGAGATACTCGGCAAAAGCCAGCGTAGATGGACAATTCTATGCTAAATGCATAGGACTAGCACAGATGGAACAACTATCAACATTGAATGTATTGGCTGTATTGATGGACTGGCCCGTCATCTTCATGAAATCCTTGAAGGTGTCCTCTAAAGACTGTGAAACTGGCGTTGGAGTCATCCACATTTTTTTAAATTTTTATTTTATTTTATTTTAATTTTTTATGGGCAATTGCCAATAGAAACAAATAAACTAAAATAAAATTGCAAAAGAAAAATAAAACAAAAATGCTAACTAAACTATTCCCCGGCAACGGCGCCAATAACTTGTTGTGAGTTTTAAATTACTCGCAAGCGCACGAGTCGTTTGCAATATAGTGTTGTGCAAGTGCGAGGTCGAATCCACAGGGAATTGCATTTTAAAAATATTTTTATCTAAACTAAGTCTATTTTAACCTAGTTCCAAGTCTTGAATTGTCTTTTGCAAAACAAATATAAACTAAACTAAATTGATTTAAAGACTAATGATAAAAACACTAAGGTTTCTGAATCCACCCACCAAAGTAAAGCATATATCTTCATGTTCTATATAAAAATAATCTATCAAAACATTCCACGAATCCAACTTTAAACAAATCACAACAAATATCCCAATTAAACCAAAACAATCCAATGTATTCGCTTTTAACAAATCACAAAGGATATCCAATTTATTCAAAAACAATTCGATGTATCCATCAGATGAAACACACAGAATATCTAACAGAACAATTTAAATGCAATCAATCATAAGATTTTACTCAAATAATTGAACAGAACATTTATACTAAAAAAAACATCATAATTGTATAAAGAAATATGAAAATATTATGCTAAACAACGGCGAGGCTTCATCTTCAACCTTAGCTGAAGATTTTAGCCACTCATAATCATGAAACTAAAGTTCACAATAACAGTGCTAAACACTAAACTTTAAAACTAACAAAAGCAGTAAATTAAAAACTGACTATACATAGGGAGAAATTTCACTCGCTGTTGGGCGGTGCTTCCCCTCATGGTAGCAAAGCCTTTGAGATCCACCAGAATGCTAGCAGAAGTCCTCAAGATTGCACACCGAATGATGAAGTGAGATGGGTCTTTTATAAGGGAATCCCTGGAGTACAATATATTTCAAATTCGATGTGGGATACTGCCCGAGTGCGTTCGATCGTAGTCTGGTGCGCTCGAGCGCATACTGGTGCACTGCAAAGCATTTTTAACCGATGTGGGATGTGCGACTGCGCACTTGCGATCGATCGCAAGTTTGGTGCGCTTGAGCGCACTAGACATCTTCAGCTTAACCCTTGTCTACTAAAACTGCCATAACTTTCTTCAGAAAAATCATTTTTATTAGCCGTAAAATTCCTCAGAAAATAGACTTCTGGATCTTTCCAAGCATATATGGCTCATCTCCTGGTTCTTCCTGAATCAATACAGTAAAATCCACAAAAATGACTGATCTGTACAAGAAATTCTGGCAATTTTAGTGAAACTCCTTTCCCAGTGCTTGTAAACCTGAAAAACAACGAAAACAACTTAAAGTAACAAATTCCTAAGCTAACAAATGTAAATTAAGTGGCCAAAATATGCAATATTTGGCACTCATCAGTGAGAAAATAGAATTTAAAATATTTGATGCATTGAAACTACCTCAAGATGATATGGAATGCTTTAATGTATGTATGATACAAATTTTTGTTGAGCAAGCTTTTCAGGTCCAGCACATTGATCCATTAGAGACTACTATTATCAATGGCTTTATGAAAGTGAAAATTGAGCAAGAACCTGAAGATGTTACTGATGACATCATTAAAGTTGTGTACCTCCTTGAGACTTCTCCAAAACACCCAAGTAAGTATACTCCTCTATTTGAATCTCTAATACCTACTAATACTACTCTTCTTCCTTTTATTGTCCAGGCACCAACATTGGAATTAAAGCAGTTGCCAGAGCATTTAACTTATACCTATTTGGGAGAGAATAAGACATTACCTGTGATTGTGGCTGCTAATTTGAGTATTGGAGAAGAAGAGAAATTATTAAGAGTTCTTAGGGAGTATAGATCCATTAGATGGACCATTGCTGACATTAAAGGGAAAAGTCCAGCCAAGTGCATGCATAATATCTACCTTGAGGATGAAGCAAGGCCCACTTGAGATGCTCAAAGAAGACTTAACCCACACATGAAAGAGGTAGTAAAGGTCGAGGTATTAAAACTATTAGATGTTGGCGTTATCTGCCCCATCTCCGATAGTAAATGGGTATGTCTGGTCCAAGTTATTCCTAAAAAGACTGGGATCACAGTAGTTAAGAATGAAAATGAGGAGCTCATACCTTCAAGAAAAAAAAAACTGGTTAGAGGGTGATGATAGTCATAAAATGCATCTTAACAGTACTTATTTGTTAGCATTTTAGGGTTGATCGAGGTTTAAATTACACTTTTATACCTTAATAACTCTAAATTGATATTCTGGACCATTGACTTATTTCGGTGCATTTTTAGGTACTTGGAGTTCAAAAGAGATGAAAAGCTATCAATGCTTAAAGCACCAAGAGTCCATGCATATCGGAGTGAAAGAGTGTTTCCTAAAGGACAAGATGAAGAGTTTATGAGTAAGAAGCTGAAGGCAGTGTGCTTCGCGGCCTGGACCAAGCAGAGTCGCGGCCTCTAGACTCCACCACCAGTGTGCGCCATGGCCTAGACTAGGCCGGGCCATGGTGCCCAGAGGTTTACTTAACCAAGACCAGACAGAGCCACGATGCGAGTAAGTGAGAGCCGCGGCGCGCACATGAACCCCTGTTCTCCTAATTAGGGTTTTAGTTGATTGTTTAGACCCAAAACACCCTTGGACCTTTGTATTATAAATAGATCACTTAGAGTTTGATAAATGAGACATCATTAAGGCTGGAAAACTCAAGAAGGCTACCACACTCTCCATCAAAGTGTTCAAGCATGAGCCCCATGGCCAACTAATCTCCAAACAAGGCAAAGGGATGACTCCCTACGTGTAGTTGTTCTTATTTTCATTCTTGATTTAGTTGTAAGGATTTATTGCTAAAACATTGTTTATGATTTACTCTTTGCTTAAACAAAAAGAATTAAGGTTCATGTGACAGCTACACTCTGTGTTCTTTTTATCTTAGATTTTCTTAATCTGGTGATTGCACTCTTCTCCTCCATATAAGTCTAGTCATGCTCTTTTTATGTCAAGTTGTTTGGATGTGATTGATTCCGGTAGATTTATCTTTTAGGTTTGTCCATTACTATGATATTGTCATTGAGATATATTGTCGTTTCTTGATAAATCTATAGGATAGGTCATGTGTGCTTGAATCGAAAGTAAAGAGTATTTCATAGCAATTACATTAGGGTTTTCATATACTTTGATTGAATATATGCCGATTGCTTGTTTGGGATGTGAAACTTGCAATCGAGATAAAAACAATTTAATCAAGATTGGAATAAGGTAATGAACCTAGGGAGGATTCCCGGAGCCTTGTTATCTCTCATTTATATTCTTCATTATATTCACACAATTTCCTTCACATGATTTCATTATCAAACTCAGATTTACTTATTTGAATTTTATCGTTTTGTATTAAAGTTAACACCTTTCCTTGTAGTTTGCTTGTCTCCCTTTGGAATCGACACTCCAAAGCTGTGCTATAAGTACCGCGTTATTCTTTGAGCGTAATCAAATTTTGGCACTGTAGCTGGGGAGATGCACTTAAGTACAAGGAAGATTGTCAACTTTGAGACAATACGGTAATATTGTTCTTTTCTCTTTGTTTTAATTTTCTAATTTTTTTTTCTTTTCTGTTTTATTCGTTTACCCTCTAACTCCTTTGGTGTATGCTTAGACTGAGAGATTCGTGAGGTAGATTTATTAAAAGACCTGAAATAGAGTTACCCTCTCCTTCCACGTTCGTTAGTGAAACCTCGCCTAGATCAAACCATAGTGCACACTATTGCGCGTTTATATACCTAAATAAACAAGTAAATAATCGCACTCGTTTTACTTGCAAGTGCACAAGGTCAACTTAGTAGTATAGTGTGCGAAAGCAAGGTCATCTCCACAGGGATTGGTAAAGTTCGGTTAAGAATTATATTCGCAATGTAAAAAGATAGAAATAATAAAAGAGTTGATTTTGATAAAGATAAAATAATAAAGATAAAGGTGTAGGGACTTGATATCCATCACTAATCATGCGACCCCAATACAATAGTATGCCAATTCTTTATAAATGTCATGTATACCTAATGTTTGTCAACCTAAGGGCATGGTATCTACTCCTTAAGCTATTGATTTCCCTAAGCAACGAGTTAGGCAGGGTATCTACTCTAACTCTTTTTTCTCTTAAGGGATTCAGCACGGTATCTACTGAGTTGTTCCTTAAGAGAGCATAGGACCTGCGGAAATCGACAACCACACGGGACCTAGGGCATGGTATCTACTCCTAGTTTCCCATGTTGATTAACCCAAGAATCCAGATAAGATATCTTTTGTTACTATTATTGAACCCAGGACTCGGTCATCCAAATTGATTCAACTAACTAATCCATATCACATGTATACGTTGATCAGACACACACATATGAGGAATTTAAATACAAACAGGAATTAATCAAGTTAAGCAACATACCATAAATATCGCAAAGCCCTTACTAAAAGTTAAGTACACATAATAAAAATAAAGGAAAGAAGAAACCCGAGAGAAGAGTCGTCAATTCCTCTCCACAGTCTCCTTCTGGCCTCCGATCTCCCGACCTAAAACTAAACTAAAACTAAAAGAAGATTGAAAAATAAAAGAAGGGATTAGATGATGTCTAAGATGTGATGTGTGTGTGCTTTATAGGTGTATTTATAGGGCTTGAGTAGTCCTAGAAGGCTCATGCATTCCTAAACGTTCCTAAAACACAAAACTCCTTTATTTCCAAAATAGGGTTCTGTAATTTACTATTCATGCCCGTACAAGTGCGCTCGATCGCATGCGTCTTGTGCTCGATCGCATGCGTCTTGTGCTCGATCGTAGTTCTGCGCTCGATCCTTCATGTGTGCGAACGATCGCATGTGCGCTCAATCGCATGTAGTAGTGCGATCGATCGCAATTTGACCAAAAGCTGCTCCAGGATTTCCAAGCTTCTTCCCTTAAGTGCCAAAACTGCTTCTTTTCCTCCAAGACCCTATACAAACATGTGAAACACACAAATGAAGTAAAATAGATTAAATTAACATAACTAAGGACCTAACAAATGTAAATAATGGGGCTTAAATATGAATATTTAAGCACCTATCACACCCCCAAACTTACATATTGCTAGTCCCTTAGCAATACAAAACTAAAAACTAAAATAAAAAAATAACACCACATAGATAAATCCAATAATCATAATGTCCACAAAAATTTTAGGCTGTTACACAAAATAATGATGCGCATTCATGAGCAAGCTTAACACATATAAACATACCTTTGCAATGAATAAGAGTTTTTTTTTTTAACGCAAATCACTTTCATGAGGCAGTTTAAGACATCACAAGTTCGACTTTGGTGTGTGGTGAACTAGCACATAAGAGATTAGGCTTCCAAATAATTCTAATGTGTAGTGTTTCGGTAACTCAAAATTCACCAAATTTCCTATCAGAATCAACAAAGATGGCATACGTTTTCTTCTTTTCATTTATTTGTGAGATTTTTGCCAAGTTAGTTCCCTTAAGCTTTCTATTTTACTCATGTAATGAGTGTTTAACCAATGACTCCCAAACCAGATGGCCTTAGGGCATTAGGTATAGAGACACCCCTAAGGCTTACTAACTCGAGTCAAAAGGCTACGAAACTAACTGGTCTCAATGCTACCAATCAAAATTTCCACCTTTTGACGTGACACTCACTGCTTACTGAGGCAAGAGGGTCAGTTACTCAGCGGAAAGTTCTTTTTAATTATCTTTAGGAGCATTTTTCTTTTTGAGCAATAACAATTTTTTTTCTATTTTCTTATACCAAAATGTTAATCTAATAGGTTATCTAGTTCACAGTCAAACAAAAGAAACATACAAATCAAAATTACATGTCATACCCCACACAACTATGTGCTAATGTGCTCGTGATAGCTTAGGCCAAAATTGTGAATCCTTAAATGCCTAAAAGTAAGTGATCTATGTTCAAAACTTAATTATTGGCCTATATATTCAAAGTTTTAAGCTCACTTATGAAGTCACATCATATTCTTTGTTTAGATCACCCAATTTTTTTTTTGAAACATAATGAACATGCATTTATCTACAAAAAAAACTGGGACTTAGTGTGTGCATGTGCTTCAAGTGCGTGTGTGATAGTATCTAGTATCTCCCACTACCCCCAAACTTAAAATACAAATTGTTCCCAATGTGTGTGGCATGGAAAGATCTAACCTGGGATATGGAGAACTAGGTTGCTTGCTTTGCTTGTGACACGCCCCCAAACTTGAACTGGATGCACGCGCTGAGTACCTGACAAAGAAAAATAAATGTTGTTCCGAAAAACAAGAAATATAAATACTAGATATGGAAATATAAATATAAACAAAATAAAAATACTAAAATGAAAAGGATAAGTCTGGGGTGATTCCCATGAGTGGTAAGTTTAACATCTTCAGCCGGACCAAACCTTATTTTTCCCCAAAACTAAGATTTGCAGCAGCTAGCATAGGAAGTGTCTTATTCTCTTCTATATAAGCATAAGGTAAGTACTTCGACAATTGCTTCACCTCCAAATTTGGTGCCTGGACAATAAAAGGGGAAAAAGTAGTATTAGTAGGCCCAAGAAT
Source organism: Bretschneidera sinensis (assembly GCA_023935145.1). Taxonomy (NCBI): domain Eukaryota; kingdom Viridiplantae; phylum Streptophyta; class Magnoliopsida; order Brassicales; family Akaniaceae; genus Bretschneidera; species Bretschneidera sinensis. Next base: position 103,054,695 of record CM043699.1, read on the forward strand.
TTCAAATGGATCGGTGTACTTACTTGGACGTTTTGGAGAGGCCTTAAGGAGGTGCACAGTTTTGATGATGTCATCAGTAACATCCTTAAACTCGAGTTCGATATTCGATCTTGTGACACTATAGGTAAGAGTAGTTTCTAATGGATCAACGTGATGGACCTGCAAGGCGTTCTCAACAACACCTGGAGTAGGTATTGTTTGGGCTGGAAATTCACCTTGCTTTCTTTCACTTAGCTCCTTAACCAATTCCCCCATTTGAACCTCAGGTCTTTGAATAGCTTGCTTATGCCTGGCAATGGTTTTTTTTTGCTAATATAGTGAAGTCATCAATGTTGTCATTAGTTGTTGTTGTTGAGTGGTCAATTGCTTTACAAGACTCTCTGGGTCACTATTTTCTGATTTCGGCACTGGTTGAGCTGCTGGTTGGAAGTTTCTGATTTCAGCACTGGTAGGGCTTGGTTGGAAGTTTCTATGCTGTCCTTGAAGATTCAAAGCATTGTGATTGTTGCTCTTTGAGAGGTTGAGGTGGTGCTGCCATCTAGGATTGTAGATATTTATATATGTATTGTGCGGTCCCTCATAATTTGCTTGCTCTTGATCTGCATATAAATATAAAGGGTAAGTTTCAGAAATGTGATTAAAACAAGAACATATAGCACATACCTGGAGTGGTTTGGCTCACGGACTAGGTGAGATGTTTTGAGTAGTAATGGTGTTTATGAGCATATCCAGCTTCCTCTCCATAGCATTTAGATAAGCATAACTAGCTTCCACCATTGGTGCTTTTCCTTCGAATGAATTAGTTGAAAATCTTCAGTGTAGAAGTTTCAGTACTGCTTCTCGGGTACTTTCTGGAGTTTTTGTGCTCGATCGCACCAAGAACAACAATCGATCGCACTGGGCTTGCGCTCGATCGCACAAGGGAGTGTGCTCGATCGCAATGAGGACAAAAATTCCTCCCCTGCACACCTGAACAAAAACAGAAAACGAAAAGAAGGAATAAATTTGATTTTTGATAAAAATAAAAATAAAACGGAACAGAATAAAATAAAATAAAATAAAAAAACTGCTGAAAATAATTCCAAAAAACGGTGCCAAAAACTTGTTGTGCGTTTATATACCTAAATAAATAAGTAAATAATCGCACTCGTTTTACTTACAAGTGCACAAGGTCAACTTAGTAGTGTAGTGTGTGAAAGCAAGATCATCTCCACAGGGATTGGTAAAATTTGGTTTAGAATTATATTCGTAATTTAAAAAGATAGAAATAATAAAAGAGTTGATTTTGATAAAGATAAAATAATAAAGATAAAGGCGTAGGGACTTGATATCCACCACTAATCATGCGACCCCAATACAACAGTATGCCAATGCTTTATAAATGTCATGTATACCTAATGTTTGTCAACCTAAGGGCATGGTATCTACTCCTTAAGCTATTGATTTCCCTACGCAACGAGTTAGGCATGGTATCTACTCTAACTCTTTTCTCTCTTAAGGGATTCAACACGGTATCTACTGAGTTGTTCCTTAAGAGAGCATAGGACCTATGGAAATCGACAACCACACGGGACCTAGGACATGGTATCTACTCCCGGTTTCCCATATTGATTAACCCAAGAATCCGGATAAGATATCTTTTGTTACTATTGTTGAACCAAGGACTCAGTCATCCAAATTGATTCAACTAACTAATCCATACCACATGCATACGTTGATCAGACACACACATATGAGAAATTTAAATACAAACAGGCATTAATCAAGTTAAGCAACATAATATAAATATCGCAAAGCCACCAATACTGAATTATTGAATAAACATAATTAGGGCTTCAACCAAGCCCTTACTAAAAGTTAAGTACACATAATAAAAATAAAGGAAAGAAAAAACCTGAGAGAAGAGTTATCAATTCCTCTCCACAGTCTCCTTCTGGCCTCCAGCCTCTCGACCTAAAACTAAACTAAAACTAAAAGAAGATTGAAAAATAAAAGAAGGGATTAGATGCTGTCTAAGATGTGACGTGTGTGTGCTTTACAGGTGTATTTATAGGGCTTGAGTAGTCCTAGAAGGCTTATGAATTCCTAAACTTTCCTAAAACACAAAACTCCTTTATTTCCAAAATAGAGTTCTGCAGTTTACTGTTCACGCCCGTACATATGCGCTCGATCGCATGCGTTTTGCGCTCGATCGCAGTTCTGCGCTCGATCCATCATGTGTGCGAACGATCGCATGTGCGCTCGATCGCATGTAGTAGTTCGATCGATCGCAATTTGACCAGAAGCTGCTCGAGGATTTCCAGACTTCTTCCCTTAAGTGCCAAAACTGCTTCTTTTCCTCCAAGACCCTATAAAAACATGTGAAACACACAAATGAAGTAAAATGGACTAAATTAACATAACTAAGGACCTAACAAATGTAAATAAGGGGGCTTAAATATGAGTATTTAAGCACCTATCACACACCTAAGTGAGAATTCCTAGAATTTTGTTAACATGGCCGAAAGTCACAATGAAAATGTTGCTAGGACACTTAAAGACTACTTACACCCTAGTCGAACGGCCACGCCATCTTATATCATGTTCTCCCCTAATATTCAATAACCTGAGTTTAAGCCGGGCATGATCCAATTGCTACCAACCTTCCATGGGTTTGAGAATGAAAACCCATATATCCATATTAGGGAATTTGAGGAAGTAGTAGCAACCTTTCAAGGTAGGGCTGATAAGGTAGACACCGTCAAACTTAGGTTTTTCCCTTTTTCACTTAAGGAAAAGGCCAAGGTTTGGCTGTACTTGTTAAGGCCTAGGTCTATAGGTAGTTGGGATGAAATGACCTGAGTTTTCTTCCAAAAGCACTTCCCAACCCATAAGACCAACAATTTCAAGAGACAAATCTCAAACTTTGCACAAAAGAAGAGTGAAACCTTATATCAAGTTTGGGAATGTTTCAAGGACCTTTTGAATTCTTGTCCACACCATAGGTATGAGAGTTGGCGGGTAGTTAGCTATTTCTAGATGGACTTCTAAGTAGGGAAAGGCAATTCATAGAAATGATGTGCAATAGGGATTTTCTTCAAAAAGATCTCGACTAAGTCATAGACTTCCTAGATTACCTATCGGAAAAAAGCCCACACTTGGATAGGACCAAATGCCATAGAAAGAAATAGGAGAAATCAACCCGCTGGGATTTATCAACTTAAGGAAGGGATAATCTTAAAGCTCGTTTAGAGGCCCTAACTAAGGAAATTGAAGACTTAGAAACCAAGGATGCTAGAGCCCCTAAACCAGTTGCTAGGGTAGAGTCCCATGAACCTTGTTTTATATGTAATGGGGTAGATCATCTACATAGGGATTGTCCAGCTTATTTTGACATGAAGGGAGAGTGTAATGCTTTAGGTATACCCTTTAGGAAGCCAGACTCACCCTACTCTAACACCTACAATCTCGGTTGGAAGAATCACCCTAATTTTAGTTGGAGATCTGATATACAACCTCATCCCCACTTTAGTACCTAATGGAAATCGAAAGCAACCTCATCTAATTCACCTCAACAATCTTTATCTTTAGAAGATATGTTTAAGTCATTTATGCAGGTATATGCCAAGAGTGTGGAAGAGCAAAGCAAGATAAATCAACGGTTGCTAGAGGAGCAACAAGCGATCAAAGAGGAACAAAAGGTGATAAAGAGTCAACTCACCAACTTGACTAGTTTCTTGACGGTTCAAGAGCAAGGTCGTTTTCCTTCATAGCCACAACCTAATCCAAGGGGACAACATATGGTACAAACCTCTGAACTTGAAATTCAAAATGTTAGAGAGGTTAATGCCATAATCACCCGCAGCGGTAAGAAAATTGATGGACCCACTCTACCATCACACTTGATTCCTAATACCATGAGCAACAAGGATGAAGCCCCCAAGGAACAAGAGACCCATGATGATTATTCTCCACCGGTGCCTTTCCCTCAAGCTCTCCTTAAACCTAATGAGAGAAATTCAACATTAAAAGGTGAGATTCTTGAATAACTTCAGCATGTTAAAATTAACCTCCCTCTTCTTCATGTCATAAAACAGGTTCCCAACTATGCTAAAGTCATCAAGGATCTCTGCACACGCAAGAGGAGGCACAATGTGAAAAAGACGACATTCTTAACGGAGCAAGCAAGTGCAGTAATTGACAACAAGACACCGCCCAAATATAAAGATCCGTGCTATCTAACGGTGGCTTGCCAAATTGGAAACAAATCTTGTGGCCAAGCATTGCTAGATTTAAGTGCTAGTGTGAACCTCATGCCATACTCTATGTACTTGCAGCTCAGTCTAGGTGAGATCAAACCAACCTCTGTGGTACTTCAATTAGCGGATAGATCAGTAAGAAAACCAAGAAGTATTATGGAAGATGTTTTGTTGCAAATTGATAATTTCTATTATCCTGTTGACTTTTTGGTTTTAGATACCATTTCTATTGTGAATACGGAGTCAAAAATTTCGTTAATACTTGGAAGACCATTCATTGCCACCGCCAATACCCTCATTAATTGTAGGAATGGTCTAATGACATTATCATTTGGAAATATGACTCTAGAGGTAAATGTTTTTCGAGTCTCAAGGCAGCCATGAGTACATTAAAGATAATTCTAACTCTTTGAAATTCACTCCTAATAATTTTGAGTTCGATGATTCTTCAAGTTATTCACATGTCGTTAATGTTGTTGATGTTTTTAATAAGTCTCAAGGATTTATTAAGAAATCATGGAAACCATGCTTTGAGGAGTTGCTTGAAAGAAGTCACATGGATGCGGGAATCACATACTGTACTGCTGATAATAAATGGGCAACACCAAGAACACTTGAGCCACATGTGGTGGACTTTAAGTATTCCTTGCCAAAAGACTAGCACTGAGACCACTGAGTATGGAGCCTCATTTTCAGCACCATAATGAGGCCAGTAGTGAGAGTGGTGCAATGTCTGGCTAAAGACATAAAACTTAGCGCTCATGGGAGGCACCCACAACATATCCTTTTATTTTTATTCTTTTCTGATTTATTATTAGTATTTTGTTGTTTTCCAGTATTACCTTCGTATTTCTTTTTTACGGACAAATATGTGCATCAGTTCAATTGGTCGTGCACAATTTTCGGCTCCACGCACCGTTGGTTAAAAAAGGAGTTTCCTTAACTCTTGCTTTTACATTGAGGACAATGCCTATCTTAAGTTGGGGGTGGAGGAAACACATTTCTTATTGCATACCATTGAATTGTTTGGTGCCACTTTCCTTTTTTGTTTGTTCTTAGCATGCTTTGTGTTAGCCTTGGAAGTAATTCACATGTCAATGATATGAGCTTAATTGAGATAGCATATAACATTTAGAAGAAGTTAAATCTTGCTTCGGTTTGAGAATAATTTAAGTGTCGATCTTCATTTGGTTTGAGACTCTGGTTTGCGGTAAGATTGCATGATTAGTTTAAAACATTTAGAGAAGTTTTATGTGTGATTGTTTTGTGAATATTTTTGCGGTCTTGATAAGCTCTAGAACTTATTTGATAATCATTTGAGGCAAAATCTTAGAATGCACACTACTTAGGATATGATGTACGCCATTTTTGGACCGTATAAGCCTTTCAAACTTACCCTTGCTATATCTATTGCTAGTTACCTGTTTGAGCCTTTTTATTGAAAAAGAATTTGAGCATTGTTTCTTTTAATAACCCATTTACTTACCTTTATCAGCCTAAAAATATTTTATGCTTACCTTTCCTTTAAAAAGTTGTTAGTTATACACATTTTTTGAGAAGCACTTAAGAGGAGTAAGGATGGAAATATGAAAAAGTATTACTACCATGACCCAAGTACATTAAAGGAGATAAGTTGGGGGTTGTGAAAAAAAAAGTAAACAATGAAAAATGAGGTGAAAGGTTATGTGCCAAAATAAAAAAAAAAAAAAAAAAGTGAATTATGGCAAAGAAAGAAGAAAAAAAAAGTGGCAATTTATTGAGAGAAATGCTCGAAAGATAGTTGAAACAGTTGGGTGTTGAAGTAAGGTAATCTAGTGCTTAAAGTGGTTATGTTTAAAACTAAGAGATTGAGTTATTTTACTTGTTGAATCCTTCCTGTTCTTTCTTGACCTTTACCTTAGCCTAACGTTACAAGCTTATTAAAGATCTATTGATCCAATGTAGTGTGATTTTTCTACAATAGTGGATAGTGATTTGAAAAGTGAGCCTATGGATCTTGTTTTGTGATTGATGTCACACAAATTAATAAGTTTTTAGAGGTGAAGACTTGTATTCATGAATGTTGTGCATAAAATCATTCGAGTGTTCGGATTAATGGATTGTGGTAAGATGGATGTTAAGAGTCGATAACTATTTTAAGATTGATGTTTGGATTACTTTTGGACTTGAGTGATATTTAATGATTCTATATGCTGTGTGTTATGTGCAATTTTTGAGACAAAAAGTTGAATTACTCTTGGTCTAACGCTAGCATTGTTTTATTTTGTTTTGTTCTGATTTCTACTATAGGATTCATTTCATACTGTCTTGTTTTCGCTTGAATTGCTAGGGACTAGCAATAAACTAGTTGGGGGTTATGATGAGAGTCACAAAATGCATCTTAACAATACTTATTTGTTAGCATTTCAGGGTTGATTGAGGTTTGAATTACACTTTAATACCTTAATAACTCTAAAGGGATATTCTTGGATCATTGACTTATTTCGATGCATTTTCAGGTACTTTAAGTTCAAAAGAGACAAAAAGCTATCAATGCTTAAAGCACCAAGAGACCATGCATATCAGAGTGAAGGAGTATTTCCAGATGGACAAGATGAAGAGTTTGTGAGTAAGAAGCTGAAGGCAGTGTGCACCGCGGCCTGGACCAAGCAAAGCCGTGGCCTTCAGACTCCACCACCAGTGTGCGTTGTGGCTTTGACTAGGCAGGGCCGTGGCACCCAGAAGCTCACTTAACCAAGACCAGACGGAGCCGCAGTGCGAGTAAGTGAGAGTCACAGTGCGCACACGAACCCCTGTTTTCCTAATTAGGGTTTTAGTTGATTGTTTAGACCCAAAACACCCTTGGACCTTTATATTATAAATCGATCACTTAGGGTTTGATAAAGAAGACATCATTAAGGTTGGAAAACTCAAGAAGGCTACCACGCTTTCCATCAAAGTGTTCAAGCATGAGCCCCATGGCCAACTAATCTCCAAGCAAGGCAAAAGGATGACTCCCTACGTGTAGTTATTCTTATTTTCATTCTTGATTCAGTTGTAAGGATTTATTGCTAAAACATTGTTTATTATTTACTCTTTTCTTAAACAAGAAGAATTGAGGTTCATGTGACAGCTGCACTTTGTGTTCTTCTTACCTTAGATTTTTTTAATCCGGTGATTGCACCCTTCTCCTCCATATAAGTCTAGTTATGCTCTTCTTATGTTAAGTTGTTTGGATGTGATTGATTCCGGTAGATTTATCTTTTAGGTTTGTCCATTACTATGATATTGTCATTGAGATATATTGTTGTTTCTTAATAAATCTATAGGATAGGTCATGTGTGCTTGAATTGAAAGTAAAGAGTATTTCATAGCAATTACATTAGGGTTTTCATATGCTTTGATTGAATATATGTCGATTGCTTGTTTGGGATATGAAACTTGCAATTGAGATAAAAAAAATTGAATCAAGATTGGAATAAGGTAATGAACCTTGGGAGGATTCCCAGAACCTTGTTATCTCTCATTTATATTCTTCATTATATTTAAACAATTTCCTTCACATTATTTCATTATCAAACTCAGATTTACTTATTTGAATTTTATTGTTTCGTATTAAAGTTTACACATTTCCCTATAGTTCGCTTGTCTCCCTGTGGAATCGACACCCCAAAGCTGTGCTACAACTACCGCGTTATTCTTTGGGCGTAATCAGAGGGTATGTATTGATTACCGAAGATTAAACAAAGTGACCAAAAAAGATCATTTCTCCTTGCCATTCATTGATTAGATGTTAGAGAGATTAGCTGGCCATAGCTATTATTGCTTCTTGGATGGGTACAGTAGGTACAACCAGATTGCCATTGCACCCGAGGATCAAAAAAAAGACTACCTTCACATGTCATTTCGGTACATTTTCTTATCAAAGGATGTCATTCAGTTTATGTAACACACCAGCCACCTTTCAAAGATGTATGATGAGTATATTTTTCGATATGGTGGAGAAATACATTGAGGTATTCATGGATGATTTCAGTGTTTTTGGATCCAATTTCGATGAATGCCTAACTCATCTAGAGAATGTCCTAAAGAGATGTGAAGAGAGCAACTTAGTGCTAAATTAGGAGAAATGTCACTTTATGGTTCAACAATGCATTGTGTTGGGTCATTCCTGATGAGTGCCAAATATTGCATGTTTTAGTCCCCTAATTTATATTTGTTAGCTTAAGAATTTATTACTTTGAGTTGTTTTTCATTGTTTTACAGGTTTACAAGCTTGGAAAGGAGTTTCACTAAATTGCCAGAATTGTTCGTACAGATCAGCTATATTTTAGGATTAAACTGTATTGATTCAGGAAAAACCAGGGGATTAGCCATATATGCTTGGAAAGATCTGGATGTCTATTTTCTGGGGAATTTTATAGCTCATAAAAATGATTTTTCTAGAGAAAGTTATGGCAGTTTTAGTAGACAAAGGTCAGGCTGTGCATGATTTTAGCGTGACAGATCAGCCATTTTTGAAGATTAAACTGTATTGATTCAGGAAGAACCAGAAGATGAGCCATATATTCTTCGAAAGATCCGGATGTCTATTTTCTGAGGAATTTTATGGATCATAAAAATGATTTTTCTAGAGAAAGTTATGGCAGTTTAAGTAGACAAAGGTCAAAGAGAAAAAGCTGGAATCTATAGTATCCCACATCTGATTGGAAACACATTGCACTTGTGGTGTTTTCTTATATAAGCCCCTCTTCACTTCATCTTAAAGCAGCAATCTTGATGCCATTTTGGTGCAATTTGGAAGACTTCTACTAGCATTCTGGTGGATCTCCGAAGGCTTTGCTACAAAGGGGAGAAGTGCTGCGCAACAACGGCGAGTGAAATTTCTCTCAATGTATAGTCAGTTTTAATATATTTCTTTTTGAGTTTTAATACTTAGCACTTTAATTGTGAAATTTAGTTTCATAATCATGAGTGGCTAAAATCTTCAACTAAGATTGAAGATGAAGCCTTTCCATTGTTTAGCATTATATTTTCAGATATGTTCATACAATTATGATATTTTTAGTATTAAATGTTCTATTTCAATTGTTTAAGTAAATTCTTATGATTGATAGTTTTTAAATTGTTCAAGTTGGATATTCTGTGTGTTTAATCTGATGGATACATTGAATCATTTTGATTAAATTGGATATCATTTGTGATTTATAAATTAAACAGATACATTGGATGGTTTTGGTTTAATTAGGATATTTGTTGTGATTTGTTTAAAGTTGGATTCATGGAATCATTTAATAAATCTCTTTTATATAGAACATGAAGATATATGTTTTACTTTGGTGGGGTGGATTCAGAAACCTTAGTGTTTTTATCATTTATTTTTAAATCAATTTAGTTTTGTTTATATTTGTTTTGTAAAATACAATTCAAAATTCGGAATTAGGTTAAGATAAGGTTAGTTTAGATAAAATTATATTTTCACAACACAATTCCCTGTGGATTCAACCTCGCACTTGCACAACACTATATGCAAACGACTTGTGCGCTTGCAAGTAATTTAAAACTCACAACAATTCCATCTCCAACAAAGGTATTGAGGTAGACAAGGCTAAAATAGACATCATTTCAAAGCTACCTCCTTCTCTCACAGTCAAGGGTGTTAGAAGTTTCCTTGGACATGCCGGTTTCTATAGATGATTCATCAAGGATTTCTCCAAGATCTTGAGACCTCTTTGTGTATTGTTAGCTAGTGGTACCAAGTTTGAGTGGACTGATAACTGTATGAAAGCTTTCAACACATTGAAGGATGTTCTCACCTTTGCCCCAATAATGATGGCGCCAGATTGGAATCTTCCATTCGAATTAATGTGCGATGCCAGTGACTTCGCCTTGGGAGCTGCTTTAGGTCAAAGAGTCAATAAGGTACCTCATACTATTTACTATGCTTCTAGAACTTTAAATGATGTTCAGCTTAACTATTCTACTACTGAAAAGGAATTGTTAACTGTTATTTTTGCTTTAGAAAAGTTTAGATCATATCTTATTGGCTCTAAGGTTATTGTATTCACTGATCATGTTGCTTTGAGATATCTATTTTCTAAGAAAGATGCAAAGCCTAGGTTAATTAGATGGGTACTCCTATTGCAAGAATTTGATTTGGAGATTAAAGACAAGAAAGGCAGTGAGAATGTGGTTGCATATCATTTATCAAGGCTATCCTATGAGAATGACAAAAATGAGCTGCCCTTAAATGAATACTTCCCTGATGAACAATTGTTCGCACTAGAGGTAAAACTTCCTTGGTATGCTGATATTGTCAATTATCTAACGGCTAAGGTTTTTTCCCCAGGTATGACCACACAAGAAAAGAAGTGGCTGATATCTATGCCTAGACACTACCATTGGGATGACCCTTACCTCTTCAAATTCTGCCCCGATCAAATCATCAGACGATGTGTCTCAGAAGAGGAGCACTTGAGCTTATTACAACACTGCCATCAGTTTGCTTATGGAAGACATTTTGGGGCTAAGCGAACAACTCTTAAGGTATTACAATATGGTTTTTATTGGCCTAATCTGTTTGAAGATACCTTCTCCTTTTGTAGTTCATGTGATAGATGCTAGCGGACAGGTAACATCTCTTCCCGAAATCAGATGCCCCTACAAAATATTCATATAGTAGAACTTTTCGATGTGTGGGGCATTGATTTCATGGGTTCATTTCCTAATTCTTTTTGTTATTTATATATTCTTGTGGGTGTGGATTATATGCCCAAATGGGTCGAGGTTGTCCCTTCAAAGACTAATGATCACAAAGTGGTTGTAAAGTTTCTACAGGCTAACATCTTTACCCCGTTTGGGACTCCAAGAGCAATCATCAGTGATGGCAGCAACCACTTTCATCATCACTCTTTTGCCGCACTACTAAGAAAATATGGGATCACTCATAAAGTTGGCACTCCATATCATCCTCAAATTAGTGGCCAAGTGGAGATAAGTAATCAAGAGATCAAAGGAATCCTAGAAAGGACCGTGAATCCTAATCGAAAGGATTGGTCCTTGCACCTGAATGATGCTTTATGGGCATATTGGATAGCGTATAAAACTCCAATTGGCATGTCTCCATACTGCCTAGTCTTTGGGAAAGCATGCCATCTCCCGGTAGAGTTAGAGCATCGAGTATATTGAGCCATAAAGCAGTTCAATTTTGACATGAAACAAGCGGGTGAGAAGAGGAAGCTGCACTTAAATGAGCTGAAAGAATTGAGGTATGATGCCTATGAGAATGCCAAGCTCTACAAAAAACAGACAAAAGTATGTCATGATAAAAAACTGGTTAGGAAAGAGTTTCATGTAAGACAAAAGATGTTGCTATACGACTCAAGATTAAGACTGTTCCCAAGCAAACTCAAGTCCAGATGGTATGGTCCTTATGTGATCACCAAGGTCTTTTCTCATGGTGCTTTGGAGGTCTATGGTCCCAACGGAAATCAGCCCTTCACAATAAATGGACATAGAGCCAAACCATACCTTGATATTAACTTACCTCCGAGAGATGAAGACTTGAAACTTTAATCTGTCTAGTATGCAGCTGAACCAAGAGCACTTGAGCCACAAGAGGTGGGCCCTAAGTGCCCCCTTCAAACAAAGTAACACTACATCAAGAGACCACTTGAACCGTTCCACCTTTAATAATCATGTAGCTCAAGTGCCTTTACTGAGGTTAGTGGTACAGGGCCACTAAAGTACGGTATGGTTGTATCGTTACTAGTTCTTCTCCTTGTTCGTTTCATCATTTTAGTCCATTGATATTTTATTATTATTATCAGCACTTTCTGCCTTGTGATCGAGCGCACTACATAGTGTTCTCAAGCATTGATTCTGCCCAAACTATAAAGCGATAGCTGTAGCACAGCTTTTGGGTGTCGATTCCACATAGAAAAGCGAAATACAAAGAAAAGTGTAAACCTCAACACGAACGATAACAATCAAGTGAGAAAATATGAATTTTGATAATGAAGTAATTGTGGGAAAATTGTGTAAATAGATTTAAATATATGATAGAGAACAACAAGGTTCCGGGAATCCACCCTAGGTTTGTTGCCTTATTCCAATCTTGATTCAGTTATTTTTATCTCGATTGCAAATTTCGCATCCCAAACAGGGAATCGAAAAATATTCAATTAAAGCACATATAAACCCTAATGTAATTGATACGAATTACTCTTACTTTCGATTTAAGCACATATGACCTATCCCATAGATTTATCAAGAAATTACAATATATCTCAATCACATCCAACAATCTTGACATAAGAAGAGCATGACTAGACTTATATCAAAGATAAAGATACAATCACCGGATTAAGAGAAAATCCTTTAATTAGATCAAAGAGTAAAACATAACAATGTTTTGACAATAAATCCAAACTACAACTGAATCAATAATGGAAAATAAGAACAACTGTACCTAGGGATTCATCCTTTTGCCTTGCTTGGAGATTAGTTGTTCATAGAGTTCATGCTTGAACACTTTGATGGAGATTGTGGCAGCCTTCTTGCGTTTTTCAGCCTTAATGATGTCCTCTTCTCAAACCCTAAGTGATCTATTTATAATACAAAAGGTCCAAGGGTGTTTTAGGGTTTAAACAATCATTAAAGTCCTAATTAGGTCAAAACTCGGAGAAGGGGATCGTGTGCGCGCCATGACTCTCACTTACTAGAGCCTAGGCTCTGGCTGGTCTTGGGTAGGTGGAGGCTTTGGGCACTGCGGCCTTGGCTGGTCCAGGCCGTGGCTCTGCCTGGAATTGAAGCTTGTGGCAGCTTTGGGCGCCGCGGCCCTGGCTTGTCTAGGTAGCGGCTCTCACTTGGTGCTTTCTTGCTCTTTTGGGCTTTGGTTCTAGAGGCCGAGGCTTGGACTTCTTCAGACCGCAACGCCCATACTTAGAACTTGGTTTCTCTACATTTGTCTTTCCACAACCATGCCTTCACTTCGGTATGCCTTGAGTCTTTGTGCTTTAAGCAATGATAACTTTTCCTCCTCTTTTGAACTTAAAGTACCTGAAAATGCACCGAAATAGATCAATGATCCAAGAATGACACTTTGTAGTTGTTAACGTATAAAAGTGCAATTAAAATCTAGATCAACCCTAAAATGCTAACAATTAAGTACTTTTAAGATGCATTTTATGACTCTCATCAAGCGGACTCTCGTCCTGCGCTCTATAGCGCGCAAGCGCATCACACTACACACTTGCGCACAAGTGCGATCGAGCGCACATTACAATGCGCTCGAGCGCACTCGAGGCAGAGAAGTCACATGATGGTTATAAACATTTCCCCTCATTCTCCCTCCCCTATGCTCAATCGCAATTTTCTGCCCCTCTCGCCATCTCCGTTGCGCACACCAATCCCCAACAAGCTCGACACTCTCATTTTTTGTCCATTACATTCCATATTAACCAAACTCTTCCCCCTTCCATATCTCATTCCCCTCCTCTCTTCCTTATTACCCCAACACGCACCCATTCATTTTCACAAGTACACACAGTATGTCCGTACCCATTTTTGTTTTTAATTAAGTTACACACAATCACACATAGCTTTTTGATCTACAATTTACTAAATTTGATGTCTTTACCATGTGTGTGGTTGTAATTTGCATTTATAGGAGGTTGGGGTCGCATTTGGGTACTTTCCATAGCTTTGTGTATTTGTCGCACACAACCTATTCGAAAAATTGCCTGAACCACTGCACTCGAGTGCACATCCCCTGTGATCAAGCATAAGTCCCCCAATGCGATCGAGCACACATAACTTGTGATCGAGCGCGAATTTGACAGCAACTACACCACAATGCCGAAACAGTTTGCTTTCAGTTCCCGAGCATCTAGTAGTCATCCCCAATCCTCCTAGCCTAGTTTCGAACAACAAAAAATTCTGTTCGAGACTACATTTAATATATATGGGGACTTTAAGAGCTTGGACACCACGCGAGGGGACTCAAGCGGTTGTTCAAGCTGGTTTGCTCGACAGCCTATACACGATTCATTATCAACTTCTACGAGAACCTGTCCTATGACTGCACCCGACCAAAGATCTTATCCTTCTCAGTCCAGGGCAGATTCATTAAGCTGACCATTGCTGACATCGCCACTGCCCTCAATTACTGTGATGAGTCCCCTCCAGAGGACAACCATATGGAGGAGTAGCTAGACCAGTTTCCCTTGCCCCACATCATCGAGATTATGTGTATGGGCCAGTACGCAGACCAACACAACAATACGGGGAGCCAGTCGAAGTTGCCTTTCCGCCTATAGCTAGTGGACTCCATCCTCCAGTGCAACGTGTGCCCTTTGGGGCACAAGACTCAGAGGAAGGACCAGTTCATCCAGGCTCTATACACTTTTCATCGGGGACATTGGTACTCCATACCATCCGTCATATGGAGCCAGATACACAAGTTTTGGGACCATGTGCACGACTGTCAGACCACCACGGCGAATTCATGGGGCCTCCCCTTCCTATTCTTACTCAGCCACATTTTCAAAAAGAAGGGGATCAAGGGCTCTTCACTATACGAACTAGTTAGCGATCACCCGTTCTATGGGAGGGCCCAGTGGAGCCTTAGTCAATCCTATATGCCCCGAGGACCCCAAGTGTATGTCCCAGCTGCTGAGCCAATAACAAATGATCTTATAGACACCGAGCACCCGACAGCGAGCCCTACGTGGGAGGAAGACTAGCCAGACATGGGATCCATCGCGTCCCAACACCTTCTCGAGGAGCTGTCCTCTCTTTGACGTGAGCTCTCTGACATTCACAGAGAGGATAGGGAGGCGAGACTATTGATCCATCAGCAGCTAGATGGTTTGGAGGCATAGTTTGCGTGACAGGAGGAGATGCTCTAGGCCATCCTCGATCGGCTACCTCCCGCACCCGGTACCTCATTGACTACACCACCTAGAGACCAGCAGTGAGAGGGTACCTTGTCTGGCTGAAGACATAAAACTTAGCGCTCATGGGAGGCACCCTACAATATATTCTTTTTATTTTTAATATTATCATTTATAATTAATATTTATTTTTATATCATTGTTTCTTATTAGTATTCCTTGTTTTCCAGTTTTATGTTTATTTTTCTTTTTCAAGGACATAGTGAGTGCATCCAATTCAAGTTTGGGGGCGTGCCACATGCAATGCCAGCCATTTAGTTCTCTATCTCCCAGGTTAGATCTTTCCATATCACTCACACATTGAGGACAATGTGTACATTAAGTTTGGGGGTATGGGAGACATATTCACACACTATATCCCAATTTTATAAAGATAAATGCATGTTTATACTGTTTTAAAAAAGCTTTTTTGGTTGATTTAAAACAAATATTATGATAAAACTTCATCTGTAAGCTAAAAATCTAAAACACATAGTCTAATGATAAAGTTTTAAAACTCTTAATTACCTATCTCAAGGAATTTAGGAATTCACAAAGTTGATCTAAATCTAACACGAGCACATTAGCACATAATGGTGTGAGGTATGACATATAATCTCTATGTATATGTTTCCATGACCTAGCTGTAATCGGATAACTCGTTAGAATAACACTTTGGCATAGAAAAATAAAGAAGAATGTCGTTATGCAAAAAGAGAAACTAAAATGCTCATAATGATCATTAAATAAAATTTTCACTGAGTAACTAGACCTCTTGCCTCAGTAAGCAGTGAGTGTTCACGTCAAAAGGTGGGAATGAAGCATATAATGATCATTAAATAAAAGTTTCCACTGAGTAACTGGACCTCTTGCCTCAGTAAGCAGTGAGTGTTCACGTCAAAAGGTGGGGATTTTGCAACGAAGCATTAAGACCAGTTAGTTTTGAAGCCTTTTTTACTCGAGTTAGTAAGTCCTTAGGGATGTTTTTACGCCTAATGCCCTAAAACCACCTGGTTTGGGAGTCATTGGCTAAACACTCGCTACATGGGTTAATTAGAAAGCTTAATGAAACTCAACTTGGCAAAAAGCTCATGATAAAAGAAAAAGATAAGAAATAAAACTATGCCACTAGTGTTCATTCTGATAGGAAATTTGATGAATGTTAAGACACTGAAACACTATACAGTAGAGATATTTAGAAGCTTCATCTTTTTGTGCTAATTCACCACACACTGAGTCAAACTTATGATGCCTTAAACTAGCCTTGTGTAAGTAATTGAAATTTAAAACTCTTATTCATTGTGAAGATGTGTTTATATTTTAAGCCTACTCATGAATAAATATCATGGTTTTGTGTGCAACCCAAATTTTTAACATAATATGAATGATGAGTTTATCTTTATTTTATTTTTCAGTTAGTTTTTGGTTCTGTATTGCTAAGGGACTAGCAATATGTAAGTTTGATGGTGTGATAAGTGCTTAAATATTCATATTTAAGCCCCTTAATTTACATTTGTTAAGCTCTTTGTTTATATATTTTATTATGTTTTACTTCATTTTTGTGTTTTTGTGTTTTTTTTTGTGTTTTACATAGGCTTATGAAGAAAAAAAAGCATTTTGAAGCTTTAAAGGAAGAAAACTGAAGATATGAAAAAAAACTAGTGCGATCGAGTGCAACATGGCCATGATCGAGTGCATAAGCAATCGTGCGCACACATAGAAGGCTCGAGCGCAGAAGCAAGAGATCGAGCGCACACGCATAGAGAGGCGAAAGAGCCAGTTTTGGAAAGATTTCTTCCGGACCTATTTTGGAAATTAGGGTCTCGAGGCACTCTTAGAACCCTATATATAGGCTTGTAAAACACAGAAAAAATATCTTTCTTTTATTTTTTACTTTTGCCTGAAGTTGTAAGTTTTGGAGAGGAATTGACGACTCATCTCCACAGTATTCTTCGGGTTTTATATTTTCTATTTAGTTTATGTTATGATGATGTTTATCATAGACAACATGTGTAACTAAATTACTAATAGGGCTCGATTGAAGCCCTAATTATGCTTTTCTATATATATATATATATATATATATATATATATATATTCATTGATTGTCTTTGCAAATAGCCATGTTATGATGCTTTAATTGATTAATGCATGTTTTATTAAATTCCTCATATGTGTGTGTTTGATCAGCATATGCATGTGGTATAGATTAGTTAGTTAAATCAATTTGGATGATCGAGTCCTGGGTCTGACGATAGTAACAAAAGAAATCCACGCTGGATTCTTGGGTTAATCAACATGAGAAACCGGGAGTATACACCATACCCTAGGTCTCGTGTGGTTGTTGATTTCCACAGACCTTATGCTCTCTTAAGGAACAACTCAGTATACACCATGTTGAATCCCTTAAGAAAGAAAAGAGTTAGAGTAGATACCATGCCTAACTCATTGCTTAGGGAGATTAATAGCTTAAGGAGTAGATAGTATGCCCTTAGGTTGACAACCATTAGGTATTCATAGTAGGGCTAGAGCATTGGCACATTACTTATTGGGAAAGTATGATTAGTGGTGGATATCAAAGCCCTATGTTCTTATCATTATCAATCTAGACTTAATATTTATTTCTATCAATTTTTACATTGTGAAACTGATTCTAAAACAAAATTCACTAATCCCTGTGGAGATGATCTCGCACTTGCACACTATGCTACTGTTGACCTTGTGCACTTGCAAGTAAAACTGTATGATTATTTGCTTATTTATTTATGTAGATAAAAGCACAACAATAAGTTAAATCTTCTGGAAACTGCTTCAATTCCAAGTTTGGTGCCTGAACAATAGAAGGGAGAAGAGTAGTATTAGTAGGCACAAGAGGTTCAAATGGAGAGGTATACTTACTTGGATGTTTTGGAGAGGCCTCAAGGAGACGCACAACTTCAATGATGTCATCAATAATATCTATAGATTTTGGCTCAATATCTAATCTTGTGAAACTATGGGTAAGGGTGGTCTCCAACGGATAAATTTGATGGACCTGAAAAGCTTGCTCAACAACACTTTGCATCATACATACATTAAAACATTCCATATTATCTTGGGGTAATTTTAATGCATCAAATATTTTGAATTCTATCTTCTCACCATTTACCTTCATACTTACAATACCCTTTTTCACACAAATTTTTGTATCAGCAGTTCTCATAAAGGGTCTTCCTACGATGATGGGCAAAGGCAATGGCATAGGAGATTCTTCCATATCTAATACAATAAAATCAGTAGGTAAAATAAATTCACATACCTTTACCAAGACATCCTCAAGAATACCTCTTGGTCTTTTAATGCTTCTGTCTACCAATTGCAAGGTGATGAAAGTTGGTTGAAGCTCCTCCAAACCCAGTGTTTCAAGCATAATGTATGGTAGCAAATTGACACCTGCTCCTAAATCCAGTAGTGCACGCTCAAAAAGCTAGTCTCCTATCCTGTAAGGAATAGTAAAACTACCTGAATCTTTTAGCTTTGGTGGTAGTTTCCTTAACAACACCGCACTTACCTGATTATGCCCAAAGTATAATGCGATAGTTGTAGCACAGCTTTGGGGTGTCAATTCCACAAGGAAAAGTGAACTACAAAGAAAAGTGTAAACCTTAACACGAACGATAAGATCAAGTGAGAAAATTCGTGTTTTGATAGTGAAATAATATGAGAAAATTGTGTAAATAGATTTGAGAAATATAATAGAGAAACAACAAGGTTCCAAGAATCCTCCCTAGATTCGTTACCTTATGCCAATCTTGATTCAATTGCTTTATCTCGATTGCAAGTTTCACATCCTAAACAGGAAATCGGCAAATATTCAACTAAAGCACATATAAACCTTAATATAATTGATATGAATTACTCTTACTTTCGATTTAAGCACACATGACCTATCCTATAGATTTATCAAGAAACGACAATATATCTTAATGACAATATTGCAGTAATGGATAAATCTAAAAGATAAATCTACCAAACTCAATCACATCTAATAATCTTGACATAATAAGAGCATGACTAGACTTATATCAAAGATAAAGATACAATCACCGGATTAAGAGAAAATCCTTTGATTAGATTAAAGAGTAACACATAACAATGTTTTGACAATAAATCCCAACTACAACTAAATTAATAATGGAAAATAAGAACAACTACACCTAGGGATTCATCCCTTCGCCTTGCTTGGAGATTAGTTGGCCACGAAGTTTGTGGTTGAACACTTTGATGGAGGCAGCCTTCTTGAGTTTTCCAGCCTTCTCGATGTCCTTCCCTTAAACTCTAAGTGATCTATTTATAATACAAAAGGTCCAAGGGTGTTTTAGGGTTTAAACAATCATTAAAGTCCTAATTAGGTCATAACTCGAAGAAAGGGATCGTGTGGGCGCCGCACCTCTCATCAATGGGCGTCGCACCTCTCATCAGTGGGCTTTCTTCTTGCTTCTAGAGGGTGCATCTCTCATCAGTGAGCGCTGTACCTATCATCAGTGGGCTTTCTTCTTTCTTCTGGAGGGTTCACCTTTCATCAGTCAGGGCCACACCTCTCACTGAAGCTTCTTTCTTGCTCTTTTAGCTTGGTTCTGGAGGCTGAGGCTTGGATATTTTCAGGCTGCAGCGCACACACTCAAGGCTTGATTTTTCTTCATTTGCCTTTCACAACCATGCCTTCACTCCAGTATACCTCGAGTCTTTGTGCTTCAAGAAACGATAAATTTTCTCCTCTTTTGAACTTAAGGTATCTGAAAATGCACCGAAATAGATCAATGATCCAACAATGACACTTTAGAGTTGTTAACGTATAAAAGTGCAATTAAAACCTAGGTCAACCCTAAAATTCTAACAATTAAGTACTGTTAAGATGCATTTTATGACTCTCATCATAACCCCCAACTAGCTTATTACTAGTCCCTAGCAATTTAAGTGAAAACAAAGTAAAGCAATGTTAGCGTTAAACCAAGAGCAATTCACTTTTTGTCTCAGAAATTGCACATAATACACAATCCAGCTTACCACAATCCATCTTACCACAATCCATTAATCTGAACACCTAGATGATTTAATGCATGACATTCATGAATACAAGTCTTAGCCTCTAAAATATTTAATTTGCATGACATCAATCACAAAAACAAGCTCCATAGGCTCACTTTTCAAATCACTCTCCACTATTATAGAAAAATCACACCACGTTGGATCAATAGATCTTTAAATAAGCTTGTAATGTTAGACTAAGGTAAAGGTTAAGAAAGAATGAGAAGGATTTAACAAGTAAAAGAACTCAATCTCTTAGTTTTCAAACACAGCCACTTTAGCACTGGATAACCTTACTTCAACACCTAACTCTTTCAACCATTTTTCGAGCATTTCTCTCAATAAATCACCACTTTTTTTTTTCTTCTTTCTTTGCCATAATTCACTTTTTATTTATTTATTTTGGCATAAGACCATTCACCTCCTCTTTCATTCTTTTCTTTTCCTTTTTTTTCCACAACCCCCAACTTATCTCCTTTAATATACTTGGGTTATGGTAGTAATATTTTTTCATATTTCCATCCTTACTCCTCTTAAGTGCTTCTCAACAAATGTGTACAACTAAGCTCTTTTAAAAGAAGGGTAAGGATAAAATATTTTTAGGCTCATAAGAGTAAGTAAATGGGTTTTCAAAAGAAACAAGACTTAAATTCTTTTTCAAGAAAAATGCTCAAACAGGTGACTAGTGATAGATATAGCAAGGATAAGTTTGAAAGGCTTAAACGGTCCGAAAATGAACTATATCATATCCTAAGTAATATGCATTCTAGGAATTCGCCTAAAGTGATTATCAAATAAGTTCTAGAGCTTGTCGAGACCGCAAAAGTATTCACAAAGCAATTACATATAAAACTTCTCTAAATGATTTAGACTAATCATACAATCTTACCACAAACTAGAGTCTCAAACCAAATGAAGATTGACACTTAAATTATTCTCAAACCAAAGCAAGATTTAACTTCTTCTAAATGCTATATACTATCTCAATTAAGCTCATATCATTGACATGTGAAATAACTTAAAGGCTTAACACAAAGCATGCTAACAAAAGGGAAGATGACACCAAGCTGTTTGATGGGAAAAACATAAATATGTTTCCTCCACCCCCAACTTAAAAATAGCATTGACTTCAATTGGAAAGATAAAGTAAAAGAAACTCCCTTTGGAAACAAAAGTACACAGAAGCTGAAAATTGTGCACCACCCTTTGAACTGCATGCTCATCTTTGTCCCTGAAAAGAAAAAAAAAACGAAGAAAAAAAAATACAAAGTTAATATTGGAAAACAACAAAATACTAATAATAAATAAGAAAAAGAAATATAAAAAACAATAAAAATAAAAAGGATAAGCTGTGGGGTGCCTCCCATGACCGCCTAGTTTTATGTCTTCAGCCAGACTCTCTTATTCCCTTCTAGACAAACATAGGTTGAATGCACCTACGACTGTTTCACTGCCAAATTTTGTGCTTGTATACTTTGGAGAGGCCTCAAGGATGTCATCAGTAACATCCGCAGATTCTGGCTCAAAATATGCTCTTGTGGAACCATCGGTGTGGATTGACTCCAATTGATTAAGGAGATGGACATTTTCCATGAGTGAGTCAATCATGTATACTTGGTGGCTCTCGTCAATGTCCTCTGATTTGTTTGTTGTGGGGATGTGCAATGACTTATGTTGAGCTTTTATCTACCTAAATAAATATGTAAATAATCGAACTTGTTTTACTTGCAAGTGCACAAGGTCAATGGTAGCATAGTGTGCAAGTGCGAGATCATTTCTACAGGGATTTGTTAATTTCAATTTAGAATTAGTTTTTTCAAAGTAAAAAGAGAAATAATTGTTGATTGTGAGTTAATAATAATGAGGACATAGGACTACGATATCCACCACTAATTATACTTTCCCACTAAGTAAGGTGCCAATACTCTAGCCTTATCATGAATATTTAATGGTTGCCAACCTAAGGGATTGTTCCACACCTTACGCTATTGATCTCCCTATGCAACGAGTTAGGCATGGTGTATACTCTAACTCTTTTCTCTCTTAAAGGATTCAGCATGGGTGTATACTGAGTTATTCCTTAAGAGAGCATAAGGGCTGCAGAGATCGACAACCACACGGGACCTAGGGCTTGGTCCGCTCCCGGTTTCCCGTGTTGATTAACCCGAGACTTCGGTGTGGATATCTCTTGTTACTATTGTCGAACCGAGGACTTGGTCATCCAAATTTATTCGACTAACTAATCCATACCACATGAATACGTTGATCAGACACACACATATGAGGAATTTAAATACAAAGAGGCATTAATCAAGTTAAACATTCTAACAAGGCTATAGCAAAGGTAATCAATGAATAAACATGTGGAAAAGCATGACTAGGGCTTTAATCGAGCCCTATAAGAGTTTAGTTACACATGCTAGTTAAACTAAACATAATAACCATGATGAATGAAAAACAAAAAAATAAAACTCAAAGAAGACTCAGGAGACGAGTCGTCAATTCCTCTCCTAAGCTTGTAACGTCAAGTCTAAAATAAAAGGTATGGTTTATGTGTTTTACAGGGCTATTTATAGGGTTTTCAGGGTGTCCCGAAACCCTAATTTCCTATTTGAGGTCTGGAGACTTCTTTCCATATCTGGCTCTGCCACCTTTGGAGTGTTTATGCTCGATCGTATGCGAGATGCACTCGAGTGTAAGTGTGCGCTCGTGTGCCTGTGCACTCGATCACATGGGAGGTGCGCTCGAGCGCACCTTGCTGGATGGCAGAACTTGACTTTTACTCCTAAAAGCTCCAAAATATCATCTTTTTGTCCAAGTCCTGTGAAAAACACAAAAAACACGAAAATGAAGTAGAATCTACTGAAATAGATAAATAAAGAGCCTAACAAGCATAAATTAAGGGGCTTAAATATGACTATTTAAGCACTTATCAACTTAACACTTTGGGTCACGATGGCATTTACCTCCTTCAAATTCTTTTGCGCTAGGTGTTGACCATTAAGTGTGGACTGAGCTTGGGAAGGGAACTTACCTCGCTCATTCACACTCAAGGATGTCATCAATTTGGACACTTGGCTCTTTAGATCCTTATGTTCTTCAACAACCTGCGTAATTAAATATTCAAGCCTTTGATTAGTCTTACCCTGTGCCTCAATAAAAGCATGCAAAATTTCTTCTAAATGACTCCTAGAAGGTGCAGGTGCATGATATAGTGCAGGATATGATCAAGGGGGTTATGTAAGCGGATGGTTTTCAGACTTCCAGCTAAGATTGGGGTGATTATGCCACTCCGGATTATAGGTATCAGAGAAGGGTGAAAAAGGCTTCTTGTACATACCTAAGGTATTACATTTTTCCTCATACATCCCTTTCATCTCTGATATTTGGGACACTCTTAGGCGAGATGATATACCCCGCCACACACAAAACATGGTCTAAAAGGCACTGCATGATTAGCTACTTGTGTTCGCTTTAAGTTCTTAGTCTTTAACGCATCTAGTTCCCTAGTGAGCATCTTGACTTTAGCCTTTACGTTATCCTCTTCCCTAAGATGGTATATTCCACCACCATTTGGGTTTCCTATAGGTCGTGACCTATTTGTGCTTTCAGTAGCACTAGGTCCAGTCCAAGTGTAAGCTTTTTCAACAAGCTCACTGAGGTATTCTATGGCCTTATCAGGATCTTTCTGTAAGAACTCACTATTACACATCATCTCCACAAATTGGTGCTCTCTATATGTAAGTCCCTCATAAAAATAGCTCACTAAACGCCAATTCTCATACCCATGGTGAGGGCATATACTCAACAACTCCTTAAATCTCTCCCAAGACTGATACAAAGTCTCACTGTCCTTTTGTGAAAAGGTGAAGATTTGCCTTTTTAAAGCATTGGTCTTATGTTGGGGAAAGTATTTATCGAAGAAGACCCGAGTCATCTCAGCCTACGACCCAATAGATCGTGGTCTCAGTGAGTATAGCCAATTCTTAGCTCTATCCTTCAAAGCGAAAGGAAAGAACTTGAGTCTCACGATATCATCATATGCATCTTGACTATGAAAAGTCGCAACTATTTTCTCAAACTCTCTAATGTGTACATGTGGGTTTTCATTTTCCAAGCCATAGAACGTAGGGAGTAACTGTATCATCCCTTTTTTTAAAATCCAGTTGGTGAGTATTGGCTAGAAACATGATGCATAATGGTGTGGCTATGCGTGTAGGGTGGAGGTAATCCTGAAGGGTCCTAGGGGGTTGATATTCATGTTCACTCATTTCTTCGGGACTAGACGAATTGTCAAATAAAGGATTTAGAAAAGAATTTAATTTTGACTCTAACATAGGCCTACAAGTAAATCTACCCAAAGTGTCTCTATATCGGGGCATGCAAGATCACAAAATAATAAAAAAAATACTATAAAAAGAAAGAATAAAATAAAATAAAATTAATGTAGCAAGCTAAAAGAAGGAACAGAATTACCGCCTTTACAAACTGCTGAAAAGGAAAAAAAAAACTATCTACAATTCTTCTACCGTCATGTCTCAAGGTTGACAATCTTCCTTGTACTTAAGTGCGTCTCCCCGACAATGGCACAAAAATTTGATTACGCCCAAAGTATAATGCGGTAGTTGTAGCACAGCTTTGGGGAGTCGATTCCACAAGGAAAAGCAAACTACAAAGAAAAGTGTAAACCTTAACACGAACGATAAGATCAAGTGAGAAAATTCGTGTTTTGATAGTGAAGTAATATGAGAAAATTGTGTAAATAGATTTGAGAAATATAATAGAGAAACAACAAGGTTCTGGGAATCCTCTCTAGGTTCTTTGCCTTATTCCAATCTTGATTCAATTATTTTATCTCATTGCAAGTTTCACATCCCAAACTGGCAATCGGCAAATATTCAACTAAAGCACATATAAACCTTAATGTAATTGATATGAATTACTCTTACTTTCAATTTAAGCACACATGACCTATCCTATAGATTTATCAAGAAACGACAATATATGTTAATGATAATATCGCAGTAATGGACAAACCTAAAAGATAAATCTATCGGACTCAATCACATCCAACAATCTTGACATAATAAGAGCATTACTAGACTTATATCAAAGATAAAGATACAATCACTAGATTAAGAGAAAATCCTTTGATTAGATTAAAGAGTAACATATAACAATGTTTTGACAATAAATCCCAACTACCACTAAATCAATAATGGAAAATAAGAATAACTACACCTAGGGATTCATCCCTTCGCTCTTCTTGGAGATTAGTTCGCCATGAAGTTCATGGTTGAACACTTTGATGGAAGAGAGTGTGGCAGCCTTCTTAAGTTTTCCAGCCTTTTTGATGCCCTTCCCTTAAACTCTAAGTGATCTATTTATAATACAAAAGGTCCAAGGGTGTTTTAGGGTTTAAAAAATCATTAAAGTCCTAATTAGGTCATAACTCGAAGAAAGGGATCGTGTGGGCGCCGCATCTCTCTTTAGTGGGCGCTGCACCTCTCATCAGTGGGCTTTCTTCTTGCTTCTGGAGGGTGCACCTCTCATCAGTTAGGGCCAAACCTCTCACTGAAGCTTCTTTCTTGCTCTTTTGGCTTAGTTCTGGAGGTCGAGGCTTGGATATTTTCAGGCCGCAGCGCACACACTCAAGGCTTAATTTTTTTTCATTACCTTTCACAACCATGCCTTCACTTCAGTATACCTTGAGTCTTTGTGCTTCAAGCAACGATAACTTTTCCTCCTCTTTGGAACTTAAGGTACTGAAAATGCATCGAAATAGATCAATGATCCAAGAATGACACTTTAGAGTTGTTAACGTATAAAAGTGCAATTAAAACCTAGGTCAACCCTAAAATGCTAACAATTAACTATTGTTAAGATGCATTTTATGACTCTCATCATTACCTCTTCAGTTAAAGCTACTGTTTCATGCTCCTGAAACTTCCTCTTATGAGTGCAACAATCTTTCAAAAATTTAGCATAAGCAGAACTTTGTTGAATTGCATATAATAAAGGAATGTTTATCTCTACTTTTCATAGTGTTTCAAAAATATCAAGCAATTTATTTTCTTTCTTTGGCTTTACTAACCTTTGAAGGAAAGGTGTTGCATTCACCTTCTCCATTTCACTTACCTTTAATGCAGATGGTTTATTGGTAGATACTTGTGCAGGCTCATCAGTTCCTATGATCTTACCATTTCTGAGAGTTTTAATGGCCTTTAGTTGCTAGTGTCCTCTTGGATTAGGTAGTGTTTAGGCTGGAACTTCACCCCGTTTTCTTCCACTCAGCTCCTTATCCAATTGCCGTACTTGTACTTCTAGTCTTTGAATCGCTTGCTCATGCTTTGTAGTGGTTTGTCTTTGCTCAGTTCGAAATTGTCTTTCATCTGCCATGAACTGATCTTGTGAAGTCATCAACTATTATTGTTAAGTTGCCAATTGCCTCACAATACTCTCTAAGTCACTCTTCTTTGATTCCGGAACTAACTGGGCTGCTGGTTGGGAGTTTCTTTGCTGTCCTTGAAGGTTCAGGGCATCCTGATTGTTATTCCATGAGAAGTTGGGTTGGTTTCGCCATCCAGGATTGTAAGTATTTGCATATGGATTGTTCTTGGGAGGATAGTTGTTCAGTCCCATATAGTTTGCTTGCTCCGGATCTGTAGATGAATACAAAGGGCAAGTTTCAGTAGTGTGATCAAAATGAGAACATATAGCATATACCTGGAGTTGTGTAGCCTGTGGACTAGGTGGGATGTTCTGAGTAGTCATGGCTTTTACGATCATATCTAGCTTTCTTTCCACAGTTGCCATCTGATTTGAAGATCCACCATTTAAGGTCACCTCATACATACCCTTGCTCTTAACTCCTTGTCTACTTCTGGATGAGAATTGTTGGGTGTGTTCACTTAATGTCTCAAAAAGATCCATGGCTTCTTCACTGTTCTTTTCCATCTGTACACCTCTACAACCTGAATCCACAATACCTGTTGGAAAATCACCTTCTCAAGTTGTGATCTTTCTAAACACCCAAGTCTAAAAATAACTTGTAATGAAACAACAATCAGATAATCAAAGAATGAACACAAGAAATTATTATCGAGGATCAGTAATGTGCCTACGTCCCCGTGAGCTCTTCCGAGCTCTCTGCACTAAATCAATGAGTTCTTACAATTACTGCAACTCATCTTTAAGAAACCTCTTGTTCTTGAAGAACGAAAGAAGAGAAAAGAAAGTGATAAGGTCTTGAGTTACCCTGGAATTTTCCTAAGAAAATTCCACTTACAAGTCCTTTGAATCCCCAATCTATACTACTCTCTCTAAATAACCAACCTCTCCAATGAGTCTCTTGTTTTGTGTCTTTGCACTCTTATAATTGATCTCACTTGTGTCTTTTTGTTATTGTATTAAGATTGAAGCTAGGTAACCCTTTATATAGTGCACCACTTCTTGAACCTATCTTGAAGTCAATCTCAACCCTTAGATCTTGAGGACCAATCAATCATAGCCCTTCAACAAGTCTAAGTGATCATGTGCATTTTGATCATGCCCCACGCACTAGGAGAAGAGTGCTGAAAATTTCCATCAGGTGTGCCTTCGCGCTGCACCTTGGAATAGGGCAAGCCGCACCTTGGAAGAAGAACTTTTTCTGCCTTTCTGGGTGCCACACCTTGGTGAAGCTGGGCCATGGCATGGCCTGGAGAGCTCACTTCTTGGACTTGCTGCAGGGTGAGGCGCAGACTGCCTGAGGTGCGGCGCACACCTAGGGCTGAAGCTGAATTTCACTTATTTAATCCTTGGACAAAATACCAACAATCTCTACCTTTGTCTAAGTGATTAAACCCGAACCTTTGTGCAGAGAACTCATGATCCAAACTCATCTTGAGTCACTATATCAACCGTTCAATCCTAAGAAGTCCAAGGCAATGATTGGACCTTCTTAGAGGTAGAACTTTGGTACCTAAATCTGTAGGATTTTCTTCTATTGAGACTTTCTCCACATGAATGCATCATTTCGTAACAATTTCCCGAGTGAAATGATATCGAACATCCACATGCTTAGTCCTCTTATGGAACACCGGGTTCCTACACAAGTTCCACGCACTTTGGCTATCCAAAGACACCACCACCTGTTCTTTTAGGACCTTTCACTCCACATAGCCTCCTTTATGGCTTCCGAAGCCGCTATGTACTCTACCCCAATTATTGAGAGTGCTACCACTGGCTGCAACCAAGCCTTCACGTACCTCAACAATCACTTCATCCCAAGCCAAAGCTTCTTTTCCGGGATTACTCACAAATCTGCTGAGAACACCTATTACCTGAAAAATGTCTGGTCTAATGCTTATCATCATGGACATGACTGATCCATCCGCACTAGAGTAAGGGACCTTATCCATTTTCTTCTTCTCCTCATCTATTCAAGGACATTGTTCACTGGAGAACTTGAAATAACCAGCAAGGGGAATCTTCACTAGTTTACCATCTTCTATAGAAAACTTGTACAACACATTTTCTATGAAGGAAGATCGAGAAACCTTCAACCCGTTTCTCTCCCTTTCCTAAATTCTTTTCATCCTAAGGATCTTTTGTGTAATGCTAAGATCCTTCCTCTCAAACTCTTCACTGAGTTGAGATGTCAACCTTTCTATCCTCTCCCTGTTATTATCAACCAACAGCATATCATCGACATAGACGAGGATAATCACCACTTCATCCACCTTGCGTCCAGGTGAGAAGGTTTCTATGAAATCTATGTCGTCTTTTTGCATGAACCCCTTTGCCACCAGCCTAGCCTTGTTCCGGACTTCATCCCTTGGAGAGTTCCCTTCTTTGATCTTGTAAGTCCACTTATAATCCACAACTCTCTGTTTTCTTGGAATGTGCACCAATTCCCAAAGTTGTTCTTCCTTAAAGAATGCATTTCTTCCTCCATGGCTAGCCTCCATCTTGACAAATCTTTACATCCTATAGCATCAATCTAAGTCTCTGGTTCACTTATCCCTCCTTCTGTCCAAGGAACCGCTACATTCACAGCCGCAAAACCATATCTCAAAGGTGGTCTGACCAGCCCTTTTCCCTGTCCCTTGTGAGCTGATAGTCATTTTGACTTGCTGCATCATCTCCTTCTAGTTCAGCCTCCTCTTGAGTGTCCTACGCTTGGCCTTTATTAATGGGCTCTACCTGGTCTGAACCCTCTTACCTTCCTTGCACTACCTGAACTGAATTTTCCTTGATGCTATGCTTCACAAATTCTGGACTGGTTTGCTCACTATCCTCTGTAGGGTTAGTTTTCTCCAAATAAGGAAATAATAATTCATTAAAAATGACATCCCTACTTATTATGAGTTTCATTCCTTTTTGCTCTAAGAACCACAACCTATATCCCTTAACCCCATCACCATATCCTAGAAACACACACTTTCTAGATCCTGTGCTAAGTTTATCATCCTTTTGATGTGCATATGTAGCACACCCAAAAGTCCTAAGGTTGCTCAACTCAGGGGGTTTCCCACTCCGTATCTCCTCGGGAGTCTTGAGCTTTAAAGCTCTAGAGGGTGATATATTAACCAAATATGCAGCTGTTGACACAGCTTCCCCCAAAAAACATTTTGGTAAACCGGACCCAATTAACATGCACCTAACCTTTTCCATAAGGGTTCTATTCATCCTCTCAGCAATCCATTTTACTGAGGGGTTTTTACAACCGTTCTATGTCTTAGAATCCCATTTAACTTATAAATTAATCAAGTTCCTTGTTAAAAACTTCTAAGCCATTATCAGTTCTTAACACCTTAACTACCCTGCTTGTTTGAGTCTCCAACAACTTTTTCCACACAAAAAAATTATTCAAAGCATCTGATTTATTTCTAAGCAAATAAACCCAAACCTTTCTTGAATAATCATCAATTAAAGAAAGAAAGTAACGATTACCTCCCTATGTTGGTGTTCTTGCTGGTCCCCAAAGGTCCGCATGAATGTAGTTAAGCCCTTAGACTTGTGCATTCTGGTGTTGAAGCTGACCCAGTATTGCTTCCCAAGAACGCAACACTCACAGAAATCAAGTTTCTCTATCTTATCACCACCAAGTAGACCATCTTTGCTGAGAACTTGTAGGCCCTTTTCGCTTATATGTCCTAAGTGAGTGTGCCAAAGGGCTGCTTTATCCATCTCAGCCATCAAGCTTACTTCTTGATCCTTGATTTCTGTCTCTCTGATCATCTTATAGAGACCATCCTTTATTGCTGCTTTAATCACTATCAAAGATCCCTTGGTTACCTTGATCTTTCCTCCCTCTGCTTTGTATGTGTACTCCATGGAATCTAGCTGCCCCAATGAGATCAAACTTCTTCTCAAATCCGAAAGATACCTCATATTCCGCAGCAGCCTTGTGACTCCATCAAACATCCTCAATTGGATGTCTCACATCCCCATCAATTGGAAAGAAGTATCATTCCCCAAGAAAACCTTTTCATCATTGGTTTCCTTAAATTTCTTGAACCAATTCCTATGAAGGCACATGTGATAAGTGCACCCGGAATCCAGGATCCATTTCTCGCTGCCTTGCCTCCTGCTCACATTTGAGCACACAACAAGAATATCATCTTGTTGTTCTCCTTTGGCAACCGAAGCCTCTCCATTGTTGGTATGGCTTCTTTTTCTCTCATCCCACAACCTCTTCTTACAATCTCTCTTGAAATGGCCCTCCTTATTGCAGTAGAAGCATTGCTTCCCTCCAAACTTCGGTTTGGAATACGATTTCCCATGGCTCTACCCTCTACCCTCTACTCTTTGATTTCTCCCGGTAGTTACCATGAATGTTACTGCCATTCCGAGTTACTGGCTTTCCTCTAATGAACGGCCTTTCTCCACTTGATGTTTCCCTCATCTTGTCTTTGAAATCATGAGCCCTTATAGCATTGATCACAATTTCCTTGGTTAGTGTATCTCTTCCATATTCAATAACATTAATCAAACTTTCAAAGTAATTATGAAGAGAATTCAATAACATAACAGCCAATTGTTCATCCAGGAATGTTATACTACAACTAGCCAAATCTTGAACTAGTTTGTTAAACACATCAAGATTATCTTACAACTCTTTATTAGGATCCATTTTAAAAGCAAATATTCTTTTAAGAAGATATATCTTATTAGGGAGAGTCTTAGTAAGAAATAACTCATCTAGTTTCTTCCAAATGACAGCTGGATCTTCCGAGTCTCCGCACTCCCTTGTGACATTATCCGACTTGTACAGAAAGATGGTGTTGTACGCCATCTTCTTCATCTCATTCCATTGGACCTCCGTGATACTTGCTGGAAAAGCGTCATCTTCTCCAATTTCCAAGTCCACCTTTTGTTGTATAAGAACCGTCTTGATTTTTCGCTTCCAAAGGGCAAAGTTTCCTTTTTCCATTAAACTTATCAACGATGAAGTTTGAACCCATCTTGCGAAGAAAATCCCAGTTTATGCAGCACCCACAATTGCTTTCCAACTTCTTCTAAATCTTAAGAACACGATTGAAGATTGATCTCAATACTGTTCTTGAATCACCCTCAAGAACACGATCAGATCTTGAGCTCTACTCTGTTCTTGAATCACCTCAAGAACACGATCAGATATTGATCTCTATTCCGTTCTTGAATCACCTCAAGAACACGATTAGATATAGATCTCTACTCTGTTCTTAAATCACCCAAGAAGTTGACCTTTGATTCTTGGAGTCTTGCTCTGATAACCTCCTGTTCTTGCTCTGATACTAGCTATCCAAAGCTCTGATACCACTGTTGTGGTATCTCCTCTAGCTCTGATACCACTATTGGAAAATCACCTTCTTGCGGAATCCAAGGTTATGATCTTTCCAAACACCCAAGTCCATAATGACTTGTAATAAAACCAAAACGAAACAGGAATCAAATCAATCAAAGAAAGAACACAAGCAATTGTTATCGAGGTTCGGCAATGTGCCTACGTCCCTGTGAGCTCTTCCGAGCTCTCTGCACTAAATCAATAAGTTCTTACAATTTACAGCAACACTTCTTCAAGAAACCTCTTATTCTTGAAGAACGAAAGAAGAGAAAAGAAAGTGGTAAAGACTTGAGTTACCCTAGAATTTTCCCCAAGAAAATTCCACTTACAAGGCCCTTGAATCCCCAATCTATACTACTCTCTCTTTCTAAACAACTAGCTTCTCTCTTGAATGAGTCTCTCTCATGTGTTTAGTGTCTTTGCACTCTCACATACCATGTGTTCTACTTCACACACATGTTCTGCACATTCACATCACATGGATGCTCACCTCACATCATCTCTTGTTGAGATGATCATATCACTTCTTGTCTTGAATGGCTCTTAGATGACCCTTTATATAGTGCACCACTTCTTGAACCTATCTTGAAGTCAATCTCAACCATTAGATTTTGAGGACCAATCAATCATAGCCCTTCAACAAGTCTAAGTGATCATGTGCATTTTGATCATGCCCCATGCACTAGGAGAAGAGTGCTCAAAATTTCCATCAGGTGTGCCTTCGCACTGCACCTTGGAATAGGGCAAGTTGCACCTTCGAAGGAGAACTTTTGCTGCCTTTCTAGGTGCCGCACCTGGGGTAAGTTGGGCCACGGTGCGGTTTGGAGAGCTCACTTCTTGGACTTGCTGCAGGGTGAGGTGCGGCGCACACCTAGGGCTGAAGTTGAATTTCACTTGTTTAATCCTTAGACAAAATACCAACAATACCTTTATTTATGTCACTTAGACCTTCATAGAAAGCTTGTACCAGTTCATCTTGAGGTAGATTGTGATGTGGACACTTGAGAAGTAGCTCATTAAAGTGTCCCCATGCTTCAAAGAAAAGGTCTCCATCCTTCTGTTGGAAAGATTGAATCTCTCCCCTCATCTGTCTTGTCTTTGTGCTAGGAAAAACTTCTTTAAGAACTTATTGGATAGCTCTTCCCAAATATGGATAGACACTATAGGCAATGAATTATACCACAACTTAGCACTATCTTTTAATGAAAAAAGGAAAAGAATTAACTTGATTCCCTCTTGATCTAGGCCTCGGATGTGCTGGAACTTGTAAAGATCAAAGAATTCCCAAAGATGCAAGTATGGATCCTCAGCAAGTGTACCCCTAAAATGAGTCAAAGCACTGAGTATCTACGGGGATATGTAATAATTGCCTTTTATTTCAGGTTGATAAGCAATGCAGAAGGGTTGGTTGAGGTTCTATGGGATGAAGGATTGCTTCATGGGTCTTCACTCTGGTGGCGGATGGTTGTCAAGTTGTTCTGCCATCGGTGCTTCTCCCTTAAATTCTCCTTCTTCCTCCTCAATGTTGTCTCTAGGCCTTTATCAAATGGTCCGCTCAATCTCTATATCGAGTAAAAAGATGGTTGAATTCCTGGATTAAAGCCCTTTCATGAATCAGTTGAGATTCTTCAGTGCAGCAGTTTTAGTACTGCTGGACTTGCACTCGATCACTCCAAGAACAGTGCTCGATCATAGTGTGCTTGATCGCGATAGACTTGCGCTCGATCGCAAGGACAAAAATTACTCTGTCGAAAACCTGAAGTAAAAGCAAAAAAACAAAAAGACGAAAAATTAGGTTTTTGATAAAAAAAATAAACAGAATGGAATAAGAAAACTAAACGAAAATAATTCTAAACAGAATTTTAACGCAATCCCCGGCAACGGCGCCAAAAACTTGTTGTGCAAAAATCTACCTAAATTAATAAGCAAATAATTGAAGTTTTACTTGTAAGTGCACAAGGTCAATATAGTACTATAATGTGCAATTGCGAGATCATTTCCACAGGGATTGGTAAATTTTGATTTAAAATTAGTTTCGCAATATAAAACAAGAGAAATGAAAAGTAAGTTTGATTTGATGATGATAAAAATGTAGGGCTTTGATATCCACCACTAATCATGCTTTCCCAATAAAAATACTGTAACGATGCTTTAATCATATTATGAATACCTAATGTTATCAACCTAAGGGCATGGTGTATACTCCTTAAGCTATTTATTTTCCTAAGCGACAAGTTAGGCATGGTGTATACTCTAACTCTTTTCTCTCTTAAAAGATTTAGCATGGTGTATACTAAGTTGTTCCTTAAGAGAGCATAATATCCGTGAAAATCGACAAACACACAAGACCTAGGGCATGTTATATACTCTCGGTTTCCCATGTTGATTAACCTAAGAACCTGACGTGAATTTCTTTTGTTACTATTATTAAACCCAGGACTCGATCATCAAAATTGATTTAATTAACTAATCCATACCACATGCATATGTTGATCAAGCAAACACATATGAGGAATTCAATAAAACATGCATTAATCAAGTATGCATCATAATATAATTATCTCAAAGGCAACAATATTTATCAATAGAAAAAAGTAATCAAGGCTTCAATTGAGCCCTACTAGCAAATTATTTACATATAAGTTTGATGTTAAACATCTTTATAACGTAAAATAAAGAGAAAAGAATAAACCCAAAAATACTTCCTAGAAGAGTCTTCAATTCGTCTCCCAAAATCTCTTCCCCAGAAGCCTCCTATTTTTGTGTTTACAGGCCAATTTATAGAGTTTAGGAACATATGGAAACCTTAAACTCGTAAAACAAAACCCTATCCTACTTTCCAAAACAAGTTCTGCTATTTTACTATTCCTTAATGCACGTGTGCGCTTAATCATAGACTGGTGCGCTCGAGCCTTCTTCTTGCGCGCACGAGCACAGGTGCGCTCGATCATTGGCTTGGGCACTTGAGCGCTGTTGCGCTCAATCACGAGTCTCTGTGCTCGATTGCACTAGGCAGCTTCTAGCTCTTCCAGATTTGCTCTCTAAGCCAGATAATTCCATAATGCTCCAAAAACCTAAAAGAAAACAGAAAACACATATGAAATAACACAAACTAAGAACTTAAAAAATGTAAATTAAGGGGCTTAAATATGAATATTTAAGCACTTATGAAGGCCTAGTATAGGAATGTCATTCAGAATAGCTATTAGATGCCATTGGATCAACTCAAGGATTTTTAGCATGAAATTGAGTACGAAGCTCTGATACTGATTACACCCAAAACATACGCGGTTGTTGTAGCACAGCTTTGGGGTGTCGATTTCACAGGAAAACAAGTTAACTACAAAGGAAGGGGTAAACTTTAATCCAAAACGATAAATCCAAATGATTAAGAGGATCTGAAATTGATAGTGAAACAATTGTGTAAAATAGATTGTGAAATAGAATGGGGGAACAACAAGGATCTGGAAATCCTCCCTAGGTTCGTTGTCCTACTCCTAACTTGATTCAGTTGTTTTTATCTCAATTGCACGTTTCACTTCCTAAACAGGCAATCGGTAAATATTCAATAAGAACGTGTATAAACCCTAATTTGATTGTTATGAAATACTTTTTATTTTCAATTCATGCACACATGATCTATCCTATAAGTTTATCAAGAAACGACAATATATCTTTGATGACAATATTGCAGTAATGGACAAACCTAAAGGCTAGATCTACTGGAATCAATCATACCAAAATAATCTTGACATAAGGAAAGCATGACTAAATTTATATCAAGGAAAAAGATACAATCACCAGATTAGATGAAATCTTATAATTAGATTAAAAAGTAAATCATAACAATGTTTGAACGCTAAAGCTCTATTATAACTTAATCAAGTAAGGGAAATAGAAACAACTACACCTAGGGATTCATCCTTTTGCCTTGCTTGGAGATTAGTTAGCTATGGGGCTCATGGTTGCACACTTTGATGGAGGAAAAGTTGTTCCTTCTTTGAGTTTTCCAGGTTTTTGAATACCTAATTACAAACCCTAAGTGGTTTATTTATAGTGTACAAGGCCTAAGGGTGCTTTAGGGTTTACTCGGAGAACAGGGTCTGTGCGCGCGCTGCACCTTGGACTTAGTCACGCTGCACCTTGGCTTTTGTCAAGTTTCTTGTGTGTGCGGTGGGGTGCGCCTCAGCTTCTCCAGGGTGCACCTCAGCCCTTCAAGGTGCACCTCAGCTGATCCAAGGTGCACCTTGACCAGTTGGGCCTTTGAGGCTTCTTTTGGTATTCTTTCTGAAGGGTGTGCCCCAGCTCCTCCAGGGTGCACCTTGACCTGATTTGTAGAGATCTTCTTTTGTTTTATCTCTCTGCAGCCATGGCTCCACTTTGGTATGCATCGAATCATCTTACTTCAAGCACCGAATGTTTTTTCCATATTTTTTTTAACTCAAGATACCTAAAAATGCAAGAAATAAGTTAATGTCCAAGAATACCACTTTAGAGTTGTTAACGAATAAAAATGCAATTAAAACCTAAACCAACCCAAAAGTGCTAACAAATAAGTACGATTAAGATGCATTTTATGGCTCTCATCAGATAACAATTGTAAACCGAGATTCAAACCCAAGAAGGGGAATGAATTAAGTTTTTTAAAAACTTTTGCTAATTACTTACAAGTTTATAAAAACTGTTAAATGTACAAAGCATACAAACAAGTAATGTGCTTTAAGTAAAAGTGTTTAAGGAAGAGAAAGTGCAAACTCAGTTTATAGTGGTTCGGCAATATTAGATTCTTTCTGACCCTACGTCCACTCTCTTCAAGGAACCTCCTTGAAGAAATCCTCTAAAACTTTTAGTCGTATAACTTCACCGGTGTTGTACAAACCTTACAACCAACCCCTTCCTCTCGGAAGCTATTCCCTTCCTCATGGAAACTAATCCCTTCCTCACAGAAGCTAATCCCTTCCTTTTGAAATCTTACAAAGAATTGTTTAATCCTAAACACTCTAAGAGTTATTACAACTCTTTATCCTTTACAATAAATGAGATTTGTTGTAAAGTAAATAGTAGAGAGATAGCAATGAATGCTTTTACAAAAGAAAAATATCTCTTTTTCAAGAATAAGCTTAAAGAATGGCTCAACAATAAAATTTTCAAAGCTTTTGAGAATTAATGAAAAAACTTGTGAATTGAATGTGTTCTCTTCTTGTTTTAAATGCTAATTGAAGTGGATTTATATAGCCTTGAATCAATATGGATGCTAGACACTGACTTGGTAGGTTTGGTAATGCTCAAGTCCCGCATCTCAAACGATCATATTTTCTAATTACCAGTCGATTGAGTCTTTATACTAGTTGACTGAGTCAAGTGAGAAATCTCACTTTTAGACTGTGGGAGAGTACCAGTCGACTAGGTCGTAAGCACTAGTCGACTGGGAACTCACTGTCCCAATTGCCAATCGACTGGGTGCTTTACACTAGTCGACTAGGGACCTTTTGTCCCATACTTCAGTCGATTGGTTTATTGAGCTAGACGACTGGGTTGCCCTTCAACCCAGGTTTTTTTTAAGTTTCGAAACTTTTTTGACTTGGAAACATTTGTGTTAACAGTTTTATCAAAATCATTTTGTAAAAAGAGCCATAAGACAAGCTAAGTACTTGAACATGAGAGATTTACAGTTGTTTTCAATACCTTAATGCCTATTATATATTTTTTGTCTTGTCTTGGCATCTGAAACTGGTTGAGTTCTTACATCTTGTTTCTTTGCTGAAAGTTTTTGCCACTTAAACACTTAGATAAAACCGTTAGTACAATTAGAGTAGTATTTTGTCATTATTAAAATCAAATAAGGGTCAACAGATACCAAGAGAGGGTTGTTCCTTCCAAATGAAAGGAAGAAATGATTAATCTTTGTTCAGGTGGATTTGCATGGTAGCTAAAGAATTGCTCAGCTCTGAAGGACCACCCAATATGATCCCTACTATCAAATCTCGGCATATCTAACCTTATAAATATCCCATAGGCTTGATATTCTTGATGTGGTTTCTCCCTGAATTTGTCTAGCAGTTCTTCAGGGTTGGTGTTGTTTGGTTGTGAAGCTTTGGAGGATTGTCCTTGGCCTTTGGAGACCCGAGAAGAATCATGGATCTCAGTCAATTTGGAGAATATTTTAGCAAGAGAATTTCTGATGTTGGTATTGTTATGAACAAGTGATGAGCACATATTAGAGAGCCCTTTGATTTTATCATCTACCTTGGAGATTCTGTCATCAATCTTATAGTATCTAGTGCCTTCAGCCATTGTAGAATCTGAATATTTGGAAAAGGAGAATTTGTTTGAAGTTGAAGCTCAATGAAAGCACTAGTTGTTACAAACTTATGTATCAAGAATTGCTCTGACTAGAAGAAGAAGGAATTGCAGAACATAATAGAAATATTGAAAGAATTGAGGAAGAAGGAGAAGAGAAATTGAGAAAGAATGAAGAAGAATTGAGAATTGATATAGAACCTGGTTCTTTAATTTTCCTTTTTATAATTTAAATCTTGGGATTTTAGCTTGACACATCATTGGAGTACTTGTCTAGTTTTGAGCTTAATTTATTTTATCTTGGGAAGGGTAAAGACTAGGAAGCAAGTAATTAATTTATAGTTTAGTAAATAAAAGGCCTGTTGGGGTAATTAATTAAAGAAATGAAGAGATGAGGGGTGAAAAATTAGAAAATAGAATAAGGAGGGGGAAGTGAGCAATAAAGCTAGAGTTGGAGTATAAAAGGAGGAGAAAGAACCCAAATTTTTTTTGGAAGGCTTTAGAGGAACCAAGAAAGAGAAGAAAGAAAGAGAAAAAGAGAGAGAGAGAGAAAAGAGAGAAAAAGGAAAGGATGAGAAAGAAAAGGAAGAATATGGAAGAATTTGGTAAGGATTTGGGTAAGGACTTGTCTTTCTTTACTTTAATGGTTGAGTAGCTTCATTAATTTAAGGATTTAGTTCTTGGAAATGAGATTTGTGAAGAAATTTTTGAGAAAAACCTAAGTTGGTTTCAAGTTTGTGTGTTGTGGTAGCTTTATTAAATGAAGCTTTTAACTTAAGATTTTTGCTATTGGTAATGTGAAGTTTTATCTTAAAAATTTAGGAAAACCTTGTGTTTCAAAAGATTTGAAAGTTTCTTGAGGATTCAAAGTGATTTTTTAGGGAAAAAGTTGGTTTTCTCGGAAAAAGTTTGCTGAAAATCGGGTTACCAGTCGATTGGGGGCTTCCTCCAGTCGACTGTATGCTGCATTAGGGGGGTACCAGTCAACTGGGTAAAGTGGTAGAATCTTCTGGAGGTGTTCCAGTCGACTGGATCAAGAACCCAGTCGACTGGTCAAACTGATTTTCCAAAAAATGTGATTTTTTCTTCAATTTTTGAATGCAAAACTTCTCTATATTGATTTTAATGTTTATATACTTTGAAAGTATGATTAAAACACCTTAAAAAGTGTTAGTATTCATGAAATCAAAGTTTTTTTTTTAGATTCAAGATAAATGATTTGAAAAATGGGCTTAACACCTCGACTTCTTTGATTTTTGGTTTCGTGCAAAGTGCACACATGATATTTAAATTGTGTAATTACCTTGGGGTTTTATAGTATTCAATAACAATGAGAATGATGAGGGTTAGATGTTGTTTTACTCTTAGATGCAAGTTTTGGGTATTATTGAAGGTTAAAGGAAGTAGCTTGGTACTAGTTGTGGAGCGCGTAGCGAGGTGAGTATCACTTTACTCCTAGTAGGCGTGATAAGCTAGTTAATGATAAATGAAGAGTTAAAAGTGTATAAATACAAAAAATTCTGGAAACATAAATAAAGTGTGATCTAAAGAATCATTTATATGTGATTGTGCTTTGATGAGAAGTTATGTTAATTGTATCTTAAGTGAATGACTAAGAGAATTGAAAAAGATACAAAGTGTGCAATTATTGTATAAGGAAATAAAAGTAATAGAATCTTGATGTGTTTCTTCTTAATAAATTGGATGATTAAAGTTGTGAAGTATTTGGCTGATTTGAGAATTTTAAATATATGTTAATATATAAATTTAGAAATGATTCGATGTAGATGTGCTGAGGGTTTGTGAAGTGTATGACTGTAATGAACTTGATTGGTTGATTGTATTATTGTGAGATTGTGTTGTGGTTAATTGATGAATGATTGAGTGTATATTCCTCATTTCATAAATGAATTTCACACTATATGTATAGTTACCGTATTATAAGAGGGAGGAATGGTGAGATTGTGGTAGGTCCCTTCCCACAAGGGGTGTAAGGGTACCGAATGGATATTAGACGAGTAGGAACCCACCCAGATCAAGGGAGGTTTCTAAGATTTTTTTTTATCAGTAAATAAAACTTGTATTATCAAAAAATGTACAAAAGAATCACTGGGCATACCCAGGAGATATACAGAGAGCAAGTACAGAAAACAAAAATAAGCTTACATAGGAAGCCTATACAAAAAGCTTACAAAATAAGCCTAATTAAAAAGCTTACAAAATAAGCCTAATCTGTAGGCAAAGAGCATACACAATTCTTGTAAGCTTACAAAAAGATTACAATCTGGATCTTCTTGACAAGGCTGGAAACATGGACAGTGGAGTGATCAAACAATTTGGCATTTCTAGCCATCCATATGCTATAAACTGTGCATGTTAGGGCAATCCTTTTGGCTATGGTTGGGGGGCCAGTTCCTCTGACTTTTTGGAATCACTTGATTGCACTTTCAATTGTGTTCATTTGCCTTCTCCAGCCAAGTCACCTTTTGATGGCATCCCAGGTTTCCTTATTGATCCTGCATGAGAATAAAAGGTGCTCTCTTGATTCCTCCTGCTCTTTACATATGGGGCATAGTTTATCATCTCCTTCCAGCTAGAGTCTGTCCTTAGTGAGGAGCCTGTTCTGAATGGCCAGCTAGAGGATAAAGGAGTGTTTGGGGGGTTAATGGCCATACCATACCAATGTTGCCAAGCTGACTATATTTCCTTTCAGTCTAATAGAGTTATAGACCTTCTTAATGCACAGATCATCCTGAACCCTCCATGCCATGAGTCTGTCCTTGGCCTGCAGGGTGGAGGATGATTGGGCACTTAGATCATCTCTAATTTCCAAGATTCTCTTCCAGAGACGGGAGCCATCTTTTCTTGCTAAGATCTCCCAGATTGACCTGTTATTTAGATAGTAATGCTGAACCCACTGGATCCATAGTGAATCTTTCTTCATGTGAATGTTCCAAAGGACCCTGGTAAGGAGAGCCTTGTTCCAAGCTTTCAAGTCAACCAAGCCCAGACTTCCTTCAGATTTTGGTTTGCATAAGTCTGCCCAAGCTACAAGAGCCTTCCTTATACCATTACTCTTACCATTCCACAGAAAAGATCTACACATCCTAACTATTTTCTCCAGGATGTTGCCAGGGATGGGGATTATGGCCAGCCAAAAACACTCCACACCTTGGAGCACTGATTTAATTAGCTCAGTTCTACCAGCATATGAAAGGGAAGAGCCAGCCTAAACATTAATGTACCATGAGTTTTTTTCAATAAGGGGGAAGTAGTGAGTGGCATTTAATCTTGCTGAAGCCAAAGGCACCCCCAAATATTTGAAAGGGAAAAATCCATCCTCCATTCCAGTGATCCTTCTGATTTCCATTAACTCTGCAGCTTGGACCCCAGCATGGAATATGTTTGATTTGGCCAGGCTTGCTTGCAGCCCAGAGCACTCACTGAAATGGTTGACACACTTCATAATCTGCCCAACAGATTTACCGTCCCCCCTAGCAAAGAGAATAAGGTCATCAGCAAAAGCCAGGTGGGTGATTTTGAGTTTGTCACACTTTGGATGGTATCTGAATCCATCATCGTTGATATGTGATTAGCCCAGTGAGGGGCGTTATGATGATATGATTATATACATGGTTATATAATTCATTACATTCACATTGCATTGCATATCGTTGATAATGAATGTGATAATTGAATTGGCCCATGATAGGTGTATGTTGTAATTGACCGGTGAGTGGTGTGTGATATGTTTGGCCCGGTGAAGGGCATGCAATTATTAATCATTGTGACTTGAGAAGTATTATGGTTGACGTTGTTCTTGAAGGGTTAAGGTTATGTTATGTATGGAAATTTTTTTTTATGGATTAAGAGTTTTAAATAATTAATTATTGTGATATTTATTTCTTTTGTGATAAGAAAAATGAGGAAAAATCTAAGGTCTATTAAGAACTATGCTTTGAAATAAATATGTGATTTATTACGACTCGAATTGAAAATTTAAGGATTTAAATTCTTATACGACTATTCTAGTAAGTTGATTTCTCACTGAGCTTTATAGCTCACCCTCTTATTTTATTAACTTTTCAGGTTAAATTTTGGAAGACTTATGGTCAAATTAAAAAGATGTCTTTGTCCACGACATCCTCACCTCTCAAATCTTTTGTGATGAGGACACGGCTAACAAATGGGATGCGGATCCTATTCAGGTTCCAATTGGTCCAGTTATAAGGGCTCAAGCTAAAAGGTTCAAGGAAACTCTCAATGGTCTCATTCAACACATTTGGGCTAAGAATCATCTTTGGGGGCCCAAGGATGATGCTATACATGATCCACAAGGATAGATTTCCATGATTCAAGCTTTGGAATAATCTAGCAACTCAA
The DNA here is from genome assembly GCA_023935145.1 of Bretschneidera sinensis. NCBI lineage: Eukaryota > Viridiplantae > Streptophyta > Magnoliopsida > Brassicales > Akaniaceae > Bretschneidera > Bretschneidera sinensis. The sequence continues at coordinate 103,097,408 of CM043699.1, forward strand.
GATTGTGAATTAAAACTTAGTTTCCCAATATTGGAGACTTATTTATTTTTTTGGCTCATCAAGGAAAATAGTTGGCTGCAATTTTTCTTATTACCTTTTCTTAATTGTTTCCCTATTAATTTAATTACTGAATTGTAAGGCTTGCATGCCAACTTAGGTACTTTCCTTTTTGGATTTTAGTTTACCATAATTCAGTTACCATAATTGAATTTAGGTTTGTTTCCTATTCCTTAGTTTCTTTTTTCTAATTTTGGATGAATTTTGGGCAGATTATTTGGAAGCTTTTTAGCTGCCCAATTTGTGATCCTCATGTATTTAAATGGCTATTGGCTTTTTGGAATAGGACAATTCAGATTTCAGTCATACTTTGTGAGAGAAAATTCTCTTTGGTTCTTTTAGAACTTCTGAACTTATCGGAGTTTCCGTGGCGTTCATCTTTGACTTATCAATCAATCCTTCCATAATTGATTGTGGCGTCTTCATTATAACAAGGTTCTTGCTTCAATATAAGCAACGGGTCACGGTCTCACATAAATTTATTTCTAGACGATCTTGTGATCCTTCTTGATCCATCAGTCTCTTAGTTCTTGGCGTGGATCATATCATTTGGTATCAGAGCTGGTTCTAGTTGCTGGTTTGCTTATCTTTTGTTTTGTTTTATTAAAAAAAAAGTGAAAATTCGAAAAAAAAAAAAGAAAAAAAAAGAGAAAGAACGAATTTCTAGTTTAAAAAGAAGTATGTGATATTTAGATTCAATCCTTTCAATTCTTATTTCAATTTCTCATCTTTGTTTTCCTTTTATCAGTTCCACAAATCTGTGTATCGAATCCTCAGATTTTGTTTTATGATTCTCAAACCCCAAATCTGTGATATAGCCTTGTATTCTAGCCCTTAAATCCGAATTTCTTTGTGAGTTGTTGGTGAATTGTTGCTAGGAACTTTGATACTTGTTTGGTTAGTTTGATAAGAACCTATAGAGGATTATTACGAGTGGAAAAAAGCAAGAGTGGTGAGCACATAAGAGGGTAAAAGCCAATCTGATTTTGTGTAAAAACATGAGTAGTGACTCATTCTTTGAGTGAAACACGTGAGGGAGTGTGTGAGGTCCTTTTGTTCTTTTTTTTTTTCTAACTTTGTTTTTACAGCAAACATGTCAGACAACAAGAACGAAAATAATTCCAGACGTCGGGGGAGGTTGATCTGAAGTTGCTCATGGAGGCTTTAATGGGTGAGATGAGGAGAGTATTGAGAACAGTGATAGAGCAGGTTCATGAGCGGATAGATCGGGTAGAAAATGCACATGTGGGGCAGCAGAAAAACGCTCCTAATGTGCGTAGGAGGGAGAGAGTTCAACCTAGGGAAGAGAGAGTTGAAGATGAAGAATATTATGGGAATGGATTTGATGAAGAAGATGATTGGGAATCGGTTGATAGCCATAGGAGATTTGGTGGTCGAGGTAAAGAAGCTAGGAATCAGGAAGATAATAACTTGGGTAGTATTAAGATGAAGATTCCATCGTTTCAAGGCAAAAAGATCCTGAAGCTTACCTTGAGTGGGACAAGAAGATAGAATTAGTATTTGATTGTCATAATTATTCCGAGCTTAAAAAGGTTAAACTTGCGGCTATTGAATTTTTTGACTATATGATTGTTTGGTGGGATCAACTAGTGTTAAACATGAGGCGAAATAGAAAGCATCCAATAGAGACTTGGGAGGAGATGAAAACCGTGATGAGGAAACGGTTTATTCTAAGCCATTACTACCGTGAGTTGTACCAAAAATTGCAAAGTCTTACACAAAGTAGTTGGAGTGTGGAGGATTATTATAAAGAGATGGAAGTAGCTATGATCCGAGCAAATGTAGAGGAGGACCGAGAGGCTACTATGGCTAGGTTCTTGGCTAGTTTGAACCCAGAAATTGCTAATTCGGTGGAGTTGCATCATTATGTGGAGTTAGAAGATATGGTGCACATGGCTATCAAAATTTAGAACCAACTCAAGAGGAGGGGCAATAATACATGGCAAAACCCTAACTCGGGTTCATCTTAGAGGCCGAATTTTGTGAAGAAAGAGGAGAAGCAAGCCACGGCCAAGCCTAAAACCAAGCAAAAGCAAGAAAGTACTAGCCATGGAAATAAAGGTAAAATTGATTCTTTCACCACTAGAAATCGTGATATTAAGTGTTTTAAATGCCAGGGCAGGGGTCATATAGCAAGCCAATGTCCGAACAAAAGAGTTATGGTATTGCGAGATAATGGTGAAATTGAAACCGAGGGCGAAGAAGATACCGAATCTATGCCACCATTAGAGGATGCGGGTGATGAGGAATACGCTGCCCAAGGATAATTGTTGGTTGCAAGGAGAGCTCTAAGTGTGCAAATCAAAGAAGATGACGAAGTGAAGCGAGAAAACATCTTTCATACTAGATGCCATGTGCAAAACAAGGTATGTAGTGTGATTATTGATGGAGGTAGTTGTACTAACGTTGCTAGCACTACAATGGTTAGGAAATTATGGCTGCCAACAATTAAACATCATCGGCCTTACAAGTTACAATGGCTCAATGATAGTGGTGAAGTGAGGGTGAACAAACAGGTGTTAGTTTCCTTCCAGATTGGAAAATATGAAGATGAAGTTTTGTGTGATGTAGTTCTGATGCAAGCTAGACACTTGTTACTAGGCCGACCATGGCAATTTGATTGGCATGTTAACCATGATGGCTTCACCAACAAATATAAGTTTGTAAGCAATCAAAGAACAATCACTCTAGTTCCTTTGATACCAAAGCAGGTTTATGAAGATCAAGTGACGTTACAAAAAGAGAGTGAGCCAACGAAAGAGAGTGAGAAAAAGAGAACGAGTGAAAATTAGAAAGAGAAAATGTGAGAGCACGGGAAAATAGAGAGAGAAAATAAGAGAGCTGATTCAGCCATTGAGAGAAAAACAAATTTCTATGCAAGAGCGAGTGAAATAAAAAGAGCGATGTTTTTAAATCAGCCAATGATTGTACTTTTGTACAAAGAGTCGTTAAACACTAACCAATTTGACTCATCTTTGCCTAGTTCTATTGTTTATCTTTTATAAGAGTTTGGTGATATCTTTCCCGAGGAGATTCCACATGGCTTACCTCCTATTCAAGGAATTGAACATCAAATTGATTTCGTGCCCGGTGCTACAATTTCAAACCGACCAGCCTATCGAAGCAATCCTGAGGAAACAAAGGAGCTACAAAGGTAGGTTAGTGAATTGATGGAAACGGGGTACGTAAAAGAAAGCATGAGTCTGTACACTGTTCTGGTGATTTTGGTTCCTAAAAAGGATGGGATGTGGAGAATGTGCGTTGATTGCCGAGCAGTCAACAATATAACGGTAAAGTATCGACATCCTATTCCTCGCTTAGATGATATGATAGATGAACTGCATGGTGCTTGTGTATTTTCTAAGATTGATTTAAAAAATAGATATCATCAAATAAGAATGAAAGAGGGTGATAAATGGAAAACTGCTTTTAAAACGAAATATGGTTTATATGAGTGGTTAGTTATGCCATTTGGATTAACAAATGCATCGAGTACCTTCATGAGATTAATGAACCATGTTTTGCGAGCTTTTATAGGCAGATTTTGTTGTTTATTTTGATGATATTCTCATTTATAGCACAAACTTAGATGATCATGTTGTGCATTTAAAATCAATTTTGGATGTGCTTAGAAAAGAGAAGTTGTTTGCTAACTTGAAGAAGTGCACCTTTTGCACCGATAAGCTGGTGTTTCTTGGTTTTGTTGTGAGTGCACAAGGAATACAGGTTGATGAAGAGAAGATCCGTGCGATTAAAAAATGGCTAAGTCCCCCGAGTGTAGGTCAAGTTCGTAGTTTTCATGGACTTGCTAGTTTTTACAGGTGGTTCGTGAGAGACTTTAATGGTATTGCCGCACCGCTTACCGAAGTCATCAAGAAGAACATTGGATTCAAATGGGGAGGCGAGCAAGAGAAGGTGTTCCAATTAATCAAAGAAAATTTAACTCATGCTCATTTACTTACTTTGCCTGATTTTACTAAAACGTTTGAAATTGAATGTGATGCTTCAGGTTTGGGTATCGGCGCAGTTCTTATGTAAGGAGAAAGATCAATCGCATATTTCAGTGAGAAATTAAGTGGGGCAGCTTTAAACTACCCTACTTATTATAAAGAATTTTATGCATTGGTTCAAGCATTGGAAACATGGAAACACTATCTTTGGCCTAAGGAGTCCGTGATTCATAGTGATCATGAGTCATTGAAGCATTTAAAAGGTCAACACAAGTTTAGTAAGAGATATGCACGATGGGTAGAATTCATCGAGACATTTCCATATGTCATTTGATACAGAAAAGGTAAGGAAAACATCATTGCAGATGCACTTTCTCGAAGGTATGTATTAATTTATACTCTAGATGCAAAATTACTTGGTTTTGAGTACATTAAAGAATTGTATCCTTCAGACAAAGATTTTTGTGAAGAGTTTCGGGTTTGTGAGAAAAACGCAGTGGGTAAGTTCTTTAGGCACAAGAGTTTCTTATTTCGGGAGAATAAGTTGTGTGTACCGAATTGCTCTTTGCGTGATTTGTTAGTAAGGGAGTCCCATGGAGGAGGTTTAATGGGTCACTTTGGAGTTGCTCAGACCTTATCCATTTTACAAGAACACTTCTATTGGCCACACATGAAAAGAGATATGGAGAGAATTTGTGGTAGATGTGTCACATGTAGGCAGGCAAAATCTCGGGTGCAAACCCATGGTTTATACACACCACTGCCCATTCCTAGTGAGCCTTGGATAGATATTTTGATGGACTTTGTGTTAGGTTTATCTAGGTATAAATGTGGAAGAGATTCAATTTTTGTGGTTATGGATAGATTTTATAAGATGGTACATTTTATTCCATGTCACAAAACTGATGATGCTTCCAATGTTGCTGATTTGTTCTTTAGAGAAATTGTAAGATTACATGGTATGCCTAGAAAAATAGTTTTGGATAGAGATGCTAAGTTCTTGAGTTACTTTTGGAAGACTTTGTGGTCTAAGTTAGGGACTACACTATTATTTTCTACTACTTGTCACCCACAAACTAATGGTCAAACTGAAGTAGTGAATAGGACTTTGTCTACTTTGTTGAGGGCTATTATTAAACAGAACATAAAAACTTGGGAAGAGTGTTTACCACATGTTGAGTTTGCTTATAATCGTACTGTTCATTCTGCTACTAAGTTTTCACCATTTGAAATTGTTTATGGTTTTAATCCTTTGACTCCATTAGATTTAACGCCATTACCTACGTCTGAATGTGATAACTTGTATGGAAAGAAAAAAGCTGAATTTGTTAAGCAAATACATGAGAAGGCAAGACTAAATGTTGAGAGGAAAACGAAATAATATGCAAAACAAGCTAACAAAGGTCGCTGACAGCTGATTTTTCAACCCAGAGATTGGGTTTTGTTACACATGAGGAAAGAAAGATTTTTGGCACAAATGCTTTCAAAGTTACTTCCTAGAGGAGATGAGCCTTTTCAAGTCCTTGAGCGCATTAATAACAATGCATACAAATTGGATTTGCCAGGTGAGTACAATGTTAGTGCCACTTTCAATGTTTATGATTTAAACCCTTTTGATGTAGGTGATGATTTGAGGACAAATTATTTTCAAGAGGAGGGGAATGATAAAGACACGGCTAACAAATGGGATGCGGATCCTATTCAAGTTTCAATTGGTCTAGTCACAAGGGCTCGAGCTTAAAGGTTCAAAGAAACTCTTGATGGGCTGATTCAACACATTTGGGCTAAGAACCATCTTTGGGGGCCCAAGGATGATGCTATACGTGATCCACAAGGATAGGTTTCCATGATTCAAGCTTTGGAATAATCTAGTGTTGTGCCAATTATCTATCTAAATAAATAAGCAAATAATCGCACTCGTTTTACTTGCAAGTGCACAAGGTCAACTTACTAGTATAGTGTGCGAAAGCAAGATCATCTCCACAGGGATTGGTGAATTTCGTTTTAGAATTATATTCGCAATGTGAAAAGGTAGAAATAATAAAAGAGTTGATTTTGATAAAGATAAAATAATAAAGATAAAGGCGTAGGGACTTGATATCCACCACTAATTATGCTACCATAATAGAACAGTATGCCAATGCTCTACTCATGCCACGTATACCTAATGTTTGCCAACCTAAGGGCTTGGTCCACACCTTAGGCTATTAATCTCCCTAAGCAACGAGTTAGGCATGGTGTATACTCTAACTCTTTTCTCTCTTAAAGAATTCAGCAAGGGTGTATGCTGAGTTGCTCCTTAAGAGAGCATTAAGGCTGTGGAGATCGGCAACCACACGGGGCCTAGGGCTTGATCCATTCCCGGTTTCCCATGTTGATCAACCCAAGAATCCGGTGTGGATATCTTTTGTTACTAATGTTAGACCCAAGACTCAGTCATCCAAATTGATCTAACTAACAAATCCATACAACATGTATATATTGATCAGATAAACACATATGAGGAATTTAAATATACACAGGTATTAATCAAGTTAAGCAACACAACATAAATATCGCAAAGGTGCCAATACTGAATTATTGAATAAACATAATTAGGGCTTCAACCAAGCCCTTACTAAAATCTTAAGTATACATAAAAATAAAGGAAAGAAGAAACCCGAGAGAAGAGTCGTCAATTCCTCTCCACAGTCTCCTTCCCCGATCTCCCGAACAAAAACTAAACTAAAACTAAGAGAAGATTGATTCCCCCACAAAGGGGAGATTAAAAGATAAAATAAGGGATTAGATGATCTTCATTGTGTGTGTTTTACAGGTGTATTTGTAGGGGTGAATAATCCTAGAAGGCTCAAGAACCCTAAACTTTCCTAAAACATAAAACTCTTTTATTTCCAAAACTGGTTCTGCCGCTTTACTGTTCACGCCCGTATATGTGCGCTCGATCCTTCTTGTGTGCGCACGAGTGCTTATGCGCTCGATCGCACCCAATAGTGCGATCGATCGCACCCAATAGTGCGATCGATCGCACTTTTGCCAGTAGCTGCTCCAGGATTTCCAGGTTTCTTCCTTTTAAGCTCCAAAAGCTTCCAAAATGCTTCCTTTTCTTCATAGAACTATAAAAACCATGTAAAACATAGAAATGAAGTAAAATGGACTAAAATAACATAAACTAGGGCTTAATAAATGTAAATTAAGGGGCTTAAATATATATATTTAAGCCCCTATCACACCCCCAAACTTACATATTGCTAGTCCCTTAGCAATACAAAACTTAAAACTACATGAAAAATAAAGATACATAGATAAATCCACTGTTCATGGTGTTCTCAAAAGTTTAGGTATCGCACAAAACCATGACGTGCATTCATGAACAAGCTTAAAAATACAAACATATCTTCATAATGAATCCGAGTTTTAAACGTTGATTACTTACATGAGGTAGGTTAAGGCATCACAAGTCTGATTTTTAGTGTGTGGTGAATTAGCACATAAAGATTTAAGTTTCCAAATAACTCTAATGTGTAGTGTTTCGGTGTCTCATGATTCACCAAATTTCTTATCAGAATGAACAAACAATAGTATAGTTTTATTTCTCTCTTTTTCTTTTATTGTGAGATTTTTGCCAAGTTGAGTTCTCTTAAGCTTTCTATTTGACTCATGTAACAAGTGTTTAGCCAATGACTCCCAAACCAGATGATTTTAGGGCATTAGGTGTAAAAACACCCCTAAGGACTTACTAACTCGAGTCAAAAAGGCTACGAAACTAACTTGTCTTAATGCTAGCAAGCATAAATTCCCACCTTTTGACGTGAACACTCAATGCTTACTGAGGCAAGAGGTCCAGTTACTCAGTGGAAAGTTCTTTTAATGATCATTATGAGCAAAATTCTCACCTTTTGACGTGAACACTCAATGCTTACTGAGGCAAGAGGCTCAGTTACTCAGTGGAAAGTTTGTTTAATGATCTTTAGGAGCACTTTATTTTCTCTTTTTACGCAATAATAATCTTTTTTCTATTTCTCTATGCCAAATTGTTCATCTAACAAGTCGTCAGGTTACAGTTAAGCCATGGAAACATACCAATTAAAGCTACATGTCATACCCCACACAATTATGTGCTAATGTGCTCGTGTCGGTTTAGATCAAACTTGTGAATCCTTAAATACCTAAAAGTGAGTAATTTAAAGTTTAAAACTCAATCATTAGACCATGTGTTCACAGTTTTAAGTTCACTTATGAAGTCAAATCATACTATTCGTTTAGATCAACCAAAATTTTTAGAACAAAATGAACATGTATTTATCTTTTAAACAAAAAACTGGGACAAAGTGTGTGAATGTGTCTCTCATACCCCCAAACTTAAATTACACATTGTGCCCAATGTGTGAATAACATGGAAAGATCTGACCTGGGAGATGGAGAATTAACTAGGCCGGCATGGCTCATAGCACACACCCAAACTTGAACGGATGCACACATTGTCCCTAAAAAAGAAAAACTAACGTAATACGGGAAAACAAAAAGTATTAAAAGTAAATAAATAACAATAAATATGAACAACAATAAAAATAAAAGGATAAGCTGTGGGGTGCCTCCCATGAGCGCTAAGTTTAACGTCTTCAGTCGGACCAAGCCTTATTTTTCCCCAAAACTAAGATTGGCAGCAACTAGCACAGGTGGTGTCTTATTTTCTCCCATATAAGCATAAGTTAAGTGCTTTGGCAATTTCTTCAACTCCAAATTCAGTGCCTAGACAATAAAAGGGAAAATAGTATTAATAGGCCCAATAATTTCAAATGGATCGATGTACTTACTTGGAGGCTTTGGAAAGGTCTCAAGGAGGTGCATAGTGTCAATGATGTCATCAGTAATATCCTTGCATTTGGGCTCAGTATTCAATCTTGGGACACTATAGGTAAGAGCAGTTTCTACTGGATCAATGTGATGGACCAGAAAAGCTTCCTCAACAACACTTTGCGTCATGCATACATTAAAACATTTTATATTATCTGGGGGTAATTTTAATGCATTATATCTTTTGATTTCAACCTTCTCACAATTTACCTTCTCCATCTCACTTACCATGGATGTAGATGCTTGTGCAGGCTCATCAGCTTCGATGATCTTACCATTTGTTAGAGTTGTCATAGTATTTAGTTGTTGATGTCCTCTTGGAGTAGGTAGTGGTTGGACTGAAAGTTCACCCAACTTTCTTTCACTTAGCTCCTTAGCCAATTTCCCCATTTGTTCCTCGAGTATTTGAATGGCTTGCTCATGTTTTGTAATGGTTTGTCTTTGCTCTATCATAAATTGTTCTTGTGAAGTCATCAATTGTCTCATAAGACTCTCTAGGTCACTATTTTCTTATTTTGGCACTGGTTGGGCTTCTGGTTGGAAGTGTCGTTGCTGCCCTTAAAGATTCAAAGCATTTTGAGTGTTGCTCCATGATCTGCCATCCAGGATTGTAGGTATTTGCATATGCACTATTCAATCCCTCATAATTTGCTTGTTCTTGATCTGTAGTTGAATACAGAGGACAAGTATAAGTATTATGATCAAAATGAGAGCATATAGCACATACCTGGCGTTGTGTAGCCTATGGACTAGGCGAGTTGTTCTGATCAGCCATGGCTTTTATGAGCATGTCTAGCTTTCTTTCCATAGCAGTCATCTGATTCGAAGATCCATCATTGAAGCTCACCTCATACATACCCTTGCTTTTAATTCCTTGTCTACCTCTCGAGGAGAATTGTTGGGTGTGCTCACTTAATGTCTCAAACAGCTCCCTGGTTTCTTCATTAATCTTCTCCATAAGCACACCTCCACAACCAGAATCCACTATACCTTGATTTATGCCACTCAAACCTTCATAAAAAGCTAGGACTAGCTCATCTTGAGGTAAGTTGTGATGTGGACATTTAAGTAGCAGCTCATTAAACTGTCCCCATGCCTCAAAGAAAAGGTCTTTATCCCTCTGTTGGAAGGATTGAATCTCCTTGCTCATCTGCCTTGTCTTTTGGGCTGGAAAAAATTTCCTTAGAAATCTACTAGATAGCTCTTCCCAAGTATGGATGGAATCTACAGGCAATGAATGATATCACATTTTAGCATTATCTTTTAATGAAAAAGGGAAAAGAATTAACCTGATTCCCTCTTGATCTAGGCCCCGAATATACTGAAACTTGCAGAGATCACATAATTCTCGAAGGTGCAAGTGCGGATCCTCAGCAGATGTTGTGAGTTTTAAATTACTCGCAAGCGCACGAGTCGTTTGCAGTATAGCGTTGTGCAAGTGCGAGGTCGAATCCACAGGGAATTGCGTTGTGAAAGTATATTTTCAATCTAAACTAACTCTATCTTAACCTAGTTCTGAATTTTATATGATAATTTGCAAAAGAAATTAAAATTAAACTAAATTGATTTGTAAAAACTAATAATTAAAACACTAAGGTTTGCAAATCCACCCCACCGAAGTTAAGCATATATGTTCTAAAAATATAGCCTATCAAATCATTCCATGAATCCAACTATAAGACAAAAAACAAAGAATATCCCAACTAAACCAAAAGCATCCAATGTATCCGCTCTCAACAAATCACAAAGGAAATCCAATTTAATCGAAAAGCATTCAATGTATCCATCAGATGAAACACAAGGAATATCCAACAGACAATTTAAATTCAATCAATTATAAGATTAACTCAAATAATTGACAGAACATTTATACTAAAAATTGTCAGATTTGTACAAGCAAATCTGAACTACTATGCCAAACAATGGCGGGGCTTCATCTTCAACCTTAGCTGAAGAGTCTAGCCACTCATAACTATGAAACTACAATTCATAATAAAAGTGCTAAACATTTAAACTAAAACAACTAAATGTAAAGAAATAAATAAATAACTTTACATGGGAGAAATTCCACTCGCTGACGGGCGGCGCTTCCCCTCGTGGTGACAAAGCCTTCGAGATCCACCAGAATGCTTGCGGACGTCCACCGGTAAACAACAAAGTGGCTCAGGAATTGTACACTGAATGATGAAGTGGAGTGGGTCTTATATAGGCAAATACCACGAGTGCAATGTGTTTCTAATCCGATGTGGGATGTGGGATATAGAAATGTGTTTCCAACCGATGTGGGATGTGGGATTTAAGTCTTCACATGCCCTTCAAAACTTCTGTTCACGCTGAAATCCCGCATAGCCTGAGTTTTGTCTACTAAAACGGCCATAACTTTCCGTAGAAAAATCATTTTTATGAGCCGTAAAATTCTCCAGATAATAGACTTCTGGATCTTTCTAAGTATATATGGCTCATATCCTGGTTCTTCTTGAATCAATACAGTTTAATTTTCAAAGATGATTGATCTGTACGAGCAATTCTGGCAATTTTAGTGAAACTCCTTTCCCAGTGCTTGTAAACCTGAAAAACAATGAAAATAACTCAAAGTAAAAAATTCCTAAGCTAACAAATGTGAATTAAGTGGCCAAAATATGCAATATTTTTCTCTCATCAAATACCCCCAAGCTTACATTTTGCTAGTCCCTTAGCAAAACAAAATAAATAAAAAAAAAACTAAATGAAAAACAAAGTACATAAAGATAAGTTCAGTATTCGTGGTATCCAAAAATTTAAGGAGCATTCAAAATCATGAGATTCATTCATGAGCAAGCTTAAATAAGTCCGACCCATCTTCACAATGAATAAGAATTTAAAACCTAATTACTTACAAGAGGCATGGTAAGACATCACAAGCTTGAATCAGTGTAAAGTAATTTAGCATATACAGATGAGGTTTCCAAATAACTTAAATATATAAGGTAATCAAGTCTCAGGATCCACAGAATTTCTCATCGGAAAGAACAACGATGGCATAGTTTTTTTTTTATATATATATATAAGGCTCTGCTATGTTTAGTTCCCTTAAGCTTTCTAATCGACCCATGTAGCGAGTGTTGAGTCAATGACTCCCAAACCAGATGGTTTTAGGGCATTAGGTGTAAAGACACCCCTAAGGACTTACTAACTCGAGTCAAAAAGGCTACGAAATTAAACCGGCCTTAATACTACCAAGCAAAATTCCACCTTTTGACGTGAACACTCACTGCTTACTGAGGCAAGAGGTCTAGTTACTCAGCGGAAAGTTTCGCAACGATCATTATGAATAAAATTCCCACCTTTTGACGTGAACACTCACTGCTTGCAAGAGGTCTAGTTACTCAGTGGAAAGTTTATTGATGATGATCATTATAAATATTAGTAGTATTAGTTATTTTTTATATATATATATATATATATATGCCCAAGTGTTTATCCAACAAGTCATCTGGTTTCAGTTAAGACAAGGAAACGTATACATTCAACTCACTTGTCGTACCTCACACAAATATGTGCTGATGTGCTCGTGTTAGATTAGATCAAACATGTGAATTCTCGAAAATGCCTAAAGTAAGTAACTAAAGTTTAAACTCTATCATCAGATCATGTGTTCAAAGTTTTAAACTCACCAATGAAATCACATCACAATTTTTCAGAACAACCAAAATTTTTAGACGAACATGAACATGCATTTATCTTTACTACAAAAAGATAACAAATTAAGAAAAAGTGTGTGATGTGTCTCCCATAACCCCAAACTTAAATTACATATTGACCCCAATGTGTGACTAATATGGAAAGAGCTGACCTAAGATATAGAGAACTATCTGGACTGGTATGGCTCATAGCATACCCCCAAACTTGAACTGAAGTACGCATTGTCCCTGAAAAATAAAAATAAAAACTGGAAAACAAAAAATACTGAAAACAAACATTAATCATAAAAATGCGAAATAATAAATAAACAGAAAAGATAAGCTGTGGGGTGTCTCCCATGAGCGCTAAGTTTAACGTCTTCAGCCAGGCCCAACATTAGTAATCATGCCCAACTAAGCGCTCCACCATCTGATCAATAAATGGGAATGAAAAATGATCAGTCCTTGTGGCAGCGTTTAGTTTACGGTAGTCTATACTCACTCTCCCTCCTGACTGAACACGAGTTGGCACCAACTCGTCGTCCTCATTCTTCACTACCATTAATTCAGCATATTTGAGCATGACTTGAATAAGGCTCACTCACTTGCTATCAGAGATGGGATAAATGAACCCTGCCTCTAACAGCTTAATATCTTCTGCCCTCACAACCTCTTGCATAGCAGGGTTGAGCCTTCTTTGTGGCTCCCTCGATGGCTTGGCATTCTCCTCCAACTGTATCGTGTGTATTACCAACGAGGGGTTGATTCCCTTGACATCCTCAATAGTCCAGCTTATAGCTTCCTTATGCTCTCTTAAGACATCCAATAATTTCTCCTCTGGAGCATCACCCAAATCTAAAGCTATAATTATAGGCAAAGAATCTGCTGGACCTAGGAACTTATACTTAAGATTGTCTGATAAAGGCTTAAGTTCCTTCTAGGGGGGTTTAGGTGTTGTGGTTTCCTCCATCTCACTAATCTTTAGAGGAGCAGACTCCAAAGTAGCATTTGCTTGCTTAAACAACTTATCTAAGCCCAAATCCTCTTCAAATTGAGTAAAGCATACCTCCAGGGGGTCCTCAATACACGATCATTCATAGTCTCCTCCGTCCCACTGCTCTTCTGAGGATCAGACCCCAAAATGGCATTCACTTCCTCTAGTAACTTATCTAAGCCCAAGTCCTCTCCAAAATGAGCAAAGCATGCCTCCAGGGGATCCTCAAACTCCTCTCCTTTCCTGGGCGCTTGTAATCTCTCAGGGTAAGGAGCTTTAGGTAACCTAGGGAGATCCTTAATGATAGGTGTGGCTGTAGATGGCTCAGCATCTCTCTTTTCTTCGTTGCCACTTTCTTGCCTTTATATAGGAGTTGATAAATTTCTCACCGCAAACTGTTCCGTTGGGTTAGGATCAGGTTGACTGGGAAACTTTCTTTCCTCTCCTTCACCCATATAACTTGTGATTTGATCAATTTGACTCTCTAGCTCGACAATCACTTGGGTGTTTTCTATGGTTGCACTCATCACTTCACTCATAGATTGGCTAGTTGTTTTCATGAAATCATTGAGAGCGTCCTCCAATGACTGTGAAACCGATGCTGACGCTTGAATGGGAGCTTGGTAAGCGGGTGATGGTGCTGGATAGGCATAACTTGGTATTGGTGGAGGAAATTCGGGAGGGTATTGATTATAAGGGGCTCCTCCCTGATTCATCAGTTGGTTCTACTCCCATGAAAAATTAGAGTGGTTCCACCACCCTGGATTGTATGTTGCGGAGTAAGATCCATTTGATTCCCAACAACAGTCGTTAAAAGCATTCATTTGTTCCATGGGATACTCGCAAAAACCGGCATTGATGGACATTTCTGTGCTAATTGCAGAGGACTAGCACAGATGGAACAACTATCAACATTGAATGTGTTGGCAGCATTGAGGGACGGGCCGGTCATTTTAATGAAATCCTTGATGGTGTCCTCTAAAGACTGTGAAACCGGCGCTGGATTCATCCACATATATATATATATATATATATATATATATATATTTGAATAACTAACTAGTAGAAAAATAAAATCAATTCAGACAAAAAAATTTCACAAACCAAACAACTCCCCGGCAACGGTGCCAAAAACTTGTTGTGAGTTTTAAATTACATGCAAGCGCACGAGTCGTTTGCAATATAGCGTTGTGCAAGTGCGAGGTCGAATCCACAGGGAATTGCGTTGTGAAAGTATATTTTCAATCTAAACTAACTCTATTTTAACCTAGTTTTGAATTTCAGATGATAATTTGCAAAAGAAATTAAAATTAAACTAAATTGATTTGTAAAAACTAATAATTAAAACACTAAGGTTTGCAAATCCACCCCACCGAAGTTAAGCATATATGTTCTAAAAATATAGCCTATCAAATCATTCCATGAATCCAACTATAAGACAAAAAACAAAGAATATCCCAACTAAACCAAAAGCATCCAATGTATCCGCTCTCAACAAATCACAAAGGAAATCCAATTTAATCGAAAAGCATTCAATGTATCCATCAGATGAAACACAAGGAATATCCAATAGACAATTTAAACTCAATCAATTATAAGATTAACTCAAATAATTGACAGAACATTTATACTAAAAATTGTCAGATTTGTACAAGCAAATCTGAACTACTACGCCAAACAATGGCGGGGCTTCATCTTCAACCTTAGCTGAAGAGTCTAGCCACTCATAACTATGAAACTATAATTCATAATAAAAGTGCTAAACATTTAAACTAAAACAACTAAATGTAAAGAAATAAATAAATAACTTTACATGGGAGAAATTCCACTCGCTGACAGGCGGCGCTTCCCCTCGTGGTGACAAAGCCTTCGAGATCCACCAGAATGCTTGCGGACGTCCACCGATAAACAACAAAGTGGCTCAGGAATTGTACACTGAATGATGAAGTGGAGTGGGTCTTATATAGGCAAATACCACGAGTGCAATGTGTTTCTAATCCGATATGGGATGTGGGATATAGAAATGTGTTTCCAACCGATGTGGGATGTGGGATTTAAGTCTTCACATGCCCTTCAAAACTTCTGTTCACGCTGAAATCCCGCATAGCCTGAGTTTTGTCTACTAAAACAGCCATAACTTTCTGTAGAAAAATCATTTTTATGAGCCGTAAAATTCTCCAGATAATAGACTTCTGGATCTTTCTAAGCATAAATGGCTCATATCCTGGTTCTTCTTGAATCAATATAGTTTAATTTTCAAAGATGATTGATCTGTACGGGCAATTCTGGCAATTTTAGTGAAACTCCTTTCCCAGTGCTTGTAAACCTGAAAAACAATGAAAACAACTCAAAGTAACAAATTCCTAAGCTAACAAATGTAAATTAAGTGGCCAAAATATGCAATATTTTTCTCTCATCAAATACCCCCAAACTTACATTTTGCTAGTCCCTTAGCAAAACAAAATAAATAAAAAAAAACTAAATGAAAAACAAAGTATATAAAGATAAGTTTAGTATTCATGGTATCCAAAAATTTAAGGAGCATTCAAAGTCATGAGATTCATTCAAGAGCAAGCTTAAATAAGTCCAACCCATCTTCACAATGAATAAGAATTTAAAACCTAATTACTTACAAGAGGCATGGTAAGACATCACAAGCTTGAATCAGTGTAAAGTGATTTAGCATATACAGATGAGGTTTCCAAATAACTTCAATGTACAAGGTAATCAAGTCTCAAGATTCACAGAATTTCTCATCGGAAAGAACAACGATGGCATTGTTTATATATATATATATATATATATAGGGCTCTGCTATGTTTAGTTCCCTTAAGCTTTCTAATCGACCCATGTAGCGAGTGTTGAGTCAATGACTCCAAACCAGATGGTTTTAGGGCATTAGGTGTAAAGACACCCCTAAGGACTTACTAACTCGAGTAAAAAAGGCTACGAAATTAAACCGGCCTTAATACTACCAAGCGAAATTCCACCTTTTGACGTGAACACTCACTGCTTACTGAAGCAAGAGGTCCAGTTACTCAGCGAAAAGTTTAGCAATGATCATTATGAATAAAATTCCCACCTTTTGACGTGAACACTCACTGCTTACTGAGGCAAGAAGTCCAGTTACTCAGTGGAAAGTTTATTGATGATGATCATAATAAATATTAGTAGTATTAGTTGTTTTATATATATATATATATATATATATATATATATATATATATATATATATATATATATATATATGCCCAAGTATTTATTCAACAAGTCATTTGGTTCAGTTAAGACAAGGAAACGTATACATTCAACTCACTTGTCATACCTCACACAAATATGTGCTGATGTGCTCGTGTTAGATTAGATCAAACATGTGAATTCTCGAAAATGCCTAAAGTAAGTAACTAAAGTTTAAACTCTATCATCAGATCATGTGTTCAAAGTTTTAAACTCACCAATGAAATCAAATCACAATTTTTCAGAACAACCAAAATTTTTATACGAACATGAACATGCATTTATCTTTACGACAAAAAGATAACAAATTAAGACAAAGTGTGTGATGTGTCTCCCATACCCCCAAACTTAAATTACACATTGACCCCAATATGTGACTAATATAGAAAGAGCTGACCTGAGATATTGAGAACTATCTGGACTGGTATGGCTCATAGCATACCCCAAACTTGAACTGAATTACGCATCGTCCCTGAAAAATAAAAATAAAAACTGGAAAACAAAAAATACTAGAAACAAACATTAATCATAAAAATGCGAAATAATAAATAAACAGAAAAGATAAGCTGTGGGGTGCCTCTCATGAGCGCTAAGTTTAACGTCTTCAACCAGACCTAACATTAGTAAACATGCCCAACTAAGTGCTCCCCCATCTGATCAATAAATGGGAATGAAAAATGATCAGGCCTAGTGGTAGCATTCAACTTACGGTAGTCTATACTCACTCTCCCTCCTGACTGAACACGAGTTGGCACCAACTCGTCGTCCTCAATCTTCACTACCATTAATTCAGCATGTTTAAGCATGACTTGAATCAGGCTCACCCACTTGCTATCAGAGATGGGATAAATGATCCCTGCCTCTAATAGCTTAATATCTTCTGCCCTCACAACCTCTTGCATAGCAGGGTTGAGCCTTCTTTGTGGCTCCCTCAATGGCTTGGCATTCTCCTCCAACTATATCGTGTGTATTACTAACGAGGGGTTGATTCCTTTGACATCCTCAATAGTCCAGCCTATAGCTTCCTTATGCTCTCTTAAGACGTCCAATAATTTCTCCTCTGGAGCATCACCCAAATCTAAAGCTATAATTATAGGCAAAGAATCTGCTGGACCTAGGAACTTATACTTAAGATTGTCTGATAAAGGCTTAAGTTCCTTCTTGGGGGGTTTAGGTGTTGTGGTTTCCCCCGTCTCACTGATCTTTAGAGGAGCAGACTCCAAAGTAGCATTTGCTTGCTCAAACAACTTATCTAAGCCCAAATCCTCTTCAAATTGAGTAAAGCATGCCTCCAGGGGGTCCTCAATACATGATTCATTCATAGTCTCCTCCGTCTCACTGCTCTTCTGAGGATCAGACTCCAAAATGGCATTCACTTCCTCTAGTAACTTATCTAAGCCCAAGTCCTCTCCAAAGTGAGCAAAGCATGACTCCAGGGGATCCTCTAACTCCTCTCCTTTCTTGGGCACTTGTAATCTCTCAGGGTAAGGCACTTTAGGTAAAAATGACCTAGGGAGATCCTTAATGATAGGTGTGGCTGTAGATGGCTCAGCATCTCTCTTTTCTTTGTTGCCACTTTCTTGCCCTTGTATAGGAGTTGATAAATTTCCCACCGTAAACTGTTCTTTTGGGTTAGGATCAGGTTGACTGGGAAACTTTCTTTCCTCTCCTTCACCCATGTAACTTGCGATTTGATCAATTTGACTCTCTAGCTCGACAATCGCTTGGGTGTTTTCTATGGTTGCACTCATCACTTCACTCATAGATTGGCTAGTCGTTTTCATGAAATCATTGAGAGCGTCCTCCAATGACTGTGAAACCGACGCTGGCGCTTGAATGGGTGCTTGGTAAGCGGGTGATGGTGCTGGATAGGCATAACTTGGTATTAGTGGAGGAAATTCGGGAGGGTATTGATTATAAGGGGCTCCTCCCTGATTCATCAGTTGGTTCTGCTCCCATGAAAAATTAGAGTGGTTCCACCACCCTGGATTGTATGTTTCGGAGTAAGATCCATTTGATTCCCAACAATAGTCATTGAAAGCATTCATTTGTTCCATGGGATACTCGGCAAAAGCCGGCATTGATGGACAATTCTGTGCTAAATGCAGAGGACTAGCACATATGGAACAGCTATCAACATTAAATGTGTTGGCAGCATTGAGGGATGGGCCGGTCATTTTAATGAAATCCTTGATGGTGTCCTCTAAAGACTGTGAAACCGGCGCTGGATTCATCCACACATATATATATATATATATATATATATATATATATATATATATTTTGAATAACTAACTAGTAGAAAAATAAAATCAATTCAGACCAAAAATTTTCACAAACCAAACAACTCCCCGGCAACGGTGCCAAAAACTTGTTGTGAGTTTTAAATTACTCGCAAGCGCACGAGTCGTTTGCAGTATAACGTTGTGCAAGTGCGAGGTCGAATCTACAGGGAATTGCGTTGTGAAAGTATATTTTCAATCTAAACTAACTCTATCTTAACCTAGTTTTGAATTTCAGATGATAATTTGCAAAAGAAATTAAAATTAAACTAAATTGATTTTTAAAAACTAATAATTAAAACACTAAGGTTTCCAAATTCACCCCACCGAAGTTAAGCATATATGTTCTAAAAATATAGCCTATCAAAACATTCCATGAATCCAACTATAAGACAAAAAAAAAATAATATCCCAACTAAACCAAAAGCATCCAATGTATCCGCTCTTAACAAATCACAAAGGAAATCCAATTTAATCGAAAAGCATTCAATGTATCTATCAGATGAAACACAAGGAATATCCAACAGACAATTTAAACTCAATCAATTATAAGATTAACTCAAATAATTGACAGAACATTTATACTAAAAATTGTCAGATTTGTACAAGCAAATCTGAACTACTACGCTAAACAACGGTGGGGCTTCATCTTCAACCTTAGCTGAATAGTCTAGCCACTCATAACTATGAAACTACAATTCATAATAAAAGTGCTAAACATTTAAACTAAAACAACTAAATGTAAAGAAATAAATAAATAACTTTACATGGGAGAAATTCTACTCGCTGATGGGCGGCGCTTCCCCTTGTGGTGACAAAGCCTTCGAGATCCACTAGAATGCTAGCGGACGTCCACCGGTAAACACCAAAGTGGCTCAGGTATTGTACACTGAATGATGAAGTGGAGTGGGTCTTATATAGGCAAATACCACGAGTGCAATGTGTTTTCAATCTGATGTGGGATGTGGGATATAGAAATGTGTTTCCAACCGATGTGGGATTTAAGTCTTCACATGCCCTTCAAAACTTCTGTTCACGCTGAAATCCCGCACAGCCTGACCTTTGTCTACTAAAACGGCCATAACATTCTGTAGAAAAATCATTTTTATGAGCCGTAAAATTCTCCAGAAAATAGACTTATGGATCTTTCTAAGCATATATGGCTCATATCCTGGTTCTTCTTGAATCAATACATTTTAATTTTCAAAGATGATTGATCTGTATGGGCAATTCTGACAATTTTAGTGAAACTCGTTTCCCAGTGCTTGTAAACCTGAAAAACAATGAAAACAACTCAAAGTAACAAATTCCTAAGCTAACGAATGTAAATTAAGTGGCCAAAATATGCAATATTTTTCTCCCATCAACAGGTATACCCCTAAAATGAGTCAAGGCACTGAGTATCTGCGGAGATATGTAATAATTTTCTTCCGCCTTAGATTGATATGCAATGCATGAAGGATGGTTGAGGTTCTGTGGAATGAAGGATTGTTTCATAGGTCTCCATTCTGGTGGCAGTTGGTTGTAAAGCTGTTCCATTGGTGCTTCACCCTCAAATTCTTCTTCTTTCTCCTCAAAGTTATTTCTAGGCCTATTTCGAATGATCTGCTACTCTCTATATCAAGTGGAAGGATGGTTGGGTTCCTCACTCGAAGCCCTTGCATGAATCAGCAGGAATACCTGAAGCTGCTACTCAGGTAGCTTTTGGATTATTTGCGCTCGAGCACTCCAAGCACTGCGCTCGATCGCACTTAGGTTTGTGCTCGATCGCAATGCTAGAATTAGCACTGATGCACACCTGAAATGGAAAGCAAGAAAATATCAAAAACGAAGAATTAAGTTAGATAGTTGATGAAAATAAAATAAAATAAAACAAAATAGATTAAGAAAAAAATTTAGTGAAAAATAAGAAAATAAAATTGAACAAAATAAGAAAAATAAACGGGAAATAATTCTAAACAGAAACTTAGCACAATCCCCGGCAACGGTGCCAAAAACTTGTTGTGCCGATTATCTACCTAAATAAATAAGCAAATAATCACACTCGTTTTACTTGCAAGTGCACAAGGTCAACTTAGTAGTATAGTGTGCGAAAACAAGATCATCTCCACAGGGATTGGGGAATTTCGTTTTAGAATTATATTCGCAATGTGAAAAGATAGAAATAATAAAAGAGTTGATTTTGATAAAGATAAAATAATAAAGATAAAGGCGTAGGGACTTGATATCCACTACTAATTATGCTACCACAATACAACAGTATACCAATGCTCTACTCATGCCATGTATCCCTAATTTTTGCCAACCTAAGGGCTTGGTCCACACCTTAGGCTATTGATCTCCCTAAGCAACGAGTTAGGCATGGTGTATACTCTAACTCTTTTCTCTCTTAAAGAATTCAGCATGGGTGTATACTGAGTTGCTCATTAAGAGAGCATTAGGGCTGTGGAGATCGGCAACCACATGGGGTCTAGGGCTTGGTCCACTCTCGGTTTCCCATGTTGATTAACCCAAGAATCCGGTGTGGATATCTTTTGTTACTAATGTCAGACCTAGGACTCGGTTATCCAAATTGATCTAACTAACAAATCCATACCACATGCATATATTGATCAGATAAACACATATGAGGAATTTAAATAAACACATGTATTAATCAAGTTAAGCAACACAACATAAATATCGCAAAGGTGCCAATACTAAATTATTGAATAAACATAATTAGGGCTTCAACCAAGCCCTTACTAAAAGCTTAAGTACACATAAAAATAAAGGAAAGAAGAAACTAGAGAGAAGAGTCGTCAATTCCTCTCCATAGTCTCCTTCCTCGATCTCCCGAACAAAAACTAAACTAAAACTAAGAGAAGATTGATTCCCCCCAAAGGGGAGATTAAAATATAAAAGAAGGGATTAGATAATCTTCATTGTGTGTGTTTTACAGGTGTATTTATAGGGGGTGAATAATCCTAGAAGGCTCAAGAACCCTAAACTTTCCTAAAACATAAAACTCCTTTATTTCCAAAACTGGTTCTGCCGCTTTACTGTTCACGCCCGTATATGTGCGCTCGATCGCAAGGCCACGCTCGATCCTTCTTATGTGCGCAGAGGGCTTATGCGCTCGATCGCACCATGATTACGCCCAAAGTATAATACGGTTATTGTAGTACGACTTTGGGGTGTCGATTCCACAGGGAAACAAGTACAAAGGAAAATGTGTGAACCTTAAAACGAACGATAAAAGTTACACGAAAGATTTTTGGGTTTTGATGGTGAAATAATGTAAGAATAATTATGTAAATATAAAGAAAATATAAATAAGAAATAACAAGGTTCTGGGAATCCTCCTTAGGTTTGTTCCCTATTTCCACTCTTGATTCAATTGATTTTATCTCGATTGCAAGTTTCACATCCCAAACAAGCAATCGGAATATATTCAATCAAGCACATTTATAACTCTAATATAATTGCTACAAATTACTCATTGATTTTGGTTCAAGCACACATGACCGATCTTAAAGATTATCAAGAAACGACAATATATCTTAAAAGACAATATCACTGTAATGGACAATCAATAAAATAAATCTACCGGAATCAATCACATCCAAACAACCTCAAAGGAGGAGAAGGATGCAATCACCGGATTAAGAGAATCTAAAAGACGAAGAATAAAAAGTACATATATCACATGAACTCAAATCCTTCTTACTTAATCAATGAATAATTTACAAACAATATTCAACAATAAATCCATACAACTGAATCAAGAATAAGAAATAAGGAACAATAAATCCCTAAGGATTCATCCTTTTCCCTTGTATGAAGACTAGTTGGCCATGGAAATCAAGGTGGAAGAACAATAAGGATGCTTTCCCCTTGATTTGGCCATGAAGTTCAAGGTGGATGAACAATATGGATGTTCTCCCCTTGATTTGCAGCCAAAGAAAACTTGGAAAGAAAATGGAAGAATGCTGGATTTGGATCCATTGGATCCTCTCTTTTTTCTCTCTTCCTTGCTTTCTCTCTTCAATGCCCAGCTGCACACTCCATAAATATATATTTATAGAGCATGAGGGGGGTGTTTTGGTCTTGGAGAATGTCATTTGCTCGCCCTAATCCGGTCAAGAGGCGAGTGGGCCGTGCTGTCCGCCTGGGCCTGCTGTGCTGGCCTGAACTATTTCCACTAAAACTGCTATAACTTTCTCTAGAAAAATCCTTTTTACGAACCATAAAATTCTCCAGAAAATAGACTTCCAGATCTTTCTAAGAATATATGGCTCATCTCCTGGTTCTTCCTACATCAATACAGTTTAATCTGCAAAGATAATTGATCTGTACGGGAAATTCTAGCAATTTAGTGAAACTCCTTCAGCTTGTATGCAGAAGTGCACACACTAGTGTGCCTACCCTTAACTTGCTCCAAAGTGATGCACACACTTGTGTGCAGTCTTTTAACTTAATGTATTTTATTAATCCAGCCTTGGTTTAGACTTTAACCATCTTTGAATCATGCTTGGACATGTCTAAACCTTGGACAAAAATGAACACCGACACCCAAGATCTTTTAGTGCTTTAAACATGAATCGCTTTATTATATCTTTTGTACTCAAAGCACCTGAAAATGCATCAAATTAAGTCAATGATTTATGAATATCACTTTAGAGTTATCAACATGTAAAAGTGTGATTATGACCGAGATCAACCCTAAAATGTTAACAATTAAGTATTGTTTAGATGCATTTTATGACTCTCATCACAACCCCCAACTTGCTTATTGCTAGTCCCTAGCAATTCAAGCGAAAGGCATGAAATAAATTCTTTATTTAGAAATCAAAGCAAAATACAGCAATGCTGGCGTTAACCAAGAGTGATTCAAAAATCTATCTCAAAAATCATGCATGACATACAGCACATAGAATCATTAAATATCAATTAGGTCCAAGAATAATCCAAATGTCAACCTTAAAATCGTTATCGACTCTTACCATCAATCTTACCACAATACATTAGTCCGAACACCCGGATGATTTTATGCACAACATCACATGAATACAAGTCTTGGCCTCTGAAAACATATTAATTTGTGTGACATCAATCACAAATCAAGCTCCATATGCTCACTTTTCAAATCACTCTCCACTATGTAGAAAAATCACACTTCATCAGATCAATAGGTCTTTAATAAGCTTGCAATGTTAGGCTAGGGTAAAGATCAAGAAAGAACGGGAAAGTTTAAACAAATAAAAGAGCTAAGTCTCTTAATTTAAATACAACCACTTTAAGCACAAGATAACCTTACTTCAACACCCAACTCTTTCAACCATTTTTCGAGCATTTCTCGCAATAAATCACCATTTTTTTTTCTTTTATTCTTTCTTTGCCATAATTCATTTTTTCTCTTTTTTTTATTTTTTATTTTGGCATAAGACCATTCACCTCCTCTTTCATTCTTTTCTTTTCTTTTCCACAACCCCCAACTTATCTCTTTTAATGTACTTGGGTTATGGTAGTAATATTTTCTCATATTTCCACCCTTACTCCTTTTAAGTGCTTCTCACAACATGTGTATAACTAAGTTCTTTTAAAAGAGAGGTAAGGATAAAATATTTTTAGGCTCATAAAGGTAAGTAAATAGTTTATCGAAAGAAATAAGGCTCAATTTTTCTTTTCAAGAAAAAGGCTCAAATAGGTGACTAGCGATAAATATAACAAGAGTAAGTTTAAAAAGGCTCAAACGGTCCAAAAATGGCCTACATCAGATCCTAAGTAGTGTGCATTCTATGATTTTCGCCTCAAGTGATTATCAAATAAGTTCTAGAGCTTGTAGAGACCGCAAAAGTATTCACAAAACAACCACGCATAAAACTTCTCCAAATGCTTTAGACTAATCATGCAATCTTACCACAAGTCTCAAACCAAAGAAAAATTGACACTTAATTTATTCTCAAAAGCGAAGCAAGATTTAACTTCTTCTAAATGCTATATGCTATCTCGATTAAGCTCATATCATTGACATGTGAATTAACTTCAAGGTTAACACAAAGCATGCTAAAAATAAACAAAAAGGTAAAATGACACGAAGCAGTTCAATGAAAAACATGAAACATAGGAATATGTTTCCTCCACCCCCAACTTAAAGTAGGCATTGTTCTCAATGTGAAAGCAAAAGATAAGGAAACTCCCTCTGTAGCCAAAAGTGCACAGAAGCTGAAAATTGTGCACCACCATTTGAACTGCTTCGTATAATTGTCCCTGAAAAAGAAATACGAAAGTAAAACTGGAAAACAGCAAAATACTAATAATAAACAAGAAAAAGAATTATGAAAAACAATAACAATAAAAATAAAAGGATATGCTATGGGGTGCCTCCCATGAGCGCTAAGTTTTACGTCTTCAGCCAGACACTCTTATTCCCTCCTAGACAAACATGAGTTGACTGCGCCAGCAATTGTTTTACTGTTAAATTTGCTGCTTATGTGCTTTAGAGAGACCTTAAAGATGTCATTAGTAACATCTGCAGATTTTGGCTCGATATATGCTCCCGTGAAGCCATGGGTGAGGGTATACACTTGGTGGTTGTCGTCCACATCCTCTGATTTGTTCGGTGTTGGGATGTGTAACGACTTACCACTAAGTGTCTCAATGGCATTCACCTCCTCTTTCTTCTGTTGTGTTTGGTGCTGACCGTAGGATGTGGATTAAGCTTGAGAAGGGAACTTACCTCGCTCAGTCACACTCAAGTAGCTCGTCAGCTTGGACACTTGGCTCTTTATCTCTTTATGTTCTTCAACAACTTGCACAATTAAAGATTTAAGCCTTTGATTTGTCTTCCCCTGTGCTTCAATAAAAGCATGTAAAGTGTCTTCTAAAGAACTCCTAGAAGATGCAGGTGCATGATATGGTTCAGAATATGGTGCAGGGGGTTGTGCAAGTTGTTGATTTTCAAACTTCCAGCTGAAATTGGGGTGATTTCGCCATCCCGGATTATAGGTATTAGAGAGGGGTGTAGAAGGCTTCGTGTACATGCCTAGGGCATTACATTGTTCCTTATACATCCCTCTCATATCAACAAATGTGGGGCACTCTTGGGCGAGATGGTCTACCCCGCCACACACAAAACATGGTTCAAAAGATTTTGCATGATTAACCATGTATGTTGGCTTTAAGCTCTTAGTTTTAAATACCTCTAGTTCCCTAGTGAGCATCTCGACCTTGGCCTTAAGGTTATCCTCTTCCCTAAGATGGTGAATTCCACCACCATTTGGGTGCTCTATAGGTCGTGCCCTATTTGTGCTTTCAGTAGCACTAGGTCCTGTTGTGAGTTTTAAATTACTCGCAAGCGCACGAGTCGTTTGCAATATAGCGTTGTGCAAGTGCGAGGTCGAATCCACAGGGAATTGTGTTGTGAAAATATATTTTTTAATCTAAATTAACTCTATCTTAACCTAGTTCCGAATTTCAGATGATATTGCAAAATAAATTAAAACTAAATTTAATTGATTTAAAATCTAATAATAAAAAGCACTAAGGTTTCCGAATCCACCCCACCGAAGTTAAGCATACATGTTCTAAAAATATAGCCTATCAAAACATTCAATGAATCCAACTATAAGACAAAACACAAAGAATATCCCAACTAAACCAAAAGCATCCGATGTATCCGCTCTTAACAAATTACAAAGGGAATCCAATTTAATCGAAAAGCATTCAATGTATCCATCAGATGAAACACAAAGAAAATCCAACAGACAATTTAAACTCAATCAATTATAAGATTAACTCAAATAATTGACAGAACATTTATACTAAAAATTGTCAGATTTGTACAAGCAAATCTGAACTACTACGCCAAACAACGGCGGGGCTTCATCTTCAACCTTAGCTGAAGAGTCTAGCCACTCACAACTATAAAACTATAATAACAAGTGCTAAACATTTAAACGAAAACAACTGAATATAAAGAAATAAATAAACAACTTTACATAGGAGAAATTCCACTCGCTGACGGGCGGCGCTTCCCCTCGTGGTAGCAATGCCTTCGGGATCCACCAGAATGCTAGCGGACGTCCACCGGTAAACACCAAAGTGGCTCAGGAATTGTACACTGGATTATGAAGCCAGATGGTGCTTATATAGGAGAAGACCCGGAGTAATGTGGCTTTTAGAAACGATGTGGGATACTGGCCCGTGTGCGCTCGATCGCAGTGTGGTGCGATCGATCGCAGGTACGATCGATCGCATGTCTTGTGCGCACGATCTCATGTGCGCTCGATCGCATGTCTGCTGCGATCGAGTGCAGATGCACTGAACTTCAAATATTTTGATGTGGGATGTTGACCTTGCACTCGTTCATAGGCAGGTGCGCTCGATCGCATATCTGTTGCGATCGAGCGCAATGTCTCCAGAAGCTTCAAATCAACCTGAAATGCTTCATTTTCTCCACAAAGCTGTAAAAACACACAAAACACAAGAAAAACGTAAAATAAAGTAAAATAATACTAACTAAGAGCATAACAAATATAAGTTAATGGTCTAAAATATGCAATATTTAAGACTCATCAAATACCCCCAAACTTATATTTTGCTAGTCCCTTAGCAAAACAAAATAAAAGACTCAATGAAAAACAAAGAACATAAAGATAAAGTCATCACTCATGGTATCCAAAAATTTAAGGAGCACACATCACCATGATATTCATTCATAAGCAAGCTTAAAAAGGTAAACCCATCTTCGCAATGAATAGAAATGTTAAAATCTAATTACTTACAAAAGGCAGGATAAGGCATCATAAGCTTGAATTAGTGTAAGGTGAATTAGCATATAAAAATGAAGCTTCCAAGTAACTCTAATGTGTAAGGTCTCCATGTCTCAAGATTCACCGAATTTCCCATCAAAAATGAACGACAAAGGCATAGTATTTTTTTTTTTTAATAAGGCACGGCTATGTTTAGTTCCCTTAAGCTTTCTAATTGACCCATGTAGCGAGTGTTAAGTCAATGACTCCCAAACCAGGTGGTTTTAGGGCATTAGGTGTAAAGACACCCCTAAGGACTTACTAACTCGAGTCAAAAAGGCTACGAAATTAAACCGACCTTAATATTACCAAGCAAAATTCCACCTTTTGACATGAACACTCACTACTTACTGAGGCAAGAGGTCCAGTTACTCAGCGAAAAGTTTATTGATAATTTATTATTTTTTTTTATTTTCCTATGCCCAAGAGTTCATCCAACAAGTCATCCAGTTTCAGTTAAGATAAGGAAAAATACACATTAAAATCACATGTCATACCTCACATAATTTATGCTAATGTGCTCGTGTTAGATTAGATCAAACATGTGAATTCTCAAAATGCCTAAAGTAAGTAACTAAATTTTAAAAATTTATCACCAGATCATGTGTTCAAAATGTTAAGCTCACCAATGACATCACATCACAAAAAATGTTTAGATCAACTAAAATTTCACGATAACATGAGCATGCATTTATCTCTATGACGAAAAGACAACAAATTAGGACAAAGTGTGTGATGTGTCTCCCATACCCCCAAACTTAAATTACACATTGACCCCAATGTGTGACTAATATGGAAAGAGCTGACCTGAGATATGGAGAACTATCTGGACTGGTATGGCTCATAGCATACCCCCAAACTTGAACTGAAGTACGCTTTGTCCCTGAAAAATAAAAACTGGAAAACAAAAAATACTGGAAACAAACATTAATCATAAAAATACGAAATAATAAATAAACAAAAGAAAAGATAAGCTGTGGGGTGCCTCCCATGAGCGCTAAGTTTAACGTCTTCAGCCAGACCCAACATTAGTAAACAAGTCCAACGAAATGCTCCGCCATCTGATCAATAAATGGGAATGAAAAATGATCAGGCCTACTGGCAGCATTCAATTTACGGTAGTCTAGACATTTTCTCCATATTGATTGCACTCGAGTTAGAACCAACTCGTTGTCTTTATGCTGCACTACCGTTAATTCAGCACGTTTGGGCACGACTTTAATCAGGCTCACCCACTTGCTATCAGAGATGGGATAAATGATCCCTGCCTCTAACAGCTTAATATCTTCCGCCCTCACAACCTCTTGCATAGCAGGGTTGAGCCTTCTTTGTGGCTCCCTCGATGGCTCAGCATCCTCCTCCAAATGTATCCTGTACGTCACCACCGAGGGGCTGATCCCCTTGATGTCCTCAATGGTCCAGCCTATAGCTTCCTTATGCTCTCTTAAGACATCCAATAATTTCTCCTCTAGAGCATCACCCAGATCTGAAGGTATAATCACAGGCAAACTATCGACTGAACCTAGGAACTTATACTTAAGATTATCTGGTAAAGGCTTAAGTTCCTTCTTGGGGGTTTCAGGTGTGGCGGTCTCCTCCGTCTTATTGCTCTTCCGATGAGGAGACTCTAAAATGGCATTCGCTTGCTCAAGTAATTTATCTAAATCCATATCCTCTCCAAATTGAGCAAAGCATGCCTCTAGGGGGTCCTCAGTGCGGGAGTCATCCACAATCTCCTCCGTCCTATTGCTCTCCCGAGGAGGAGACTCCAAAATGGCATTCACTTCCTCGAGTAACTTATCTAAGCCCAAGTCCTCTCCAAAGTGAGCAAAGCATGCCTCCAGGGGATCCTCAAACTCCTCTCCTTTCTTGGGCACTTGTAATCTCTTAGGGTAAGGCGCTTTAGGTAAAAACGACCTAGGGAGATCCTTAATGATAGGTGTGGCTGTAGATGGCTCAGCATCTCTCTTTTCTTTGTTGCCACTTTCTTGCCCTTGTATAGGAGTTGATAAATTTCCCACCACAAACTGTTCCTTTGGGTTAGGATCAGGTTGACTGGGGAACTTTCTTTCCTCTCCTTCACCCACGTAACTTGCGATTTGATCAATTTGACTCTCTAGCTCGGCAATCACTTGGGTGTTTTCTATGGTTGCACTCATCACTTCACTCATAGATTGGCTAGTCGTTTTCATGAAATCATTGAGAGCGTCTTCCAATGACTGTGAAACCGATGCTGGTGCTTGAATGGGAGCTCGGTAAGCGGGTGATGGTGCTGGATAGGCATAACTTGGTATTGGTGGAGGAAATTCGGGAGGGTATTGATTATAAGGGGCTCCTCCCTGATTCATCAATTGGTTCTGCTCCCATGAAAAATTAGAGTGGTTCCACCACTCTGGATTGTATGTTTCGGAGTAAGATCCATTTGATTCCCAAC
Source organism: Bretschneidera sinensis (assembly GCA_023935145.1). NCBI lineage: Eukaryota > Viridiplantae > Streptophyta > Magnoliopsida > Brassicales > Akaniaceae > Bretschneidera > Bretschneidera sinensis. Next base: position 103,127,691 of record CM043699.1, read on the forward strand.
AACAGTCATTGAAAGCATTCATTTGTTCCATGGGGTACTCGGCACAAGCCGGCATTGATGGACAATTCTGTGCTAGATGCATAGGACTAGCACAGATGGAACAACTATCAACATTGAATGTGTTGGCAGCATTGAGGGACGGGCCGGTCATTTTAATGAAATCCTTGAGGGCATCCTCTAAAGACTGTGAAACCGACGCTGGATTCATCCACATGATTTTTTTTTAATTAAATTAATTTTTTTTTATTTTTTTATTTTTTTAAAAAAATTGATAACTAACTAGTAGAAAAATAAAATCAATTCAGACCAAAAATTTTCACAAACCAAACAATTCCCCGGCAACGGCGCCAAAAACTTGTTGTGAGTTTTAAATTACTCGCAAGCGCATGAGTCGTTTGCAATATAGCGTTGTGCAAGTGCGAGGTCGAATCCACAGGGAATTGTGTTGTGAAAATATATTTTTTAATCTAAATTAACTCTATCTTAACCTAGTTCCGAATTTCAGATGATATTGCAAAATAAATTAAAACTAAATTTAATTGATTTAAAATCTAATGATAAAAAGCACTAAGGTTTCCTAATCCACCCCACCGAAGTTAAGCATACATGTTCTAAAAATATAGCCTATCAAAACATTCAATGAATCCAACTATAAGACAAAACACAAAGAATATCCCAACTAAACCAAAAGCACCCGATGTATCCGCTCTTAACAAATCACAAAGGGAATCCAATTTAATCGAAAAGCATTCAATGTATCCATCAGATGAAACACAAAGAAAATCCAACAGACAATTTAAACTCAATCAATTATAAGATTAACTCAAATAATTGACAGAACATTTATACTAAAAATTGTCAGATTTGTACAAGCAAATCTGAACTACTACGCCAAACAACGGCGGGGCTTCATCTTCAACCTTAGCTGAAGAGTCTAGCCACTCATAACTATAAAACTATAATAACAAGTGCTAAACATTTAAACTAAAACAACTAAATATAAAGAAATAAATAAACAACTTTGCATGGGAGAAATTCCACTCGCTGACGGGCGGCGCTTCCCCTCGTGGTAGCAATGCCTTCGGGATCCACCAGAATGCTAGCGGGCGTCCACCGGTAAACACCAAAGTGGCTCAGGAATTATACACTGGATTATGAAGCCAGATGGTGCTTATATAGGAGAAGACCCGGAGTAATGTGGCTTTCAGAAACGATGTGGGATACTGGCCCGTGTGCGCTCGATCGCAGTGTGGTGCGATCGATCGCAGGTACGATCGATCGCATGTCTTGTGCGCACGATCTCATGTGCGCTCGATCGCATGTCTGCTGCGATCGAGCGTAGATGCACTGAACTTCAAATATTTCGATGTGGGATGTTGACCTTGCGCTCGTTCATAGGCAGGTGCGCTCGATCGCATATCTGTTGCGATCGAGTGCAATGTCTCCAGAAGCTTCAAATCAACCTGAAATGCTTCATTTTCTCCACAAAGCTGTAAAAACACACAAAACACAAGAAAAACGTAAAATAAAGTAAAATAATACTAACTAAGAGCATAACAAATATAAGTTAAGGGTCTAAAATATGCAATATTTAAGACTCATCAGGTCCAGTCCAAGTGTGAGCTTTTTCAGCAAGCTCATTGAGGTACTCTATGGCCTCATCAGGATCTTTCTCCAAGAACCCACCATTACACATCATCTCTACAAATTGGCGTTCTCTATAGGTAAGACCCTCATAGAAATAGCTCACTAAACACCAATTCTCATACCCATAGTGAGGGCATATACTCAATAACTCTTTAAATCTCTCCCAAGACTGATACAGAGTCTCGCTGTACTTTTGTGCAAAGGTGGAGATTTGCCTTTTTAAAGCATTGTTCTTATGTTGGAGAAAGTATTTATTGAAGAAAATTTGAGTCATCTCAGTCCACGACCCAATAGATCGTGGTCTTAGTGAGTATAGCCAACTCTTATCTCTATCCTTCAAAGCGAAAGGAAAGAACTTAAGCCTAACAATGTCGTCGGTTTCATCATGACTATGAAAAGTCGCGACTACTTGCTCAAACTCTTTAATGTGCACATATGGGTTTTCGTTATCCAAGCCATGAAAAGTAGGGAGTAATTGAATCATCTCTGGTTTAAAATTTAGCTGGCGAGTATTGGCTAGAAACATGATGCATGATGGTGTGGTTATGCGTGTAGGGTGAAGGTAATTTTGAAGTGTCCTGGCAACATTTTCATTATGATTATCGGCCATGTTAACAAAATCCTCTAAATTTTCTGATGGGGGTGCACTATGGTTTGATCTAGGCGAGGTTTCACCAATGGAGGTGGAAGGAGAGGGTAACTCTAATTCGGGTCCTCTAATGAATTTGCCACACGAATCTCTCGGTTTAAGCATGCACCAATTAATTTAGAGGGAAAATTAAATAAATAAACAGAATAATAAATAAATAAACAAATAAATAAATAAAACAGAATAATAAACAAGTAAATAAAACAAAATAATAAACAGATAAATAAAACAAAATAATAAACAAGTAAATAAAACAGAATAACAAACAAATAAATAAAACAGAAGTAAAGGAATGATATGACTGTATCTACAAACTGCTGAAAAGAAAGATATTTACGAATTTTTATTTTATTTTACCGTTACACTCAAAGTTGACAAGTTTCCTTGTACTTAAAAGTGTTTCTCCGGCAACGGCGCCAAAATTTGATTACGCCCAAAGTATAACACGGTTATTGTAGTACGGCTTTGGGGTGTCGATTCCACAGGGAAACAAGTTAAGTACAAAGGAAAATGTGTGAACCTTAAAACGAACGATAAAAGTTACACGAAAGATTTTTGGGTTTTGTTGGTGAAATAATGTAAGAAAAATTGCGTAAATATAAAGGAAATATAAATAAGAAATAACAAGGTTCCAGGAATCCTCCTTAGGTTTGTTCCCTATTTCCACTCTTGATTCAATTGATTTTATCTCGATTGCAAGTTTCACATCCCAAACAAGCAATCGAAATATATTCAATCAAGCACATTTATAACTCTGATATAATTGCTACAAATTACTCATTGATTTTGACATGACCGATCTTAAAGATTATCAAGAAACGAAAATATATCTTAAAAGATAATATCACAGTAATGGACAATCAATAAAATAAATCTACCGGAATCAATCACATCCTAACAACCTCAAAGGAGGAGAAGGATGCAATCACCGGATTAAGAGAATCTAAAAGAAGAAGAATAAAAAATACATCTATCACATGAACTCAAATCCTTCTTACTTAATCAATGAATAATTTACAAACAATATTCAACAATAAATCCATACAACCGAATCAAGAATAGGAAATAAGGAACAATAAATCCCTAAGGATTCATCCTTTTCCCTTGTATGAAGACTAGTTGGCCTTGGAAATCAAGGTGGAAGAACAATAAGGATGCTCTCCCCTTGATTTGGCCATGAAGTTCAAGGTGGATGAACAATATGGATGTTCTCCCCTTGATTTGCAGCCAAAGAAAACTTGGAAAGAAAATGGAAGAATGCTGGATTTGGATCCCTTGGATCCTCTCTTTTTTCCCTCTTCAATACCCAGCTGCACACTCCATAAAGATATATTTATAGAGCATGAGAGGGGTGTTTTGGTCTTGGAGAATGTCATTTGCTCGCCCTAATCCGGTCAAGAGGCGAGTGGGTCGTGCTGTGCGCCTGGGCCTGCTGTACTGGCCTGAACTGTTTCTACTAAAACTGCTATAACTTTCTCTAGAAAAATCATTTTTATGAACCGTAAAATTCTCCAGAAGATAGACTTCCAGATCTTTCTAAGAATATATGGTTCATCTCCTGGTTCTTCCTACATCAATACAGTTTAATCTGCAAAGATGATTGATCTGTACGAGAAATTCTGGCAATTCAGTGAAACTCCTTCAGCTTGTATGCAGAAGTGCACACACTAGTGTACCTACCCTTAACTTGCTCCAAAGTGATGCACACACTTGTGTGCAGTCTTTTAACTTAATTTACTTTATTAATCCAGCCTTGTTTTAGACTTTAATCATCTTTGAATCATGTTTGGACACGTCTAAACCTTGGATAAAAATGAGCACCGACACCCAAGATCTTTTGGTGCTTTAAACATGGATCGCTTTATTATCTCTTTTGTACTCAAAGTACCTAAAAATGCATCGAATTAAGTCAATGATTTATGAATATCACTTTAGAGTTATCAACATGTAAAAGTGCGATTATGACCGAGATCAACCCTAAAATGTTAACAATTAAGTATTGTTTAGATGAATTTTATGACTCTTATCACACCCAATAGTGCGATCGATCGCACTTTTGCCAGTAACTGCTCCAGGATTTCCAGGTTTCTTCCTTTTAAGCTCCAAAAGCTTCCAAAATTCTTCCTTTTCTTCGTAGACCTATAAAAACCATGTAAAACATAGAAATGAAGTAAAATGAACTAAAATAACATAAACTAGGGCTTAACAAATATAAATTAAGGGGCTTAAATATGAATATTTAAGCATCTATCATCTAGCAACTCAAGATTGTGAATTAAAACTTAGTTTCCCAAAATTGGAGATTTACTCGTTTTTTTTGGCTCATCAAGGAAAATAGCTGGCTGCAATTTTTCTTATCACATATTCTTAATTGTTTCCTTATTAATTTAATTGTTGAATTGTAAGGCTTGCATGCCAACTCAGATACTTTCCTTTTTGGATTTTAGGTTACCATAATTGAATTTAGGTTTGTTTCCTATTCCTTAGTTTCCTTTTTCTAATTTTGGATGAATTTTGGGCAAATTATTTGGAAGCTTTTTAGCTGCCCAATTTTTTATCCTCATGTATTTAAATAGCTATTGGCTTTTTGGAATAGGACAATTCATATTTCAGTCATACTTTGTGAGAGAAAATTCTCTTTGACTTATCAATCAATCATTCCATAATTGATTGTGGCGTCTTCATTATACCAAGGTTCTTGCTTCAATATATGCAACGGGTCGCGGTCTCACATAAATCTATTTCTAGATGATCTTGTAATCCTTCTTAATCCATCAGTCTCTTAGTTCTTGGTGTGGATCATATCATTTTGGGAGTCTAAGTTTGGTTTAGGTTTAATATTAGATGGCAGTTTTCTTTGTATTTTGTACCTTGTAAATTTTTATAAGGGTGGTATTATGGTATCAAAAATGTTTTGCATGTGAATACATGTGTTTGTATTTTGATGTTGGAAAAGTTTGTTATTTGCATTGTAATTTATATGTTTGCATATAGGTCGGGTGCTTGGAGCTAAAAGGTGATGATACCTCCTCGGGTAGGGCCCACCCGAGGATGGGTCGTTACAAGTAAGAATGATTTTATTGGCTTCCTACAATCTAAGCAAATTGTTGTATTTATACACTAGAGAAGTATACAAGCAACTGCTGGGCGTAGCCTAACAGAATTAATAGCTTCTACCAACTGTCTCTAACTGTCTCTCCTCCCGTGAGCTAACCTGCTTGAGTCCTTCTTAGTTTCCTTGTACTCTTTGTAATGCATGTTTCATTCTCTTACTCCTTCTCAAAGTTGTTTGCTGCTCACACTCCTACTGTGCCAGCTGTTGTGCTTACTCCCTTTCTTTTTTGTCCTACTTTAGTTCTTGTTGTGATTTTCTATCACGACTGTGTAATGTTTTTTTCCGTTGCTACAGTGTTTTAAGGATGAACAGTGTTTTTAGCATCAATTTTCTTCATTTTTTTGGATTTTTTATTCCAAAAAATCTCCTAATTGAATCAAAATTTCTTGCACATTTAATACACAAGTTAAACACTTCAAAAGTGTTTTGTTATTATCAAAATTATTCTAATCAATTTCTTGATTGAGACATTTTTGATGATGACAAAACATATTACAAATTTAAGGATAATGTATGTGCAAGATATATGAAGAATGATCTATTACAAATGCTTAAATAATTTTCTATGTCAACATAAATTCTTCTTAAGTTCAATTAGAGCATGTTAAGCATTGAGCCCAAATAATTTAATATTTGCATTTAATAAAATCACAGAGATTTTATATCTTCAATTAATTAAGGCTATGTAATAAAACGCAATGCAAATTTAATTAGCTCCTAAAAATTGAAATGCTTAGAAAGTGTATCTTAGGATTTAGATATTTTGTCTTTGAAGTTTCATTTCAATTATTCTCCTTGAATTTGATCTTTTGGAGAGCTTCTTGACTTTTGAAATCAAAAACTTTGATTCACCAATTTCTACAATCTTGATCTCCTTTGATGTATAAGTATTATTAACAATCTGCATCACTTAAGTAATATTCATTAGTGCTTAATTAAGATTTTTTTACTATCAAAATCATCCAGGGTCAACAAACACTGTGTAACGACCCATCTCAGGTTGGCCACCCCCGAGACAGTGTCATCACATTTTAAAAATCTCAACACGACACATATATGCAACAATGAAAATAAACAACACCAAAATAAATTTTTCATAAATCCTCAACTCTCAATAGGGGAGTTACATCAATATGATATTTAAACATTCTATACAACGTAAAATGCATGAATATTTACAAATAAATTTTTATTTTCTTTTCTCATAAGCCTGAGAATGTTGACTCATACGTGACTTACAGGAAATGATTTCGTCTGAACCTCAACTCACCAAACTATTTGTCATGCCTGTTACCTGAAAATCATTGTACAACGAGGGGTGAGCTTCACAAGCTCAATAAATTAAATTTAATAGAAGTACTCATTTGCATAAACTGTCTTTCGATATTTAAAGCAATTTATATCTCATACACTTGTACTAGCACTCTACTATCACTTCACATGTCATCATATCCATTCTCTATCAATCTCTTTCTCTTATTTATTGGTTCACCTTAAGATCATCAATTATCTCATAATTACCTCGTAATGAGGTTCACATCATAAAGTCTACCATTTAGATAGTTCTTATCACTATAACTGTCTCTCTGTGAGACTCATTTATCTATGAATAATTTCACAATAACACATCACACATCAGCATTTCAATAATGCAAACAATAATTAAAACAAATGCAATGCATGAATTATTATTATGGGAACATCTTCCCACATGTCGCCATGTTTTTATTATCTTAGACCGGCCCCCTCCCGGTTCTTTTCTTTCTTATTTAGACTGGCTGCCTTCCCGATTCTTTTCTTTACAGCTTGTCCCAGCTGCCACAGAATTCATTGTCAGTATATACCGGCTGTCACAATGTCCTTTTTATTTCCAGCACAACTGGCTGTCATGGTTTTTCAATTGGACCGGCTGCCTTCTCGGTTCTTTTATTTCTCATTTAATGCATATGCATATGAACAATGATATGAAATATACATATGAATAGTAATATAAAACAACATAAATTCAAAACATTTAAATTGACTATTCTGATTTTTCTCCAATTTATTATTGAAATAAATTTCACTAAATTATTGTTGGAAATCACCTTGACAAGATGCCCAGGTGGTGATCTTCCAAACACCCAAGTCTAGAATGACTTGTAAAGATTAGGAATCGAAAACAGGAACAGAAATCAAAGAAAGAAAGAAGACAAACAATTTGTTATCGAGGTTCAGCAATAGTCTACGTCCCCGTGAGTTCCTCTGAACTCTCTGCACTAAATCAATGGTTCTTTTACAATCACAACAACCCTTCTCCAAGAAGCTCAAGTTCTTGAAGAAACCAAGAAGAGAAGAAAGAAAATGATAAGAACTATTACAATGTTCTCTATCAAATCTATGCTACTCTCTCTTTACAACCAGCCTTTCTACAATGAGTCCCTCTTGTGTTTTGTGTCTTTGTACTCTCACACAATTCTCTCTTGTATGTCACACAATGTGTCTCTTGTAATCTCACACTTGATTATGTTGATTGTGTAGTGTGTAGAATGAAGCTAGGTGATCCTTTATATAGTGCACCAACTTCTTGACCAATCTTGAGTGTCATTCTCCACCCTTAGATCTTAATGACCAATCAACTATGGCCTTTGATCTTTCTTTAGTCAAGTTGTAAGTTTTGGATATGTCTTACGAAGCTTTGAAGAGGTCTACACATATGTGCCTTAGTGTGCTTGGCGCCGTGGCCTAGAAAAGGGGGCGCCACGGCCCAAGGCAGCACACACATCCTCATGGCTCTGGGCGCCACAGCCTTAAGGAGGGGGCACCGCGGCCTTACCATGCTCTAGCACTCCTCATCTTCTGGGCATCGTAGCCTGGAGTACGGAGGGCCGTGGCCTGACCTGGTGCACACCCATTTTGCTGGACCCTTTTTGTTGCTTGCATGCTGAAGTGCACACCTAGTGTGCTGAGGCTTGATGCTAAACTTCTTCAAACCTCTTCCAACCATGTTTAAACCTTAGAAAAATATCAACAATCTCTACCTTTGTCTAAATGTTTAAACTCGAACCATTCTGCAGAGAACTTTAGGATCCAAGCTCATATTTTGTCATCAATCAACCGACTCCAATCCTAAGTAGTTCAAGGCAATGATTAAACTTACTTAGAGGTAGAACTTTAGTATCTAAATCTACAGGGTTTTCTTCTGTGGCTACCTTGTCTACATGGATGCATCCTTTCGTAACATTTTCCCGAATAAAATGGTACCGAACATCCATATGCTTTGTCCTCTCATGGAACACCGGATTCTTACACAAGTGCAATGCACTTTGACTATCCGAAAACACCATAACCTGCTCTTCTAGTACCTTCAACTCTTCCAGTAACCCTTTGCACCACATAGCCTCCTTGATGGCCTCCGTAGCCGCTATGTACTCAGCCTTGGTTGTTGAGAGTGCTACCACCGGCTACAACTGAGCCTTCCAACTTACACAACATCCATTTAAGTTGAAGAAGTATGAGGTAATCGATCTCCTTTTATCCCAGTCTGCTCCATAGTCTGAATCTGCAAAACCCTCAAGGCAGATGAACCCTCTTCTCATAAACCAGCCCCACATCTGGGCTTCCCTTCAAGAACCTCAGCAACCACTTAATCCCAAGCCAATGCTCCTTTTCGGGATTACTCATAAACCTACTAAAGACACTCATCACATGAGCAATGTCAAGTCTAGTGCTCACCATCATGAACATGACTGAACCAACCACACTAGAGTAAGGGACGTTTTCCATTTCATTCTTCTCCACCTCTAATCTCAGACATTGATCGCTGGAGAACTTGAAATGACCAGCAAGGGGAACCTTCACTGGTTTGCTATCTTCCATAGAGAACTTATATATCATTTTCTCTATGTAGGAAGTTTGAGAGATCTTCAATCTGTTTCTCTCCCTTTCTCGAATGATACACATCCCAAGGATCTTCTGTGCATGGCCAAGATCCTTCATCTCAAACTCCTCACTGAGTTGAGCCTTCAATTTTCTTATTCTCTCCAAGCTGCTTCCAACCAGCAACATATCATCAACATAGACGAGAATGATCACCACTTCCTCAACCTTCTGCCCCTTGTAGTACAAGCACGAATCATAGTAGCTCCTCATGAAACCCAAGCTGATTACAAAGGAATCAAACCTCTTATTCCATTGCCGAGGTGATTGCTTTAGGCCATAGAGAGATTTCTTCAATTTGCACACCAACTCTCCCTGTCTTCTTTCTTCATAGCCTTCGGGTTGCCTCATGTAGATGGTCTCATCAAGCCCTCCATGTAAGAACACTGTCTTCACATCCATTTGCTCGATTTCCCAATTGAATTGGACTACCAATGCCAATACTATTCGTATCGTCTTGTACTTCACAACTAGTGAGAAGACTTCGGTGAAATCTATGCCTTCTTTTTGTGTGAACCCCTTCGCCACCAGCCTAGCTTTATACCGGACTTCATCTCCTAGAGTATTCCTTTTTTTGATCTTATAGATCCATCTACAATCCACAACACTATTTTTCTGGTTTGGGCACCAACTCCCAAGAGTTGTTCTTCCTCAAAGAATCCCTTTCTTCCTCCATAGCTAGCTACCACTTTGACGAATCCTGACACTCCATGGCATCCATGTAAGTTTTTGGTTCAACCTCTCATTCTCTCCAAGGAGCTGCTACATTAGCATCCGCAAAACCATATCTCAAAGGTGGTCTAACCACCCTCTTTCCCTGATCCCTTGTGAGCTGGTAGTCATTCTGACTTGCTGCATCAACCCCTTCCAATTCAGCCTCCTCTTGAGTTTCTTGAGATTGGCCTTCATCAATAGGCTCTACCTGGTCTGAACCCTCTTGCCTTCTTTTCTCTACCTAAACTGAATTCTCCTTGATGCGATGCTCCACAAATTTTGGACTGGTTTGCTCACTAGCTCTTTCAGGGTTACTTTTCTCCAAGTAGCGAAATAACAATTCATTAAAAATAGCATCCCTACTTATAATGAGTTTCATGCCTTTCTTTTCTAAGGACCACAACCTATATTCCTTAACCCAATCACCATACCCTAAAAATACATATTTTCTAGACCTTGGGCTAAGTTTATCATCCTTTTGATGTGCAAATGCAGCACACTCAAAAGTCCTAAGGTTGCTTAATTCAAGGGGTTTTCCACTCCACATCTCCATAGGAGTCTTGAGCTCTCAAGCTCTAGAGGGTGATCTATTTACCAAGTATGCAGCAGTAGATATAGCTTTTCCCCAAAAATATTTTGGTAAACTGGATCCTATTAACATGCACCTAACCTTTTCCATAAGGGTTCTATTCATCCTCTAAGCAACTCCATTTTGCTGAGGTGTTTTTACAACCGTTCTATGCCTTAGAATGCCATTTAATTCACAGAATTTATCAAAATCTTATTACAAAATTCTAAGCCATTATCGGTTCGTAAAGCCTTAACTACCCTACCCGTTTGAGTCTCCAGCAACTTCTTCCAATTTATTTCTAAGTAAACAAATTTATTCAATGCATCTAATTTATTTCTAAGTAAATAAACCCACACTTTTCTTGAATAATCATCAATTAAAGACAGAAAGTAAAAGTTACCTCCCTGTGTTGGTGTTCTTGCTGGTCCCCAAAGGTCCGAATGAATGTAGTCAAGAATGCCCTTAGACTTGTGCACTTCGGTGTTGAAGCTGACCCGGTGTTGCTTCCCAAGAACGCAACACTCGCAGAAATCAAGTTTCTCTACTTTGTCTCCTCCAAGTAGACCATCCTTGCTAAGAACTTGCAGGCTCTTTTCGCTCACATGTCCCAAGCGAGTGTGCCAAAGGGCTGCCCTATCCATCTTAGCCATCAAGCTTGCTATTTGATCATTGATTTTTGTCTCTTCGATCATCTCATAGAGTCCATCCTTTATTGCTGCCTTGATCACTACCAAAGATCCCTTGGTCACCTTGATCTTTCCTTCCTCTACTTTGCATGAATACCCCAAAGAATCCAACTGCCCCAATGAGATCAAATTCCTCTTCAAATCCGGAGGATACCTCACATTCCGCAGCAGCCTTGTGACTCCATCAAACATCCTCAACTGGATGTCTCCAATCCCCCTCACCTGGCAAGAATTGTCATTCCCCAAGAAGACCCTTCCATCATTGATCTAATTGAAATTCTTGAACCATTCCTTGTGAGGGCATATGTGATAAGTGCACCCGAAATCCAATATCCATTTCTCACTGCCTTGCCTCCTGCGCACATTTGAGCACACAACAAGAACATCATCTTGTTGTTCTCCTTTGGCAACTGAAGCCTCTCCATTGTTGGTATGTCTTCTTCTCTCACCCCACATCTCCTTTTTGCAATCTTTCTTAAAATGACCCTCCTTGTTGCAGTAGAAGCATCTCTTTCCTCCAAATCTTGGTTTGAAATGTGCTCTCCTATGGCTCTGTCCTCTACCTCTTGATTTGTCCCTGTAGTTGCCATGAATGCTACTGCCATTCCGAGTTGCTGGCCTTCCTCTAATGAAAAACCCTTCTCCACTTGATGTCTCCCTCATCTTGGCTTTGAAATCATGTGCCCTTATGGTATTGATCACAATCTCCTTGGTTAAAGTATCTCTTCCATACTCAATAGCATTAATCAAATTATCAAAACAATCAGGAAAAGAATTTAACAAAATGACAGCCAATTGTTCATCCGAGAATGTAATACTACAGCTATTCAAGTCTTGAACTAACTTATTAAACACATCAAGATTATCTTACAACTCTTTACTAGGATCTATTTTAAAAGAAAAGATTATTTTAAGAAGATAAATCTTATTAGGGAGAGTTTTGGTAAGAAAGAACTCATCTAGTTTCTTCCATATGACAGCAGGATCTTCCAAGTCTCCACACTTCCTTGTGACACTATCCGACATGTGCAAGAAAATGGTGTTATATGCCATCTTCTTCATCTCAATCCGCTGGTCCTCCATGATACTTGCTAGAAAAGCATTATCTTCTCCAATAGCCAAGTCCACTTTCTGTTGTATAAGAACAGTCTTGATCTTCCGCTTCTAAAGGGCAAAGTCTCACTTTCCATCAAACTTCTCAACACAGAAATTTGAAGTTATCTTTACGGACAAGATCCCAGATTTATGCAATACCCATAAATGCTTTCTTCTAAACCTCAAGAACACGATCGAAGATGGATCTTAATACTGTTCTTGAATCACCTTCAAGAACACGATCTGATCTTGATCTTTACTCCGTTCTTGAATCACCCAAGAAGTTGATTTTTGATTCTTGGAGTCTTGGCCCCGTCACCTTCTTGTTCTTGCTCTGATACCCTCTCACCAAAGCTCTAATACCACTGTTGGAAATCACCTTGACAAGATACCCAGGTGGTGATCTTCCAAACACCCAAGTCTAGAATGACTTGTAAAGATTAGGAATCAGAAACAAGAACAGAAATCAAAGAAAGAAAGAAGATAAGTGATTTGTTATCGAGGTTCGGCAATAGCCTACGTCCCCGTGAGTTCCTCTGAACACTCTGCACTAAATCAATGGTTCTTTTACGATCACAGCAACCCCTCTCCAATAAGCTCAAGTTCTTGAAGAAACCAAGAAGAGAAGAAAGAAGATGATAAGAACTATTACAATGCTCTCTATCAAATCTATGCTACTCTCTCTTTACAACCAGCCTCTCTACAATGAGTCCCTATAATGTTTTGTGTCTTTGCACTCTCACACAATTCTCTCTTGTATGTCACAATGTGTCTCTTGTAATCTCACACTTGATTATGTTGATTGTGTAGTGTGTAGAATAAAGCTAGGTGATCCTTTATATAGTGCACCAACTTCTTGACCAATCTTGAGTGTCATTCTCCACCCTTAGATCTTGATGACCAATCAACCATGGCCTTTGATCATTATTTAGTCAAGCTGTGCGTTTTTGACATGTCTCACGAAGCTTTGAAGAGGTCTACACATGTTTGCCTTAGTGTGCTTGGCGCCGCAGCCTAGAACAGGAGGCGCTGCAGCCCAAGGTAGCACACACATCCTCAAGGCTCTGGGCGCCGTGGCCTTGCGTTGCTCCAACACTCTTCCTCTTCTGGGTGCCATGGCCTGGATTAGGGAGGGCCGCAGCCTGACCTAGTGCACACCCATTTTGCTAGACCCTTTTTGTTGCTTACATGCTGAAGTGCACACTTAGTGTGCTGAGGCTTGATGCTGAACTTCTTCAAACCTCTTCCAACCATGTTTAAACCTTAGACAAATATCAACAATTACTCTCCTCATAAATCACATCAAATCATCCATCATAGCTTGTTAAAATCCACTAAATTTCACCTCCTCAAAATTCGTATCCAAACGTCAACCATAGCTCTTCAAGAATTTTATTTATCATCATCATTATTAAATCAACTCGTTATTCTAATAATATTTCTTCTCATATAATAATTTTTCTACGTGTCTAATATTCATACCATATCTATCAACAAACTCTTTATCTATTACCAAAATATAAGGTAATAATTTATTTTAATATTATCACTAGATTTTTTATTTATTTAGATTACTTAAAGTAAATCCAACTCACCATGTAGCACTTAAAGCTACCCGTGAATCACCTCCTTGCCTTTTCCGTTCCTCTCGGTTGCCGATCGTCAACACCTGACATTATATTTAGAATAAATTTCTAATTTATTCTTCAATTCTTCATAAACCACACCCTTTGAAAATTCCCACTTTGAACTCCGAGAAATTTTATATATGCTAAAAATTCAAAAATAAACACTACATTATTACCTTCTGTTTTTTTGATAGTTTTTCATGATTCTCTATAAAATTCCGCAGTAAACTCCTTCAAAATTTTGCTCTTTCAACCATTCTTTGGGTCCCCAAGAGTTTTGAGAAAACAAGTAATTGAAAGAAACAATGTGAGATGTGGACGGCTTGCAGAGTTTCAATTGAAACTTTGCTTTACTTGGTAGCAGGTAGCTGCCACGTTTTTTTTTAACTTTAACTTTTTTTTTCTTTTCTTTCTTCTGGCCACTTCTGCAAAAAAAATCTCTTTTCTTTTCTGGATGTCCACGTCCCAGAATTTTTTTAAATTGTTTTATAAAAATTTGACTTTTTGTATTTCAAAATATCTATATTATTTTAACTCTTTGTCATATTTATTAAAGTACTTCTTTACCCTTACTTTACCAATACGGGTATTACACATTGGGTCAACAATCTCCCCCTTTTTGATGGTGACAAAAATCTTAATTAGAGATCAAAGAAGATAAACTGAAAATAAATTAAGGAATTAGAATTTTGCAAAAAATCTGGCATAGTCTCCCTTGTATTTTTGTCTATTGACCTCCTGCAGAAAATCAAACAAAACAGAAACCTTTTCCAAAGCAATTTATCTCAATTTCAATCTTCTTTCAATAAATTCATATATATCAATATATTTTTCATATGAGTTCAAGATATATATGTTAATTCAAGAATAAAGTCTCTAACAAGATTTCTAATTTTCTTATTTTTTCCCCCTTTTGTCATTATAAAAAATGGTGGATTCCAAAGAAGAGCTTCCCCTCAAAATATACTATTGAAAATATTTTGATGAAACATGTTAAAAAAATTGTTTTATAAGATAACAAGCAATATAAATCTTTTGAATGAGTTGAGTTCAAAGATAATTCCCAAGCAATATAAATCTTCAAGATTCAAAATAAGCTCAATACTTAGAGTATATTACACTTAATCAGAAAAGGACAAGTTTGAACTCATTACTTGATTTATCAATAGATCAAAGATAGATAAAATTCTCAAGATATAATATTCAAATTCAAAGCATATCAAAGAGAATTTATCAAAGAAATTGCACTCATTTGAGTAAAAGAATTTTACTAAAGGTTTTCTCTTTTACCAAGAAACAAATTTTCTCCTTTCAGAACTTTAAATTAACTATTTTTAACTTTTAAGAAAATAAAAAAAAATTTGAATAAAACTTAACTAGCCTTATTGGTAGTTGATTGATTAAATAATCAAGACATATAGAGAACTCATCAACTACTCAAAAAGATGTTTAAATTGGAAAGATCTATAAGTACTTAAAAAAAACTTACTCTCCTAAATATATGCACCAAAATATAATTCTCAAGTATTAATCAAAAATCATTTTTAGGGTAGGTTATATTTAATAAATAAATGATTACCAATTCAATGCAAAGATAATCATTATTTTCAATGTCAAGGAAATATAATAGAAAATGTCATATTTAGCTCATGCTTGATAAATAAATAACTCAAAGATAATTCTCAAATCTAAATTCAAGCTCAGTATTTGATTTATCCAATGCCAAATCAAAGAGAATTTATCAAAGTTATGTTTAAAAAATGAAAGAGTGTGAGATAGAGATTTGTACCATACTTTCTTCTTTAATGTATGTTATGACCATAAATGTCTTAACATTCTTCTCCTTTCTATGTGTCATCAAAAATCAGTTAAGAACTGAATTGTGAGAGGAATGAACCTGTATAAAGCTTTTTGGATGGACTCAACAAACTCCAATAGTAGATGAATAAAAACATAAGTAAAGCTAAGTACTTTTCAAATACTTCAAGAGTATGTTAGATTTCTAAGGAAAATTTGACAGAGTTTCATATGTTTTTAGGATATTTTCCTCTCTATAACATAAGAAAATTCAAAACATCTAATTCAAGCAATAGTAATGATCAACTTAAATAGTGATAAGTGCTTAAATATTCATATTTAAGCCCCTTAATTTACATGTGTTAAGCTCTTTGTCTATACGTTTTAGTCTGTTTTACTTCATTTTGTGTGTTTCATATGTTTTTATAGGTCTTGGAGAAAAAAGAAGCAGTTTTGGCACTTAAGGGAAAAAGCCTGGAAATCCTAGAGCAGCTTCTGATCAAAGTGCGATCGATCGCACACATGAAGGATCGAGTACAGCAATTCGATCGAGCACAAGACGCATGCGATCGAGCGCACATGTACGGGCGTGAACAGTAAACTGCAGAACCTTATTTTAGAAATAAAGGAGTTTTGTGTTTTAGGAAAGTTTAGGAACTCATGAGCTTTCTAGGACTACTCAAGCCCTATAAATACACTTGTAAAGCACACACAAATAAACACAACTTAGAGAACACTTCTTTTATCTATTGCTTTTAGCTTGGAGAAGGAAACTGTGGAGGGGAATTGACGACTCTTCTCTCGGGTTTCTTCTTTCCTTTATTTTTATTATGTGTACTTAAACTTTTAGTAAGGGCTTGGTTGAAGCCCTAATTATGTTTATTTAATAATTCAGTATTAGCACCGTTGCGATATTTATGTTGTGTTGCTTAACTTGATTAATACCTGTTTATATTTAAATTCCTCATATGTGTGTCTGATCAACGTATGCATGTGGTATGGATTAGTTAGTTAGATCAATTTGGATGACCGAGTCCTGGGTCTGACACTAGTAACAAAAGATATCCACACTGGATTCTTGGGTTAATCAACATGGGAAACTAGGAGTATATACCATGCCCTAGGTCTCACTCATGTGGTTGTCGATTTCCACAGATTCTATGCTCTCTTAAGGAACAACTCAGTATACACCATACTGAATCCCTTAAGATAGAAAAGAGTTAGAGTAGATACCATGCCTAACTAGTTGCTTAGGGAAATCAACAGCTTAAGGAGTAGATACTATGCCCTTAGGTTGACAAACATTAGGTATACATGGCATGATTAAAGCATTGGCATACTGATATATTATGGTAGCATAATTAGTGGTGGATATCAAGTCCCTACGCCTTTATCTTTATTAAAATCAACTCTTTTATTATTTCTATCTTTTTACATTGCGAATATAATTCTAAAACGAAATTCACCAATCCCTGTGGAGATGATCTTGCTTTCGCACACTATACTACACTGTTGACCTGTGCACTTGCAAGTAAAACGAGTGCGATTATTTGCTTATTTATTTAGGTAGATAAACGCACAACAAGTTTTTGGTACCGTTGCCGGGGATTGTGCTAAATTTCTTTTCGGAATTATTTTTGTCATTTTTTATTTTATTTTGTTTTAGTTTATTATCCTGTTCTAATTTATTTTTATTTAAAATCTATTTTTTTTTTTAGTTTTACTTCTTTTTTTTGTTTTCTGCTTTTTTCAGGTCTGTGGTAGTGTTGTTTCTGGCCTTGTGCTCGAGCGCAAGCTTAAGTGAGATCGAGCACACCTCTCGATCGAGCGCACTCTTTGGTGCGATCGATCGCATTTGAGGCAGAAGCTACCCCGAGCAGTAGTGCTGAACTGCTGCACTGAAGCTGTTTTTACTAATTCATCCGAGGGAGAAGCACCAATGATGGAAGCTAGTTATGCTTATCTAGCTACTATGGAGATGAAGCTAGATATGCTTATAGAAGCCATGACTGCTCAGAGCATCCCACCTCGACCACGAGCTACACAACTCCAGGTATGTGCTATATGCTCTCATTTTGATCACACTACTGAAACTTGCCCTTTATATTTATATGCAGATCAAGAGCAAGCAAATTATGAGGGACCAAACAATGCATATGCATATACCTACAATCCTGGATGGCAAAACCAGCCCAACTTCGCATGGAACAATCAAAATGCCTTGAACCTTTAAGGGCAGCAAAGGGACTTCCAACAAGCAGCTCAATTAGTCCTAGAATCAAGAGAGAGTGACCTAGAGAGCATTGTGAGGGAATTGGTCATTCAACAACAACAGTTGCTTACCTTACAAGAGCAGTTTATGACTGAGCAAAGACAAATAAATGCAAGACATGAGCAAGCTATTCAAAGATTAGATGTACAAGTGGGGCATATAGCTAAGGAGCTAAGTAAACAAAAGCAAGGTGTTGTTGAACAAGTTTTTCATGACCATCACGTTGATTCATTAGAAACTGCTCTTACATATAGTCTCACAAGATCGAGTACAGTGCAAGAATCTGAGGATGTTACTGATGACATCATCAAAACTATGCACCTCATTGAAGCCTCTCCAAAGCATCAAAGTAAGTACACTGATCCATTTGATATTCATGTGCCTACTAATACTATTTTCCCTTTTATTGTATAGGCACCTAACTTGGAATTCAAGTAGTTGCCAGAGCACTTACCTTATGGTTATATGGGAGAGAATAAGACACTTCCTATGCTAGCTGCTGCCACTCTTACTTTTGGGAAAAAAATAAGACTTGGTCCGGCTGAAGACGTTAAACTTAGCGTTCATGGGAGGCACCCCAAACTTATCCTTTTCATTTTAGTATTTTTCTTTTATTTATATTTATATTTACATATCTGGTATTTATATTTCTTGTTTTCCAAAATAATGTTTATTTTTCTTTGTCCGGTACTTAGTGCGTGCATCCAGTTCAAGTTTGGGGGTATGTTACAAGCAAAGCAAGCAACCTATTTCTCCATCTCCCAGGTCAAATCTTTCCATGCCACACACATTGGGGACAATGTGTATTTTAAGTTTGGGGGTAGTGGGAGATACTAGATACTATCACACACGCACTTGAAACACATGCACACACTAAGTCCCAGTTTTTTTTAGGAAGATAAATGCATGTTCTTTTGGTAAACAAAAATTTTGGTTGATTTAAAAATTTGATAACACTTCATTATTAAGATTAAAAGCTAGAACACATAGCATTGCAATGGAAATTTTACAAAGTTTAGTTACCTACCTCAAGGCACCTAAGAATTCACGAGTTTGATCCAAATTTGCACGAGCACATTTAAACACGCATTTGTGTGGGGTATGACATATAATTCTCTTGTATATGTTTCCATAAACTTGT
The DNA here is from genome assembly GCA_023935145.1 of Bretschneidera sinensis. Classification (NCBI taxonomy): domain Eukaryota; kingdom Viridiplantae; phylum Streptophyta; class Magnoliopsida; order Brassicales; family Akaniaceae; genus Bretschneidera; species Bretschneidera sinensis. Next base: position 103,146,924 of record CM043699.1, read on the forward strand.
TCTTTAATCAGATAACTTGTTGAAAAGAACACTTTGGCATAAGAAAATTAAAGAAGAAAAAACTAAAGAAAAAATTTTCATCATACAAAAAGTGATCAAAAAGCTTTCCACTGAGTAACTCAGCCTCTTGCCTCAGTAAACATTGAGTGTTCACGTCAAAAGGTGGGAATTTCATTTAGAAGCATTAAAACCTATTAGTTCCGTAGCTTTTTTGATTCGAGTTAGTAAGTCCTTAGGGGTGTCTTTACACCTAATGCCCTAAAACCATCTGGTTTGGGAGTCATTGGCTAAACACTCGTTATAAAGGTCAAATAGAAAGCTCGATGGAACTCAACATGGCAAAGATCGCATGGTGAAAGAAAAAGAAAGAAGAAGCAAGTATTATGCCATATTTGTTCTCTTTGATAAGGAATTCGATAAAGGTTTGGGCATCGAAACCCTATACACTAAAATTATGTGGAAGCCCCCATCTTATATGTGCTAATTCATCACACACAAATCAAACTTGCGATGCCTTAAGCCAACCTTAGGTAAGTAACTTAAAACTTTTGAAAGTCCTTTTGCAATCCAAAATGTGTTTTTATTTTAAGCTTACTCATGAACTGTTATCATAGTTTTCTGTGCAACCCAAATCTTTGAGTATCATGGAAGTGAATTTATCTTTAATTTTGTTCTTCATTTAGTTTTTAGTTTTATATTGCTAAGGGACTAGCAATATGTAAGTTTGGGGGTGTGATAAGTGCTTAAATATTCATATTTAAGCCCCTTAATTTACATGTGTTAAGCTCTTTGTCTATACGTTTTAGTCTATTTTACTTCATTTTGTGTGTTTCACATGTTTTTATAGGTCTTGGAGAAAAAAGAAGCAGTTTTGGCACTTAAGGGAAGAAGCCTGGAAATCCTGGAGCAGCTTCTAGTCAAAGTGCGATCGATCGCATTACTGCATACGATCGAGCGCACATGCGATCGTTCGCACACATGAAGGATCAAGCGCAGCAATGCGATCGAGCGCAAGACGCATGCGATCGAGCGCACATGTATGGGCGTGAACAGTAAACTGCAGAACCCTATTTTGGAAAAAAAATGAGTTTTTTGTTTTAGGAAAGTTTAGGAACTCATGAGCCTTCTAGGACTACTCAAGCCCTATAAATACACTTGTAAAGCACACACAAATAAACACAACTTAGAGAACACTTCTTTTATTTATTGCTTTTAGCTTGGAGAAGGAAACTGTGGAGGAGAATTGATGACCCTTCTCTCGGGTTTCTTCTTTCCTTTATTTTTATTATGTGTACTTAAACTTTTAGTAAGGGATTGGTTGAAGCCCTAATTATGTTTATTCAATAATTCAGTATTGGCGCCTTTGCGATATTTATGTTATGTTGCTTAACTTGATTAATACCTGTTTATATTTAAATTCCTCATATGTGTGTGTTTGATCAATGTATGCATGTGGTATGAATTAGTTAGTTAGATCAATTTGGATGACCGAGTCCTGGGTCTGACATTAGTAACAAAAGATATCCACACCGGATTCTTGGGTTAATCAACATGGGAAACTGGGAGTAGATACCATGCCCTAGGTCTCATGTGGTTGTCGATTTCCACATATCCTATGCTCTCTTAAGGAACAACACAGTATACACCATACTGAATCCCTTAAGATAGAAAAGAGTTAGAGTAGATACCATGCTTAACTCGTTGCTTAGAGAAATCAATAGCTTAAGGAGTAGATACCATGCCCTTAGGTTGACAAACATTAGGTATACATGGCATGATTAAAGAATTGGCATACTGATATATTATGGTAGCATAATTAGTGGTGGATATCAAGTCCCTACGCCTTTATCTTTATAATTTTTTCTTTATCAAAATCAACTCTTTTATTATTTCTATCTTTTTACATTGCGAATATAATTCTAAAACAAAATTCATCAATCCCTGTGGAGATGATCTTGTTTTCGCACACTATATTACACTGTTGACCTTGTGCACTTGCAAGTAAAACAAGTGCGATTATTTGCTTATTTATTTAGGTAGATAAACGCTCAACAAATAGCTCATAAATCTACTCAAATGATTTCTTATTTTTTATCATAGGAGTGAATGGTGTTTTTCCTTAACTTATGCATTTAACAGAAGGGATATAAAAACATGTTTTGCATACGCATGCATTTGCAAATAGTTTAAACATAAGTAAGCATAAAAGAGATTAAGGTTCGTATAAAACTAGCCGCAAATGATAATTTTTTAAAAAAAAGGTAAAACATATAAGCAACTTAGATAGATAGATTTAAGCTCATGCTAGATGCTAATCTTGCTCAAGTTGATCAACCAATAGATTTTTTCAAGCTTGATGATTCATGGTCAATCAATTGATCCAAATTGATTTTAAGTGGTTTGAAATTTTCATGAATAGACCACACAATAGTCTTTAAAACACTTCACCTAAAATTTTTATCAAGTTTATTATCATAAAAATTAACTTCATTAGAAAATATGTCCAAAATTTACCTTTTTTATAAAAGGCATACCAAATCATGATGAGTTTTCTTATCATTTTTAGCAAATTCCATTCATCTCATAAATATGAATACTTATTTTATATTTCATTTAAGTTCAGGAAAGTATTAAAAATCTATTATTCTTGAGATAGAGTAACAATGAAATAGATGCTAAAAACAATTAAGTAAATTTTCTTGATATATTTCAAAATTTAAGTGAAGATCACCTTCTTTATTCAATGGAAATAATTCATGTCAAATAATTAAAAAATATATATTTCAGCAAAGTGTTTTTTTTTTTAAATGGATCAAGATTACCAAATTTCTCCTAATGAATAAGTGCATTATGATTTCAGATAAGATACATCATCAAAAATAATCATAAAGTATTTTCTTTCCTACATGAGGAGTGTGATTAAAACTCATGTCATATTCCAATTATTCTTTTCTTCAGCAAGGATACTATATTAAAGCACATTTAAGTCATAAATCCTTGTGCTAAGAAAACTTCAATGAATTAGAGTAAAAGGCTTTTATAGATAAAGATAAACTAAATCTTTTAAAGATAGAATTGAAAAACAACCCACATTCTCAAACTTAATTTTATTAACACAATTTTTGAAATACAAACATATTGGATAGTCGATTTTCTAAATGAGTAGTCGAATGTGGAAAACTACTGCCATTTTCATAGTCAACTTTCTATTTGCATCGCCGACTGTCCATTTATAGAATTAAATGGACCTAAAACTTTAGTTTGGGTAGTCGACTGTGGATTTAGAGGCAATCGACTATCAAGGTAGGCAAAGCTTAATTTTGAGCAATTCCTTACAAGAAAGAATGTGAATATCGTTCTTTAAAAAAATCGAGCAAAATTTTAGTATAAAACTTATTTTAGAAAGATCATTAAATCAAGTTTTACAAATATGTCAAATGTTTTAATTAATGATTATATGATAATTTAGATTAAATTTTTGAAAAGTGGAAAATCAAATGTGCAAGTGTAAGATTTTCAAGATTAGCTAGGCATAGGATAATATATAATCAAAATCATTTCCATTATAGCTATCAATCAAACACATTTATTTCATGCATTTCATGTCATATGATTAATTTAAGAAATAATAGAGGAACCAAGCATTTATATACTCAAAATGCCCTTACCTCATAAGATTCTTTCACTAAAACAAAGCTCCTTTGAGTAAATGGCAAAATCTCACTCAAGCAATCTATTTTGGTAGATTATTTCTCATTTGAATCACTTCACTTTGATACTAGATGACTAGTCACACATTTCTCAACTTAAATCAAAATTGTTAGCTCATCACAAAATAACATCAAATACATGGCTTTTAAAAGTGTGTAAGTTTTTGAAAATCTTTAATTTTATCTTTTTCAAATATCAACCATTATTGAGATACATTTTTTGTATTTTTGAAATACTAACCATAATTTTTATTTGAAAGAATAAATTCAAAAAGTAGTTTCTTAATCTTAAAATTTTAAATCATGTAACTTAAAAGCAACACAATATATAGCAAAATGCAATGCAAAAAATAAAATAAATTCCAACAAAGCAAGCTTATCCTTTATCAACCAAAATCATTTTAGGTCCATTAAGCTTTACATTAAATGAAATTATATTCTTAACAAAACTTACCATTTTCCTTATAATTTTGTTATTTTTCTTCAAATGACAATTATAATATACATGATGGAATTAGAAGTGATACATGAATTTCTTGATGAAGTTTTTACAGAAAAATGATTTTTTTATAAATTTTTGTTTTTTTAAGGGATTATTCACTTTGTTATAATTTTTCTCTTATTTCTCTATCTTTTCTTTATTTTTTACAAATTTTATTTCTTTCATCTTCAAAGATTCAAAATCATTTTCTTCTTCAAGTTTAACATTTGATATTTTATCATTCTCAAAATCAAGAGATAGTTTAGATGTTACCTCATCTTTTTCCATTAAGCACGAATTTTCCATTTTGAGATTGGAGTCTTCTTTTGCACTTCCATCATCACTCCAAGTTGCAACCTTCTCCTTGAAATTTCTCCTCACATTGCGTTGTATGAAGTAATTCTTCTTGGAGTGAAGCTTCTCAAGTTTCTTAGACATTTAAGCACATTGATGAACTTCTTTTTCTATTGATCTAATTTCTCCATCTTCCTCTTTATCATCCCTATCATGATTAATATCTTCAATTTCCATATGAGGTGAGGGTGTGGTGGAATCATCTTTTTTGTAAGCCAAGTAATTTTTATGCTCCTTGAGGGATTCCACAAGCTCTTCTTAGCTTTCACTTGTAAGATACTTTGTCAAAATAATTTTTCATTGATTTGACAAAGACTTAAGAAATATTCTCACAAGTTCAAGGTTAGAATAAATTTTACCCTAAAAGATAAAGATTTAGCAAGCATGGTAAAATGAGTTTGCAAATTAAAAATTGATTTATTTTCATTTATTTGTCAATTTGAAATTCTTTTCTTGCTCATTTTCTCCATGTATCACCTCTAATAAATCCCAAATTTCTTTTGCGGTCTTACATGAGGAAATTTGATCAACTTCATTTTGATCAAGAGCACTATAAAGCATGTCCATAACTTTAGCATTTATTTGAATGAATTTACAATCATTTGTATCAAAATCATTTTCATTTTTGAAAACGAAATACCAAGCATAATAACCACAAGCTTGAATACATATCTACATTTGATCTTTCGAATGGGTGAAGTTTATTCTATGGAGAAACGGAGGACTAGTAGGATCTCTTCCTTCTAAAAACATAATTGCCATAGGATTGACTCTAGGATGTTAAGCCTAAAACAAGAGCACCTTGCTCTGATACCAATTGTTGGTCCAAAATATACTATAGCAATACCCATAAAGGGGGAGGTGAATTGGGTATTAGGAATTTTTTTTTTAAATCTTTTTGCAATCTCAAATATAAAAAAAAAATGTGGAATTAAATTAAATCTATCTTTCTAAATTACTAGCATAAAGATAAGAGAGTTTATTGCTTAATATAAAAAAGATAATTGAATTATAAAATAATTAAGCAAAGTTACTTGAATAATAAATCTAAGCAAGTGATTGTGCAAGTAATTAAGGAAATAGAGTTAGAGAGACACAAACACGATTTATCGTGGTTTGGCAATATCAGAAATCCTACTGACCCTACGTCCACTCTCTTCAAGGATCCTCTTGAAGCTTTCCACTAACCAAGCAACTTCCAAATGTTATTCAAACCGTTACAAACAACTTACGGGTGTTGTTTCCACCGTTACGAATTTCTCAAGTGTTTATACCCAAACATTTCCAAGAGTTATACATACTCTTATAAACAAGAGTTACAACCAACTCTTTACAAATAAGGTTGTAGGAATGAGAAGTTTGAAACGAACAAACAAGAGAGAGATATCTCAATGAAGATTACAACTCAATATTTTTCTCTCTCAAAGCTTATAATTTAACAATGGAGTTTTGGCTCAAGAATAAGAGAATGAATATTTTGCTTTCATCTTTTGTTGTAGAATGTTTCTCTTGTCTTCCAAATGATCTTTTAGGCTCTATTTATAGTGTTTTGAAGTCTTTTAGCCGTTGAAGACAAAATAGAGCCATTAGAGACAAGCTTATAGCCTTCTAAATTAAAAAATATAATTGTTGTAACTTGTCCAATTGATTGTTCACTTATGGCAGTCGACTGTCCTTCATAACTGATGCAAAACTGATTTTTCGAACCCACGGTCGACTGTCCATTTTGCACAGTCAACTGTGTAATGTTTCTGACTGTTGCTACAGTGTTTTCATAATCAATTTTCTTTATATTTCTTCATTCTTTTTGGATTTATAATTTCCAAAAAATCTCCCAATTGAATCAAAATTTATTACACATGTAACACACAAGTTAAACATTTCAAGAGTGTTTTGTTATTATCAAAATTATTCTAATCGATTTCTTGATTGAGGCCTTTTTGATGATGACAAAAAATGTTACAAATTTAATGATAATGTGTGTGCAAGATGTATGAAGAATGATATATTACAAATGCTCAAATAATTTTCTATGTCAACATAAATTCTTCTTAAGTTCAATTAGAGTATGTTAAGTATTAAGCCCAAAGAATTTAATATTTGTATTTAATAAAATCATATAGAGATTTTATATCTTCAATTAATTAAGGCTATGTAATAAAATGCAATGCAAATTCAATTAGCTCCTAAAAATTAAAATGCTTAGAAAGTGTATAATAGAATTTAGCTCTTTTGTCTTTGAAGTTTCATTTCAATTATTCTCCTTGAATTTGATCTTTTGGAGATCTTTTTGACTTTTGAGATCAACAACTTTGATTCACTAATTTCTACAATCTTGATCTCCTTTGATGTATAAGCACTATTAACACTCTGTATCACTTAAGTAATATTCATTAGTGCTTAATTAAGATTTTTGTTACCATTGAAATCATCCAAGGTCAACAAACACTTGGTCAACGGGAAGAAATGAGAGAGACATTGGGAAAAGAGAGAGATTGTACAACGTTGACAGAAGCTTTGGGGACGAAAAGTGGCATTGTAGAGCTTTAATTAAGTTTATCGGAGGGCATTAAGGGGTTTGCAAAAGTTTTTTTGATGTGGTCTGACATTTGACCAAAATTTTCATGCTTGACTAACTAGTTCAGTAACGAAGGTAGGTTTCTGTAATGTTATTAACAAACCTCAGGTATTAAATAGTTATTTCCAGTATCACAGGTGAGTTTCTGTAATTATCCCATAAACTTAGGTATGAAACTGTAATTTATCCTATATACAATGGTTGGGTTACCAGTTTGGGTCAGGTTGAAATTTTTTAACCCATGACCCAACCTAACCTATCGGGTTCAAAAATTTCTCAACCCAAACCTAACCCAACCATTACACCAGTTTGGGTCAGGTTCACAGGTCCATTTTTATGCTCACCCCTAGAAAATACTGAAAATTTAGAAGAGTAAAATTGTCTCAAAAATTAATGTTAATCCTATCAAACTGCTAATCCAACCAAGTCTATCCCACCTCCCTCTTGTGGTAGATTTGGTAGGATTAAGGGTTGAATGAGATTTCAATTGTCACCCAAACATGGAATTAGAGACCACAAACCACCTAATCCCAGTCCAATACCATAAAACAAACAGGCAATAAACAGAGTTCTTCATAAATGATATTTATTATTTTATTGAAATAATAATAAAAAAATTATACTAATAATGCATAACATTATAAAATATAATCAATAATTCAGTATGAATAATCTTTTAAAATAATATCAATAAAATAAAGTTATAATAGTAAATATAAAAAAACATAAAATTTGAATATTTTATGGTAATATAACATAAAACTCTATAATAAACTATAAAGTAGTAATAAATAATGTATGATTGAATAAATAATAAACATAATCACAATATATTTCAACTTAAATAAATAAATGTAATACCCGTATTCATAAAGTAAGGGTAAAGAAGTAATTTAATAAATATGATATTAAATTAAAATAATATATATGTGAAGGATTTAGTATTGAATAAAATAATTCTTTTGAAAAAAATAGACGTGTGATGGTGTAGTTACAAGAAATGAAAAAAAAAATTGGATGTATCCAATTTGAAAAAAAGAGAAAAGAAAAGAAAACTTTTGTTTTCAAAAAAAAAAACTAAACCAAAAACATGGCAGCAGATGGCAAGCAAAAGGGGTACATGCCTTACAAGTAGCAAAATGTAGAGAGTTTTTTTAGTATAGACTGCTAAGTTGCCAAGTTTAAACAAGCAAAAGCTGTCGAGATTTTTGCAGCAAATTTATATATATAGACACACACACACTAATACGTAAACGTAAATATATACTTAGCAAATTTTGTTCGATTTTCATTTAATTACTCTATTTCTTTAAGCACTTGGGGACCGAAAGAAAGGTTGAAAGAGTAAAATTTTGAAGGGGTTTACGAGGAAATTTTACGGAGAGTCATGAAAAGTTATCAGAAAAACAGAAAGTAATAACATAATATTTATTCTTGAATTTTTAGCATACATAAAATTTTCAGGAATTCAAAATGGTTTATGAACAATTGAAGAATAAATCAGAAATTTAATATAAATAGTATGTCAAGTGTTGACGATCAGCAATCGGGAGAAATTGCTGAGAGGAACGGGAAAGGTAAGCAGGTAATCCACGAGTAGCTTTAAGTACTACATGGTGAGTTAGATTTACTTTAAGTAATCTAGATAAAAGTGAAATATCTAGTGATAGTATTAAAATAAATTATTAGCATACGCTTTGTTGGTAGATGAAAAATTGATTGATAAGTATGATAGGAATTTTGGACGTGTAGAAAAGTTTTAGGTGAGAAATAATATTTTTGGAATAATAAGTTGATTTAATAATAAAAGTTATTAGTGAAATTCTTGATGAGCTATGGTTGATGTTTTGATATGAATTATGAGAAGATGAATCTTGACAAGCTTTGATGGATGATTTGATGTGATTTAGGATGAGAGAAATTTAGTAAAATTCTTTATATAATTTTAAAAAAATCAGGATAGCCAATTTAAATATTTGAATTCATGTTTTTTTATGTTATTGTTCAGATGCATATTTCATATCATTGTTCATATGCATATGCATTAAATAAAAGAAAAGAACTAGGAATAGGCCGGTCTAATTGAAAAACCGTGACAGCCGGTATATACAGGAAATAAATATCGTGATAGCCGGTATATGTTGGAAAGAAAAGAACTGGGAGAGGGCTGGTCTAAGATAATAAAAACATGTCGACATACAGGAAGGCGTTCCCTAATAATAATTCATGCATTGCATCTGTTTTAAATATTGATTGCATTACTGAAATGCTGATTTGTTGTGTGTTATTATGAATTTATTTATAGATGAATGAGTCTCACAGAGAGACAGTTATAGTGAAAAGAAACCTAGAAGTATGCCATGATAAGAACCATCTAAATGATATACTTTATGATATGAACCTCATTTCATGGTAATTATGAGATAATTGATGGTCTTAAAGTGAACTAATAAATATGAAGCATAGATTGATAAAGAATGAGACTTATGATATGTGTAGTGATAGTAGAGTGCTATTATCAAGTTATGTGAAATATAATTGATTTAATATTGAAAGACCTTTTATACAAATGAATACTTCTGGTAAATTTAATTCACTGAGCTTGTGAAGCTCACCCCTCATTGTACAATGATTTCAGGTAGTAAGCTTGAAAAATAGTTTGATGAGTTAAGGTTTAGACCAAATCATTATCTGTAAGCCACGTACGTGTCCGCATCCTCAGACAAATGAGAATATAAAATAAAAATTTATTTGTAAATATTCATGCATATTACATTGTGTAAAATGTTTAAGTTAATATCAGATTGATGTATCTCCCCTGTTGAGGGTTGAGGATTGATGTAAAAATTTCTATTGGTGTTATTTTTAATGTTGCATATATGTGTCGTGCTGGGATTTTTAAAATGTGATGACACCATCTCGGGGGTGACCAACCCGAGATGGGTCGTTACAATTTTGGTATCAGAGCATTAGGTTTTATGATTCTGTAGACTGCATAAAAAGAAAGAAAGTGGAATATTAAAATAAATTATATCTTAATGAATAGTCTGAGGATGACACGTGGATGTGCTAGAGCTAGAGTTAGAGTTGTTGATTTGAGAAGGCGTGGTAGGCCCCAATATTTTGACAAGTCGAGGTTGAGTCTAAATCTATGGTTCCTAGAAGGGAACGTGTTGACAGTATAATTAATATTAGTAAAGGTGTGAGAGAATCTGAAGTTGAAAGAGATTAACTAAGATAAGCTCTTAAACATGCTCTTGAGAAAATGAATATAACAGATAATAGAGTTGGTAGCCTATAGCATAGACTTAATGAATAGGCTAGGGCAGTGCCTGAGGTTGTTGTAAATCCAGTGTAGACTGAGGTTTCAACCCAAGAGGGGGGTGAATTAGGTTTTTAAAAATTTTTGCTAATTAAACACAAGTTTATAAAAACAGATAAACCCACAACATGTAAACAAATAATGTGCTGTAAACAAAAGAGTTTAAGGAATAGAGGATGAAAACTCAGTTTATAGTGGTTCGGCAATATCGGATTCGTTCCGACCCTGCATCCACTCTCTTCAAGGAACCTTCTTAAAGTAATCCACTAAGAAACTTAGTCGTGCAACTTCACGGTTGTTGCATAAACCTTACAATCAATCCCTTCCTCTTGGAAGCAAATCCCTTCCTCTCAGAAGCAAATCCTTTCCTCTCGAAAGCTAATCTCTTCCTTTCGGAAGCTAATCCCTTTACAATAAATGTTGTAAAGTAAATGGTAGAGAGACAACAATGAAAGCTTATACGACTGAATAATACCTCTCTTTCAAGGTAAAGCTTGAAGAATGGCTCAACAATAAATATTTCAAAGCTTTTGTGTATCAATGAGTAAAAACTTGATTGAATGTGTAATCTCCCTTTTAGAAATGCTCAATAGAGTGGGTTTATATAGCCTTGATGTAATATGGCCGCTTTGAACTGTTCTGGTACGATTTGGTGCAATTTATGCTGAAATCTCATGTCTCAATGGTCATATATTTTGAACTACCAATCGACTAGGTCTTAGTACTAGTCGACTGGGTCAATTTAAAAATCCCATTTTTAAGGCTATTGAAGGTACTAGTCGACTGGGGACAGTTTTTCCAATATACCAGTCAAATAGTATGAAGCACCCAGTTGACTGGAAACACACTGTCTCATATACCAATCTTCTGGTATAAGTACCCAGTCGACTGGGTTGCTTATCAACCCAGTTTTCATGTTTTGAAATGTTTTTAACTTATAAACGTTTGATTGAAAAGTTCTGTTAAAATACTTTTTTAAAAAGAGCCATAAGGCAAGCTTGTTACCCGAACAAGTGAATTTTACAACTTGTTTAAATACCTTGTCCTTATACTAGATCTTCTATCTTGACTTGGTGTTTGATTCGGGTTGAGTTCTTGCACCTTGATCCTTGGTTGAATGCTTTTATTGCTTAATACACTTAGATAGCACTGTTAGTATAATAAGAGTTATGTTTTTTCATCATTAAAATATAGGTAAGGGTCAACAATCTCCCCCTTTTTGATGATGACAAAACTAGTGAGAGAAAAACAGTTTTAAAAACTAAGTGTTGGATTTTTTAGAAAAATCGGGCAGAGTCTCCTCTGTTTTTTGAATAAAACCAACCTTTAAAAGATAAAGAATACTTTATATACAATCCAATCAATCAACCCAACATATATAGTCATATGCCAAGTTCTTTGGAGCAATGCTCCCCCTAAATCTATGCACTAGTTCGAGTTTACACCTCTTTTTCTCATTTTTCTCCCTCGTTTTGAAAACAATAGAAAATGGGATAGTAAACCAAAAAATAAGCTATCTAGATACCATAAACATGAAGAGAATACATAAAAAAAATTTCATGTGAAAATTTGGCATTATTCGGAGTTCAAAAGCCTTCCCGAGATGAACTGGAAGTTTCCATACATACAGAAGCAGTTTTAAAACATTTATCTGAATATAAAGAGATATAAAGCATGCAACTATATTACACATATGTAAAAAAATTACATGAAGTAAGTCTAAGCATAAACCATCATCATATATAACACCAGTCTATACAAAATAGGCTTCATAGAGCCGAAACAGAAGTACAAAATACAATAAAATATGAAAATATGTCCGTGCTAAGAACAATGAAAAACTACATCAATATGTACATCAAAAGGAAGATAGAAAATGACTCAATGAGTGGGAGAGTTAGAGCTATCACAGACGAGATCTTGAAGCTTAGCTAGAAAGCCCTCGGAATGCTCACGGTGCAACTCGAAGTCATCCCGGAGAGAGCATAGGTCGTGATGCATAGCATCGACTGTGGAGCTCAAACTTTGGAAGTCAGACTACATGGTCAGCTGGAGGCTCATGATAGCTTAAAGGAGATCGTCATAACCAGCCTTACTAGCACTCGAGTCACCCATAGGAGGGGCTCGATCATCCGTATCCATATCAGCAGCAGCAGCAACATCTGGACCCTTGTCCTTATCATCACTGCTGTCGTCCTCTCCTATCCGAATGTGCTTCTCGGCCTTAGAGTAGATGAAGCCATCTCAGACTATGCATCCTATCTTCTTCGGTGAGGAGACACTGATGATGTACTTGAGGTCAATGTCTTGAGCTTCGGAAGAGGGGAGAGACATTCAGAAGTGCTGGAGGATGAGTGTGATGAGTATCCCGTAGGGAAGGCATCTTAAGTCGCTCGCTTCACCATTTATCATGTTGGCGAGCAGTAGGGGGTAGATATTGAAGTTGTGATACCGGATTTATTAAATTTTTGTTGGGCAGGCCCATGCTAGGTTGGACATACCCATGTCAAGTTGTGCCTAGTTTTAAGGCACCAAATCAATACAATATCTATATTAGATAGATAGCCCTGACTCCCGAGTCTCGGGTGGATGGTCCAACTCATAATGAGGTTGAAAAATTTCGAGTCAAGGGGCATGTCACTACATGTTTGAAATGTAGTGGGTCGAGACACATAATTAGGGTCACCCCTAACTATCTGACATGCCTCCTTATACTCGAAATTGTCTGGCCATCCATCCAGACTCCATTAGATCCCTCCTACAGGGACTCATCAAGAGGTCAGTGTTGACCTCAAACTCCACACCCATGACACTGGTTCTGAACCTCAGAGCCAGTGGACTGGGTTTCACCAAGTTCGCATAGAACTGGTGAATCAGTCTCGGGTAATAATTTTCATGAATCTTGACCAGTGGGGTCAAGTGTATGGCATTAAAAGCAGGTAATATATCGAAATTAACATGACGAATAGATTTGAAGTCGACAAATAGATTTGAAGTCGACGAATCTACCCGTCTTGATTTTCTTATGGCGGATAACTAATGTATACCTGTCTTTTGCCACCAGGCTGGAGAACAAAGAGTCGTCAAGCTCTATTCTGGGCTTCTTGCTTGATGAGCCCGTCACGCCCTTTCCTCGGGAATCTAGAGCCATGGATTTGGTGGACCTTGGCGTAGTAGGCGCATGTGGTCCTCCAACGGTGGTTTTTATACGGATTCTATCAGATCTTTTGGAAGAAAGAGAGTTTTTGGTATAAAAAAAAAAGGTTTTGAGTGGAAATTGGAGATTTCAACCGTAGAAAGTTTAAATGGATGGTGTGGATGAGTAGATCAAGGTGTTTAGGAAGTGTTTTGAAGGTTTTTTTTTATCAAAATGACGAGATTTTGTAGAGAGAGAAAGCTTAGGGTTTTAAAAATGACGTAAAAATCTGAAAATGAAGAGGCTATATATAGAATCACGATACCAATCGACTGGGGTCAGAGTACCAGTCGATTGGGGTTATTGCAGATTTAAAAAATTTCTCATACCAGTCAACTAGGTAAACTGGTAAACAGATACCAGTCGACTGGGCAATTCACACCAGTCGACTGAGTTGATAACTGAATTTCAAAAAATGGCTCCAAACAAGGTCTTGATGTACTAGTCGACTGGTATAGTGTTACCAGTCGACTGGGAATTTTGACAGAGATTTACCAGTCGACTAAGATAGACTTGCCAATTGACTTGACCCTTAAGAAAATTTTTAGTCTTGAGTCTTAGCACAAAATTTGTTTATCTATGCCATCTTGAGTGAAGGAGTAATTAATTAAGGTTTAATACTCTTTCACTAGATGTCAAATATACAAAATGATGAATGATGAAACAATTAAACATACAACTTATCATAATCTAACAATACCATTAACAGTCTTATTTGGCAAAAACTTGCTTCACTTAGAGGTTTTATAAGAATGTCAGCTATTTGATCTTCTAAAGGTATGAATTCTAGTCTTATATCACTTTTTTTTAGCATGGTCTCTTGAGAAATGATGTTTAATTTCTATGTGTTTAGTTCTAGAGTGCTGAATAGGGTTCTTAGATAGGTTGATAGCACTAGTATTATCACAATATATTGGGATACTTTTAAAGTTCATGCCATAGTCTTCTAGTTGTTGTTTCATCCACAACACTTGGGCACAACAACTTCCAGTTGCTACGTATTCCGCCTCGGCGGTTGATAGTGCAACGGAGTTTTGTTTCTTGGAAAACCAAAAGGTTAACATTGCACCTAAGAATTGGCATGTTTCCTCTTGTGCTTTTTCTATCTAACCTACACCAGCAAAATCAGCATCTGAATATCCTACAAGCTCAAAAGATGAATCTTTAGAGTACCATAATCCTAGGTTTTGAGTTCCTTGTAGATATCTAAGGATTCTTTTCACTGCAGTTACATGTGATTCCTTAGGATTAGCTTGAAATCTAGCACACATGTTGTAACGACCCATCCCGGGTTGGCCACCCCGAAACGGTGTCATTACATTTTGAGAATCCCAGCACGACACATATATGCAGCCGTAAAAATAAATATTACCAAAAGAACTTTACATCAATCCGTAAAATGTATGGAGAGCTACAAATAAATTTTTCATTTTATTTTCTCATTAGTTTAAGGATGATGACACGTACGCGGATTACAGAAAATGATTTCTTCTGAACCTCAACTCATCAAACTATTTGCCAAGCCTGTTACCTGAAAATCATTGTACAATGAGGGGTGAGCTTCACAAGCTCAGTGAATTAAATTTACTGGAAGTATTCCAAATTCCATAAATAGTCTTTTAATATTTAATCATTTATTTTTCGCATAACCTGATGACAACTTTCTACTATCAATATATTCTTCTCAATCATTGGTTCACCTTAAGACCATCAATTATTTCATAATTACCTCGTAATGAGGTTCACACCATAAAATCTACCATTTAGATAAGTCTTATCACCATAACTGTCTCTTTTTATGAGACCCAGCCATCTATAATTAAATTCACAACAATCTACCACATCTCAGCTTTTCAGTAATCTCATCATCACATATGTCTCTTTTTATGAGACTCAACCATCTATAATTAAATTCACAACAATCTACCACATCTCAACTTTTTAGTAATCTCATCATCACAACTGTCTCTTTTTATGAGACTCAACCATCTATAATTAAATTCACAATTTATACATCACACATCAGTATTTCAATAATGCAAGCAATTTTTAAAACAGATGCAATGCAATGAATGCATATGATGGGAACGTCTTCCCACCTGTCGACAAGTTGTTATTATCTTAGACCGGCTGCCCTCCCAGTTCTTTTATTCTCATCAAACCGGCTGCCTTCCAGGTTAATTTCAGCATATACCGGCTGTCACGGTTTTCACTTTTCATCCCAGCATATACCGGCTGTCACGGTTATTTTATTAGACCGGCTACCTTCCTGGTTCTTTTGGTTATATTATTAAATGCATATGCGCATGAACAATGATATGAAACAGTAATATAAACAGTAATATAAAAACAATATAAATATTTAAACCACTTAATTTGGCTATCCTGATTATCCACAAATTTTATATAACAAAGTTTCTTTAAAATTCATCACATCCAATCATCCTGCTTTTTATCAAAATATATAAAAATTCCACTAGATTCTTCTCTTCTCCAAATCACATCAAATAATCCATTTAAGTCTGTCAAGATCCACTAAAATTCGTCTCAAATCACATCAACTCATCCATTAAAACTTATCAATATCCACTAAAATTCATCTCATCGTAATTCGTATTAAAACATCAATATATATCATCAATAATTTATTTATTGCTTTTATTCTCAAATAAACTTATAATTTCTAAAAATATTATTTCTCACCGAGAAATATTTCTACATGTCCAAATTTTCTATCATACTCATAAATCAATTTTTCATCTATCACCCAAGCATACTTAAATAATTACAATTAATATTATCACCAAATAATTGATTTTTCATTTAGACTACTTAAAGTAAATCCAACTCATCCCGTAGCATTTAAAGCTACCCGTGGGTCACCTTCTTGCCTTTCTCGGTTCTTCTTAGAAATTTCTTCCGTTGTAGGATAGTCAACACCTGACATAATATTTGTATTAAATTTATAATTATTTCTTAAATTCATCGTAAACCACTCCCTATGAAAAATTCTCACTTTGAGCTCCGGGAATTTCGTATATGCTAAAAATTCAAAAATAAATATTATATTATTACCTCATAATACTGATAGCTTCTCATGATCCTCTATAAAATTCTGCAGAAAACTCTTTCAAAATTTTTCTCTTTTGACTTTTCTTTGGGTCTCCAAATATTGTGAGAAATACAAGAATTTGAAAGAAAGAATTTCAGCCCCCCGCCTAACTTTCTACTTTCTTAAAAAAAACTCCACGTTTTTTTTTTCTTTTGGTTAGTCTTCAGCAGCCGCCACCCTCCCACCTAACTCTCTCATCATTTTGTTTTGTCCTTTTTTTTAAAAAAAAAAAGACCTCCACTGGGTAATGGTGGAAGCACCATATATATATATATATATATATATATATATATATATATATATATATATTCCTTCTTTTCCCTTACTTTTTCCTTTCTCCTTTTTTTTTATTTATTCTTGTCTTTGGTCTGGGACGTTCACATCCTAGATTTTTTTTACTATTCACCCTTTTTACTATTCATGATTTACTATTCACATTTTGTTGTTCACGTTTTTTTTTTAAGAATTATTTTATTCAATATTAATCATTTGCATAAATATATTATTTAAATCTCATGACATATATATCAAATTACTTTTTTTTTACCCTTAATTCATGAATACAGGTATTACAATTCTACCTACCTTACAAAAAATTTCGTCCTCGAAATTTCTTTACTTTACTTCAGAATCAAATATAAATAATCTCTCTTCATACTTGTCTTACACTTTCATGAAATCTCTTCAACATCCTTATTCGACCACCGAACTTTACACTAGTGAAATTATTCTTTTACACAAGACTTACTCTTTTTGTCCAAAATTCTCACTGGTACTTGTATATAAGTCCAAACTTTCTAAATTTATATAACTTAGCTTGAAATATCATGTAAACACTTTCTTAAAAGTGAAACATGAACTATATTATATAAATGTTTTAATTCCTGAGGCAATTTAGGTTACTCACAACTAATCCAACTTTTTCAACAACCTCATAGGGTCCCACATACTTCAGATTCAACTTTTCTTTTCCGTTTAAATCTCAATACACCTTTTCATTGAGATATTTTTCAATACACCCAATCACCTACTTAAGACTCAAGAGGTCTACTCTAGGCTGCTTTACAGTTCTCTCTAACAAATTTGATCATTTCTAGCTCAATAATAGATAGACCAGATATATTTTTCTTTTTCATTTCTTCCCAACATATAGGAGTTCTACACCTCCTATCATACAATGTCTCAATGGGTGTCATCCCAATAAAAATTTGATACTGATTTTTATAAACAATTTCAATCAATGGCATGTAAGCATCTCAATTTACTGAGAAATTCATCACATTTGTCTTTAGCATATCTTCTAGTATTCTAAAAATCCAATATGAGCATGAAAATTATATTAAATTGCCATTGTATATCCGTGGCTTTCTAAAAGCCTCTCCTAATACCAAGATGTAAATCTAACATCTTTATTTGACACTATGCTCAATAGTACTCCATACAACCTCACAGTCTCAGCCACATCCCTCTTCAATCTTGACCATCAGAATTTCTGTCTCAATCCTCTATATTTCCTATTGTTGCTTGATTGCATCGAATCTACATCATTATGTACCTTTCTCACTATCTCCTTTTTCAATTTTACATTATTGGGAACTCCATCCATATACCAACACCAAACTACCTTCATTTCAGATTTTGAACTCAAAATGCTTTCTGGTAAGCACTCAATGCTTAATCTTTTTCTATCTCTTCATCTTAACCTTGCATCTCTAAGACGTTTTACTATGGATAATTATACAACCGTATTCATTAACCATAATCCTCTATCACTGATATTCAACTTCATTCCTATCTTTTTTAAATTTATCATCAATTTCACATCAGGATCCCTATAATAGTTAACCCTCTTGTAGAATTTTCTACCCAATACATCAGCTACCACCTTCGTATTTTTAGATGATAATGAATTGTACGATCATAGTTACTAATCAACTCCATTCACCATCTTTGTCTCAAATTCAACTCTCTCTAGGTAGGAAAGTATGTCAAACTCTTATAACCCATGAATATCTTATAAATGTCCCCATACAAATGATGTCTCCAATCTTTTATACAATCACTATGGCAGCTAACTCTAAGTCATGAATAGAGTAATTTCTATCATAAATCTTCAATTGCCTAGAAATATAGCCCATAACTTTTCTATGTTACAAATATCTCGATCATTGATATGCCTTATCATTATACACCACAAATCCTTCATCACCAGAAGGAAACACCAATACCGGAGCTGTAGTCAATTTCTCCTTTAGTAATTGAAAATTTTTCTCACACTTCCTTCACTATACAAATCTCACATCTTTACTGGTCGAGCAATTCAATAATAGACAAATTCTGAAAGAATCTTCTATAATAACTAGCTAATCCCAAGAAGATTCTAATCTCAGTTATATTAGTTGGTTTCTCCCAACTTAACATTATCTCTACCTTTTGTGGATCAACTGTTATGCCGTTTCCGAATATTATATGTTCCAAGAAAGTTATTTCCTTCAACCAACATTCACATTTAGAAACTTTGCCTATAATTTCTCTCTCCACAGAATCTCCGGCACACTGTTTAATGGTCCATATGTTGTTTTTCCTTCTCAGAATATATCAGAATGTCATTACTGAACATAACCATAAGATTATGATTCTGTAGACTGCATAAAAAGTAAGAAAGTAGAAGATTAAAGTAAATTATAATGAACGGTCTGATGATGATACGTAGACGCGCTAGAGCTAGATTTAAAATTATTTTATTCAATATTAATCATTTGCATAAATATATTAATTAAATCTCATGACATATATATCAAATTACTTTTTTTTTACCCTTAATTCATGAATACGGGTATTACACATGTTTAAACTGAATATTATATCAGGTCTACTTGTAGTCAAATAAAGTAAAGCTCCTATCATGCTTCTATAGTATTTAGTATCTACACACTTACCTCTTTCATCAAGATCAAGTTTTGTAGATGTGCTCGTAGGTGTACCATGTGGCTTTGAGCTTTCCATCCCAAACCTCTTTAATAGGTCCTTAGTGTATTTTGATTGATTGATGAAGATGCTTCCTTTCATTTGTTTGATTTGAAGTCCAAAGAAGTAGGTAAGCTCTCCCATCATGCTTATTTCAAATTCACCTTGCATGCACTTGGCAAACTCTCGACACATAGATTCATTAGTAGCACCAAATATAATATCATCAACATATATTTAGACTAGTAGAGTGTCATTTATGTGAGTTTTTGTGAAGAGGGTTGTGATTACTTTACCTCTTATAAAATTATTGTCAATTAAAAATTTACTTAGTCTTTCATACCATGCTCTTGGAGCTTGCTTCAACCCATATAGAGCTTTAGAAAGCTTGTAGACATGATTTGGAAGACTAAGATTCTTAAATCCAAGAGGTTGCTCAACATAAACCCATATTTCTATAAAGCCATTTAAGAAAGCACTCTTTACATCCATTTGAAATAATTTAAACTTATTAAAGCATGCAAAGGCTAATAACATTCGAATAGCTTCTGATCTAGCTACGAGAGCATAGGTCTCATCAAAGTCTATTCCTTCTTCTTGATTATATCCCTTAGGAACTAGTCTAGCCTTGTTCCTAGTTACTATTCCATTTTCATCCACCTTATTTCTAAATACCCATTTAGTTCCTATTATTATATGATTCTTAGGTCTAGATTCCAAACATTGTTTCTTTCAAATTGATTTTTTTCTTCTTGCATTACAATTATCCAATCATTATCCTTTTCGGATTCAATAAATGTTTGAGGTTCTATTTGAGATAAATAAGCTACATAATTGCAAATATTTCTAATAGAGAAACGCTTACCCCTTGTGAAGGATCACCAATCACTTGATCAATCGGGTGATAATTTACATACTTCCAATCTTTGGGAAGACTATCCTCTTGTCGGCTTGTAGATGGTTGGTCTAATTTGAGAGTTTCCATCTCTTCATTTGTTTGAGGTGGACTCTCTTTTGGGTCAACAATGGGAGTTGGTGTTTCCGTTCTTGGAATAAAATCTGCATCATCATTGAAAGAAACTTCTCTACTACTAATTGGGTTAGACTCAAGAGTTACATGTACGAATTCTTCTACCACTAGAGTTCTCTTATTGAAGACTCTATAAGTCTTGCTAGAGGTTGAATATCCTAAAAATATCCCTTCGTCATTCTTAGAGTCAAATTTACCCAAGTTAGTTTTATTGTTATTTAGGATGAAGCATTTACAACCAAATGTACAAAAATAGGAGATATTAGGCTTTCTACCTTTCCATAATTCATACGAAGTTCTGTCAAGCATAGGCCTAATTAAAATTTTATTCAAGATATAGCAAGAAGTGTTTACTGCTTCAGCCCAAAAGTATTTTGGTAAACTATTTTCACAAAGCATTGTTCTTGGAAATTCTTCTAGAGCTCTATTTTTCCTCTCAGCAACTCCATTTTGTTAAGGAGTTCTAGGAGCTGAAAAGTTGTGATCAATTCCATTTTCATTACAAAATTTTGAAAAACTTTGGTTTTCAAATTCTTTTCCATGATCACTTCTAATTCTTGAAATACAAATTCCTTTTTCATTTTGAACCTTTTTGCAAAAGTTTTCAAATCCTTTGAAAGCTTCATCCTTGTAAGCAATAAAGATAACAAAGGTATATCTTGAATAGTCATCAACAATAACAAGAACATATTGATGGGCACCTAGACTAATGGTACTTATTGGACCAAATAAATCTATATGCAAAAGTTCCAATAGTCTAGTAGTTGAGACTACATTCTTTGATTTAAAAGAAATCCTAGTTTGTTTTCCTATTTGACAAGCATCACATACTTTGTATTTTTCAAAATTGATTTTGGGAAGTCCAATGACTAAATCTTTTCTAGAAATGATATTAAGCAAATTCATGTTCACATAACCAAGCCTTCTATGCCATAGCCATGGATTTTCACTAATTGCTGGAAAACATTTTTCATTTTCGGAATGCAAGGATTTTAAATCAACTATATAGACATTTTCATGTCTATGGCCAACAAACTTAATCTTGTTACTCTTGATGTCTATAACTAGACAATGAGAGGTTTCAAAAGTGATTTTGTTGCCTTTGTCACAAAGTTGACTAATACTTAGTAAATTTGGCTTAAAGCCTTGTACTAGCAATACATTATGAGAAATCATTACCAACTTTTTCATGCCCAATGATCTTTATTTTTTTGTTGTCTCTAATAGTGACAAGTCCACCATCTCTTAGAGTTAGCTCTTTGAATACACTTTTATAACGGGTCATGTGTTTTGAGCATCCACTATCAAGGTACCAACAGTTACCTTTTTCCTTGGTGTGGAGGCATATCTACATCACACAAGGACACACAATGACATTTTTAAGTACCCAAAATTTCTTGGATCCTTTGGGGTTAGTCCTTGAAAATACGGTTCCTTTTGGGACCTATACTTTCTTAACAGCATATGGTGATCTATAGACATGTTGATAATACACAATCCTAGGATGATAGTTATTGAAATTTCTAGAAGTATTTAGTTGTGCATGCCTATAATGCTTTGGATATGAGTTCCTAGGATACATGTTTCTATTGTGAGGAATATGAATATACATGTCATTTCCAGAAAATGTATGAAGATGATTTCTAGGATACATGCTTGCATTTTTATGAGTATACATATTATTTCTAGAATAACCATGATAGCAATTCATATGATATGCTTGTGTAGGATGCAAGTTTTGATTATGCATTTTGTTTCTAGGATGCACATGATGGTTATTCCTAAGATGTGTACAAGTATTTCTTGAATGAGCATACATATAAGCATGAGTATTTCTAGGATTTTTCAATTTTGTATATGCATTAGAATTAGTATTTCTAGACATGCTAGCATTCATTGAGGGTGTATTTTTGACCCTGCTAGTGATCTTTGAAGTAGAGGCTTCATTCACACAAAAGGCTTTCATGAATAAGCTCTCTTTTGATTTTTGCTTGCCTAATGGAGAGTATCCTAACCCGGATTTTCCTCCACTTAATCTTTTGCAAGAAAGCACTTCATCAAGCTTTTCTTTTCCAAGCATGAGTCTAGATATAGTGTCATTCAATTCTGATATCTTATTCTTTAAGTTTTCGTTTTCATCTTTTAGGAAATCTTGAGAAGAATCATAAAGCAATGAAGATAGTTTATCTTTTTCTTCTCTTAGACTTATCATTTCTTTAGAAAGAGATGACACCTCTTTCTTAAGAGTTGAGTTCCTAGAATCGAATTTTTTCAATTCATCATGCATTTCATTTTTGACTTCTAACAATTCTTCACTACTACTAACAATGTTATTTTTAGAAGAAGGAGAAGATAATACCTCATTTTCATCATCGGTTGCCATAAGACATAGGTTGGCAATTTTCTCATATCCAATTTCTTTATCCGAGGAGTCCTCTTCTTCGTCATCACTCCAAGTGGTTGCTATCATAGCTTTCTTCTTGAAGTTCCTGTATGGTTTGTGTAGACTGAGGTTTGCTTGTCATGATATAATCGGCCTTGATGTGAATGAGATTTTTGCATCTATAGCACACAAGTGGTTCCCTTTTTGAAGTGGGATCCTTTGAGTAAGGTTTCTTGCTTTTCTTCAAGAACCTATGAAACCATTTGGTGATTAAAGCCATCTCACCATCTTCTTCACTGCTTTCCGCCTCTTCTTTCGATTCCTCTTCTCTGTTGCATATAGAGGCTTTGAGAGCAATCACTTTTATCTTCTTCTCATCATCATTGAAAATGGAATTCATTTCTTCCATCTCATATGTCAATAATGACCCAAGAAGTGTCTCAACATCAAGTTTGTCAAGATCTTTGGCCTCCATGATGGCCGTCTTCTTTGCTTTCCAAGTGGGTGGCAAAGATCTTAAGATTTTTCTTGTTAGTTCAAACTCCTCAATGTTCCTACCAAGAAGCTTCAAACCATTAACAATAGTTGTGAAACGTGAGTGCATTTGAGAAATTGTTTCATTAGAAGACATTCTAAAAGATTCATATTCAGACACTAGCATATAGATTTTTTATTTTTTAACCTCACTAGTTCCTTCATATGTAACTTGAAATTTATCCCATATTTCCTTAGCCAAAACACATGCAGAGATTTTATTGTATTCAGATTCGTTCTGACCCTATGTCCACTCTCTTCAAGGAACCTCCTTGAAGTAATCCACTAAGAAACTTAGTCGTGCAACTTCACGGGTGTTGCACAAACCTTACAATCCCTTCCTCTTGGAAGCAAATCCCTTCCTCTCGGAAGCTAATCCCTTTACAATAAATGCTGTAAAGTAAATGGTAGAGAGACAACAATGAAAGCTTAAACAACTGAATAATATCTCTCTTTCAAGGTAAAGCTTGAAGAATGGCTCAACAATAAATATTTCAAAACTTTTGTGTATCAATGAGTAAAAACTTGATTGAATGTGTAATCTCCCTTTTAGAAATGCTCAATAGAGTGGGTTTATATAACCTTGATGTAATATGGCCGCTTTGTATTGTTCTGGTACAATTTTGTGCAATTTGTGCTGAAATCTCGCGTCTCAACGACCATATTTTTTGAACTACCAGTCGACTAGGTCTTAGTACCAGTCAACTGGGTCAAGTTAAAAATCCCATTTTTAAGGCTATTGAAGGTACCAGTCGACTGGGTGGTTCTTACCAATCAACTGGGGACAGTCTATCCAATATACCAGTCGAATGATATAAAGCACCCAGTCAACTAGGGACACACTGTCCCATATACTAGTCTTCTGGTATAAGTACAAAGTCGACTGGGTTGCTTATCAACCCAGTTTTCATGTTTTAAAATGTTTTTAACTTAAAAACATTTGATTAAAAAGTTCTGTGTTGTGAGTTTTAAATTACTCGCAAGCGCACGAGTCGTTTGCAGTATAGCGTTGTGCAAGTGCGAGGTTGAATCCATAGGGAATTGCGTTGTGAAAATATACTTATCAATCTAAATTAACTCTATCTTAACCTAGTTCCGAATTGTGAATGATATTGCAAAATAATTTAAAACTAAACTAAGTTGATTTTAAAACTAATAATAAAAAGCACTAAGGTTTCAGAATCCACCCTACCGAAGTTAAGCATACATGTTCTAAAAATAAAGCCTATCAAAACATTCAATGAATCCAATTATAAGACAAAAAACAAAGAATATCCCAACTAAACCAAAAGCACCCAATGTATCCGCTCTCAACAAATCACAAAGGGAATCCAATTTAATCGAAAAGCATTCAATGTATCCATCAGATGAAACACAAAGAAAATCCAACAAACAATTTAAACTCAATCAATTATAAGATTAACTCAAATAATTGACAGAACATTTATACTAAAAATTGTCAGATTTGTACAAGTAAATCTGAACTACTATGCCAAACAACGGCGGGGCTTCATCTTTAACCTTAGCTGAAGAGTCTAGCCACTCATAACTATAAAACTATAATAAAAAGTGCTAAACATTTAAACTAAAACAACTGAATATAAAGAAATAAATAAACAACTTTACATGGGAGAAATTCCACTTGCTGACGGGCGGCGCTTCCCCTCGTGGTAGCAATGCCTTCGGGATCCACCAAAATGCTGGCGGAAGTCCACCGGTAAACACCAAAGTGGCTCAGGAATTGTACACTGAATTATGAAGCCAAATGATGCTTATATAAGGGAAGACCCGGAGCAATATGGGTTGCAGATTCGATGTGGGATACTACCCGTGTGCGCTCGATCGCAGTGTGGTGCGATCGATCGCAGGTACGATCGATCGCATGTCTTGTGCGCACGATCTCATGTGCGCTTGATCGCATGTCTGTTACGATCGATCGCAGATGCAGTGAACTTCAAATATTTCGATGTGGGATGTTGACCATGCGCTCGTTCGTAGGCAGGTGCGCTCGAGCGTAGGTGCGCTCGATCGCATGTCTCGTGCGATCAATCGCAATGTCTCCAGAAGCTTCACATCTCCTGAAATGCTTTATTTTCTCCACAAACCTGTAAAAATAAACAAAACTCAAGAAAGACGTAAAATAAAGTGAAATATTACTAACTAAGAGCATAACAAATATAAGTTAAGAGTCTAAAATATGCAATATTTAAGACTCATCAAATACCCCCAAACTTATATTTTGCTAGTCCCTTAGCAAAACAAAATAAAAGACTCAATGAAAAACAAAGAACATAAAGATAAAGTCATCACTCATGGTATCCAAAAATTTAAGGAGCACACATCACCATGATATTCATTCATGAGCAAGCTTAAAAAGATAAACCCATTTTCGCAATGAATAGAAAAGTTAAAATCTAATTACTTACAAAAGGCAGGTCAAGGCATCACAAGTCTGACACTGTGTAAAGTGAATTAGCATATAAAAGTGAAGCTTCCAAGTGACTCCAATGTGTAAGGTCTCCAAGTCTCAAGATTCACCGAATTTCCCATCAAAATGAACGAAAAAGGCATAGTTTTTTTTTTCTTTTAATCTTTTTATTTTTTTAACAATAATAAGGCACGACTATGTTTAGTTCCCTTAAGCTTTCTAATTGACCCATGTAGCGAGTGTTGAGTCAATGACTCCCAAACCAGGTGGTTTTAAGGCATTAGGTGTAAAGACACCCCTAAGGACTTACTAACTCGAGTCAAAAAGGCTACGAAATTAAACCGACCTTAATATTACCAAGCAAAATTCCACCTTTTGACGTGAACACTCACTGCTTACTGAGGCAAGAGGTCCAGTTACTCAGCAAAAAGTTTATTGATAATAATTTTTTTTTATTATGCTTTTCTATGCCCAAGAGTTCATCCAACAAGTCATCCAGTTTCAGTTAAGATAAGGAAAAATACACATTAAAATCACGTGTCATACCTCACATAATTTGTGCTAATGTGCTCATGTTAGATTAGATCAAACATGTGAATTCTCAAAATGTCTAAAGTAAGTAACTAAATTTTAAAAATTTATCACCAGATCATGTGTTCAAAATGTTAAGCTCACCAATGACATCACATCACAGAAAATGTTTAGATCAACTAAAATTTCACGATAACATGAGCATGCATTTATCTCTATGACGAAAAGACAACAAATTAGGACAAAATGTGTGATGTGTCTCCTATACCCCCAAACTTAAATTACACATTGACCCCAATGTGTGACTAATATGGAAAGAGTTGACCTGAGATATGGAGAACTATCTGGACTGGTATGGCTCATAGCATACCCCCAAACTTGAACTGAAGTACGCTTTGTCCCTGAAAAATAAAAACTGGAAAACAAAAAATACTGGAAACAAACATTAATCATAAAAATGCGAAATAATAAATAAACAAAAGAAAAGATAAGCTGTGGGGTGCCTCCAATGAGCACTAAGTTTAACGTCTTCAGCCAGACCCAACATTAGTAAACAGACCCAACTAAGTGCTCCACCATCTGATCAATAAATGGAAATTTAAAATGATCAGGTCTAGTGGCAGCATTCAATTTACGGTAGTCTAGACACTTTCTCCATCTTGACTGCACTTAAGTTGGAACCAACTCGTTGTCTTTATTTACTACCGTAAATTCAGTACGTTTGGGCACAACATGAATCTGGCTCACCCACTTGCTATCAGAGATGGGATAAATGATCCCTGCCTCTAACAGCTTAATATCTTCTGCCCTCACAACCTCTTGCATAGCAGGGTTGAGCCTTCTTTGTGGCTCCCTCGATGGCTCAGCATCCTCTTCCAAATGTATCATGTACGTCACCACCGAGGGGCTGATCCCCTTGACATCCTCAATAGTCCAGCCTATAGCTTCCTTATGCTCTCTTAAGACGTCCAATAATTTCTCCTCTAGAGCATCACCCAAATCGGAAGGTATAATCACAGGCAAACTATCGGCTGAACCTAGGAACTTATACTTAAGATTATCTGGTAAAGGCTTAAGTTCCTTCTTGGGGGTTTCAGGTGCGGTGGTCTCCTCCTTCTCATTGCTTTCTTGAGGATCAGACTCCAAAATGACATTTACTTCATCGAGTAACTTATCTAAGCCCAAGTCCTCTCCAAAGTGAGCAAAGCATGCCTCCAAGGGATCCTCAATACGGGATTCATCCATAGTCTCCTCTGTCCTACTACTCTCCCGAGGAGCAAACTCCACGATAGTATTTGCTTGCTCAAGTAACTTATCTAAATCCAAATCCTCTTCAAACTGAGCCAAGCATGCCTCCATAATGTCCTCAGACTTCCCTTCTTTCTTGGGCGCTTGTAGTCTCTCAGGGTAAGGTGCTTTAGGTAAAAACGACCTAAAGAGATCATTAATAATAGGTATGGCTGTAGATGGCTCAGCATCTCTCTTTTCTTTGTTGCCACTTTCTTGCCCTTGTATAGGAGTTGATAAATTTCCCACCGTAAACTGTTCCTTTGGGTTAGGATCAGGTTGACTGGGGAACGTTCCTTCCTCTCCTTCACCCACATAACTTGCGATTTGATCAATTTGACTCTCTAGTGTGGCAATCGCTTGGGTGTTTTCTATTGTTGCAGTCATCACTTCACTCATAGATTGGCTAGTCGTTTTCATGAAATCATTGAGAGCGTCCTCCAATGACTGTGAAACCGACGCTGGCGCTTGAATGGGAGCTTGGTAAGCGGGTGATGGTGCTGGATAAGTTGAGTGACCATAACTTGGAATTGGTGGAGGAAATTCGGGAGGGTATTGATTGTGAGCATGATAAGGGTCTCCTCCCTGATTCCTCAGTTGGTTCTGCGTCCATGAAACATTAGAGTGGTCCCACCACCCTGGATTGTATGTTTCAGAGTAAGATCCATTTGATTGCCAACAACACTCATTGAAAGCATTCATTTGTTCCATGGGATACTCGGCAAAAGCCGGCATTGATGGGTAATTCTGTGCTAGATGCATGGGACTAGCACAGATGGAACAGCTTTCAACATTGAAAGTGTTGCCAATATTGAGGGACGGGCCGATCATTTTAACGAAATCCTTGAGGGCGTCCTCTAAAGACTGTGAAACCGACGCTGGATTCATCCACATGATTTTTTTTTTTTTTTTTAACAAAAAGATAACTAACTAGTAGAAAAATAAAATCATTTTAGACCAAAAATTTTCACAAACCAAACAATTTCCCCGGCAACGGCGCCAAAAACTTGTTGTGAGTTTTAAATTACTCGCAAGAGCACGAGTCGTTTGCAGTATAGCGTTGTGCAAGTGCGAGGTCGAATCCACAGGGAATTGCGTTGTGAAAATATACTTTTCAATCTAAATTAACTCTATCTTAACCTAGTTCCGAATTGTGAATGATATTGCAAAATAATTTAAAACTAAACTAAGTTGATTTTAAAACTAATAATAAAAAGTACTAAGGTTTCCGAATCCACCCTACCGAAGTTAAGCATACATGTTCTAAAAATATAGCCTATCAAAACATTCAATGAATCCAACTATAAGACAAAAAACAAAGAATATCCCAACTAAACCAAAAGCACCCAATGTATCCGCTCTCAACAAATCACAAAGGGAATCCAATTTAATCGAAAAGCATTCAATGTATCCATCAGATGAAACACAAATAAAATCCAACAGACAATTTAAACTCAATCAATTATAAGATTAACTCAAATAATTGACAGAACATTTATACTAAAAATTTTCAGATTTGTACAAGCAAATCTGAACTACTACGCCAAACAACGGCGGGGCTTCATCTTCAACCTTAGCTGAAGAGTCTAGCCACTCATAACTATAAAACTATAATAAAAAGTGCTAAACATTTAAACTAAAACAGCTGAATATAAAGAAATAAATAAACAACTTTACATGGGAGAAATTCCACTTGCTGACGGGCGGCGCTTCCCCTCGTGGTAGCAATGCCTTCGGGATCCACCAAAATGCTGGCGGAAGTCCACCGGTAAACACCAAAGTGGCTCAGGAATTGTACACTGAATTATGAAGCCAAATGGTTCTTATATAGGGGAAGACCCGGAGCAATATGGGTTGCAGATTCGATGTGGGATACTGCCCGTGTGCGCTCGATTGCAGTGTGGTGCGATCGATCGCAGGTACGATCGATCGCATGTCTTGTGCGCACGATCTCATGTGCACTCGATCGCATGTCTGCTACGATCGATCGCAGATGCACTGAACTTCAAATATTTCGATGTGGGATGTTGACCATGCGCTCGTTCGTAGGCAGGTGCGCTCGATCTCATGTCTCGTGCGATCGATCGCAATGTCTCCAGAAGCTTCACATCTCCTGAAATGCTTTATTTTCTCCACAAACCTGTAAAAATACACAAAACTCAAGAAAGACGTAAAATAAAGTGAAATATTACTAACTAAGAGCATAACAAATATAAGTTAAGGGTATAAAATATGCAATATTTAAGACTCATCATTCTGTTAAAATGCTTTTTCAAAAGGAGCCATAAGACATGCTTTTTACCTAAACAAGTGAGATTTACAACTTGTTTAAATACCTTGTCCCTATACTAGATCTTCTATCTTTACTTGGTGTTTGAATGCTTTGTTGTTTAAAGGATTTATAAACCCTTTTAAGCCTAAGTTATGGGTGAAATAAGTAGAGAGGTTTTTTTTTTATTTGGTATTTTACCAGTAACTGACAGGCAGATGGTTGCCTTTGCTTCATTTGAGTTAGAAGGAGAAGTTTTGGAATGGTGGGAGAATATTCTTCACAGGATAAGTGCAAATGTTGATAGACTCTTAACCTGGAATAGGTTTAAGGAGGTTTTCCTTGATAAATACTTTCCTTGGACCTTTAGAGCCCAACAAGATACAAATTTTATTTATTTGAGGCAAATAGGTTGACTGTGGCTCAGTATGATAGTAAATTCGTGGTCTCATCAATAGCTGTACCGAAAATGGTAGACTTAGAGGAGAAGAAGTGTAAGAGTTTCATAGATGAACTATGCTTTAAGATTTGGTCAAAACTATCTTACATGAGGCATATGAATTATGTCAGATTTGTGGATACAACACTTCAGATTAAGAATGATGTGATGGAATTTAGAGGAAGGAGAAATTGGCGAAATAAGTCTAGATTTGAAGAAACCAGATGTGGTACTAGTATGAGTGTGCAGGGTGGAAAACCACCCAGAGGAGGCATTCCTTGTCACGTGGAACTGAGTACAGAGTCAGAGGCAAGCAGGATCCGTTAATTCTGGAGCTTAGAATACTATCGGTGGAACCCTTAGATTTGGGAGACAAGTTATGGGAACTGGGAGTCATGGTAGAGAAAGTAAGTATGCCACCAAGGGGAAGTGGTAATCTAATGTATGATTGAGAGACAAAAGTTTGTCATAGATATATTCAAATAAGATATTTATCCCATAATTGTTCTAATTTGAGGTGCTTTGTATATAGAAAAGGTGGACATATCAATCTTGGTGTAACTCATTCTTTTGCATTCAGTATTCATATGAAGTCTATTGAAGTATGTATTAGTCCTTTGATGCAAAATATTTTTGTTGAAGTTTCCACTAGAGATAGAGTGATAATCATAAATATTTACAAGGGTTGTATGATTCGTATTAGTGATAGAAAATCTGAAACTGATTTATTATCTTTGAATATAATATAATTTTGAGAATGAATTGGTTGTCGACGTATTATGCTTGGGTTGATTGTTTTAGAAAGAAAGTGGTGTTCTAGATATGGACATGAGGAGTGTAACTTTCAAAGAGAACATAAAATACTCTCAAACCATCTTATTTTACTCTAACTGCCAGTAAATAGTCGAAGAAGGGTTGTGAAAAGTATTTGGCTACATAATTGATTCTAAAAAGGAAAATAGGAAGTTAGAAGAAATCTTAGTAGTGAAAGATTTTCATGATGTGTTTCGTGAAGAGTTATCCAGATTGTCTCCCAGTAAGGAGATTTAGTTTCCTATAGATGTGATTTTAAGTTCAACACACATATCTATAGCACCATATAGAATGACACCAACTAAATTGAAAGAGTTGAACATACTATTTTAAGAATTTTTGGATAAACAATTTATCGGACCTAATGTATTTAGAGAGCCCCTATGTTATTCGTAAAGAAGGAAGATGGAACGATAAGAGTGTGTATAGACTACAGATAGTTGAATAAGAAAAAATACATTTTTCCCAGGATTAATAAATTGTTTAAGCAGTGCAAGGAGTGAAAGTGTTTTCTAAGATAAACCTAAGATTAGGTTATCACCAATTGAGATAGAGAAGGGAGACGTGCCTAAGACTGCTTTTAGGATATGTTATGATCATAAGCTTTTTGTGATGTCATTTGGATTAACTAATGTTCCAGAAACATTCATGGACTTGATGAATAGAGTGTTTAAACTATATCTTAACTAGTTTATGGTTGTATTTAACTTTCTGATATAATCTAAGAAGGAAGAACAACATGTGAACATTAGATAGTGTGTTGGAGATTTTGAGGAGAGAGAAATTATATGCAAATTTCTCTAAGTGTGAGTGTTAGATGAATGAAATAACTTTCTTGGAACATGTAATATTGGGAAATGACATAATAATTGATCCAAAAAAGGTAGAGGCAATGTTAAGATGTGAGAGACCAACCAATGTGACTGAGATTAGAATCTTCATGGGGTTAACTGGTTATTATAGAAGATTCTTTCATAATTTTTTCTATTATTGTAATACTGTTGAATAGACTGACCGAGAAAGATGTGAGATTTGTATGTTGAGGGAAGTGTGAGAAAAATTTTCCAACTACTAAAAGAGAAATTGACTACAGCTCTAGTATTGGTGTTTCCTTCTGGTGATGAAAGATTTGTGGTGTATAGTGATGCATCACGTCAATGATTGGGATATGTATAATATAGGAAAGTTGTGGCCTATAATTCTAGGCAATTGAAGATTCATGATAAAACTTACCCTACTCATGACTTAGAGTTGGCTGCTATAGTGTTTACTTTAAAGATTGGAGACATCATCTGTATGGAGCCAGTTTGAGATACTTATTGATCATAAGAGTTTAATATACTTACCTACCCAAAAAGAGTTGAATTTGAGGCAAATATAGTGGATGGAGTTGATTAGTAACTATGATTGTACAATCACTATCATCTAGAAAATGCGAAGGTGATAGCTGATGCATTAAGTAGAAAGTCTACAAGAAATTTAACTGCTATTGGGAGTCCTGATGTGAAATTGATGATAGATTTAAGAGAGTTAATAATGAAGTTGAATATCAGTGAGAGAGGATCATGGTTAATGAATATGGTTATACAGTCATCCATATTAAAATGTTTTAGAGATGCAAGGTAGAGATGAAGAGATAGAAAAGATTAAGCATTGAGTGCTTACTAGAAAGCATTTTGAGTTTAAAAGTTGAAATGAAGGTATTTTGGTATTGAAACATGGAAATTATGTTCCCAATAATGCAAAGTTGAGAAATGAGATAATGAGAGATGCACGTGATGATGTAAATTCGATGCAACCAAGTAACAATAAGATGTATAGAGGATTGAGACAGAATTTCTAGTGGTCAGGATTGAAGAAGGATGTAGTTGAGATTGTGAGATTGTATGGAGTACTATTGAGAATAGTGTCATTTAGAGATGCTAGATTTACACCTTGGTTTTGAAGAGGCTTTCAGAAAGCCATGGGTAAATAGTTACAATTTAATATAATTTTTTATGCTCAGACAGAAAGGAGTAGTAGAATACTAGAAGATTGTTAATGGCAAATGTGATGAATTTCTCAGTAAGTTGGGATGCTTACATGCCATCGATTGAAATTGCTTATAATAATCAGTATCAAACTAGTATTGGGATGGCACCGATTGAGACATTGTATAATCGGAGGTGTAGAACTCCTTTATGTTGGGAAGAAATGGGAAGGAGAAATATATCTGGTCCATCAATCATTGAGTTATCAACTGAGAGGATCAAATTGGTTAGAGAGAACCGTAAAGCAGCACAGAGTAGACCGAATAGCTATGTTGACAATAAAAGAAGACCTCTTGAGTTTCAAGCAGGTGATTAGGTGTATTGAAAAATATCTCAATGAAAAAGTGTACTGAGATTTAAGCAGGAAAGGAAAGTTGAATCTGAAGTATGTAGGACCTTATAAGATTGTTGAGAAAGTTGGGCTAATTGTGAGTAGCATAGATTTGCCTCTAAAGTTGAAGCAGTGATATAACGTATTCCATGTTTCACTTTTGCTAAAGTGCTTATTAATAAATCTCATAATATTTCAAACTAAGTGATTACGCCCAAAGAATAACGCGGTAGTTGTAGCATAGCTTTGGGGTGTCGATTCCACAAAGAGACAAATTAAAAGAAAAGTAGAAGGTACAAAAAAACTAAAGAAAAATATCAAGTGATTAACGGAGAACAAAGATTGATTGTAAATGCAAATTTAAAACAAAGTAAAGTGAAATAGTAAAGTCTCGGGAATCCCTTGCACAAATCTAGTATTTTAATTATTCTTAATTCATTGAATAACTTAATTGGGAACTCAATTCCAAAATTCCCAATCGGAAGGTGTAGATTTATAAACCAAGATTAAACCAAATGTAACTATTTGAAATATCATTCACCACTTTTAAAATACATAAATTATTATCACTATTAAGAAAATCCAACGACGACAATATACTCAGGAAGTGATATTGTAGCAAAGAACTAAATTAATATAGATAAACAATTGATCCAAACATAATCAAAGAGC
The DNA here is from genome assembly GCA_023935145.1 of Bretschneidera sinensis. Taxonomy (NCBI): domain Eukaryota; kingdom Viridiplantae; phylum Streptophyta; class Magnoliopsida; order Brassicales; family Akaniaceae; genus Bretschneidera; species Bretschneidera sinensis. Next base: position 103,181,391 of record CM043699.1, read on the forward strand.
TAAACCATTCAATAGAAAAAGCATGACTGAATCTATAAACAGAATAAATTCTATGATTATTCGGAGAAGAAAACATCACCAATAAATTGAGAATGATAAAACAAAAGAGTTTTAATAATTGAAGATCAAATATATAAATTAAAAATAAACAAAAATACTGTCAACTGTGCAAGTTCATCCCTAGCCCCACTTAAGAATTTAGTTACCCATAAATATAATTGACAACAAAAATCTCAAGGGCAAATTTGAACTCTTCACTAGCATCCTCGCTTGGTAGTAGAGATTCACCAGATTACTCCCAAAAAGCACTCCGGATTGCTCCGATTGGTAGCAAAGTCCTCCAGACTGCACCTTGTTTGGTAGTAAAGCCTTGGAGACTGCCCACCAATTGATGAAGTGAGGTAAGGCTTTTATAGGGCAACTCCATGAGTGCAATGTGTTTCTAATCCGATGTGGGATACTGTATGAGTGCGCTCGATAACAGCCTAGTGCGCTCAAGTGCAGGTGCACTGCAAAGTATTTCGAATCGATGTGGGATGTCACGAGTTTGCTCGATCACAGTCTTGTGTGCTCGAGCGTAGCATGGTGCACTGCCTGACCTTTGTCTACTAAAACTGCCATAACTTTCTCTAGAAAAATCATTTTTATGAGCCATAAAATTCTCTAGAAAATAGACATCCGAATCTTTCTAAACATATATGGCTCATCTCCTGGTTCTTCCTGAATCAATACAGTTTAATCTGGAAAAATGACTGATCTGTACAGGTAATTCTAGCAATTTAGTGAAACTTCTTTCCAAGTGCTTGTGAACCTGTAAAACAACGAAAAACAACTTAAAGTAACAAATTCCTAAGCTAAACATATAACACCCTAGAAAAACACAGTAAACACAAAAATGAGATAAAATAGGATGAAATAACACAAACTAAGTGCTTAACAAATATAAATTAAAGGGCTTAAATATGAATATTTAAGCACTTATCACACCCTCAAACTTACATATTGCTAGTCCCTTAGCAATACGAAACTAAAAACTAAATGCAAAAACAAAGAACATAAAGATAAATTCATCATTCATGGTATCCTAAAATTTAAGCATCACACAAACCATGATATTCAGTCATGAGTAAGCTTAAAATGTAAACCCATCTTCGCAATGAATAGGAATTTTAAAATCTAATTACTTACAAAAGGCAGGCTAAGGCATCATAAGTCTGATTCAATGTAAAGTGAATTAGCATATAAAGATAAGGCTTTCAAGTAACTCCAATGTACAATGTTTCCATGTCTCAAGATTCACAGAATTTCTCATCATAATAAACAACGATGGCATAGCTTTATTTTCTTCTCTCTTTTATTATAAGGCTCTACTATGTTTAGTTCCCTTAAGCTTTCTAATTGACCCATGTAGTGAGTGTTGAGTCAATGACTCCCAAACCAGATGGTTTTAAGGCATTAGGTGTAAAGACACCCCTAAGGACTTACTAACTCGAGTAAAAAAGGCTACGAAACTAAACTAGCCTTAATGCTACCAAGCAAAATTCCCACCTTTTAACGTGAACACTCACTGCTTACTGAGGCAAGAGGTCTAGTTACTCAGAGGAAAGTTTCTCAATGTTCATTACAAATAAAATTCCCACATTTTGACGTGAACACTCACTGCTTACTGAGGCAAGAGGTCCAGTTACTCATTGGAAAGTTTATTAATGATCATCATGAGCATTTTTCTCTATACTTTTCTATGCCAAAGTGTATATCCAACAAGTCATCCAGTTTCAGTTAAGTTATGGAAACATACACATTAAAATCACATGTTATACCTCACACTATTTTGTGCTAATGTCCTCGTATCAGATTAAATTAAACATATGAATTCTCAAATGCCTAAAGTAAGTAACAAAATTTTAAAACTCTATCATCAAATCATATGTTCAAGATTTTAAGCTCACCAATGACATCACATCACAGTATTCGTTTAGATCAACCAAAATTTCAAAATAATCATGAACATGCATTTATCTTTTCAATAATATATAAAAAAAAAAAATGGGACAAAGTGTGTGTGAATGTGTCTCCCATACCCCTAAACTTAAAGTACACAATGTCCCCAATGTGTGAATAACATGGAAAGAGCTGATTTGAGAAAGGGAGAACTAGCTGGACTAGCATGGTTTATAGCACACCCCCAAACTTGAACTGATGCACACATTGTCCCTGAAAAAGAAATACTAAAATAATACTGGAAAACAGAAACTATTAAAAATAAACAGTAACAAGAAATATGAAAAAAAAACAAAAGGATATGTTGTGGGGTGCTTCCCATGAGCACTAAGTTTAACGTCTTCAGCCAGACGCTCTTATTGCCTCCTAGAAAAACATAAGTTGAATAAACCAGCAACTGCTTCACTGCCAAATTTGGTGCTTGTATGCTTTAGAGAGGCCTCAAGGATGTGCACAGCTTCAATGATGTTATCAGTAACATCTGCAGATTCTAGCTCAATATTTGCTCTTATGAAACCATGGGTGAAGGTGGACTCCAATTGATTAAGGTGGTCGACCTTTTCCATGAATGAGTCAATCATATATGTCTGGTGGCTCTCGTCATCATCTTCTGATTTGTTCGTTGTTGGGATATGTAATGACTTACCGCTTCATGTCACAATGGCATTCACATCCTTCAAAATCTTTTGTGCCATGTGTTGACCATGGGGTGTGGACTGAGCTTGAGAAGGGAACTTACCTCGCTTATTCACACTCAAGAAGCTCATCAATTTGGACACTTGGCTCTTTATCTCCTTATTTTCTTCAACAACCTGCATAATCAAAGATTCTCATCTTTGATTAGTCTTACCCTATACCTCAATAAAAGCATGCAAAATTTCTTCTAAAGGACTCCTAGAAGATGCAGGTGCATGATATGGTGCAGGATATGATCTAGGGGGTTGTGCAAGCGGCTGGTTTTCAGACTTCCAGCTAAAATTGGGGTGATTGCGCCACTCCAGATTATAAGTATCAAAGAAAGATGAAAAAGACTTCTTATACATACCTAAGGCATTACATTGTTCCTCATATATCCCTCTCATCTCAGCAAATGTGGGACACTCTTGGGCATGATCTACCCCGCCACACATAAAACATGGTCCAAAAGACTTTGCATGATTAGCTACGTGTGTTGGCTTTAAACCTTTAGTCTTTAACACATCTAGTTCCTTAGTAAGCATCTCGAGCTTAGCCTTCAGGTTATCCTCTTCCCTAAGATGGTAAATTCCACCACCATTTGGGTTCCCTGTAGGTCGTGACCTATTTGTGCTTTCAGTAGCACTAGATCCAGTCCAAGTGTGAGCTTTTTCAGCAAGCTCATTGAGGTATTCTATGGCCTTATCAGGATCTTTCTGTAAGAACTCACCATTACATATCATCTTCACAAATTGGCACTCTCTATATGTAAGTCCCTCATAAAAATAGCTCACTAAGCGTCAATTCTCATACCCATGATGAGGGCACATACTCAACAACTCCTTAAATCTCTCCCAAGGCTGATACAAAGTCTCATTGTCCTTTTGTGCAAAGGTGGAGATTTTCCTTTTTAAAGCGTTAGTCTTATGTTGGGAAAAGTATTTGTTAAAGAAAACCTTAGTCATCTCATTCCATGACCCAATAGATCGTGGTTTCAGTGAGTATAGCCAACTTTTAGCTCTATCCTTCAAAGAGAAAGGAAAGAAATTAAGTCTCACAATGTCATCAGTTGTATTTTGACTATGAAAAGTCACAACTACTTCCTCAAACTCCCTAATGTGCACATATAGGTTTTCATTTTCTAAGCCATGAAACGTAGGGAGTAACTGTATCATCCTTGTTTTAAAATCCAGTTGGCAAGTATTAGCTGGAACCATGATGCATGATGGTGTGGCTATGCGTGTAGGGTAGAGGTAATCTTGAAGGGTCCGAGTGGGTTGATCTTCATGTTCACTCATTTCTTTAGGACTATATGGATTGTCAAATAAAGGATTTAAAAAGTTTGATTCTAACTCTAGCACAGGCCTACAAGCAAATCTACCCAAAGTGTTTCTATATCTATGCATACAAGGTCACAAAATAATAAAAAAAAAATAGTATAAAAAGAAATAAGAGAAAAAAAATAATGCAGCAAGCTAAAAGAAAGAATGAAGTTGCCACCTTTACAAATTGCTGAAAAGAAAAGCTATCTAGCAGTTCTTCTACCATCTCCCTGACAATGGCGCCAAAATTTGATTATGCCCAAAGAATAACACAGTAGTTGTAGCATAGCTTTGGGGTGTCGATTCCACAATGAGACAAATTAAAAGAATAGTAGAAGGTACAAATAAACTAAAGAAAAATATCAAGTGATTAATGGAGAGCAAATATTGATTGTAAATGCAAATTTAAAACAAAGTAAAGTGAAACAGTAAAGTGTTGGAAATCCCTTGCACAAATCTGGTATTTTAATTATTCTTAATTCATTGAATAACTCAATTGGGAGCTTAATTCCAAAATTCTCAATCGGAAGGTGTAGATTTATGAACCAAGATTAAGCCAAATGTAACCCTTTGAAATATCATTCACCACTTTTAAAATACATAAATTATTATCACTACTGAGAAAATCCAACGACGACAATATACTCAGGAAGTGATATTGTAGCAAAGAACTAAATTAATATAGATAAACAATTGATCCAAACATAATCAAAGAGCTAAACCATTCAATAGAAAAGGCATGACTGAATCTATAAACAAAATAAATTCTATGATTATTCGGAGAAGAAAACATCACCAATAAATTGAGAATGATAAAACAAAAGAGTTTTAATAATTAAATATCAAATACATAAATTAAAAATCAACAAAAATACCGTCAGCTGTGCAAGTTCATCCCTAGCTCCGCTTGAGAATTTAATTACCCATAAATATAATGGACAAAAAAAATCTTAAGGGTAAATTTGAACTCTACGCGAGCATCCCCGCTTGGTAGTGGAGATTCTCCAGATTGCTCCCAAAAAGCCCTCCGGATTGCTCCGATTGGTAGCAAAGTCCTCCAGAGTGCACCATGTTTGGTAGCAAAGTCCTCCAGACTGCACCATGTTTGGTAGCAAAGCCTTGGAGACTGCCCACCAATTGATGAAGTGATGTGGGGCTTTTATAGGGAAACTCCATGAGTGCAATGTATTTCTAATCCGATGTGGGATACTGCGCGAGTGTGCTCGATCGCAGCCTAGTGTGCTCGAGCACAAGTGCACTAGAAAGTGTTTCAAATCGATGTGGGATGTCACAGGTGCGCTCGATCACAGTCTTGTGCACTCGAGCGCAGCATGGTGCACTGTATGACCTTTGTCTACTAAAACAGCCATAACTTTCTCTAGAAAATTAATTTTTACGATCCATAAATTCTCCAGAAAATAGACATCCGGATCTTTCTAAACATATATTTATCTTCTCTTGGTTCTTTCTAAATCAATACAGTTTAATCTGCAAAAATGATTGATCTGTACGGGCATCTCCGACAATTTAGTGAAACTTCTTTCCAAGTGCTTATGAACCTGTAAAACAACGAAAAACAACTTAAAGTAACAAATTCTTAAGCTAAACATATAACACCCTAGTAAAACACAGTAAACACAGAAATGAGATAAAATAGGATGAAATAACATAAACTAATATCTTAACAAATATAGATTAAGGGGCTTAAATATGAATATTTAAGCACTTATCACTAAACTATAGAAATTTAGAAAGATTGGCCTTATATACAAGTACTAGTGAGGATTTTAGACAAAAAGAACAAGTCTTGTGTAATAAAATAATTTTATTAGTTCAAGTTTTGTGGCAGAATAAAGATGTTGAAGAGATTACGTGAAAGTATAAGACAATTATGAAGAAGTATTATTCAGTTTTGTTTCTGGAGTTAGGTAAGGAAATTTCATGGACAAAATTTTTGTAAGGTGGGTAGAATTGTAATACCTGTATTCGTAAAGTAAGGGTAAAGAAGTAATTTAATAAATATGTCATGAAATTAAAATTATATATATATATATACGCGAAGGATTTAGTATTGAAAAAAATAATTCTTTTGAAAAAAATGAACGCGTTACGGCGTAGTTACAAGGATATGAAAAAAAAAAATTGGATGTATCCAATTTGGAAAAATGAGAAAAGAAAAGAAAAGGTTTTGTTTTTCAAAAAAAGAAAAAAAAAACCTACTGCCAATTTAAGCAAAAGAGGTGCATGCCTTAGAAGTAGCAAAATGTGGAGAGTTTTTTAGTATAGACTGCTGAGTTGCCAAGTTTAAACAAGCAAAAGCTACAAATATTTTTGCAGCAAATATATATATATATACACACACACACACACACACACTGATACATAAACATAAATATATACTTACCAAATTTCGTTTGATTTTCCTTTAATAACTCTATTTCTTTAAACACTTGGGGACCGAAAGAAAGGTTGAAATAGCAAAATTTTGAAGGGGTTTACGGGAGAATTTTATAGAGAGTCACGAAAAGCTATCAGAAAAATATATATATATATATACACTGATAAGTAAACATAAATATATACTTACCAAATTTCGTTTCATTTTCCTTTAATAACTCTATTTCTTTAAACACTTGGGGACCGAAAGAAAGGTTGAAAGAACAAAATTTTGAAGGAGTTTACGGAAGAATTTTATAGAGAGTCACGAAAAGCTATCAGAAAAAAGAAGGTAATAACGTGATGTTTATTCTTGAATTTTTAGCATACATGAAATTTCTCGGAATTCAAAGTAAAAATTTTCAAAGGGTGTGGTTTATGAAGAATTGAAGAATAAATCAGAAATTTAATATAAATATTATGTCAGGTGTTGACAATCAGCAACCGGGAGAAATTGCTGAGAGGAACAGGAAAGGCAAGGAGGTGATCCACGAGTAGCTTTAAGTGCTATGTGGTGAGTTAGATTTACTTTAAGTAATCTAGATAAAAGTGAGATATCAAGATAGTATTAAAATAAATTATTAGCGTATGCTTGGGTGGTAGATGAAAAATTGATTGATAGGTATGATAGGAATTTTGGACATGTAGAAAAATTTTAGGTGAGAAATAATATTTTTGGAATAATAAGTTGATTTAATAATAAAAGCGATAAGTGAAATTCTTGATGAGCGATGGTTGACATTTTGATACGAATTATGAGAATATGAAATTTAGTGGATCTTGACAAGCTTTAATGGATGATTTGATGTGATTTAGGATGAGAGGAATTTAGTAAAATTCTTTATATAATTTGAGAAAAATCAGGATAGCCAATTTAAATATTTGAATTCATGTTTGTTTTTTTATGTTATTATTCAAATGCATATTTCATATCATTGTTCATATTCATATGCATTAAATAAAAGAAAAAAACCGGGAGGGGGCTGGTCTAATTGAAAAACCATGATAGCTGATACATGTTGGAAAAAGGGAAAAACTATGACAGCTGGTATATGCTGGAAATAAATACCGTGATAGCCGGTATATGCTAGAAATAAAAGAACTGGGAGGGGGTCGGTCTAAGATAATAAAAACATGTCGACATGTGGGAAGACGTTCCCTAATAATAATTCATGCATTGCATATGTTTTAAATATTGATTACATTACTGAAATGCTGATGTGTTGTGTGTTATTGTGAATTTATTTATAGATGAATGAGTCTCATAGAGAGACAGTTGTGGTGAAAAGAAACCTAGAAGTATGACATGATAAGAACTATCTAAATGATAGATGTTGTGCCGATTATCTACCTAAATTAATATGCAAATAATCGCACTCGTTTTACTTGCAAGTGCACAAGGTCTGTGGTACCATAGTGTGCAAGTGCGAGATCATTTCCACAGGGATTGGTGAATTTCTTTCTAGGACTAATTTCTTCAAGTTTGAAAAGAGAAATAATAGTTGATTATGAGTGAATAACAATAATGAGAATATAGGACTACGATATCCACCCTAATTATACTTTCCCACTAAGTAAAGTTTCAGTGCTCTAGCCTTATCATGAATATCTAATGGTTGCCAACCTAAGGTCTTGGTCCACACCTTAGGCTATTGATCTCCCTATGCAACGAGTTAGGTATGGTGTACACTCTAACTCTTTTATCTCTTAAAGGATTTAGCATGGGTGTATACTGAGTTGTTCCTTAAGAGAACATGAGGGCTGTGGAGATCGGCAACCACACAGGACCTAGGGCTTGGTCTGCTCCCGGTTTCCCATGTTGATTAACCCGGGAATCCGGCATGGATATCTCTTGTTACTAATGTCGAACCCAGGACTCGGTCATCCAAATTGATCCGACTAACCTATCCATACCACATGCATATGTTGATCAGGCACACATATACGAGGAATTTAAATACAAACATGTATTAATCAAGTTAAACATTCAGACAGGGCTATAGCAAAGATAGTCAATGAATAGATATGTGGAAAAGCATAACTAGGGCTTCAGTCGAGCCCTATAGGTGTTTAGTTATACATGCTAAGTAGAATAAACATGTTAAACATTATGAAAATAAAAACTAAAAACTAAAACCGAATAAGACTCGGCAAACGAGTCGTCAATTCCTCCCCTAAGATCTCTACTTCGAGTCTAGAACAAAAGATTACACTAAAAGGAAGATATGCTCCTCAAAAGGGAGATACTATTTCTATGTTTTACAGGGCTATTTATAGGATTCTATAGGTGCTTTGAAACCCTAATTTCCAAAATAGGTCCGGAAGAAATCTTTCTAAAACTGACTATGCCGCCTCTCTGTGCGTGTGCGCTGGATCGCATGCTTCTGCGCTCGAGCGCATGGATGCGCTCGAGCCTTCTATGTGTGCGCATGATTACTTTTGCGCTCGATCGCAGTCATGTTGCGCTTGATCGCACTAGCTCTTTCCAAATCTTCAGTTTTCTTCCTTTAAAGCTTCAAAATGCTTTCTTTTCTTTACAAGCCTATAAAAAACACCGAAAACACAAAAATGAAGTAAAACGTAATAAAATATGTAAACAAAGAGCTTAACAAATGTAAATTAAGGGGTTTAAATAATATTTAAGCCCCTATCACACCCCTAAACTTATATATTGCTAGTCCCTTAGCAATACAAAACAAAAGACTATGTTGAAACAAAAATTAAAGATAAATTCATTTCCATGATACTCAAAGATTTGGGTTGCACATAAAACTATGATAACCGTTCATGAGTAAACTTAAAATAAAAACACATTTTGGATTGCAAAAGGACTTCCAAAAGTTTTAAGTTACTTACCTAAGGTTGGCTTAAGGCATCGCAAGTTTTATTTGTGTGTGATGAGTTAGTACATATAAGATGAGGCTTCCACATAATTTTAGCATGTAGGGTTTCAATGCCCAAACTTTTATCGAATTCCTTATCAAAGAGAATAAAAATGGCATAATACTTGCTTCTTTTTCTTTTTCTTTTTATTATGCGATCTTTGCCATGTTGAGTTCCATCGAGCTTTCTATTTGACTCTTGTAACGAGTGTTTAGCCAATGACTCCCAAACCAGATGGTTTTAGAGCATTAGGTGTAAAGACACCCCTAAGGACTTACTAACTCGAATCAAAAAGGCTACAGAACTAACTGGTTTTTTTTTTATACTTCCTAATGAAATTCCCACCTTTTGACGTGAACACTCAATGCTTACTGAGGCAAGAGGCCCAGTTACTCAGTGGAAAGTTTTTACTGATCATTAGAAGCTTTTTGATCACTTTTTGCATGATGAACATTTTTCTTTATTTTTTTCTTCTTCATTTTTCTTATGCCAAAGTGTTCCTTTCAATAAGTTATCCGATTATAGTTCGATTATGGAAACATATACAAGAGAATTATATGTCATACCCCACACAAATGCGTGTTAAATGTGCTCGTGCAAATTTGGATCAAACTCGTGAATTCTTAGGTGCCTTGAGGTAGGTAACTAAACTTTGTAAAATTCCGATTGCAAGACAATGTGTTCTAGCTTTTAAGCTTACTAATGAAGTGTTATCAAATTTTTAAATCAACCAAAATTTTTGTTTTACCAAAAGAACATGCATTTATCTTTTCTTAAAAAAAAAACTGGGACTTAGTGTGTGCATGTGTTTCAAGTGCGTGTGTGATAGTATCTAGTATCTCCCACTACCCCCAAACTTAAAATACACATTGTCCCCAATGTGTGTGGCATGGAAAGATCTGACCTGGGAGATGGAGAACTAAGTTGCTTGCTTTGCTGGTAACACACCCCCAAACTTGAATTGGATGCACGCACTAAGTACCTGACAAAGAAAAATAAAACATTGTTTCGGAAAACAAGAAATATAAATACTAGATATGTAAATATAAATATAAACAAAAGAAAAATACTAAAATGAAAATGATAAGTCTTGGTGCCTCCCATGAGCGCTAAGTTTCACGTCTTCAGCCGGATCAAGCCTTATTCTTCCCCAAAACTAAGATTGGCAGCAACTAGCACATATAGTGTCTTATTCTCTCCCATATAAGCATAAGTCAAGTACTTCAGCAATTGCTTCAACTCCAAATTTGGTGCCTGGACAATAAAAGGGAAAAAAGTAGTATTAGTAGGCATATGAATATCAAATGGATCGGTGTACTTACTTGGATTCTTTGGAGAGGCTTCAATGAGGTGCATAGTTTCGATGATGTCATCAGTAACATCCTCATATTCTGGCACTACACTCAATCTTGTGAGATTATATGTAAGAGCAGTTTTTAATGGATCAACGTGATGGTCATGAAAAACTTGTTTAACAACACTGTGCTTTTGTTTGCTTAGCTCCTTAGCTATGTGCCCCACTTGTACTTCTAGTCTTTGAATAGCTTGCTTATGCCTTGCATTTATTGGGTTTTGTTCAGTCCAAAATTGTCTTGCCTCTGCTATGAACTGCTCTTGTGAGGTCATCAGCTATTGTTGTTGAACTGCCAGTTGCCTCACAATGCTCTCTAGGTCACTCTCCTTTGCTTCCGAAACTGATTGGGCTGCTGGTTGGAAGTTTCTTTGTTGCCCTTGAAGGTTCCATGCATTTTGATCATTGCTCCAGGAGAAGTTGGGGTGGTTTTGCCATTCTGGATTGTAAGTATTTGCATATGAATTGTAGTTGTTTGGTCCCACATAGTTTGCTTGCTCTCGATTTGCAGATGAATATAAAGGGCAAATTTCAGTAGTGTGATCAAAAAGACTACAAATAGCACATACCTGGAGTGGTGTAGCTTGTGGCCTAGGTGAGGCAATCCGAGCAATCATGACTTCTACAAGCATATCTAGCTTCCTCTCCATAGCATCTAGACAAACATATCTAGCTTATGCCATTGGTGTTTCTCCCTCGATTGAATTAGTTAAAAAACTTCAATGTAGCAGTTTCATTACTGCTTCTCAGGTACTTTCTGGAGCTTTTGCGCTCGAGCGTACCAAGAACAGCGCTCGATCGCATTGGGATTGTGCTCGATCGCAATGAGGACAGAAACCCCTCTACCGCACACCTGAAGAAAAAAAAAACAGAAAATGAAAAGAAGGAATAAATATGATTTTTGATGAAAAAAATAAAAATAAAACGGAACAGAATAAAATAAAAAAACTAACGAAAATAATTCCAAAAAGAAATTTAGTACAATCCCCGGCAACGGCGCCAAAAACTTGTTGTGCTGATTATCTACCTAAATTAATATGCAAATAATCGCACTCGTTTTACTTGCAAGTGCACAAGGTCTATGGTAGCATAGTATGCAAGTGCAAGATCATTTCCACATGAATTGGTGAATTTCTTTCTATGACTAATTTCTTCAAGTTTGAAAAGAGAAATAATAGTTGATTATGAGTGAATAACAATAATGAGAATATAGGACTACGATATCCACCCTAATTATACTTTCCCACTAAATAAAGTTTCAGTGCTCTAGCCTTATCATGAATATCTAATGGTTGCCAACCTAAGGGCTTGGTCCACACCTTAGGCTATTGATCTCCCTATGCAACGAGTTAGGCATGGTGTATACTCTAACTCTTTTCTCTCTTAAGGGATTCAGCATTGGTGTATACTGAGTTGTTTCTTAAGAGAGCATGAAGGCTGTGGAGATCGGCAACCACACAGGACCTAGGGCTTGGTCTGCTCTCGGTTTTCCATGTTGATTAACCTGGAAATCCGGTGTGGATATCCCTTGTTATTAATGTCGAACCCAGGACTTGGTTATCCAAATTGATCCGACTAACCTATCCATGCCACATGCATATGTTGATCAGGCACACACATACGAGGAATTTAAATACAAACAGGTATTAATCCAGTTAAACATTCAGACAGGGCTATAGCAAAGATAGTCAATGAATAGATATGTGGAAAAGCATAACTAGGGCTTCAATCGAGCCCTATAGGTGTTTAGTTACACATGCTAAGTAGAATAAACATGCTAAACATTATGAAAATAAAAACTGAAAACTAAAACCGAAGAAGACTCGGGAGACGAGTCGTCAATTCCTCCCCTAAGCTCTCTACTTCGAGTCTAGAACAAAAGATTAAACTAAAAGGAAGATATGCTCCCCAAAAGGGAGATATTTTTTCTGTGTTTTACAGGGCTATTTATAGGGTTCTAAAGGTGCCTTGAAACCCTAACTTCCAAAATAGATCTGGAAGAAATCTTTCCAAAACTAGCTCTGCTGCCTCTCTATGTGTGTGCACTCGATCGCATGCTTCTGCGCTCGAGTGCATGGGTGCGCACGATTGCTTTTGCGCTCGATCACAGTCATGTTGCGCTCGATCGCACTAGCTCTTTCCAGATCTTCAGTTTTCTTCCTTTAAAGCTTCAAAACGCTTTCTTTTCTTGACAAGCCTATAAAAAACACCGAAAACACAAAAATGAAGTAAAACATAATAAAATATGTAAACAAAGAGCTTAACAAATGTAAATTAACGGGCTTAAATATGAATATTTAAGCTCTTATCAATAGACTTTATGATGTGAGCCTCATTACGAGGTAATTATGAGATAATTGGTGGTCTTAAGATGAACCAATAAATAAGAAGAAGAGATTGATAGAGAATGAGACTTATGATATATGTAGTGATAGTAGAGTGCTATTATCAAATTATGTGAAATATAATTGATTTAATATTGAAAGACCTTTTTATACAAATGAATACTTCTAGTAAATTTAATTCACTGAGCTTGTGAAACTCACCCCTCATTGTACAATGATTTCATGTAGCAGGCATGACAAATAGTTTGGTGAGTTGAGGTTCAAACAAAATCATTATCTGTAAGCCACGTACGTGTCTGCATCCTCAGACAAATGAGAACATAAAATAAAAATTTATTTATAAATATTAATGCATATTACATTGTGTAAAATGTTTAAGTTAATATCATATTGATGTATCTCCCCTGTTGAGGGTTGAGGGTTGAGGATTGATGTAAAAATTTCTATTTGTGTTATTTTTATTATTGCATATATGTGTCGAGCTGGGATTTTCAAAATGTGATGGCATCGTCTCGGGGGTGGCCAACTCGGGATGGGTTGTTACAATAAATAAGTAAATAAATGGTATAATATGTAACACTTTAATAATATAACATAATATAAATATATATTATTATATTGTATTGTATTGAATTATATTATATTATTTAATTTTTAGAGTAAATATTCCATCTCATGGTGAGAAACAAATATAGCATAACAACCTATTTATTTATTTGAAAACAAAAAAAGGAGAAAAAAGATATTTAATTGTAAATATATATTATTTTTTATTTGTATAAAAGTGTCATGAAAATTGTTTTATTTCAAAGTTGCATGTAACCAATGTGAGAAGGTAACTTATTGAGTTTATAAATGACCAAGTCGAAATATTTAAGGTGCATTTAGTTGTGGAAAATATTTTTTTTCATTTTTTATTGTTTTTATTAACATTTTTCTTAATAATTTGTATATTCTTAATATAATTTAAAAAATAGTTATTTTTTTTTCATTTTCTAACATAATTTGGAAATTTTTTCTTCTAATATTATGTTAAAAAGATGAAAAATAAAAGTATTTATTTTTAAATTATATTAAAAATATGTAAATTGTTGAAGAAAGTGTTAAGAAAAGTAGAGATAGAAAATGAAAAACATTTTTTTTTTAACTTCTAACAAACCCTAAGTTACTAAAATGGCTTAAATTCTTAAATGCAAAATTAGTGGTTCATATTAAGTCAGTTTTCAAATCACTACTATCGCGGGATTGGTCTCACTGGATTAACACTTCTACTTAAATCAATCTTGTGAGTCACACGAGAGGAAGATGGACAATGTGAAAACAAAAATTGTTTAACCCGAGTCTATGAATGATACATGGTAAAATAGTCTATATTACCATTAGATGAAAAAGAAAATATTTTTTTCCTCATCCTTCTCATGTCATTCAATAGTGAGATGGACTCTTGTATCATATATCTTTCATGAACTGATACTAAGCAAAAACTTTTCCTAATACTATGTGATCCATGACGGCTAGGGAAAGTCACACAATTTCCAAATTACAACTTTATATACATTTTTTTAAAGATAACTTCATAAATATTTTTTTCACACTTCTTATTTGTATCTATATATTTTTAATAATAATAATAACATATAAACAATTTCAATGCACTTTCCTATCATAAAATTTTGAAACTTGCTTTTACGTTTTGGCCAATTTTATAAATTTCGTTCCGTTTCAGTTTCAACACTAAATCAAAACGAATCATCTCTATACTTCGTTTCATTTTTTATTTCGGTCATTTTCGACCATTTCGACCATTTCAATTTATTTTAGTTAAAATATTACAATGTTAATTTTTTTTTGAAAATTTTAATACGGTGTTTTTTTTATGATTTATTTTATAATTATATATATTTTTAAAAAATATATAATCTGACATATACGTATTTAAAAATATTATCAAATCCGGAACACTAAAATAGATCAAAATCAAAACATTTTATTTAAATAACTAGATCGAAATGTTCTCCCCAGTTTTGTTTCTCAGCTCCACGGACACCTAAGCTTACTCTCTTACCCTATTTTTTTTTTTTTAAAGAAAGAAATTAATGTGTGTACTTCTTTTCAACTTTCTTATATGTATCACTATTATCTGATTGAGTTCGATGGGGGCACCGAAGGGAATTTGGAAAATTTTTTATTTAAGAAATGAAACAGGTGCAACCCCTGCTAGCCAAGGATGATCAGATTGTCTTCACAGTCTCTGAGACAACTATGCCATGGTCTAATTTGCTTTCTCCAGGGGTCCTTTCTGTTTAGAGTGATCATTGAATGCCTATATGCAGCAATCTAGGGATTACACCACTTCATTTTGCTGCTCTTGGGGGTTATTTAGAATGTATTAGGGAAATGCTTGCATGGCATGGGGAGCAGATAGGCTTCAACTAGATTCAGATGGTAAGCCTTGCTAATTAATATCTATGCCATTGTTTGTTTCCCTGATTAATTTTGGCTTCTCCCTAGCTTTGGAATATCACAAGGCTAGCCAAAGTGAGCACACCTTTGGTGTATTATTTTTTTAACATAATCCACATTTATTGGTTAAATTGTTAATTTTGAAAATACTGGACTTGAGAGTAAACTTTGATGCAAAAACCAGGACTTCTTTGTTACTAGCATTCATCTCATAGAGAGGAGGAATGACAGGGATGATGAAGTATAATGAATATCGGTTCCAGAAAACTTCACCCTCTATATGTATGGGGGGGATGAATGTACAAATACATATCCATTCTAGTGAGAACTCTTAAAAATTGGAACTGAAAGTGAAACTTCGTTCTCTTCTAATCATGTCTACAATAGTATAACATCAGTACTGCACGACAACATATAATTCAACACTGTATATTCTGTTTCTCTTGATTTTAGTGTATTTTGTTATGTGATAACTTGATTCCTTTAACAAGTTTTTTTTAAGTCTCATATTCAAAATGACAAATGGATGGATTTCTTCAGGAAAACACCATATGATATTGCTCCAACGTACAAGCATGATGCATGTGCAGCCTTACTGAACCCTGCATCACCAGAGCCTCTTGTCTTGCCTTATCCTTTAAGGTTCATAAGAGAACTTAACCCAGAGGCAAAATCATTGTTACAGGCTGCTTTAATGGAAACCCACAAGGAGAGGGAGAGAACCATGTTGAAGGAGACAGCAAACTCATTTCCATCTCCTTCACATTCTGACATGGAGGTTGACGACATTACCTCTAAGGTATTATCATATCATTGTTACTTCAAATTTAATTTTTGATATATATTTAATAAAGGATTGTTAAGGATATATGTTTTACTTTTTTAAAGTTCTTGGAGGGTAATTCAGTTTTTCTAGAACATAGTCCAAATGTGCCATTATGAAACAGGAACTAATCAGTTAATCAAATTTTAGGTACAATGTTGGCAATTTTGTTTTTATTTGTGTGAATAATCCAAATTCACAATGAGGCATCTAAATCTGACTATTCCTTTTGTATCACAAATGTAACAAACTTGTTTTGCTGTCATTGCAAGTATTGATTAATGTTTGAATTACAATATTTGGTGACCACTTAAGTCATCTGATCACTTTTTTAAAAGGTTCTTTTCAATAGTTCTGATTGGGGAGTTTTTTCCTTTATATTGAAGGAGCATCAGTGCTTTAGGGGTTTGTTACTTGAATGATGTTTGTTAAATATAGTAGTCATTCTTTAGTGGCTCTATTATCAGTTGTCTTACATTTCTCGTACAAAAAATAGGAACATGTTGATTTTGTTTTCTTTCTTCCCTTTCGATTTCTAATTTTATCATTCTACGAAGAGGTGCAAGTTAATTTAGTTTGATTTAGCCTCAACTCTAACTCTCTAAGCTAGTAATACCAAGTTGTTTTCTTAAGTACTCCGAATTATTTAAATAGAGAAGCACATGCTTGCATCCGTAATCTCTCAAGGCGTCAAGCATTGCTTATATACTGTTCATAATTAAATGATCAAGCCATAGCCACACACATAGGGGAGTGAGAAAGTTGGAGAGATAGGTCACAAAGAATCTTTTGAAAGACACGACCTTGAGAGTGATTTCTGAATTTAATATTATTTTATTCCTCAAACTGCTACAATATATTAATCAATAACATCTCAATATAAAATAAAAAAAAATGGAAGATTGCCCACAAAAAAGAAACCCTTTAAATGGGTTATAATGGGGAAGAGGTCTCTTTGAGGCAATGTGATTTAATTTTTAGTTCATGAACATGAAATCCATATCAATTAAAAGATGAAAAAAATACATATAAAATGTTCAATGGGGAATCAATCATTCAATGAGTTTTCCACAAATGCATGAAAACGACAATGGAGCTCCATACCCATTACCATGCTCCAATAGTTCCTTGTCGGATCTTGTCCCACCATCTGCTCCCAATGAAGCACTTGTCTGAGGAGCAACTTGGCCACCGACAAACAGAGAGTTTGGTTCTGAAACAGGAAGAGCTGGTGAGAAATCATTTGGTCCGTAGATGGTTTGGCTTTCATTCCTTCTGTAAATGCTGGTAGCTCTCCTCTCTTCTTCGAGGAAGTGACCAAGAGACTGAGTATTGTTTGTGTTCACAGCATCAGTGCTTATCTTTGAGCAAAGCGAGAACAGCCAGGGTTTGGACTTGTAAGTCTTCTGGTCTCTTAAGGTTTCTGATGTTCTTCTCCTAGTTGATCTTCGTGAGAGTTCAAGAAAGCTAGAAACGCCAATGAGGCTCCCTAGTGTGATGCTCTTATCATAGAAGAAAGACCCAGTGGACTGAAATTGATCACAGGAATCAAACACACACTGAAATGGTTAAAGGCATAATCCCTCTGACTCTGATCTAAGTAGAGTTATTAAGAGTAAATTCATGCACATTAACATTTAGCTTAATTATTGTGCATCACCAATTAATCTGCTAAAATCCATCTTCGATGAGGACAAATAAGATTTAGAACCATCCCTTAAATTTCATCTCCGTTAGGCCTTAGCTATGGGACCCAAAAAGTTAGGCTGGAACAACTTTTTACCCTATCAATCACCTAAAGTTCCAAAAGAGTTGATGGGCATGTTCCATTTGTTATTTTATTGAGCACATTTGAGTATGAGTGAAAAAAGAAGATATGTATTCTCTACCGAAGCAATGGAAGGACATAATACAGTCAAACCGCCATCATAATATACCATGTGAATAAAAAAAGTAAAGCTGTTTCCACTTTGCTTTATTTTATTTTATTTTATGAACACAAGAAATAGTAACCATCAAAATTTATGTAAAAGTTATAACTATCAGATATGAACATTTTTTTTTATAGAATTAGAGCTCTGTACTGTTTCTAGCTCACTTGATTATAGGAATAACTTTCAATAGTCCAAGAAAACAGTTTCGGTAATGAAATAAGCCTAACCTCTGTATCAAGATCTGAGGAAGAATCGGTGAAGGAGCTGGGAGAGCCAGTGAGCAAAGTGTTGAAAGAAACTGACCCGGAAAAATCGCGATTTCTGACCAACCCAATTCTTGCATTAAGTGGTCGCAGGCCAAGAGGCCACCCTTCTTCCTGCATCCACAAATTCAGTCTTTTCAAGTGAAGCTAATAACTTAACAAGCATTGTATCATTGTATCATTTTATCAAAGAGAGAGCGAGAGAGGGGCACCTGATGAGCCATGAATCTACTTTGGGGGGGACTAATGGTACTGAATGATATATACTGAGGAGAAGTCTCTGAGAAATGAGGTCACCTCAGACGAAGAGCATTCATCTCCATCGTCATACTCTTATTCTAAGCAAAAAGAACTGCCAAATTCAAATACGGAAAATTTGGAAAACTATTGACTTGCAAGGAACAGAAATCATTTAAGTACGCAAATAACGACGAGGGCGTGCTTCACTTGCTAGGTGTAGAACAGCATTGCCTCTACAAGCACCCATCTTCACAAAAACTAAACACACTACTACCACATAAGCCTTGAGAGAGAGAAAGAGGAAAGAGGAAAAGAAAGTGACGTTACCGTACTCTTTTGGGCATCTGTGGCTGAGTAGACAGAGAAGCAGGAGGAAGGAGAGGAGAGTGGAATAATTTTTGTACAGGGGCAAGAGACAGGGAACACGCACTGAACAGTGGGGGCCAATCCTCATGACCCCTGGGACGTAAGTTTTAAATTGTCGTGACGAAAATCTTTAGAAACATTAAGATTTTTTTAAATTTTAATAAAATAATAATAATTAATTAATTAATTAAAATAATAATAAAAATTAATTTTTATTAAATTTAATATTTTTATTAACTCACTATCTTATATAAATTACATAATTTTTTTATTGTTATATTATTGTATTTTATAAAAATTAATTAAATAATTTATAGTTATTATTTATTATTAAACCAGGTAACATATAATAAATATTTATAAAACACAATAATATCACAACATGAACAATTAACTCAACAATTACAAACTTATATTCTTATTTATTTGAGTATGGATTCAAATCCCACCGGAGATATAATAAGTTGGTAGTTAATTCAGCTAAATACTCCAAAAAGAACATTGAAAACATTTCTTTAAAAGTGCTAGTTTGTTGGTTGCCCTCGTAGGGGACTTTGTTAAGTAGAATTTATTTAATGAAGGGTTGCAGATGATACCGTTAAAAGATCTGAAAATTGGTAAAGGAAACAGTTCTGCTTTGGTGTACATAAACTGTTTCGTTCTGTACTTCGACAGGGGGACCTTTTCTTTTTGGTCCACAAGCCATGTTCACGGTACTTTGTTTTTCAGTCAGTCCTCAAGCTCCACCCACGTTAAGATATGTCTAATCCTCAAGCCACGATAAGCTGCAGCGCAGGAGCACCTAACAGGAGTGCCACTCCTTACATCCACCATTGAAACAGTGTGATTCACCTGTACATCCATCATTGAAACAGTGTGATTCACCTGTATGAAGTTGGACTGATGGCACTGTCCAAGCTTGGTCATTTGTCGATATGTGAACAAAAAATGAGGGAACATGTAAGCCCAGTTCCACAAAGAGAGAGAGAGAGAGAGAGAGAGAGAGAGAGAGAGAGAGAGAAGAGGGAGATAGAGAAATGGATTTTCAAATTTCATCTACAAAAGGGGGGGGGGGTGTGGAAGAAGATAGCATTACACTATCACGTTACAAGGAGTAATATTCAGGCCTTTAGTCCTCACTCTCCCCAGCATGCATTTTAAACTTAAAATATCTCTTTTACAAATTTCCCCCTTATGAATTTGATCAAGATCTAATTTGAATTGCCTTAGTTCTGCTGCCGTGAATTTTTGTTTTTTGGGAGATTTCAGTGGACAAGAATTGCCGAGTCTTATCACTGAAATTGATTTGCACCAGGCCGATATTCTCCAATCCCCAGAAGGTCCTGTAAACATTGAATTGAATTTTCAGAAGGAAAGATAGGCAACATATGTTAAAAATCACAGAATATCAATTCCAAGCATATATTATTTTGATGGTAAAAATGGGTATTCCAGGGAGAAGAAGCAGTAAACGAGTTAAATCATGGTTTCTTCCGGTGATAAAGAGGATATGGATCAGCATATAATTGTAAAGGAAACAAACAATGCAGGCGACAAGCTGAGGATTATGGGTCTAGTCGTCTAGGACCACATTTCCAAATGTTGAACAGCATAAGCAATGGAACAGCACAAGGTTTAACGAAGCAAGACAGCCAACCCCAAGTATCCAAGCACATGACCGAGAAGTAAGTAAAGCTAGAAAGCATGCAAAGCAGCAAAATCTATCCAATATGCCTTCTCGCTCCCTTCTTTTCTCCTTCAAGTGGGCTTTTTCACAGAGGAAGCTCTGAAATTTTATTTGTTCAATGTAGGCAGTCC
This sequence comes from Bretschneidera sinensis, assembly GCA_023935145.1. NCBI lineage: Eukaryota > Viridiplantae > Streptophyta > Magnoliopsida > Brassicales > Akaniaceae > Bretschneidera > Bretschneidera sinensis. The sequence continues at coordinate 103,202,311 of CM043699.1, forward strand.
AAATGTATAAATCACATGAAAGAATAGAAAGATTCAAGAGAATATGAGAAAGAAAAAAATTATATGCGCACCCCATCAAACTACAAGCTATAACACCTATACTTAATTTCAAGTCACAGCTATCCCGTTGAAATTTTATGATGCTTTGCAAAATTAACATTTCTATGTTCTGGACTATGTCTCTGGAATATACAAAAAGAGAAAACAATATATAAAAGATTGGAAAGTCTAGTGATGCAATCAGGCAAGTAGTTCCAGCTTTTCCCAGTATACGACTCTGGAATCAGGCTGAACTTAACTTAACCAAAGCTAACTGTCTACGTGTATGAAAACAAATAGATTGTGACCGTGAAATCAGTGCAGTTTATGAATCAAGCAAGTCAACAAATAGAAAATATTGGGAAAAGAACCTGCTACCTGGCATGCTTTATTTTTGGCTCTAGTTTCTGCGGTACTGGGGATATCATGATTTGGTTTTAGAAATCTCTTCTCTCGCCGTTCGCATGAGCCCCACCCATCAGAGAACCTGCCACCCCTAGTGGCAAGAAAATAGTATAGCAAAATAGTTAACATTATAAAGTTTAATTAATTTACTGCCAAATTATTTTTCTATTTTATGCCTTAATTCTTGATAACCAAAAGAACATACTGCATGTATGCCCGAACGACAAACTCAGCACGCTGAACATTACGGTTTTCATCAAATTCAATGGTCTTGTCTTTGATTTCATAAGAGAGATTGAAGTAAAATGATATCTTCCTCCAACCTATAAAGCATGTATACCTCATGTCAAATCCCTCGTTCAGTGTCAACAGAAAATATAGTACCATAATAACCACAATCCTTCACCTGACTTCTTTATGAAAGGGCTCCCAGAAATCATAGTGTAATCAGATTTCTCCAAAATCTGAACATTTAATGAAACAGAGACAGGATTTGGTTAGATCATAACTGAGTTTAAAGGACAAAAAGAATCTTGCAAGTTGACAAAAGGTAGGCAGATATATCCAAAATTCCAAATATTAAGAAAAACCAGCATGGGGTTCATCCGAGGTTTGTCTTAGGGTGCATGAATACATCTGATTTGTGTGTGTACACTTACATGTGTGGGTTTGCACACTATTAGTAAGCATAAACATACCAATGTTTTGACTTTGTGAATGTGTATTTATTGCATTGTCAAACAAATGACTATAAGTATTTCAGCATTATAAAGACTGTACTTCGTAAGTTATGTCTCTGACTCTCTGAGTAAGGAACAATAGGCATAGAAGACATTTGAATCTGAAAATCTGTTTACTGTGTTTGTAGAATTAATATTGGCAAGTTTGATGAAAACAACCCAATGTCCAATAAATGATACCTAGGCACAATCACATAAATAATGATTACAAAAACTTAATTTTCACGTAACCTGAGAGAAAAAATAGAACAGATGAAAATGGTTAAGAAAACTAACAGTATATCTAGGTTAACATGCATACATGAACAGCCCTTTCATAGCTAGGTTAACATTTCTCAGAAAGCACAATAAGTCTATCCCTAGTCCCTAGGACCCTATCCCATACCCTTTTCTTGACAATAATGCAAAATTTATGCATGAGGCTAACACCTTATTGATGACAAATCCAAACATTATAAAATTTAGATAGAGTAGTTTGAATGAAGTGTATTTTTCATCGAGTGTTTTCAGATTACATTTGTGAATTTTTATACTAACACAAAACCTAAAGCTACAACCCATTAAACAAGGAAGGAAACTAGGAAAAGTAATCCCATTAAACAAGGAAGAAAACAAGGAAAAGTAATGTTCCTAGAAACATGGAAAAGTCAATCTCAATACTCCCCCTCAAGTTGGAGAGTGAATGTCAAGAACTCCCAACTTGTGAAGAAGTGTGTGAAATGGAACTTGACCCAAAGCTTTAGTGAATATGTCCGCGATTTGGTTTTCACTTGACACATAAGACATCTTGATTTCTCCTTTGTCAATTCGGTCGCGGACGATGTGACAATCAATTTCGATATGCTTGGTTCTCTCATGAAAGACTGGATTAGCGGCAATGTGCATAGCCACTTGATTGTCACAAAACAATGTTACTGGTTGAGGATGATCAATGTGCAAGTCTTGTAGTAAATGCCTTAGCCATGTCAACTCGCAGGTGATGGAGGCCATGGACCTATAATCGACTTCAACTGAAGATTTAGAGACTGTCTTTTGTTTCTTGCTCTTCCAAGAAATGAGAGCTTTGCCAAAAAAAACAGAATAGTCAGTCACTGATCGTCGTGTAGTAATGCATCCTACCCAATCCACATCACAAAAATCAACTAAATTTAGGTTACTTTTAGAAGGAAATAATAACCCTTGTCCTGGTGAACCTTTTAAGTACCGTAGAAAGCAATGAACCGCATCAAGATGAGGTTGTCTAGGTTCTTGCATAAATTGGCTAAGTGTGTTAACCGAGAATGCAATTTCAAGTCTTGTGATAGTTAGGTAGATCAACTTCCCAACCAATCGTCGTTAATGAGTTGGATCTTTGAGTAAGTCTCCATCGGTTGGTGTGAGCTTCAAGTTTTGTTCAATGGGAAATTTAGCAGGTTTTGCACCAATTAATCTTGCTTCTTGGAGTACGTCAAGTGTATACTTTCGTTGGTTGATGGAGATGCCCGTTTGTGATCGAGTAACTTCAACACCAAGAAAGTATTTCAATGAACGAAGATCCTTCAATTTGAAGCAAGACCTGAGAAAGCTTTTGAGATCATTGATAGCTTTTTCATTGTTCCCTGTTATAATCATATCATCAACATAGAGCAATATGGCTATAAGAGACTCTCTACACACCTTGGTAAAAAGAGAATGATCAACTTGTGATTGTTTGAAACCAAATTTTTTGATGGCAAAAAGAAATTTGTGGAACCATGACCATGAAGCTTGTTTTAGACCATATAGCGATTTGTGGAGTCGACACACAAGTGGCTCCCCTTGTCGACGAAAACCAAGTGGAGGATGCATGTAAACTTCTTCAGTAAGATTCCCATGAAAAAAGAGGCAATGGCAAGAAGGCACCGTAGGGTAGTGAGTTTGGCAACGGGAGCAAATGTCTCAGTGTAGTCAATACCTTCACGTTGAGTAAACCCCTTTGCAACAAGACGAGCTTTATAGCGTTCAACAGTGCCATCAAAATTGTACTTGATCTTGAATACCCACTTGCCTCCAATGGACTAAGTCTTGTTATCCTCAAGTGCGCTAATTTCGGCTTTCATGGCTTCAACCCATTTAGGATCCTGACAAGCCTGCTCATATGTTTCTGGTTCGACCAGGTGAGAAACATTATAGAAAAAAGTACAGTAAGCCTAAGAAAGATTACATTATGACACATACCTTGACAACAGATGGTGAGTGTTTGATTGAACCGGAAGCGATATGTTCGAGACAGGTAAAGTATGGTTTACTTGGTAGTCTTTGAGATGAGCAGGTGTTCGACTTGGTCGGGTGGAGCGGTGAAGGGTCGGTTCTGCCTCTAGCATAGGTTCAGTCGACCGGCGAGGAATTTTTGGTCGACTGTTTAGTCTGGTCTCAAATTCGTTTTGTAATGAATGTGGGCTGTTTGGTGGTGGATTGGTGTCATTTTCTGGTGTAGTGGTAATGGGAGTGGAAATGTCAGTATCAAAGGGTTTTGGTAAGGTGGGAATGTTATTATGGTCATCATGGGGAATGTTGGAGTAAGGAAATACATTTTCGTGAAAGATGACATCTCTAGAAGTGAACATTTTCTTGTCAACTAAGTCATAGACACGGTAACCCTTCTGTCCCAATGGATATCCAAGGAAAAAGCAGCGTCGTGCACGAGTGTTAAATTTATGGGTAGTTGTGAAGTTTATGACAAAGCGTAAGCATCCATAAACCCGCAAATGAGAGTAAGATGGTGGCTCTTTGTGGAGTCGCTCATATAGTGTTTTGTAGGACAAGAGTGGTGTGGGTAAGGGGTTTATGAGAAAGCATACTGTCAAAATGTGTTCTCCCCAAAATTTTAAAGGTAGATAAGCTTGGAAACGAAGTGCACGAGCTACATTTAATAGGTGACGGTGCTTGCGCTCCACAACCCGATTTTGTTGAGGCATGTAAGTGCAAGAACGTTGAAAATTATTTTCATTGTCATTAAAGAAGGATTGCCCCCCTCCCCCCAATTATCAGATCTTAAGGCCTTAATCCCACAATTATGTTGGTTTCTGACCCAAGCAAAGAAGGTTCTCAAAATGGATTGTATTTCGGACTTATAACGCATAAGATGTACCCAAGTATAACGAGAAAAATCATCCACTATAGTAAAAAAATATCTTGCGCTAGAATATGAATAGATTCGATGTGGTCCTCAAATATCACGGTGAATTAAATCAAAATGTGCAAAACTAGAAATAGCTTTTAGGAAACGAAAAAAGAGTTTGTTTAGCTAAAGAACATACATCACAAAAATCATGAGAATCAAAGAAAATTTTTGGCGTACTTTTAGATAGTAGTTGGATAGGAGGGTTTGAAAGGTGCCCGAGACGTCGATGCCAAAGGTTGGATGTGTGGCTGATGGTGTTGACTAGGTGAAAACTCTGGTTCGCCATTAGATAATATAAACCATTACTCTACCTGCTCGAACCAATCGTTTTCTATGTAGTCAAGTCCTGCACCATAGAAGAATCAGGGTAAAATGTCACATTACAATCTAAGGGATGTGTAAGCTTGCTAATGGAAAGTAAATTGACTCTAAAATGGGAACATAAAGTACATCTTAAAGAGTGATATTATTGGATAATTACACGGACCCAATAGAATCAATGTTTGTCTTCCCACCATTCGGTAATGCCACAAAAGTATGTTTAGTGTTGGTTCGATTGTGTATTGGCAAGGTTTTGGAAATATGATCAGTAGCACCACTATCCATTATCCAACAGTTATTTGTGTGAATGGGAGGTTGGTATGTACTTGTAGTGTGAGCAGAAGATTGAGTATGACCGGTGTTGTGGCGAAGAAGGTTTATGAGTCGATTACATTCTTTAGTAGTAAAGATTTTGATATCACGCTTGTTCTCTTGTGACTCACTGGGAGCAATTGAATTGTGCACCATTGATTTTTTCCCTTTTGGTTGGAGATTTTTTCCATAGAAAGCATGTCCGGAAAGGAACCCATGAAGGTAGAAGTATCGTTCAGTGGAATGACCATTTTTATTGCAGTGCATGCAGTGGTAAGTTGGCTTCTTGCCATTTCTCTTGCCACCAGTTGATCAGTTAGATCCTCCGGATTGGTAATTCACCTGATGCCCGGTACCCTCACACTGTGTGGCTACTTTAGTTTGTTTCTCCTGCTGCAGGACTAGAGCATGGGCCTTTCGAGTGTCAGGAAGAGGACTCATCATAAGAATGGAACCTTGAACAATGGCGAAAGAATCATTCAACCCCATCAAGAATTATATGACTCATTCTTTCTCTTCTCGTTAGGCAAGCTTTTCGAAGCCTCTAGAGATACAAGCAATTGGATCATGGTAGGAAGCCAATTCATCCCATAATGCCTTCAGTTTAGTGTTGTCGGTAGAGATCGATTTGTGTCCTTGTCGTTGTTCAACAATTTCTTGTCGGATTTGGTACATTAGAGTATCGTTTCCTTGTGAAAACCTCTCATGAAGATCATTCCATACTTCCGTCGCAGTTTCTATATGTATGACACTTCCAACAATATTAGAATTGACAAAATTCAAAACCCAAGAAAGTACCATACGGTAGCAACATTCCTAGATCAGGAATTTGGTGTCGGTCTGTGGTGGTGCCTTGACTGTCCCATTGATAAAGCCGATTTTGTTCTTAGCACTGAGAGCAATCCGCATAGCACGACTCCATTGCCCATAGTTATCTCCATCGAGTAGTTTGGAGACAAGAACCAAACCAGGATGATCGGAATGATGCAATGTGAGTGGATCTGATTCGTTGGTTGTCGCCTCCGTCTTCTTAGATTCCTCGGCCATGTTCGTCTCGGACTCCGTTCAGGGATTCTGGAATCGAAAATATTAGCTCAAGAACTGATGGCTACAGAGGTGAACTGGTTGAGATTGGTTTTGGTTTCTGATCGTGTTTTGGATTTGGATATGGTTTGGTAAGCTTGTAGAGATCAACTCTACTCTGATACCATATTAAATTTAGATAGAGTAGTTTGAATGAAGTGTATTTTTCATTAAGTGTTTTCAGATTACATTTGTGAATTTTTATACTACCACAAAACCTAAAGCTACGACCCATTAAACAAGGAAGGAAACAGGGAAAAATAATCCCATTAAACAAGGAAAAGTAATGTTCCTGGAAACATAGAAAAGTCAATCTCAATAAACATTTCAATCCAACTTCATCTAATATCAATTACAATAAACTTCGTATACGCACGCATGCTTACCATTCTATTTTGGGCGGATTATTTGCTTTCCACTTATACTTTTTTATTAGTAGAAAGTTTACTAGGGACCATCCTCTCCTACGCAAAAGATCATACAGTTTGGGCCACACTTTGACCTTCTATCAAACACCTTCAGACTCCAAGCTCTCCCCAAAAAGAAATAGCCATTCAAATGATCCCAAAGCATAAATTAAACCATGCAAACTAGTAAGAAAATCCACAAATCTAAAAAATAAATAAATAAATTCAAAACAACAAACAAGAAGAAAAGCCACACAAAGTTCATGATTGCAAAACAGTGCCATGTTCCCACAGACCAAAGTAAAGAAAAGCCAATTAGCAATCAAACTAAGCAAAATAAATAAATAAGAGAATCAATTACGGCCATAGCTGCATTCTGGTACTCCTTAAACAACGAAACAGACGGAAACCTCCCAGACAAGCTATGCCTCGGAGCATCCTTCTCCTCGCTCCTCCCACAGCTCTCCGGCGGCGATGCCTCCAGGCCATTACAAACCCTTCCGATCTCCGGTGACAAATAACTCTCCGGAGACAAAAACATCTTCGTTCTGGTGGTTGGATTTCTCTGCATGCTTCTAACCACGAGCAGAGGACTAGTGCTCTCGCTCATCTCCGAGGCGCAGGACTTGGCCATCTTCCTTGGCCGCTGGTGGTGCGTCTCCCAGGGCTCCTCCGAGTTTGGAGAAGAGCATTTTTGGTGCTGATTCTGGTGGTTAAGGTCTTGTGGGAGCTTCGGAGGTGGAGAGGGGTGTGAGATTGGGGTCGGTGGGGATTGGAAGTTCGGGTATTTGATAGCGAGAGGTTTGCGAGATTTTGAGGAGGAATGAGATGCTGCTGCGGAGTCTATTACCGCCCACAAAGCGGCGTCGTCTAGGTCTTTGTCGTCGATGGAGTAGGAGACTGTTGAGGACATTGACATTGCTCTGATGGAAGATCTCTGATTTGGATTTCTCTCTACCACGACGACATTATGTTCTTAGGCGGCAAAAGTGTTCTTTAAATTCAAAATTTGGGGAAGCTTTAAGACTCGGGACGGCGTCGTTGGGATTTGAGAAAGCACTAAAGCATGAGGGCTAGGAGGCGTCAAGGTTTGGGCCATAATAAAAGCCGAAAAAGCTTCGGGTCTCTTATTACTTGGCCCAACTTCTAAATTTGATGTACATTGCCATTTGCATTGAATGCGTTCTTGACAGTCCATCTCAGCCCAATTACCACTGTAAGATTTACCTATGGAAAGTCAAAATCCGCCAATTAATAAAAGAAGGGTTTGTAACGGTGTCGCATCTGTGACTTTCACCTTGTATATGTGATTACTTTTTCAATCCGGTTCGTATCAGTCTAATAAAACACTTGATAATACTATATTAATATATATGAAAGTTATATTATATCATTTTCTAAAATTCACCATTCAAATGAAAAAAAACACAAGAAAAAGTGACATAACATGATTAATTGGTTTGGTATGCACTGAACCCAAAAAAAACCTTATAAATTCTTATTGTAACAATATTTATAGTAGAGAGATATATAAAGGCTTTATAATTTTGCTAGTCTCATTTAAACTTTAAATGTTAGTAACATATCCAAAACAAAAGCTGAAAAAAATAAAACTTCACTTTGTCCACAAGTTGTACTATTAGGGGCTGTTCGGTTGGTGGGATTAAGATGGGATTGAACTCCATCTTAATCCCACATGAATAGGTAGATTTTTCATGGTGAGTTATTTGAGAAGCAAACCTTCGATGCAATCATATCACCATATGGATGACGGTTTCAGAGAAACGAATCGGATAGGAGAGATGGTAATGGATGTTGCTGGCACATAATTCAACTGGGATGTGGAAGAGGATTCAAATCCTTGTGCTGCTAAGTTCTATAATATGTTAAGAAATGTTGATGAGCCTTTGTGGGATGGTTGTAAGAAGCACACTAAGTTATCCACGATCTCATAGTTGTTGAATTGTAAGTTAGATTTTGACATGACTGAGAATCGTTTTGATCGATTATTGGCAATAATTAAGAGTATGTTGTCGGAGGATGAGAAGTTGCTTAAAAAATTTTACAAGTCCAAGAAGATGGTGAATGAGTTAGGACTTAGACATGAGACAATATATGCATGCCCAAATGATTGCATGATGTATTACAAGGAAGACAAATACAAGCAAGTGTGTGATTTGTGTGGCCATTCTCGGTTTAAACCTAGACAAAGCGGTAACAAGAAGCAAAAAGACATACCACACAAGGTGTTACGTTACCTTCCACTGACATCGAGACTTCAAAGGCTTTATTTGTTAGAAAAAAACTACTGGACATATGAGATGACATAAGGAGGGAAAACGTAGTAAACTAGACATGATCATCCACTCGGCTGATGGACTTACGTGGATACATTTTGATAATACTCACCTGAGTTTTCCCACGAACCACGCAATGTTAGGTTAAGACTCTCAACTGACGGGTTCACTCCGTTTAGTCATTCAACGTCCCCTTACTCTTGTTGGCCGGTATTTATCACTCCTTATAATTTACCTCCTGGCATGTGCATGAAATAGCATAATCTATTCTTATCATTGGTAATTCCTAGTCCACACAACCCTGGTAAGAATTTGGATGTCTATCTATGACCACTGATAGATGAGTTGAAGGCATTTTGGATGGATGAAGTTACTACTTACGATGCAGCTAAGAAACAAGATTTTAATATGAAGGTTGCACTTCTATGGACGATTAGTGACTTCCCTGCATATGGTATGCTTTCTGGGTGGAGCATTCACGGTCTATTGGCTTGTCCTTACTGTATGGAGCTCACCAAATCATTCTATCTGCCACATGGTCATAAAAATTGTTGGTTTGAGTGTCAGCATCAGTTCTTACCAGTAGATCATGCTTTTAGAAGGCAGAAGTAGAGTTTCATGAAGAATAGATCTGAGAGTGGCCTGCCACCACCACGGTTGTCCAGGGTAGAAGTGAAAGCTAGAGTGATGTCCTTTGAACATATAACATTCTTTACCAATGGTAGAAAGCAAGAAATCCCTAGATTTGGGAAAGAACATAAGTGGACAAAGAGAAGTATCTTTTGGGAACTATCCTACTGGTCAACTAATCTAATTCGCCACAAATGTTATGTATATTGAGAAAAAATGTGTTTGATACCGTCTTCAACACTATTATGGATATCAAGGGTAAAACGAAAGACAATGCTAATGTTCGTTTAGATATAGCAAAGTTCTGTAGGCCTCCTCAATTGGAGTTAGTTGAAGTTAATGGTAAACCTAAATTTAAACCTAAAGTAACCTACACTTTAAACAAGTCTCGGATAAAGGTGGCTTGTGAATAGGTTTCAAATTTGAAGTTCCCAGACGGGTATGCCTCTAATTTAGCACGATGTGTTAAACTGAACAAGTGCAAGTTCTATGGGATGAAGAGTCACGATTTCTACGTGTTCGTGGAAAGATTAATCCCCTTCGCATTTCGTGATTTTTTACACGACCTGTGTGGGATGCTTTGACAGACCTAAGTAAATTTTTTAGGGACATATGCACAACTGAACTGTGTATTGAGTATATGAAGGTTCTTGAGAAAAACATTCCCATCATCTTATGCAAGCTTGAGAAGATATTTCCTTCGATATTCTTCGATTCAATGGAGTATTTGCCAATCCACTTAGCTTACGAAGCTAAAGTGGATGGTGTCGTGCAATATCAATGGATGTATTCGTTTGAGAGGTAATATCCTTAATATTTATCAAATGTTACTATCTCTCAGCTTTATATCATATCATTTTTTGTTTTATAATCTCTGTGTGTGTGTGTGTGTGTGTGTGTGTTTATATGAAAATAGGTGTATGCATAGCCTAAAGAAAATGGCTCGTAATAAAGCACGTGTGAAAGTTTCTATGGTTGAGGCACACATTATACAAGAGATCTCCAATTTTTGCTCTGAATATTTTGAGCCAAATTTTTAGAAAAAATTAAATCGAGTCTATCGCAATGACGATGGGAGAAGTGTCCATCAAGGAGAAAGGCTATCTATTTTATATTATCTAAGTCTTGCTTTTGGTGGTGAGACTATTAGAGACTTGGATGACAAAGAACTCAAGGCCGCAGAGATATATGTTCTGCTTAATTGCATTGAAATTATACCATATGTGGATTTAGTGTTTAACTTACGTTTAAATCTATTGTTCTCTTACCACATATGCATATATTAGACACTAATTAATCATCATCATTATTGTTGTAGACAATACGATAAGTCCTTAAAGAATGAGCAACGAGGCATAACTGAAGGACAAATTGAGAAGTTTCGTGAGAAGAATTTTGCAAAATGGCTTCATGATCTTGTAAGTCATACCACATAAAATAATATCATATTGTAAGTATATATCATTATTTATTAATGCATTTAAGTCTATGTATAATTATGCTCTATATTGTAATTATAAGTAACTAAAGATAAAACAATTGACAAGCAAATAAGAGGGATAAGACTTGGCCTGATGAAGCATGTTAAATGTTTTCTCGGATATAATGTCAACGGATACAAGTTTCACACCCAGTCTTATGGAAAACATAAGAAAATGATGAGTAGTGGTGTGCTTGTGAAAGGTAGTTGTTACAATGAATATGAACGTAACTTCTACGGGATGTTGACAAAAGTTGTCGAGCTCCAATATATTGGGATTAATAACATTGTTGTATTATTCAAATGCCATTGGTTTGATTCTGAGAATGGAGTTCAAGTAGACAGACATGGTATCATAGATATTAAGTATAAACCAAGGCTTAACTTAGATGAATAATTCGTGTTGGTATCACAAGCAAAACAAGTGTACTATTGCTCTTATCCTTCCACTAGAAAAGGAAGAAATGATTGGTGGACAATATGTAAAACCAAGGCTAAAGACAATGTCGAATTCTCTTCATATTAAGATGTAGATGAAGATATAGTGCTAATAGTTGCAAATTACTTCCAAAAGGATGAGCCAGCCGTTCTAACACAAGTAGGTATAGATGTTGATCTAGATATACCTAGTATCCTTTATGATGTTGATGGCATAATGGAAGAAGAAGAAGAAAAAAAAAGAAAGAGGAGGAGGAGGAGGAGAAGAAGAAGAAGAAGAAGAAGAAGAAAAAGGAGAAAGAGTAGAAGAAGGATAAGAAGGAGAAGAAGAAAAAGGAGGAGGAGAAAAATAAGATGAAGGATAAGAAGAAGGAGAAGAAGAAGAGCCAGGAGAAGAAGTAGGAGATGAAGAAGAAGAAGATGGAAAAAAAAAAGAGAAGAAGAACGAGAAGAAGAAGAAGAAGAAGAAGAAAGAGAAGGAGGAAGAAGAGAAGAAGAAGAATTAGAAGAAGAAGAAGGAGAAAAAGATGATTATGATGACGATAATGAGGAGGAGGAGGATGAAGAATCTAGTCGAGAGGGAGATGAATCTTAAGAAGAAGAAGAAGGAGAGGAAGAAGGAGAAGGAGAAGGTGTTGTGCAAAAATCTACCTAAATTAATAAAAAAAATAATTGAACAGTTTTACTTGCAAGTGCACAAGGTCAACATAGTAGTGTAGTGTGCAAATGTGAGATCATCTCCACAATGATTGGTAAATTTTGCTTTAGAATTCGTTTCGTAATATAAAACGATAGAAATAAATATTGAGTTTGAATTGATAATGATAAAAGCGTAGGGACTTGATATCCACCACTAATCATGCTACCACAATGAGACAATATGCCAATGCTTTAATCATGTCATGGATACCTAATGTTTGTCAACCTAAGGGCATCGTGTATACTTTTTAAGCTATTGAATTCCCTAAGCAATGAGTTAGGCATGGTGTATACTCTAACTCTTTTCTCTCTTAAAGGATTTAGCATGGTGTATACTAAGTTGTTCTTTAAGAATGCATAATATCTGTGGAAATCGATAAACACATAAGACCTAGGGCATGGTATATACTCCCGATTTCCCATGTTGATTAACCCAAGAACCTGACGTGGATTTCTTTTGTTACTATTGTTAAACCCAGGACTTGGTCATCCAAATTGATTTAACTAACTAGTCCATACCACATGCATATGTTGATCAGGCAAACACATATTAGGAATTCAAGAAAACAGGAATTAATCAAGTTAAGCATCATAATATAAATATCGCAAAGGCACCAATACTGAATTATTGAGTAAACATAATAAGGGCTTCAATCAAGCTCTTACTAAAATTTTAGTTACACACGAGTTTGATGTTAAACATCTTCATAAAATAAAATAAAGGAAAGAAAAAACCCGAAAATACTAGTTAGAAGAGTTGTCAATTCTTCTGTGAAATCTCCTCTCCGGTAGCTCCCTCTTTCTGTGTTTACAAGCCTATTTATAAGGTTTAGGGACATCTGGAAACCATAACTCATAAAACAAAACCCTACCCCTCCTTTTCAAAATAGGTTATGTCGTTTAACTATTCACTGATACACGTGTGTGCTCGATCACAAACTGGTGTGCTCGAGCGCAAGTACGATCGAGCCTTCTTTTTGCGCGCACGAGCGCTGGTGCACTTGATCCTAGGCTTGGGCACTTGAGCGCTATTGTGCTCGATCGTAATCCTCTGTGCTCGATCGCACTAAGCAGCTTCCAGTTCTTCCAGATTTTATTCTTTAAGCCAGATAGTGCTCCCTTTTCTTCAAAAACTAGAAAAAAAACACAGAAAAGAAATAAAATAGCATGGAATAACATAACTAGAGACTTAACAAATGTAAATTAAGGGGCTTAAATAAAAATATTTAAGCACTTATCACACCCCAAACTTACATATTGCTAGTCCTTTAGCAATATAAAACTAAAAACTAAATGAAAAACAAATAACACAAAGATAAATCCATCATTCATGGTATCCAAAAATTTAAGTCACACGCAAAACCATGATATTGATTGATGAGCAAGTTTAAAATAAAAACCCATCTTCACAATGAATATGAGTTTTAAAATCTAATTATTTACAAGAGGCTGGCTAAGGCATTACAAGTCCGACTCAGTGTAAAGTGAACTAGCACATAAAAATGAAGCTTCTAACTAACTCCAATGTGTAATGTTTCCATGTCTCAAGACTCACCGAATTTCTCATCAAAATGAACAATAATGGCATAGTTTTATTTCCTTCTTTCTTTTATTATGAGACTTTGTTATGTTTAGTTCCCTTAAGCTTTCTAATTAACCCATGTAATGAGTGTTGAGTCAATGACTCCCAAACCAGATGGTTTTAGGGCATTAGGTGTAAAAATACCCCTAAGGACTTACTAACTCGAGTAAAAAAGGCTACAAAACTAAACTGGTCTTAATACTGCCAAGCAAAATTCTCACATTTTGACGTGAACACTCACTGCTTACTGAGGCAAGAGGTCCAGTTACTCAGTGGAAAGTTTATTAATGATCATTATGAGCAAAATTCTCACCTTTTAACGTGAACTGATTATGCTCAAACTAATACGTGGTTATTGTGTATAGTTAAGGTGTCGATCCCACGAGGAAAAGTGAACTACAAAGAGAAGTGTAAACCTTCACACGAACGACAAAGATCAAGTGAGAAATTTTGTGTTTTGATAGTGAAATAATATGAGAAAATTGTGTAAATAGTTTGAAGTATATGATAGAGAAACAACAAGGATCCCGGAATCCTCCATAGGTTCATTGCCTTATTTCAATCTTGATTCAATTGTTTTTATCTCGATTGCTAGTTTCCCATCCCAAACAAGCAATCAACAAATATTTAATTAAAGCATATGTAAACCCTAATGTAATTGCTATGAATTACTCTTCACTTTCGATTTAAGCACACACGAGCTATCCTATAGATTTATCAAGAAACGACAATATATCTTAATGACAATATCGCAGTAATGGACAAACCTAAAAGATAAATCTACCGGACTCAATCACATCCAACAATCTTGACATAAGAAGAGCATGACTAGACTTATATCAAAGATAAAGATACAATCATTGGATTAAGAGAAAATCTTCTAATTTAGATCAAAAAATAAATCATAACATTGTTTTGACAATAAATCTGAACTACAACTGAATCAATAATGGAAAATAAGAACAACTACGCCTAGGGATTCATCCCTTCGCCTTGCTTAGAGATTAGTTGGCCATGGGGTTCATGCTTGAATGCCTTGATGGAGAGTGTGGCAGCCTTCTTGAGTTTTCCAGCCTTAATGATTTCTTTTTTTATCAAACCCTAAGTGATCTATTTATAATACAAAGGTTTAAGGGTGGTTTGGGTCTAATCAATCAACAAAAACTCTAATTAGGAAAACAGGGGTTCGTGTGCACTCCGCGGCTCTCACTTATGTGGGCCGCGGCTCTATCTGGTCTCAGTTCTAGAGGGCTTCTGGGCGCCATGGCTCTGGCTGATCCAGGCCACGGCTCTGCCTGGTGCTGATGCTGGCACATGCTCTGGGCGCCGCAGCCCTGGCTAGTCCAGTCCGCGGCTCTGGCTGATGCTTTCCTTGCTCTTTTAGGCTTGGATCTGGAGGCTGAGGCTTCGACTTCTTTAGGCTGCAACGCCCATAATTTAAGAATTGGTTTCTTTTCATTTTGTCCTTCCGCAACCATGCCCTCGCTTGAATGTGCATCGAAGCATCGTGCTTTAAGCTATGATAGCTTTCGATCTCTTTTGAACTCAAAGTACCTGAAAATGCACCAAAATAAGTCAATGATTCAAGAATATCACTTTAGAGTTATTAAGGTACAAAAGTGTAATTCAAACCTCGATCGACCCTAAAATGCTAACAAATAAGTACTATTACGATGCATTTTATGACTCTCATCATAACCCCTAACTAACTTATTGCTAGTCCCTAGCAATTCAAGCAAGAACAAGACAATATTAAATGAATTCTTTGGTAGGAATCAAACAAAGTGAAGCAATGTTAGCATTAATCTAAGAGTAATTCACCTTCTGTCTCAAAAATCGTACATAACATAAAGCATATAGAATTATTAAATATCACCCAAGTCCAAAAGTAATCCAAACATCAATCTTAAAATTGTTATCGACTCTTAACATCCATCTTACCACAATCCATTAATCCGAACACCCAGATGATTTTATGCATAACTTTCATGAATACAAGTCTTGGCCTCTAAAATATTTAATTTGCGTGATATCAATCACAAAAACAAGCTCCATAGGCTCACTTTTCAAATCACTCTCTACTATTGTAGAAAAATCGCACTACCTTGGATCAATAGGTCTTTAATAAGCTTGTAACGTTAGGCTAAGGTAAAGGTTAAGAAAGAACGAGAAGGTTTCAACAAATAAAAGAACTTAATCTCTTAGTTTTAAACACAACCTACTTTAAGCACTAGATAACCTTACTTCAACACCCAACTCTTTCAACCATTTTTCGAGCATTTTTCTCAATAAATCACCACTTTTTTTTCTTTCTTTGCCATAATTCACTTCTTTTTTACTTTAGTATAAGACCATTCACTTTTTCATTCATTTTTTTTATTTTCTTTTTCATAACCCCAACTTATCTCCTTTAATGTACTTGGGTTATGGTAGTAATATTTTTTTTTTTCATATTTCCATCCTTACTCCTCTCAAGTGCTTCACAACAACTATGTATGACTAAGTTCTTTCAAAAGAAGGGTAAGGATAAAATATTTTTAGGCTCATGAAGATAAGTAAATGGGTTATTGAAAGAAACAAGGCTCAAATTCTTTTTCAAGAAAAGGCTCAAACAGGTGACTAGTGATAAATATAGCAAGGGTAAGTTTGAAAGGCTCAAACAGTCAAAAAATGGCCTATATCATATCCTAAGTAATGTGCATTCTAGGAATTCGCCTCAAGTGATTATCAAATAAGTTCTAGAGCTTGTCGAGACCACAAAATTATTCTCACAACAATCACACATAAAACTTCTCTAAATGTTTTTAGACT
This sequence comes from Bretschneidera sinensis, assembly GCA_023935145.1. Classification (NCBI taxonomy): domain Eukaryota; kingdom Viridiplantae; phylum Streptophyta; class Magnoliopsida; order Brassicales; family Akaniaceae; genus Bretschneidera; species Bretschneidera sinensis. Next base: position 103,218,697 of record CM043699.1, read on the forward strand.
AATCATGCAATCTTACTGCAAACCAGAGTCTAAAACCAAATGAAGATTGACACTTAAATTATTCTCAAACCGAACCAAGATTTAACTTCTTCTAAATATTGTATGCTATCTCAATTAGGCTCATATCATTGACATGTGAATTAACTACAAGGCTTAACACAAAGCATGCTAGAAACAAACAAAAAGGGAAAACGACACCAAACAGTTCAATGAAAAAAAGAAATACGTTTCCTCCACCCCCAACTTAAAAATTGTATTGACCTCAATGTGAAAGATAAGGTAAAGGAAACTCCCTTTGTAACCAAAAGTGCACAGAAGCTAAAAATTGTGCACCACCATTTGAACTGCATATCGTGCTTTTTGCTGAAATTCCAATCTATAACATAGAACAAAACAAACAAAAAGAAAGCAACTGCGTAACATTGAGATTCCCACCGTATGTTAGTTTAACACATAAAATGGAAATAAATAAAAATGAAAATAAAGTATGAAAACAAAATAACGAAAAGGAATACACAATAAATGTTAGTACAGTCATCTGATAATAAAAACAAAAGAAAAGTAGACAAACAAGATAGAACCCAAAACTGACAAATTTGCTCTCATCAATTCTTTGAGGTTGTTTCCCTCTTGGTCTCTTAGTCTTAAGGGCCATTTGAATCAAATGTATAGAACAATAGAACTAATTCAAAATTAGCCACCCAAATAGCACAAATGAACAACAAAGAGGAGAAATTGGTCTTACTTGATGCCCAAAGTTGGATAGAAGAAAGAGTACCCACTAACTTGAAATCTTCTTGAAGAGCCCAAAATCCTCTTAGAACCAAGCTTTTTGTAGAAATTTCCAACAAAATCTGCAATATTAGTGCTAAATCCTCCAAGAAATGATGTTAGAATCAAGAAATTTTGAGTAAAAGTGAATGGGTAAGGGAGCTTTTTAGAGAGAGGATGAGAGAGAGAGTGTGTGCTCTATTTTTGTAAGGTTAAAAATGAAGGATAAGGCTACAAAATGGGTTTTCAAGATTCTGCTGTGCGAGTGTGCGCTGTAGCGTGGGCGTATGTGCGCTGCGGCATGGACTGAGGGGCGTGTGTGCGTGCACGTTGTACGCTGCAGCGCGCAAGGGGCATGGCCTAGGCGAGGGCTGGTGTGCGTGCTGGGTGGTGAGGTGCTATCGGCCGGGCTTAGGCATGCACACTGGTCTTGGTTCTAAACAAAACACCTTGTTTGTGGGAGAAAAAAAATATAAAATAAATTAAACATGAAAATAAAATTAATAAAAATAACCCTTAAACTAAGAATTAGATCAAACCAAATTAAAAACTAAAAATTTGAAATAAACTTAATTGAAAACAAAACAAACAAAATAAAAGAAAAATAAATAAATACATACCTTTGTGGTGTGGTCAAGGTGAATAGACCGGATCAATAAGTGAAATGTCTTCCACTTCCGGATTTTGCCTATCGACTAAGATTTTAAGGCGTTGACCATTTACTTTAAAAATCCGACCATCTCTAGTATCCTCTATTTTCACTACCCCATTTGCAAAAACATTGTTCACTACAAAAGGAGCGGTCCACCTCGACTGAAGTTTTCCTGGATGCTTATGGAGTCTAGAATTGTATAAGAACACCCGATCATTAGGCTTGAATGTTTTCCTCAAAATATTTTTATCATGAAACACTTTCATCTTCGCCTTATAGATTCTAGAGTTCTCATAAGCATCATTTCTTAATTCCTCTAACTCGGTCAACTGAAATTTCCTAAGCTTACCCACTTCTCCTATGTCAAAATTGAAAGACTTGATGGTCCAATAAGCTCGATGCTCGAGCTCCATAGGTAAGTGGCAATGCTTTCCAAAAACAAGCCTATACGGTGATATACCTAAGGGGGTTTTGAAAGCTGTACGGTAAGCCCAAAGCGCATCAACTAATCTCAAAGACCAATCCTTGCGGTTCGGGTTGACCTTTTTTTCTAGAATTTGTTTAATTTCTCTATTTGCAAGTTCTACTTATCCACTTGTCTGAGGGTGATAGGCAGTAGAGATCTTATGAAGCATCCCATATTTTCTCATCAAATCTTCAAAAGAACGGTTACAAAAATGTGTACCTCGATCACTAATTATACCACGCGGTGTACCAAATCGAGATAACACATTTTTTTTGAGGAATTTAATTACCGTTCTATTATCGTTGCTTCAGCAAGCTGATGCCTTTACCCATTTTGACACATAATCTATTGCCACAATGATATATTGACATCCAAAATAAGGAGGAAATGGTCCCATAAAATCAATGCCCCAACAATCAAATATTTCAATAACTAAAATTGGGTTTAAGGGCATCATATTACGATGAGACACAGCTCCTAATTTCTGACACATTTCACATAAGCGACAATAGATGTTTGCATCTTTAAACAAGGTAGGCCAATAAAATCCACACTACAAAATTTTTGCAGTGGTTTTTTTCATTGAAAAGTGGCCTCCACAAGCTTGGGAGTGACAAAATTCCAAGACGCTGGCAATCTCTTCATTAGGGATGCAACACCTTAAAATTTGGTCAGGGCAATACTTCAAAAGACAGGGGTTATCCCAATAAAAATTATGTACCTCATTCAAAAACTTCCTCTTGTCTTGAGCACTCCAATCCATTGGTATCTCATCGGTAGCCAAATAATTCACGATATGAGCAAATCATGGTAGAGAAGTAACAGAGAGTAAATGCTCATCGGGAAAATCATCCTTGATTGGCATGTCGTCAGAGGTGTCCTCAAATGTGAGCCTCGAGAGATGGTCAGCCACTACATTCTCTACTCTTTTCTTGTCTTTGATGGTGATGTCAAATTCTTGTAAGAGTAGAATCCACCGTATTAGTCGTGCCTTAGCATCCTTCTTTGTAAAGAAGGTACTTAAAGGCTGCATGATATGTGAAAATAAGGATAAGAGAACCTATAAAATAAGCACAAAATTTGTCCAAAGCAAATACTACAGCTAGCAATTCTTTTTCAGTGGTGGAGTAGTTCATTTGAGCACTATTTAAGGTTTTACTAGCATAGTAGATGACAAAAAGTTTTCCCTGTCTTCGCTGTCCAAGAACAACACCTACAGCATAGTTACTAGCGTCACACATTATTTCAAAAGGTAAGGTCCAATCAGGTGACTGTATTTTGGGTGTTGAAGTAACCTTGCCAATCAGTATTTTAAAGGCCTCTTGACAAGATTGTGTCCACTCAAATGGGGTATCTTTAACTAGGAGGGCATATAGTGGTCTAGATATATTGGAAAAGTTTTGTATGAACCTCCTATAAAAATTAGCATGACCAAGAAAGGATCTCACATCCTTTATTGTTTTAGGTGTAGGCAACTTAGAAATTAATTCAATCTTAGATTGATCAACCTCTATCCCCTTAGAAGAAACAATATGCCCTAAGACAATACCAGATGGTACCATGAAATGGCATTTTTCCCAATTTAAGACTAATTCATTTTCCTCACAATGAATCAACACTCTTTCTAAATTCATTAAGCATGCAACAAATGAAGATCCAAAAACAGTTAGGTCATCCATAAAAACTTCCATGCAATTTTCAACCATGTCACTAAAAATGCTCATCATGCAACGTTGAAAAGTGGCAGGTGCATTACACAATCCAAATGGCATTCTACGAAAAGCATAAGTACCAAAAGGGCAGGTGAAGGTGGTTTTATCCTGGTTTTCTAATGCAATTTCAATTTAATAATAACCAGAATAACCATCAAAGAAACAATAAAAAGGATGACCAACTACACGCTCAAGAATTTGATCGATAAAGGGGAGTGAGAAATGGTCTTTCCGGGTGGCAGCATTTAATTTTCTATACTCAATGCACATACGCCACCCAGTCACAAGTTTTGTAGGGACTAACTCTCCTAGGTCATTCTTTACCACAGTGACTTCGGACTTTTTAGGAACGACTTGTGTAGGACTTACCAATTTACTATTAGCTATGGGATATATAATTCCCGCATCTAATAATTTCAACACTTCATTTTTCACTACTTCTTTCATAGTGGGGTTAAGCATACATTGAGGGTCTCTATGAGGACTAGTTCTTTCATCCAAATTTATTTTTTGAGGACAGATCAGGGGACTAATACCTTTTAAATCAGTCATGCTCCAACCTAAGGCTGATTTATGTTTATTTAAGGTCCGAATTAATTTCTCACCTTGAGACTCAGATAATTCAAATGAGATAAAAACAGGAAAAGTATCACCTGGACTGAGGAAGACATGCTTCAAACCCTTAGGTAGTGGTTTCAATTCAACTTTGGGTGCTTCCACACTTGAGTGGATTTGTTTCTTGCTTCTTTCGGGCAACTCCTTAAACTTCGGTTGCCATGCTCGAGTGCCATAATCTTGAGATTTATCAAAAATAGCATAGATATCAATTATATCATATTTATCATTAATATAATCAATCTCAAAATTAATAAGAAAATACTCAAGAGGATTAAAATCATGAGCTATGGAAACTCCCCTATCGATGAGTGACTCGATCATGTATAACTGGTGGTTCTTATCCTCATCTTCGAGCTGTTTTGCAACATTGAAGATGTTCATCTCGAGGGTCATGTTTCCAAAGGACAGCTTCATGAGTCCATTTCTATAATTAATTAGAGCATTTGCAGTAGCAAGAAAAGATCTACCCAAAATTAAAGGAATTTTAGAGTTAGTGTCAACAACAGAAGTAGTATCAAGGATTAGGAAATCAACAGGATAACAAAATTTATCAATTTGAATTAGAACATCCTCTACCACACCCCGGGGCACTTTGACTGATCGGTCAGCCAATTGCAATACCACAACGGTTGGTTTGATTTCTCCCAAACCCAGCTGCAAATAAATAGAAAATGACATCAGATTTACACTAGCTCCTAAATCTAGCAATGCTTGTCCAACCTCATGGTTTCCAATGCTACATGCAATGGTTGGACAGCCAGGATCCTTGTATTTGGGGGGAATCCTTTGCTCAATTAAAGCACTAACTTGCTCTGTTAGGAATGTTGTTTTCTTTACATAGTACTTCCTCTTAATTGTGCATAAATCCTTGAGAACTTTTGCATAGGTAGGAACTTGTTTAATCACTTGCAAAAGAGGAAGATTAAGTTTTACTTACCTTAGGTTCTCTAGCATTTCATTGTTTAGGTCCAGATTTTTCTTGTTTGATTTTAAGGCTTGAGGGAATGGTGCTTTAACAGGGCTCTTAGTAACCTCAGGGTTCTTGGGCAGCTCGGTATCACTACTATCTTGACCCTTTTCTACATCCTCAAATTTGTTCGATGTTGGGATGTGTAATGACCTACCACTTCTTGTCACAATGACATTCACATCTTTCAGATTTGCTTATGCCATGTGTTGACCGTTGGGTGTGGATAGAGCTTGGGAAGGGAACTTACCTCACTCATTCACACTCAAGAAGCTCATTAATTTGGACATTTGGCTCCTTATTTCCTTATTCTTTTCCACAAACTATGTGATTAATACTTCACACATTTGGTTTATCTTACCCTGTGCCTCAATGAAAGCATGCAAGGTGTCTTCTAAAGAACTCCTAGAGGATGAGGGTGCATGATATGGTGCAAGGTATGATCTAGGAGGTTGTGTAAGCTGCTGGTTTTCAGACTTCCAGCTGAAATTGGGATGATTGTGCCATCCCGGATTATAGGTGTTAAAAGAAGGGTGCAAGAGGCTTCTTGTACATGCCTAAGGTACTACATTGTTCCTCATACATTCCTCTCATATCAACAAATGTGAGGCACTCTTGGGTGAAATGGCCTACCCTGCCACGCACAAAACATAGTTCCAACGATTCAGCTTGATTAGCCACGTGTGTTGGCTTTGAGCCTTTAGTTTTTAATGCATCTAACTCTCTAGTGAGCATCTCGACCTTAGCTTTTAGGTTGTCTTCTTCTATAAGATGGTATATTCCACCACTACTTGGGTTTCCTATAGGTCGTGACCTATTTGTGCTTTCAGTAGCACTAGGTCTAGTCCAAGTGTGAGCTTTTTCAACAAGCTCATTGAGGTACTCTATGGCCTCATCAGGATCTTTTTGAAAAAATTCACCATTACACATCATCTCTACAAATTGGCGCTCTCTATAGGTAAGTCCCTCATAAAAATAGCTTACTAAGGCCAATTCTCATACCCATGGTGAGGACACATACTTAACAGCTCCTTAAATTTCTCCCAAGACTGATACAGAGTCTCACTGTCCTTTTGTGCAAAGGTGGAGATTTGTATTTTTAAGGCATTGGTCTTATGGTGAGGGAAGTATTAATTAAAGAAGACCTGGGTTATCTGATTCCATGACCCAATAGATCGTGGCCTCAGCGAGTATAGCCAACTCTTAGCTTTATCCTTCAAGGAAAAAAGAAAAAGTTTGAGTCTCACGATATCATCAGTTGCATCTTGACTATGAAAAGTCGCAACTACTTCCTCAAACTCCCTAATGTGTACATATGGGTTTTCATTTTCCAGGCCATGAAATGTAGGGAGTAATTTTATCATCCCTGTTTTAAAATCTTGATGGCGAGTATTGGCTGAAAACATGATGCATGATGGTGTGGCTGTTCGGCTAGGATGCAAGTAATCCTTAAATGTCTTAGCAACATTCTCATTGGGGTTATCAGCCATGTCAACAAAATCTTCTAAGTTCTCGTTTGGGTGTACACTATGGTTTGATCTAGGCAAGGTTTCACTAATGGACGAGGAAGGAGAGGGTAACTCTATTTCAGGTCCCTTAATGAATCTACCTCGTGAATCTCTCAGTCTAAGCATACACCAAACGAGTTAAAGGGAAAATAAATAAATAAAACAGAATAATAAAAGAAAATCAAAAAATTAAAAACTTATAGAAAGGAATGATATTACCGTCTTGTCTCAGAGTTGACAATCTTTCTTGTACTTAAGCGTGTTTCCCCGGCAACGACGCCAAAATTTGATTACGCTCAAACTAATACACGGTTATTGTGTATAGTTGAGGTATCAATCCCACGAGGAAAAGCGAACTACAAGGAAAAGTGTAAACCTTCACACGAACGACAAAGATCAAGTGAGAAATTTTGTGTTTTGATAGTGAAGTAATATGAGAAAATTGTGTAAATAGTTTGAAGTATATGATAGAGAAACAACAAGGATCCGGGAATCCTCCCTAGGTTCGTTGCCTTATTTCAATCTTGATTCAATTGTTTTTATCTCGATTGCTAGTTTCACATCCCAAACAGGCAATCGGCAAATATTCAATTAAAACATATATAAACTCTAATGTAATTGCTATGAATTACTATTTACTTTCAATTTAAGCACACATGAGCAATCCTATAGGTTTATCAAGAAATGACAATATATCTTAATGACAATATCGCAGTAATGGACAAACCTAAAAGATAAATCTACCGGTCTCAATCACATCCAGCAATCTTGACATAAGAAGACCATGACTAGACTTATATCGAAGATAAAGATACAATCACCGGATTAAGAGAAAATCTTCTAATTTAGATCAAAGAGTAAATCATAACAACGTTTTAATAATAAATCCAAACTACAACTGAATCAATAATGGAAAATAAGAACAACTACACCTAGGGATTCATCCCTTCGCCTTGCTTGAAGATTAGTTAGCCATGGGGTTCATGCTTGAACGCCTTGATGGAAAGTGTGGCAGCTTTCTTGAGTTTTCCAGCCTTAACGATGTCTTTTTTTATCAAACCTTAAGTGATCTATTTATAATACAAAGGTCTAAGGGCGGTTTGGGTCTAATCAATCAACAAAAACCCTAATTAGGAAAACGAGGGTTCATGTGCGCGCTGCGACTCTCACTTATGTAGGCCGCGGCTCTGTCTGGTCTCGGTTCTGGAGGGCTTCTGGACACCGCGGTCCTGGCTGATCTAGGTCTCTGCTTTGCCTGGTGCTGATGATGGCACATGCTCTGGGCGCTATGGCCCTGGCTAGTCCAGGCCGCGGCTCTGGCTAATGCTTTCCTTGCTCTTTTGGGCTTGGTTCTGGAGGCTGAGGCTTTGACTTCTTCAGGCCGCAGCGCCCATACTTTAAGACTTGGTTTCTCTTTATTTTGTCCTTCTGCAACCATGCCCTCACTCGAATGTGCATTGAAGCATCGTGCTTTAAGCTATGATAGCTTTCGATCTCTTTTAAACTCAAAGTACTTGAAAATACATCGAAATAAGTCAATGATTCAAGAATATCAGTTTAGAGTTATTAAAGTAAAAAAGTGTAATTCAAACCTTGATCAACCCTAAAATGCTAACAAATAAGTACCGTTACGATGCATTTTATGACTCTCATCTTGAACACTCACTGCTTACTAAGGCAATAAGTCCAGTTACTCAGTGGAAAGTTTATTAATGATCATCATGAGCATTTTTCTTCTTTTGTGCAAAAATTTTTTTCCAGCTTTTCTATGCCAAAATGTTCATCTAATAAGTCATCAGTTTCAGTTAAGCCATGGAAACATACACATTAAAATCATATGTCATACCTCACACAATTATGTGTTAATATGCTTGTGTCAGAATAGATCAAACATGTGAATTCTTAAATGCCTAAAGTAAGTAACTAAACTTTAAAACTCTATTATCACATCATGTGTTCAATATTTTAAGCTTACGAATGAAATCATATCACAGTATTTGTTTAGATCAACCAAATTTCAAAACAACATGAACATGCATTTATCTTTTAGACAATAAAAAAAACTGGGACAAAGTGTGTGTGAATGTGTCTCCCATACCCCCAAACTTACATGACACATTGTCCTCAATATGTGAATAACATGGAAAGAGCTAACATGAGAGATGGAGAACTAGCTGGGCTGGCATGGCTCATAGCACACCCCCAAACTTGAACTGATGCACACGTTATCCCTGAAAAAGAAAAACTAAAGTAATACTAGAAAACAAAAGATACTAAAAATAAATAGTAATGAGAAATATAAAAACAAAAAGATATGTTGTGGGGTGCCTCCCATGAACGCTAAGTTTTACGTCTTCAACCAGATGATGCACCACTCTCACTGCTGGCCTCCATGTGGTGCTGAAGATGAGGCACTCGAGGCAGGAGGTAGTTGGTCTAGAATGGCCTGGAGCATCACTTTCTGTCTCTCAAAGCGTGCCTTCAAACCGTCTATGTGTTGATGAACTAGGCATGTAGTCTTTCGATCCCCTTGTTGAATATCAACTAGCTCACACCAAAAGGAGGACATCTCCTCAAGGATGTGTTGGTACTCTGTGGTTCTCCTCCCAAGTCTGGCTAGCTGTTGCGTCCTCTGCCTCCATAGAGTCGGTTTTTACCCTCTCAATAGTAGGTGCAGGCCCCCGGAGTCCTCTGGGCATGTGCGATTAGCTTTGGGTCCACTGAGTTTTATCATAGAATGGGTGTTCCCTGGCTGGTCCATCTATGGAAGTGCCCTTAATTCCATTCTTCTTGAAAATGTAAGTGAGAAGGAACAGAAATGGGAGCCCCCAGGCATTTGTAGTGGTGACCTGGCGTGTATAGACATGGTCCCAAAACATATGAATCTGGCTCCAAATGATAGTAGGGATGGAGTACCAATGGCTTCTATGAAAGGCATACAGTGCTTGGAGGAACTGGTCATACCTTTGAGTCTTGCGGCCCAATGGGCACACATTACACTGTAGAATAGAATCCATAAGCCAGAGTTATGGAGGCAACTTGGACCGGCTCCCAGCATTGTTATGCCTATCTACATACTGTCCTACACACATGTCCTCATGATAGCGAAATTGGAGAAGGACTCCTGCTGCTCGTCCAACTAGGCGCCATCAGGTGGATATTCGTTATTACATTTGAGGGCAGCAGCTATATCTGATGATGTCAAGTTAATATACTTGCCCTGGACAGATGAGAACAAGATACCTAGCCTGATGTAGTCGAAAGAGAGGTTCTCATATAACTGAACAACGAATCTGGTGTAGGCAATAGAGCTGATAGGCTTGAACAACCTTTTCAAACCGCGGCGTTTGAATTCTTGGATGGTCCATTGGGTGGCTTCAAAGCTTTTGAAATCACCGTCTATGTCAAATGTGGTTTCGAACAAGATCTCCCGTTGCTCAAAGGTAGGTTAGGAAGACTGTGCTAGGCTTCCCGATGCGCGGGGTATGGAGGCAGTGTGTTTAGGCATTCTGAACACGATCTGCAGCAGTGGTGCACTCGATCTCAGTATGGTGCGTTTGATCGCACTCTGCCTCTGCGCTCGATCACAAACTTATTGCACTCGATCACACTATATGGTAGGTTTCATCAGGATTTGTGTTGAATAGGTGGTGGGTGACTTAGAAACCGAGTGGTGGCACAACCGGTCAAAGGTTTTCCAACCTCCTATAATATAGTTACAAATAGTCCACAGAACATACAAAATTATATATATTAAAATCTCAACACAACAATGAATTTAAACACAACTGAAAATGAGAGATATGGGGAGTGATCGTGTGTGGTGGTGAAGGGAATAGGTGATTACCTGTTGGTGGAAAGGGGGTGGGGACAGTGGCATTGGCTGCCAGTCGTGTGTTGGTAGCTGTACAGTTAGTGCAGAGAGTGCGAGTGAGGTGGTGAGTGCAAGAGAGTGAGAGTGTGCCGAGACTGAGAGTGAAAGTGAGGATAAAAAACAAAATGACCTAAAATAGGCATGTGGCTCTCTGTCCTGAGTGCACTCGATCGCATTGTGAAGTGTGCTCAATCGCACTCGTGCGCAGGTGTGTGCATGTGGACGCGCTCGCGCGCCATTAGGTGCATGACAAGATTATGAATGCCATACCTAGGTACTGAACTACTAAATTAACTAAAGAAAGGACAAAAATAAGTGAAAAATATAAAAAAAAATAATAAATAAAAGTGTACCATACTCAATGGCCTCAGTACCACTGACTTGAATAGAAGCGCTCGAACTACATGTTTATCAATACCTGGACGGCTCAAACGCTCTCTACAGTAGCTTCAGTGCTACTTTTTTTTGGAAAGATGCACTTGAAGTCCACCAAATGTGGCTCAAGTGCTCTTGGAACTGCTATATATTGGATAGACTGGAGTGTCAAATCTTCATCCCTTGGTAGCAAATTGATTTCAAAGTATGGCTTTACTCTGTGTCCATTCACTGTGAATGTCCGATTGCTGTCGAAACCTTGAACCTTCTTCCTAACCAGTTGTTTATCGTGATAGGCTTTGGTTCTTTCCTTGGTGTTCCCGTATGCATCATGCCTCAATTTTCCCAGCTCATTCAAATGCAACTTCCTCTTATCACCTGATCTTGGATGCATTGGAGAGGCCTCAGGGAGGTGCACAGCTTCAATGATGTCATCAGTAACATCTTCAGATTTAGGCTCAATTTCCGCTCTTGTGAAACTATGGGTGAGGGTGGTCTCCAACGGATTAATGTGCTTGACCTGAAAAGCTTGCTCAATAATACCTTGCATCATACATACATTAAAACATTCCATATCATCTTAGGATAATTTTAATGCATCAAATATTTTGAATTCTATTTTCTCAACATTTTACCTTCATACTTACGATACCCTTTTTCACACAAATTTTTGTATCAGCAGTTCTCATAAAGGGTCTTCCTAAGATAATGGGTAGAGGTAATGGCATAGGACATTCTTCCATATCTAATATAATAAAATTAGCAGGTAAAATAAATTCACCTACCTTCACCAAGACATCCTCAAGAATACCTCTTGGTTGTTTGATGCTTCTGTCTGCTAATTGCAAGGTGATGGGAGTTGGTTAAAGCTCCCCCAAACTCAGTGTCTGGAATACAGTGTATGGTAGCAGATTGATACCAGCCCCTAGATCTAGTAATGCCCGCTCAAAAAGCTAGTCACCTATCCTGCAAGGAATGGTAAAACTATCTGGGTCTTTTAGCTTTGGTGGGAGTTTCCTTAACAATACCACACTCAAATCTTCAGTTAATGCCAATGTTTCATGCTCCTAAAACTTCCTTTTATGACTGCAACAATCTTTAAAAATTTAGCATATGCAGGAATTTGTTGAATTGCATCTAATAAAGGAATATTAATCGCTACTTTTCTCAAAGTTTCAAAGATATCAAGCAATTTACTTTCTTTCTTTGGCTTTACTAACCTTTGAGGGAAGGGTGGTGCATTCACCTTCTTCATTTCACTTACCCTTGTTATAGATGCTTTATCTAGAGATGCTTGTGCAGGCTCATCAACTCCTATGATCTTACCATTTCTGAGAGTTGTAAAAGCCTTTAGTTGCTGGTGTCCTCATGGATTGGGTAGTGTTTGTGCTGGGAGTTCACCCTGCTTTCTTCCACTTAGCTCCTTAGCCAATTGCCCCACTTGTACTTCCAGTCTTTGAATAGCTTGCTCATGCTTTGCATTTGTTTGTCTTTGCTCAGTCTGAAATTATCTTTCCTTTGCCATGAACTGATCTTGTGAAGTCATCAACTGTTGTTGCTGAGTTGCCAATTGCCTCACAATACTCTCTAAGTCACTTTTCTTTGATTCTAGATCTGATTGGGCTACTGATTGGGAATTTCTTTGCTGCTCTTGAAGGTTCAGAGCATTTTGATTGTTATTCTATGGGAAGTTGGGGTGGTTTTGCCATTCAGGATTGTAGGTATTTACATATGGATTGTTCTTGGGAGGATAGTTATTTAGTCCCACATAGTTTGCTTGCTTTGGATCGGCAGATGAATATAAAGGGCAAGTTTCAGTAGTGTGATCAAAATGAGAACATATAGCATATACCTGGAGTTATGTAGCTTGTGGACTAGGTGAGATTTTCTAAGTAGTCATGGCTTTTACAAGCATATCTAGCTTTCTTTCCACAGCAGCCATTTGATTTGAAGATCCACCATTTAAGGTTACCTCATACATACCCTTGCTCTTAACTCCTTGTCTGCCTCTGGATGAGAATAGTTGGGTGTGCTCACTTAATGCCTCAAAAAACTCCATGGCTTCTTCACTGCTCTTTTCCATCAGCACACCTCCACAACCTAAATCCACAATACCTTTATTTATATCACGCAAACCTTCATAGAAAGCTTGTACCAGTTCATCTTGAGGTAGATTGTGATGTGGGCATTTGAGTAGCAACTCATTAAAGTGTCCCCATGCTTCAAATAAAAGGTCTTCATCCTTCTGTTGGAAAGATTGAATCTCCTTCCTCATCTATCTTGTCTTTTGAGCTGGGAAAAACTTCTTTAAGAACCTACTGGATAGCTCTTCCCAAGTATGGATAGACACTGCAGGCAATGAATTGTACCACAATTTAGCATTATCTTTTAATGAAATAAGGAAAATAATTAACTTGATTCCCTCTTGATCTAGGCCCCGGATGTACTGAAACTTGCAGAGATCAAAGAATTCCTGAAGGTGCAAGTGTGGATCCTTAGTAGATATACCCCTGAAATGAGCCAAAACACTGAGTATCTGCAGGGATATGTAATAATTGTCTTCTGCCTCAGGTTGATAAGCAATGCATGACGGTTGGTTGAGGTTCCGTGGGATGAAGGATTGCTTCATGGGTCTTCGCTCTGGTGGCGGTTGGTTGTCAAGCTGTTCCACCATTGGAGCTTCTCCCTCGAATTCTTCTTCTTCCTCCTCAATGTTAGGCCTATGTCGAATGATCTGCTCAATCTCTATATCAAGTGGAAAGATGGTTGAATTCCTGGATAGAAGCCTTTGCATGAATCAACTAAAACTCTTCAGTGCAGCAGCTTCAGTACTACTGCTTGGGTAATTTCTGGACCTTTTGCGCTCGATCGCAATGCTAGAAATTACTCTACTGCAAACCTGAAATAGAAAAACAGAAAACAACAAAAAAGAAAAAATAAATTAGATATTTGATGAAATAAAAATAAAACTAGACAAAAAAAAATAAAACTGAATGAAAAATAATTCTAAACAGAAATTTAGCACAATCCCTGGCAATAGCACCAAAAACTTGTTGTGCAAAAATATGCCTAAATTAATAAGCAATAATTGAACAGTTTTACTTACAAGTTCACAAGGTCAACATAGTAGTATAGTGTGCAAATGCGAGATCATCTCCACAGGGATTGGTAAATTTTGCTTTGGAATTCGTTTCGTAATATAAAACAATAGAAATAAATATTGAGTTTGAATTGATAATGATAAAAGCGTAGGGACTTGATATCCACCACTAATCATGCTACCACAATAAAACAATATGCCAATGCTTTAATCATGTCATGGATACCTAATGTTTGTCAACTTAAGGGCATCGTGTATACTCCTTAAGCTATTGATTTCCCTAAGCAGCGAGTTAGGCATGACGTATACTCTAACTTTTTTCTCTCTTAAAGGATTTAACATGGTGTATACTAAGTTGTTCTTTAAGAGAGCATAATATATGTGGAAATCGACAAACATACGAGACCTAGGGCATAGTATATACTCTCAGTTTTCCATATTGATTAACCCAAGAACATGGCGTGGATTTCTTTTGTTACTATTATTAAACACAGGACTCGGTCATCCAAATTGATTTAACTAACTAGTCCATACCACATGCATATGTTGATCAAGCAAACACATATGAGGAATTCAAGAAAACAGGAATTAATTAAGTTAAGCATCATAATATAAATATCACAAATGCACCAATACTGAATTATTGAGTAAACATAATCAGGGCTTCAATCAAGCCCTTGCTAAAAGTTTAGTTACACATGAGTTTGATGTTAAACATCTTCATAAAATAAAATAAAGGAAAGAAAAAACCCGAAAATACTGGCTAGAAGAGTCATTAATTCTTCTGTGAAATCTCCTCTCCGGCAGCTCCCACTTTCTGTGTTTACAAGCAAATTTATAAGGTTTAGGGACATCTGGAAACCCTAACTCATAAAACAAAACCCTACCCCTCCTTTCCAAAATATGTTCTGTCGTTTAACTATTCACTGATACATGTGTGTGCTCGATCACAAACTGCCTTTTTCTTACGTGCACAAGCGCTGGTGTAGTCATTCCTAGGCTTGGGTACTTGAGTGTTGTTGCGCTCGATCGTAATCCTCTATGCTTGATCGCACTAAGTAGCTTCCAGTTCTTCCAGATTTTGGTTTCTAAGCCAAATAGTGCTCTATTTTCTTCAAAAACTAGAAAAAACATAGAAAACACAGAAAAGAAATAAAATAGCATAAAATAACACAACTAGGGACTTAACAAAT
Source organism: Bretschneidera sinensis (assembly GCA_023935145.1). Lineage (NCBI taxonomy): Eukaryota > Viridiplantae > Streptophyta > Magnoliopsida > Brassicales > Akaniaceae > Bretschneidera > Bretschneidera sinensis. The sequence continues at coordinate 103,233,933 of CM043699.1, forward strand.
GTAAATTAAGGGGCTTAAATACAAATATTTAAGCATTTATCAGAAGGAGAAGAAGAAGGAGAATGTGAAGAAGAAGAAGAAGAAGGAGAATGAGAAGAAGAAGAAGGAGAAGGAGAATGAGAAGAAGAAGAAGGAGAAGTGATGAGAGTCATAAAATGCATCTTAACAGTACTTATTTGTTAGCATTTTAGGGTTGATCTAGGTTTGAATTACACTTTTTATACCTTAACAACTCTAAAGTTATATTCTTGGATCATTGATCTATTTCGGTGCATTTTCAGGTACTTTGAGTCCGAAAGATGTAGAAAGCCATCATAGCTTTAAGCACGATGCTTCGATGCACATCAGAGTGAAGGCATAGTTGCAGAAGGACAAAATGAAGAGAAACCAAGTCTTTAGTGTGTGCATTGCGGCCTGAAAAGTCTAAGCCTCGGCCTTCAGAACCAAGCCTGAAAAGAGCTAGAAGACCTTCATTGTGCGTCGCAGCCCGGACCAGTCTGAGCAGCGACCTGGTAGTCTGAGCCGCGACCTGGACCAATCTGGGCCGCAGCCTACAGAATCATGAAGAAAACCACAAAAGACTGAGCCACGGCTTGGATTAATGTGAGCCACGACGCGAGCACGATGCTTTGGTTCCGAGTCACGACTTAATTAGGGTTTTAATGATAGTTTAAACCCAAAAACACCCTTGGACCTTTTGTATTATAAATAGATCACTTAGGGTTTGATAAAGTACAATCATTAACGCTGGAAAACTCAAGAAGGCTGCCACATTCTCCCCTATCAAAGTGTTAAAGCATGAGCCCCATGGCCAACTAATCTCCAAGCAAGGCAAAAGGATGAATCCCTAGGTGTAATTGTTCTTATTTTGCATTATTGATTTAGTTGTAGTTTGGATTTATTGTCAAAACATTGTTATGATTTACTCTTTGATTTAATTAGAAGATTTTCTCTTAATCCGATGATTGTATATTTCTCCTCGATATAAGTCTAGTCATGCTCTTCTTATGTCAAGATTGTTGGATGTGATTGAGTCCGGTAGATTTATCTTTTAGGTTTGTCCATAACTACGATATTGTCATTAAGATATGTTGTTGTTTCTTGATAAATCTATAGGATATGTCATGTGTGCTTAAATCAAAAGTAAAGAGTAATTCATATCAATTACATTAGGGTTTACATGTGCTTTGATTGAATATTTACCGATTGCTTGTTTGGGATGTGAAACTAGTAATCGAGATAAAAATAATTGAATTGAGATTGGAATAAGGCAATGATCCTATGGAGGATTCCCGGACCCTTATTGTTTCTCTATTATATTCTTCATTCTATTTACACAATTTTCTCACATTACTTCATTATCAAAACTCAGATTCTCTCACTTGATCTTTATCATTTGTGTTAAAGTTTACACTTTTCCTTTGTAGTTTGCTTTCCCTCATGGGATCGACACCTCAACTATACACAATAACCGCATATTGGTTTGAACGTAATCAAGAAGAAAGAGAAGAAGGGGAATGAGAAGAAGAAGAAGAAGAAGAAGAAGAAGATCGAGAAGGAGGAGAAGGAGAAGAAGAAGAATAATAATAATAAGAAAAGGAAGAAGAAATAGAAAAAGAAGAAGAAGGAGAAGAGAAAAGAGAAGGAGAAGAAGAAGGAGAAGAGAAAAGAGAAGGAGAAGAAGAAGAAGAAAAATGAGAAGAAGAAGAAGATGATGATGAGGATGAGGATGAAGAATCCAGTGGAGAGGGATAAGACTTTTATTTATGAATCTTGAGAATTAAATTATTTGTATGATTAAATTGTTTTATATTTTATATAAATTGTTTGTGGTGATTCTGCTTGCTAATTTTAAACAATTCATATTTCTTATGTTTTTGGGAAACAACATGCCTAGAGGTAAAGGTCAGCGTAGAGTATCCATGGGGAGGGGAGCATCTGTGGGGAAGGATCTTCCCTAAATCACTCCTTCTATTACCACTGAGGAGGCATATTGCTCATAAACTAGTAACAAAATGTTAACTTTACAATTATTTTTAATTATATTATTTGTCATTTTGCTAATTTAATTGTTAAATTATGTGTTATGTAATATGTCAAACATACATTCTCATATACAGGGGTGGAGGGTGTTCTATGGCTCCTCCAGCGAGACCTCGTGGATGAGGCCCCAATAAAGATAAGCCTTTTCCTGCACAAAAGATAGTGCTCACAGTTATAAGTGACAGGTGTTGTATATTTGATTACAATAAATCATCTCAGTCAATTTAATTAATATAGTAGTTATGGCATAGATTGATTAATAAAATTATTGATATGAATATAGTAAATTCCAAGGATGCAAAAATGTCTCCTCCGATATTACTGTCCAAATTAAGAAGTATATGCATGGTGTATGGAACAAATATTCTGATTACAGTATAAATGCCTGAGAATCTATTTGGGACCAATTTTTGGTATTACATTTTCCCTCATCTTTTTTGTTTTCTGTTCACACAATCTGTTATATATTAATTATATGCATGTGCTATATATTAATAATTTTTTGTATTTATCCTTTGCTTGGTTCATAGCGACATTATACATTTACGACTCTAGAGGAGCTACCATATGCTAGAGAGGTCCATAAAAAAATTTATAGGATCCACCATGCTGACTGGATGAATGAATTACAAGATCAATATATAAAAGATAAAGGTGCAGACAAATCAGCATGGATTGGATGGACAGGTGAAAAAAATGAAAGATAGGTTGTGGCATCAAATAGAATATTGGGACAATTTGGTGAAGTTATGGGAATCAAATGGTTGGACTAAACGCTCCAAGTCGGTGTCTCAGAACAAGCGATCAGGAGATGATTAGTGTGTCCACCATATTGAGGGGTCGATTAGTATGGATGCTCATGCGGAGTCATTGGTATATGCTTTCTTTATTTATCCGCAATTATATATATGTATATATAAAAGGGAGATATTTATATGTATTGTGTTTAATTAAGGTTTGTTGATAAATTCCAATGTGCAGTCCAAGGAATTGGGAAGACCAACTAATCTTGTTGAGATATTTAATAAGACTCACAAGATCCCGGTGACGAATGAATATGTTGATCAGAGGTCATGTACGACCGTTGTATGTATATAATATATTTTTTACTCATTCGATAAATAACTCTTCTTAGTAATATTGTTTGGGAGAAAAAAATTATTGGTTGAATGTATTAATTTGTATGGTAGGAAACGTATGGGCGACTCATACAAGAGAGCACTGATGAGGAATTTGATGCATCATCTTAAGTTGAGATCGTGCAACGTGAGTGGGTTGAGGCATCTGGAGGAATAAAGAAGGGATAGTTTTATGGGTTTAATGGGATGCTTAGTGGTCGCATGTTTAGTTGTGATTCTCTGGGAAGCAATCCCACAAATAGATCCAACGCATCATGCTTTTCACCATTCAATGATGGCAAAATGGTGCAGTAGGAACTGGAAGAAGAAAGAAAAATAAGAGAGATCCTGCAGACACATGTAGATAGCATGGAGAACCAATTTCAATAGGAAAAATTAGAAATGCGTCAAGAATTTGAGCAATAACTACAACAGGGAGTGCAACAGCAGGAGATACAGCAGATGATGCAACATTTTGTGACGACGCATCAACCACCCACTGTAAGTTAAATTCGATTAAATGAAAGTTCAATATTTTGTATCACTAAGCTTCCAAAAGTGTGTGTTTTAGTCTAATAAAGTTCAATACTTAGCGGTTTTTTGGGTGAAAATATCAAATAATCGAGTAATGGATGAACCAAGGGTGCCGGTACGTCTGTGCAGTCAAACATGACTCGTATGAACAATCAGAATCTATTTCAGATAACCAGGCTTCCAAAAGTATGTGTTTTAGTCTAATAAGGTTTAATACATAGCGATTTTTAGGGTAGAAATGTAAAATAGTCGAGCAATGGATGAACCGAGGGTACTGGCACGTTCTTGGAGTCGAAGGTGACTCGTACGAACAAACAGAATCCATTTCAGATCACTAGACTTCAAAAAGTGTGTGTTTTAGTCTAATAAAGTTCAACACTTAGCGGTTTATAGGGTGTAAATGTAAAATAGTTGAGTAATGAATAAACCGTGGGTACTGACACGTCATGGAGTCGAACATGACTCGTGGGAACAAACGAAATCTGTTTGGGATTACTAGGCTTCCAAAAGTGTGTGTTTTGGTCTAATAAAGTTCAACACTTAACGGTTTTTAGGGTAAAAATGTAAAATAGTGGAGTAATGGACGAACCGAGGGTACCAGCACGTCCGTGGAGTCAAACATGACTTGTACGAATAAACATAACTCGTTTCAGATCACTAGGCTTCCAAAAGTGTGTGTTTTAGTCTAATAAAGTTCAACACATAGCGGTTTTTAGGGTGAAAATGTAAAATAGTCGAGTAATGGACGAACCAGGGGTACCAGCACATCCGTGGAGTCGAACATGACTTATACGAACAAATAAAATATGTTTCGGATCACTAGGCATCCAAAAATGTGTGTTTTGGTCTAATAAAGTTCAACACTTACCGGATTTTAGGGTAGAAATGTAAAATAGTCGAGTAATGGACGAATCGGGGGTACCAGCACGTCCATGGAGTCGAACGTGACTTGTACGAACAAACGAATCTGTTTAAGATCACTAGGCATCTAAAAATGTGTATTTTGGTCTAATAAAGTTCAACACTTACCAGTTTTTAGGGTGGAAATGTAAAATAGTCAAGTAATGGACGAACCGGGGGTACCGACACGTCCAAGAAGTCAAACATGACTCGTATGAACAAACAGAATCCGTTTCAGATCACTAGGCTTCCAAAGGTGTGTGTTTTGATCTAATAAAGTTCAATACTTAGTGGTTTTTAGGGTGAAAATGTAAAATAGTCGGTAATGGATGAACCTGGGGTACTAGCACGTCCGTGGAGTCGAACGTATCTCGTACAAACAAAAGAAATCCATTTCAGATCACTAGGCTTCCAAAAGTGTGTGTTTTAGTCTAACAAAGTTAAACACTTAGCGGTTTTTAGGGTGGAAATATAAAATAGTCGAGAAATGGACGAACCAGGGGTATCGACACTTCCGTGGAGTCAAATGTGACTTGTACGAACAAACGGAATCCATTTCAGATCACTAAGCTTCCAAAAGTGTGTGTTTTGGTCTAATAAAGTTCAGCACTTACCGGTTTTTAGGGTGAAAATGTAAAATAATCGAGTAATGGATGAACTAGGGGTATCAACATGTCCGTGGAGTCGAGAACATCTTCCCACATGCCGACATGTTTTTATTATCTTAGACTGGCTGCCTTCTCGATTTTTTCTTTCTCATTTAGACCGGCTGCCTTCCCGGTTATTTCATTTTCATTAGACCGACTGCTTTCCCGGTTCTTTTCTTTTATTTAATGCAAATGCATATGAACAATGATATGAAATATGCATCTGAACAATAACATAAAAAAAAAAACAAACATGAATTCAAATATTTAATTATGGCTATCTTGATTTTTCGCAAATTACATTAAACTTTCCACTAAATTCCTCTCATCCTAAATCACATCAAATCATCTATTCAAGCTTGTCAAGATCCACTAAATTTCATCCTAAATCACATCAAATCATCCATCAAAGCTTGTCAAGATCCACTAAATTTCATCTACTCATAATTCATATCAACACATTAGCTATAGCTCATCAAGAATTTATTTATCACCATCATTATTAAATCAACTCATTATTCTAATAATATTTCTTCTCACATAATAATTTTTCTACATGTCCAATATTTATATCATATCTATCAACCAAATCTTTATCTATCACCAAAACATAAACTAAAAAAATTATTTTAATATCATCACTAGATTTTTTTTATTTAGATTACTTAAAGTAAATCCAACTCACCATGTAGCACTTAAAGCTACCCGTGGATCACCTCCTTACCTTTCTTGTTCCTATCAAAAATTCCCCCGGTTGTAGATCGTCAACACCTGACATCATATTTATATTAACTTTATAATTTATTCTTCAATTTGTTATAAGCCACACCATTTGAAAATTCTCACTTTGAATTTGGAGAATGTCATGTATGCTAAAAATCCAAAAATAAACATTACGATATCACCTTCAATTTTTCTGACAGTTTTCTATGATTCTCTATGAAATTTTGCCGTAAACTCCTTTAAAATTTTATTATTTTAATATTTCTTTGGGTCTCCAAATGTTTAAAGAAATAAAGTAATTTAAAGTAAACTAAACGAAATTTTGTAGGTATACGTATAAATTATGTTAAGTGTGTGTGTGCGTGTGTGTGTATATATATATATATATATATATATATATATATATATATATATATATATATATATAAAAGAACACATGAAATGGCAACTCATCCTTTTTGCAAAATCTCAGCATCTTAAGCTTTCTCAAAACCTTCCACGTTTTGTCTTAGTTGGAGGAATGCACAGCTCAAAAAATACACTTGTAAGCCATGCAAAATGCCTTCCTTGTTTGCTGCCACATTTTCTGCCGCTTTTTTTAGTAAACTTAAAATTTTTTTTTCTTTGTTTTCCTTTGACATCCATAAATTTTTTTTTTTTTTTTTTATAATTACGCCCCATGCGTCCATTTTTTTTTCTTTTTCAAAAAGATTATTTTATTCAATACTAAATCTTTCGCATAAATATATTATTTTAATTTCATGTCATATTTATTAAATTATTTCCTTACCCTAACTTTACGATTACGGGTGTTACAGGCTGCCATGGTTCTTTTATTTTCATTTAGACCAATTGTCTTCCCGATTCTTTTATTTTATGCAAACGAACAATAATATGAAATATGTATATAAGCAATAAATAAAACAAGCATACATTCAAGCATTCTATTTAACTATCCAACTCTTTCTCAAAATTATTATTTTTATCATGTTCATTAAATTATCTCCTCATATATCATATCAAATTATCAATCATAGCTTGTCGAGAATTTCATTTATCTTTTTATAATATATTTCATCAACTCATTATTTCATTAATATTACTTTTCATATAATAAATTTTGAACATATCACTTATTCATATAATATCAATCAATCAACTTTCATATATCATCCAATCATTGTAGTTCAATAATTAATTCAAATATCATCACTTTATATTTCATATTTATCTCGATTACCAAAAGTAAATCTAACTCACCACGTAGCACTTAAAGCTACCCGTAGATCACCTCCTTGTCTTTCCCGCTTATTTCAACAATTTCACCCGAATGCTGATCGTCAACACCTGATAGAATATTTATATTAAAATTTTTAATTTGTTCTTCAATTCTTCCATAATTCATACCCTTTAAATTTCCACATAAAATTCCAAATAATTTCATGTATGTATAATTTCAAAAATAAAATATACATTATTACATTCTGTTTTTCTTAAAGCTTTCCTTGAATCTCTTTTAAAATTCTCTCGTAAACTTCTTCAAAATTTTAATCTTTCAACTTTTATTTGAGTCCCTAGGTGTTTAAATAAACATAGTAATTTGAATTGAAGAAAGAAAAAAACCAAACGGGATTTGGTAAGAATTAATAAAATAAAACAAAAAATTGTTTTTATATCAAAATCCGTCCACTGCCACCATTTCATTCTTATGTCCCTAAGTTGGTTAACATGCAATTCTTGCATGTTTTATAGCCTACACCTAGACTAAGCATCCAGGTGTATCACCACCTTTTTTTTTTCTTTTTGTTACTACACCCCAGTACGTGTCCTTCTTTTTTTCTTTTTCTTTGTAACTACACCCCACCACGCGTCCAGTTTTTTTCAAATGAATTATTTTATTCAATAATAAATATTTCATGTATATATTATTTTATTTCTATGTAATATCTATCAAATTACTTCTTCACCCTTAGTTTAAGAACACGGGTATTACAGGTTGTGAGTTAAGAAAATGAGCGATAGAAGAAAGAAACTGGAGTATGACTTTTCTAGAATTAAAAATATACAATATAGGCTTACAATACATGCTAAAGAGATGTATAAATGTATGAGTCGAAAGTGGACATATGTATCCAAAAAAAATTAATTATAGTCATAACTTTTCTTAATATATACTATTGGATCTACCGCTTTCTTTTATTGCAGAAAAGCAACACGCCAATCACCCACACTTGAAAAACTAGTACAATTACATGTCTTCAGTAATTCAAACTAAAAAACTTTAAAACGATGTGGCAAATGACTAAATGAGTCTTTAAATGAAGTCATCAAATCTTAATTGAGACTTGACAAACCTAATCAAAAGTTACAAGTGTAAGTTTTGAAACTACTTATTTTCACATGTAAATTTTACTAAATTAAGGGCAGAAAAGTAATTTTCACATTTTAAGTTTGATTTGTAAAACAAAACCTAACGATCAAATTTTTGGATAATTACCATGACACCACCTACCCCATTTCCTTTTAATTATAACAATTTTGATAGAATTTGTCCAAATCTTACTTAATTCTACTGTAATTCATTTGAAAATGAATTCGACACTTTTATTGCTAAACCAGATAAGTGACCAATTCATTTGTAAATGAATGCTACACTTTATTAACAAACCAAGCACAGTAGCCTATAGAATTCAAATGAATTCCACAAGAATTATGGATTTTATTTATATCAAACGGTGTAATACATGTGTTCTTAAAGTAAGGGTAAAAAAGTGATTTGATAGATATTACATGAAATTAAAATAATATATTCATGAAAGATTTACTATTTAAAAGAGGATGAAACACTTGGACCTTAGTGTCTAGGTGTAGGCTTCACTATTTTAAGTGTCTTGTATGCAAGACACTTAAAGGAAAAAAAAAAGAAAAAAAATTTGTATGCTGGTTTGGGTATAAAAACAAATTAAGCTTTTTTTTAGTTTGTTAAAAATTAGTTTACAAGAAATTTATTTCTCACTCTAAAATTATATTCTCTCAAATTTTTCCCTTTCCTTAAATACCTGGGGACTGAAAGAAATGTTGAAAAAGTGAAAATTTGAAGAAATTTATGAGAGAATTTTAAAGAAATTCGAGGGAAGCTTTAAGGAAAAAAAGAAGGTAATAATGTGAATTTTATTTTTTAAAATTATGCGTACATGAAATTACCCAGAATTTGATGTAGAAATTTAAATGTATGAATTATGGAAGAACTGAAGAATAAATTAGAAATTTTAATATAAATATTATGTCAGGTGTTGACGATCAACAATCAGGTGAAATTGCTGAAATGAGCAGGAAAGATAAGGAGGTGATCCACTGGTAGCTTCAAGTGCTACATGGTGAGTTAGATTTACTTTTAGTAATCAAAACCAATAAAAATATGAATTTATTATATTTGAATAAATGGGTGAATTATAATGATGTAATGATGTATTTTCTGTTATACATGAAAATTGATTGATTTATTGATTAGGAATTAGAAAGTATGTTGAATATTAATTATATAAGAATTTATATTTTAAAAATGATGGATGAATGAAAAAATATGCTGAGAAGTTTTATGAAATTTTTGAAAAAATATGATTGAAAAGTTGATATGATATATGAGAAGACAATTTAATAAATATAATAAAAAAAATAATTTTAAGAAAGAGTTAGATAGTTGAATTAAATGCTTTGATGTATGCTTGCTTTCATATTATTGCTCATATGCATAAAAGGGAAGACCAGGAAGGCAGCTGGTCTGGCTGAAACACGTCGATATATGGGAAGACGTCCCCAGATGATAATATGAAATAATGAGATGATGTGCTGAAAAAGAAAGAAATATGATTTAAACACATTCATTTATTTATTTGGTTATTTTATTATTATTGATTGAGATGCTAAAGTATTAGTTCTGATTATGAAATTATTGATAGACAAATGAGTCTCACGAAGAGACAAATATGAGGAGAAAGAAATATGAAAGTATGATATGATAAAAAAATTATTTGATTGATTGATTATATGCTATGAACCTCATAACGAGGTAAATAATGATGTTAAATTGATAATCTTAAGATGATTAAATATATGAGAAGAAAAAATTGATATGTTTGATGATTAATTGGAGAAAAGATTGATAAATGGTTGGAATTATGATATGAGTAGTGTAATATAATGTTATTATTGAATGATACGAGATAATAGATGAATGAATATTGGAAGATTATTTGAAAGATTGAATTATTATATGTGAAGAAATAGATGATTAATATTGGTGAATTAGAAACGAATGAATTATAAGATGTGACTGAAAGTATATAATCGAGTACTTATAGTAAATTTAATTCATTGAGCTTGTGAAGCTCACTCCTTATTGTTGAAAATTTTCAGGCAGCGGGCAGAGCAGATAGAGTTTAGAGCTAATATCAGAGTAATTATCTTAGGTAAGTCCCGTGGTCAAGTCTTCAGACATTGTAAGAAAGAAGAAAGAAAATTTGTAATAAAATATTTTCATGCAATTTGTTATATTTATATATTGTTTATGATAGGAGAATGATGATGTATCTCCTCTTAAAAGAGTTAATCATTGAATGTAAATTTTAAATTTCAGTTGATTTATTTTTATATTGTTGCATATATGTGTCGTGCTGGGATTTCAAAACGTGACGACACCGTCTCGAGGGTGGCCAACCCAAGATGGATCTTTACAAACGGAGTGTAAATTCATAAATTTACTTGAGTTAGGACTTAGGGGAGTGAAACAAATAGTTGTGAGTTAATAAAAGAAGGGAGAGAAGAGAGAAATTGGAGTATGACTTTTCTGTAATTAAAATTATACATTATAAGCTTACAATACACGTTAAAGAGAGGTATAAATGTATGAGTCGAAAGTGGACATATATATGCAAAAAAAAAATTATAATAATAACATTTCTTAATATATACAGTTGGATCTACCACTTTCTTTTATTGTAGAAAAGCTTACAATACACGCTAAAGAGAGGTATAAATGTATGAGTCAAAAGTGGACATATATATGCAAAAAAAAATAATTATAATAATAACATTTCTTAATATATACAGTTGGATCTACCACTTTCTTTTATTGTAGAAAAGCAACATGCCAATCACCTGCACTTGAGAAAATAGTATAATTACTTGTCTTTAGTAATTCAAACTAAAAATCTTTAAAACGATGTGACAAATGACTAAATAAGTCTTTAAATGAAGTCATCAAATCTTATTTGAGACTTGAAGAACCTAATCAAAAGCTATAAAGTTTTTGAAACTACTTATTTTCACATATAAATTTTATTAAATTAAGGGAGGAAAAGCAATTTACGAATTTTAAGTTTGCTTTTTAAAACAAAGCCTAACGATCTAAGATTTGGATAATTACCTCGACACCACCTACCACCTTTCCTTTTAATTATAACAATTTTGATAGAATTTTTCCAAATCTTACTAAATTCTACTATAATTCAATTGAAAATGAATTTGACACTTTTATTGCTAAACCAAATGTAAACTGAGGTTCAAACCCAAGAGAGGGGGTGAATTGGGTGTTTAAAAACTTTTGCTAATTACTTGCAAGTTTATAAAAACAGTTAAGTGCACAAAGCATATAAACAAGTAATGTGCTTTAAGTAAAATAGTTTAAGGAAGAGAAAGTGCAAAATCAATTTATAGTGGTTCGGCAATATCAGATTCCTTCTGACCCAACGTCCACTCTCTTCAAGGAACCTCCTTGAAGTAATCCATTAAAAATTTTAGTCATACAACTTCACGAGTGTTGTACAAACCTTACAACCAATCCCTTCCTCACAGAAGCGAATCCCTTCCTCACGGAAGCTTACAAAGAAGTGTTTAATCCTAAACACTCTAAGAGTTATTACAACTCTTTCTCCTTTACAATAAATGAAATTTGCTGTAAAGCAAATGGTAGAGAGATAGCAATAAGTACTTTTACAAATAAACAATATCCGTATTTCAAGAATAAGCTTGAAGAATAGCTCAACCATAAATTTTTCAAAGCTTTTGAGAATTAATGAGCAAACTTATGAATTGAATATGTTCTCTTGTTTTTTAAATGCTCATTGAAGTGGGTTTATGATGAGAGCCGTAAAATGCATCCCAACAGTGCTTAATTGTTATCATTTTAGGGTTGATCTCGGTCTTAATTGCACTTTTATACGTTAATAACTCTAAAGTGATATTCTTAGATCATTGACTTATTTCGGTATATTTTCAGGTACTATGAGTCCAAAAGAGAAGGAAAAGCAATCGTTGCTTAAAGTGCCAAGATTCCATGCATAACGGAGTGTCGGAGTGGTTACGGAGAAGCAAACATGAAGAAAAATCAAGTCATCAATGTGCGCCGCGGCTTGGACTAGGCAGGGCCGCGGTGCCCAAAAGCCTCCACATCTTGAACCACTAGTGTGCGCCATGGCACCCCTCAGCCCGGCCGCGACGCCTAGAAGCACACCCAACCAAAGCTGAAGGCAAGGCCGTGGCACCTATAAAGGAGAGCCGCAGCGCGCACACGATGTTCTATCTCCGAGTCAGAACTTAATTAGGGTTTTAACAATAGATTAAACCCGAAAACACCCTTGGACCTTTATACTATAAATAGATCACTTATGGTTTAAGGGAGGACATCTATTGAAGGCTAGAAAACTCGAGAAGGCTCTCACATTCTCCTCCATCAAAGTGTTCAACCATGAGTTCCATGGCGAACTAATCTCCAAGAAAGGCGAAGGGATGAATCCCTAGGTGTAGTTGTTCTTTATTTTCTTTATTGGTTCAGTTGTAATTGGGATTTATTGTCAAAAATTGTTATGATTTACTCTTTAATTTAATTAGAATATTTTCTCTTAATTTGATGTTTGTGTCTTTCTTTTTGATATAAGTTTAGTCATGCTCCTCTTATGTCACGTTGTTTGGGTATGATTGAGTCCGGTAGACTTATCTTTTAGGTTTGTCCATTATTGCAATATCGTCGTTAAAGATATATTGTCATTTCTTGATAAATCTATAGGATAGATCATGAATGTTTAACTCGAGAGTTAAGAGTATTTCATATCAATTGCATTAGGGTTTATATATGTGCTTTAATTGAATATCTGCCGATTGCTTGTTTGGGATGTGAAACTGGAAATCGAGATAAAAACAATTGAATCAAGATTGGAATAAGGCAACGAACCTAGGGAGGATTCCCAGAACCTTGTTGTTCCTCTATTATAATTCTCAATTTATTACATAATTTTCTCATAATTACTTCATTATCAAAAACTCAGATTCACTCATTTGATTGTTATTGTTTCGTATTAAAGTTACACTTTTCTTGTAGATCACATTTCTCTGTGGAATTAACACCCCAAATTGTGCTGCAACTACTGCGTTATACTTTGGGCATAATCAAATTTTGGCACCGTTGCCGGGGAAACGCGCTTACATTAAAAGAAGATTGTCAACTCTAGGACAAGACAGTACTATCGTTCTTTTCTTTAAGTTTTTTGATTTATTTTATTTGTTATGTTTTATTTATTTCTTTTTAACTCAGTTGGTGTATGCTTAGACTGAGAGATTCGAGAGGTAGGTTCATTAGGGACCCGAAATAGAGATACACTTTCCTTCCACGTCCGTTAGTGAAACCTTGCCTAGATCAAACCTTAGTGTACACCCAACCGAGAACCTAGAAAACTTTGTTAACATGGCTGAAAACCCTAATGAGAATGTTGCTAGGACACTTAAAGATTATTTACATCCTAGCTAAACAGCCACACCATCATGCATTATGTTTCCAGCCAACACTCACCATCAAGACTTTAAAACCGAGATGATTCAGTTACTCCCTACATTCCATGGCTTGGAAAATGAAAACCCATATGTACACATTAGGGAGTTTGAGGAAGTAGTTGCGACTTTTCATAGTCAAGATGCAACTAATGATATCGTGAGACTCAAGTTTTTTCCTTTCTCTTTGAAAGATAAAGCTAAGAGTTGGTTATACTCACTGAGACCACGATCTATTGGGACATGAAATGAGATGACTCAAGTCTTCTTTAACAAATACTTCCCTCAACATAAGACCAATGCTTTAAAAAGACAAATCTCCACCTTTTCACAAAAGGATAACGAGACTTTGTATTAGTCTTGGGAGAAATTTAAGGAGCTGTTAAGTATGTGTCCACACCATAGGTATGAGAGTTGGCGCTTAGTGAGCTACTTTTATGAGGGACTTACCTATAGAGAGCGCCAATTCATAGAGATGATGTGTAATGGTGAATTTCTGCAACAAGACCCTGATGAGGCCATAGAGTACCTCAATGAGCTTGCTGAAAAAGCTCATACTTGGACTGGACCTAGTGCTACTGAAAGCACAAATAGGTCACGACCTGTAGGCTAAGGTCAAAATGCTTACTAGGGAGTTAGGTGCATTAAAAACTAAAAAGCCAACTCACGTGGTTAATCAAGCCGAACCTTTGGAACCATGTTTTATGTATGGGGGGGTAGATCATCCCGCTCAAGAGTGCCCTATATTTGTTGATATAAAAGGGATGTATGAGGAACAATGTAATGCCTTAGGCATGTACAAGAAGCTTTATGCACCATTCTCTAACATTTATAATCCGGGATGGCGAAATCACCCTAACTTCAGCTGGAAATCTGAAAACCAGCAGCTTGCACAACCCCCTAGATCACACCCTGCACAATATCATGCATCCTTGTCCTCTAGGAGTTCTTTGAAAGACACTTTACATGCTTTTATTGAGGTACATGGTAAGACAAACGAAAGGTGTGAAGCATTAATCACACAGGTTATGAAAGAAAATAAAGAAATAAGAAGCCAAGTGTCCAAATTAATGGGCTCCTTGAGTGTGACTGAGCGAGGGAAGTTTCCCTCCCAAACTCAGTCCACACCCCATGGTCAACACATGGCACAAACAAATCTGAAAAATGTAAATGCCATTGTGACAAGAAGTGGTAAATCACTTCACATCCCGACAATGAACAAACCCGAGGATGTGAAGAAGGGCCAAGGTAGTAGTGACACCGAACTGCCTAAGGACCTTGAGGTTACAAAGAGCCCTGTTAAGGCACCATTCCCTCAAGCCTTAAAATCAAACAAAAAAAAATATGGACCTAAATAATGAAATCTTAGAGAACCTAAGGCAAGTAAAACTGAATCTTCCATTTTTGCATATGATTAAACAAGTTCCCACTTATGCAAAGGTTCTCAAGGATTTATGCATAATTAAGAGGAAGCACCATGTAAAGAAAACAACATTCCTAACTGAGCAAGTGAGTGCTTTAATTGAGAAAAGAATTCCCCCAAAATACAAGGACCCTGGCTGTCCAACCATTGCATGTAGCATTGGAAATCATGAAGTTGGACAAGCCTTGCTAGATTTAGGAGCTAGTGTAAACCTGATGCCATTCTCTATTTACTTATAGCTGGGTTTAGGAGAAATCAAACCAACCACTATGGTATTACAATTGGCTGATCATTTAGTCAAAGTACCTCGGGGTGTGGTAGAGGATGTTTTGATTCAAATTGATAAATTTTACTATCCTGTTGATTTCTTAATCCTTGATACTACTTCTGCTGTTGATACTAACTCTAAAATTCCTTTGATTTTGGGTAGACCTTTTCTTTCTACTACAAATACTCTAATAAATTGTAGGAATGGACTCATGAAGCTGTCCTTTAGAAACATGACTCTTAAAGTGAACATCTTCAATGTTGCAAAATAGCCCGAAGATGAGGATGAAATCTACCAGCTTTACATGATCGAGTCACTCATCGATGAGGGAGTTTCCATAGCTCATGATTATGATCCTATTGAGAATTTTCTTGTTAATTCTGAGATTGATTTATTTAATGATAAAACTGATATAATTGATATCTGTGCTATTTTTGGTAAATCCCAGGATTATGGCACTTGGGCATGGCAACCAAAGTTTGAGGAGTTGCCCGAAAGAATCGAGAAACAAATCCCCTCAAGTGTGGAAGCACCTAAAGTTGAGTTGAAGCCACTACCGAATGGTTTAAAACATGTCTTTCTCGGTCCAGGTGATACTTTTCCTATTATTATCTCCTCTGAATTATCTGAGACCTAAGGTAAGAAATTAATTCAAACCTTAATTGCACATAAATCCGCCTTAGGTTGGAGCATGGCTGATTTGAAAGTTATTAGTCCTATGATTTGCTCTCATAAAATAAATTTGGATGAAAGAACTAGTCCTCGTAGAGACCCTCAACGCAGGCTTAACCCCACTATGAAATAAGTAGTGAAAAATGAAGTGCTAAAACTATTAGATGCGGGAATTATATATCCCATAGCTGATAGTAAATGGGTAAGTCCTACGCAAGTCGTTCCTAAAAATTCCGGAGTCACTGTGGTAAAGAATGACCTAGGAGAGTTAGTCCCTACCAAACTTGTGACCGGGTGGCGTATGTGCATTGATTATAGAAAATTAAATGCTGCCACCTGGAAAGACTATTTCCCACTCTCTTTTATTGATCAAATTCTTGAGCGTGTAGCTGGTCATATTTTTTTTACTGTTTTCTAGATAGTTATTCTGGTTATTATCAAATTGAAATTGCATTAGAAGACCAAGAAAAAACCATTTTCACTTGTCCATTTGGCACTTATGCTTTTCGTAGAATGCCATTTGGATTGTGTAACCTCTGCCACTTTTCAACGTTGCATGATGAGTATTTTTAGTGACATGGTTGAAAATTGCATGGAGGTTTTTATGGATGACCTAACTGTTTTTGGATCTTCATTTGATGCATGTTTAATGAATTTAGAAAGAGTGTTGATTCACTGTGAGGAGAAAAAATTAGTTTTAAATTGGGAAAAATACCATTTCATGGTACCATCCGGTATTGTCTTAAGGAATATTGTCTCTTCTAAGGAAATAGAGGTTGATCAATCTAAGATTGAATTAATCTCTAAATTACCTATCCCTAAGACAATAAAGGATGTGAGATCTTTCTTTGGTCATGCTAGTTTTTATAGGAGGTTCATACAAAATTTTTCCAACATATCTAGACCACTATGTACCCTCCTAGTTAAACATACCCCCTTTGAGTGGACTCAAGCTTGTCAAGAGGCCTTTAAAACGCTGATTGGCAAGCTTACTTTAGCACCTATAATGCAGTCACCTGATTGGACTTTACTCTTTGAAATCATGTGTGATGCTAGTGACTATGTTGTAGGTGCTATTCTTGGACAACGAAGGGAGGGGAAATCTTTTGTCATTTACTATGCTAGTAAAACCCTTAATAGTGCTCAAATGAATTACTCCACCACTGAAAAAGAGTTGCTAGCTGTAGTATTTGCTTTGGATAAATTTTGTGCTTATTTAATTAGTTCTCCTATCCTTATTTTTACATATCATGTAGCCCTCAAGTATCTTCTTACAAAGAAGGATGCTAAGGCACGACTAATACGATGGATCCTACTCTTACAAGAATTTGACATCACCATCAAAGACAAGAAAGGAGTAGAGAATGTGGTGGCTGACCATCTCTCGAGGCTCACATTTGAGGACACCTCTGACGACATGCCAATCAAGGATAATTTTCCTGGTGAGCATTTACTCTCCGTTACTTCTCTACCATAGTTTGCTCACATCATGAATTATTTGGCTACAGGTGAGATACCAATGGATTAGAGCGCTCAAGACAAGAGGAAGTTCTTAAATGAGGTACGTAACTTTTATTGGGATGACCCCTGATGAGTCTTAAATATTGCATATTTAAGCCCTTAAATTATATGTGTTAAGCTCTTAGTTTGTATTATTTCCCTTTATTTTATGTTTTTGCTATGTTTTGTGTATTTTTATAAGTTTGTGGAGAAAATGAAGCATTTCAGGAGATCAAGCTTTAAGAGCAAAAGCTGAGGATGCCTTGTACGATCGATCGCACGAGACATGCGATCGAGTGCATCCGCGCTCGAGCGCACCTGCCTACAAATGAGTGCATGGTCAACATCCCACATTGAAATATTTGCAGTTCAGTGCATCTGCGATCGATTATAACAGACATACGATCGAGCGCACATGCGATCGATCGCACCATTATGCGATCGATTGCACTCGGGCAATATCCCATATCAAATCTAAAACCTATAGTGCTTCGAGACTCCCCCTATATAAACACCATATGACTTCATCATTCGGTGTGCAATTCCTGGTGCCATTTGGTGTAATATGGTGGACGTCTGCTAGCATTCTGGTGGATCCCGACGGCTTTGCTACCACGAGGGGAAGCGCCGCCCAACAGCAAGTGGAATTTCTCCTTTGTATATTAAATATTTCTTTTCATTTTGTTTAGTTTAGTTTAAAAGTTTAGCACTTTTATTATGAACTGTAGTTTCATAACTATGAGTGGCTAGAATCTTTAACTAAAGTTGAAGATGAAGCCTCGCCGTTGTTTGGCATATTAGTTTCAGTTTTGTTTCTGATGTTTTAGTATAAATGTTCTGTCAATTATTTGAGTAAAATCTTATGATTGATTGTGTTTAAATTGTTCTGTTGGATATTTCTTGTGTTTCATCTTATGGATACATCGAATCGTTTTTGATTAAATTGGATTTCCTTTGTGATTTGTTAAAAGCGGATACATTGGATGCTTTTGGTTTAATCGGGATGTTCGTTGTTTTTTGTTTTAAGTTGGATTCATAGAATGTTTTGATAGGCTATTGTTAGAACGTTGAGATTTATGCTTAACTTCGGTGGGGTGGATTCAGAAACTTTAGTCTTTTTATCATTTGCTTTAAAAATAATTTAGTTTAAGTTTATATTTCTTTTGCAAAAAAAATACAATTCAAAATTCGGAACTAGGTTAAGATAAGGTTAGTTTAGATAAAATTATATTTTCACAACACAATTCCATATAGATTCGACCTCGCACTTGCACACACTATATTGCAAACGACTCGTGCGCTTGCGAGTAATTTAAAACTCATAACAAGTTTTTGGTGCCGTTGCGGGGGAATTGTTTTGTTTGTGAAATTTTTGTCTAAATTAATTTTATTTTTCTACTAGTTAGTTAGCAATATTGTTATTTAATTTTTCTATTTGCAATTTTATTTGTTTCTATTTGCATTGTTAAATAAAAATAATAATAAAAACAAAAAAAAAAACATTTTTGCAAATTTCTGCTGGTTAGGTTATTTTAGTGCTTTTTGTGCGGTGTATGCTTGGTTGGAGATCCCTGAATTTAGATTTGATACATTTAGATCCCGACTTAGAAAGTAATCTTAGGAGACAGAAAAGAGCATTAGTTGAGAGAGAAACAGTTTAAATGGGAGAAAATTTTAGGAATGCAAATCATCCGGAACATGTAGAGTAACCTAGAGCTTGGAACGTGGACTCCACTACATCCCTTAGGGATTTGTTCGCACCCGTTGTGACTAATTCATCCTCTTGCATAGTGTTGCCACCTACTAATGCCACCCATTTTGATTTAAAGCCACATATCATCAAACTCCTACCCTCATTTCATGGCTTAGATCTTGAGAACCCTTATAGTCATGTGAAGAAGTTCAAAGATATTTGTGCTACATTCAAATTCCAGAACTTCTCTGAGGAGTCTGTCAATCTTTGACTCTTCCCTTTTTCTCTTCACGATAGGGCTAGGGCGTGGTTAGATTCCAACACGCCCGGGTCTATCACATCTTGGGAAAACATGCTTATTAAATTTTATCATAAGTTTTTCCCAATGTCAAGAGTGAATGAGTGCCGAAAGGAGATTAGTTCTTTCACTCAAGATAAGGATGAGAAGTTCTCTGAGAGCTAGGAGCGCTTCAGAGAGTTACTGATCAGTTGCCCTCCACATGGATATGAAAAGTGGAGACTCGTTCAGTTCTTTTACTAAGGGTTGACTCAACCCAACCGTAGCATGATCGAGTCTATGAATGGGGGGGCATTATTGAGTCTGACGAGGGAAGAAGCACACAAGGTGTTGGACAAGTTGTCCGATAACTCGCAACAGTGGGATTTTTCAAGCTGTCGAGATAATGCACTCGTGCTCCCAAGAGAGGAGGCATCTATGAGGTAAAGGAGGACACTGATCTAAGGATGAAGTTAGATGCTCTCACTAAGAGGATTGATGCTCTCACTGTGGGCCAGTCCATCAATGTTCCCAACACATTCAATGTTGATAGCTGTTCCATCTATACTAGTCCCATGCATCTAGCACAGAAATGTCCATTAATGCAGGCTTTTGCCGAGTATCCTATGGACCAAGTAAATGCTTTCAATGACTATCGGAGGTAGTCGAATGGATCGTACTCTGAGACGTACAATCCAGGGTGGCGGAACCACCCAAATTTTTCATGGAAGCAGAACCAACCAATGAATTAGGGAGGAGCCCCTCATCATGCTCACAATCAGTATCCTCCCAGATTTTCCCCATGAATTCCTATTCATGGTCGTTCTGCCCATCCATCACCATCACCTGCTTATCAAGCACCCACTCAAACATCAGTGCTAGTTTCACAGTCGCTAGAGGACACCTTTAAGGAGTTCATGAAGACGACTAGCCAAAATATGAGTGATGTGAGGAGTGCAACAGTGGTAAACACCCAAGCAATTGCCAAGCTAGAGAGTCAAATAGGGCAAATTGTAAGTCACTTGGGTGAGAGAGAGAAAGGAAAGTTCCCTAGTCAACTCGTGCCCAACCCAAAGGGACAATTTATGGTTGGAAATTCTTCACATCTTACGTATGGGGAGGAACAAGTGCAATCGATTGTTACACTAAGGTCTGGGAGACAAGTGGATAATCGAGTAGAAGAGACCCCTGCTGTGCAGTAAGGGGAAGAAGGTGGCAATAAGGAGAAGAGAGATGCTGAGCCATCTACAGCCACACCTACCATGAAGGACCCTCCTAGGTCATTTATACCTAAAGCGCCCTACCCCGAGAGATTACAGGCGCCCAAGAAAGGAGGGAAGTATGAGGAAATTTTGGAGGTATTCAAGCAAGTCCAAATCAATATCCCATTTTTGGATGCCATTCATCAAGTGCCATCATATGCCAAGTTTTTAAAGGACTTGGTCACTATCAAGAGGAGGACGAATGTCCTGAAGAAGGCATTTTTGACCGAGCAGGTTAGCTCAATCCTTCAGTGCAAGCTACCCATCAAGTATAAGGACCCGGGGAGTCCTACCATCTCTTGCACGATAGGAGTCAGCCAGATCGAGAGAGCTCTATTGGATCTAGGAGCAAGTGTGAATCTTCTGCCTTACTCAGTCTATCTGCAGTTAGAGTTAGGAGAATTGAAGCCCACAAACACAACGTTTCAATTGGCTGATAGGTCAGTGAAAATACCACGGGGAATAGTTGAGGACGTTTTGATAAAAGTAGATAAGTTCTATTTCCTCGTGGATTTTATTGTGCTTGACACAGAGCCGGTTCAGAATGTAGGGATTCAGATACCAGTTATTCTAGGGTGACCATTCTTAGCCACGGCTAACGCCCTGATCAATTGTAGGACAGGGGTGATGAAGATTTCCTTCGGAAATATGACAGTGGAGTTAAACATCTTTGATATCACTAGGCAACCATTAGAGTATGATGAAGTGAGAAATGTATGCTTGATAAAGGAGATTCTTGAGGAGACTGTGAACGAATCAAGCATTGAGGATCCCCTGGAGGCATGCTTTGCTCACTTTGGAGAGGACTTGGGCTTAGACAAGTTAATCGAGTAAGTGAATGCCATTTTGGAGTCTGATCCTCAAGAAAGTAATGAGACGGAGGAGACGGTAGCACCTGAACCCCACAAAAAGGAACTTAATCCTTTACTAGATAATCTTAAGTATAAGTTCCTAGGTCCAGCAGATTGTTTGCCTGTGATTATAGCTTCAGATTTAGGTGAGGTTCAAGAGGAGAAATTATTAGATGTTTTAAGAGAGCACAAGGAAGCTATCGGCTGGATTATAGAGGATATTAAGGGAATCAGCCCCTCGGTGGTAATGCATAAGATACATTTAGAGGAGAATGCCAAACCATCGAGGGAGCCACAAAGAAGCCTCAACCCAGCTATGCAAGAGGTTATGAAGGTAGAAGTAATTAAGCTGTTAGATGCAGGGATCATTTATCCCATCTTTGATAGCAAGTGGGTGAGCCCGATTCATGTCGTGCCCAAGTGAGCGGGATTGACGGTAATAAAGAATAAGGATGACGAGTTGGTGCCAACTCGTGTTCAGTCAGGGTGGAGAGTGTTTATAGACTACCGTAAGCTGAACGTTGCCACAAGAAAGGATCACTTTCCACTTCCATTTATTGATCAGATGGTGGAGCGTTTGACTGGGCACGAGTATTATTGCTTTTTGGATGGTTATTCTGGATATAACCAGGTCCCTGTGGACCCTAAAGATCAGGAGAAGACGACGTTTACATGTCCTTTTGGGACATTCGCTTACCGTCGCATGCCCTTTGGGTTATGCAATGCACCCGCTACTTTTCAGCGATGCATGATCAGCATATTCTCTAACATGGTAGGGCGGATCTTAGAAATTTTCATGGATGACTTCTCTATCTTCAGTTTATCATTTGAGGAGTGCCTGCACCGTCTCACTTTAGTTTTAGTGCGGTGCAAGGAGAAGAACCTGGTGCTTAATTGAGAGAAGTGCCATTTTATGGTCAAGCAAGGAATTCTACTGGGGCATGTCATATCTCATCGAGGGATTGAGGTCGACAAAGCGAAGGTGGACTTGATTTCCAACCTTCCACCCCCACGTACGGTGAAGGAGGTTCGTTCTGTTTTGGGCCATGCAGGTTTCTACAGGCGATTTATCCAGAATTTCAGCAAAATCACCAAGCCCTTGTGCAAGTTATTATTGAAGCCATTTATATTTGATGAGGACTGTAAGAAAGCATTTGGGGATCTGAAGAAGATTCTGACGTCCACACCCATTATTCAGCCACCCAACTAGGGTGTGCCTTTTGAGATTATGTGTGACGCATCAAACTATTCTGTTAGAGTTGTTTTGGGGCAGTGTGTTGATAAACTTCCCCATGTTATCTATTATGCAAGTCGAACTCTAAACGACGCACAACTTAATTACTCTACCACTGAGAAGGAGTTGTTAGCAGTCATTTTCACATTAGATAAGTTCAGATCCTACTTGTTAGAATCTAAGGTCATTATCTACTCTGATCATGCAGCCTTGAAGTATCTTTTCTCTAAAAAAGATGCTAAATCTCGTCTTATCCGATGGATCTTGCTACTTCAAGAGTTCGACATCGAGATTCAGGATAAGAAAGGTTCAGAAAATGTGGTGGCAGACCATTTGTCTAGATTGATAATGGATTTCACTGAGGCCGCCACTCCCATTTTTGAGACCTTTCCTGATGAGCAATTGATGCACATTGCTCACAGTTTCGTGCCATGGTTTGCTAATATAGTGAACTATCTTATCACCAGACACATGCCTTTGCATTGGGGGCGGCAAGATAAATCAAAGTTTTTAGCCATGGTAAAACACTTTTTCTGGGACGATCCTTACCTGTTCAAGTATTGTCCCGATCGGATCATCAGAAGGTGTATTCCTGAGCATGACCAATCTAATGTTATCGCCTTTTGTCATGATTATGCTTGTGGAGGCCATTTCAGTGCTAAAAAGACCGCTGCAAAGATTTTGTAGTGTGGATTTTATTGGCCTACCCTGTTCCGAGACTCTCACACCTACTGTGTATCTTGTGAACATTGCTAAAATCTAGGGAGTCTTTCTAGGAGGAATATATGCCCCTCAACCCTATTCTGATTATTGAGATTTTTGACGTGTGGGGCATTGATTTTATGGGACCGTTCCCAAACTCCTTTGGCTACTTGTACATTCTAGTTGTTGTGGACTATCTGTCCAAGTGGGTGGAGGCCATTGTGTGCAAGACCAATGACCACAGAGTTATGGTCCAGTTTTTTAAGGACATTATTTTTGCTCGATTTGGTACACCTCGAGCAATCATAAGGGATGGAGGTAAGCACTTTTGCAACCAGATTTTTGAGCAATTGTTGAAGAAGTATTTCATTACACACAAGGTTGCCACCCCATATCACCCACAGACGAGTGGACAAGTTGAAATTTCTAATCGCGAGATCAAACACATTTTAGAGAAAACTGTGAACCCTAGTAGAAAGGATTGGTCTCTGCGATTGATTGATGCACTGTGGGCATATCAGACAGCCTTCAAGATGCCAATTGGCATGTCTCCCTATCGTATTGTGTACGGAAAGGCATGTCACCTTCCGGTTGAATTAGAGCATAGAGCCTATTGGGCTATCAAGCAGTTGAACTTCAATCTTTCAAAGGCTGGCACACAAAAGAAGCTCCAACTCAATGAATTAGAAGAGCTACGGAATGATGCATACGATTGTGCACGGTCCTATAAGGCACAAATGAAGAAGACTCATGACCAACACATTTTGACATGAGCTTTTGAGCCGGGTCAAAAAGTTCTTCTTTACAACTCACACTTGCATCTTTTTCCAGGCAAGCTCAAATCTCGTTAGACAGGCCCATTTATTATTCGGTCGGTTTTTCCTCATGGGACCATCAAGATTGAGGATCTAAAGAATGGTAACACTTTCAAGGTAAATGGACAGAGGCTAAAACCGTTCTTGGAGTTGAGGAGTCTGGACATTGATACGATATTATTGGAGGATCCTATTTACTCAGATTGAATATCGTCCACTAGGGAGAGTCTGGCTGAAGACTTTAAACTTAGCGCTCATGGGAGGTATCCCACAGCTTATCCTTTTTGTTTGTTTATTATTTTATTTTATTATTTTATATATTTATGATTAATGTTTGTTTCCAGTCTTTTTGTTTTCCAGTATTTATTTTTCAGGGACAACGCGTACTTTAGTTCAAGTTTGGGGGTATGCTACGAGCCATACTAGTCCAGATAGTTCTCCATATCCCAGGTCATCTCTTTCCATATTATTCACACATTGGGGTCAATGTGTCATTTAAGTTTGGGGGTATGGGAGACACGTTACACACACTTTGTCCTAATTTATTGTTGTTTTTTCTTCGTGAAGATAAATGCATGTTCATGTTCGTCTGAAAATTTTGGTTGATTTGAAAAATTGTGATGTGATTTCATTGGTGAGTTTAAAACTTTGAACACATGATCTGATGATGGAGTTTAAACTTTAGTTACTTACTTTAGGCATTCGAGAATTCACATGTTTGATCTAATCTAATACGTGCACATTAGCACATATTTGTGTGAGGTATGACATGTGATGTTAATGTGTATGTTTCTTATCTTAACTGAAACGGGATGACTTGTGGGATTAACACTTGGGCATAAAAAAAAAAAATGACCATCATCAATAAATTTTCCATTGAGTAACTGGACCTCTTGCCTCAGTAAGCAATGAGTATTCACGTCAAAAGGTGGGAATTTTATTCATAATGATCATTGCTAAACTTTTCGTTGAGTAACTGGACCTCTTGCCTCAGTAAGCAGAGAGTGTTCACGTCAAAAGGTGGAAATTTTTCTTGGTAGCATTAAGGCTAGTGTAGTTTCATAGCCTTTTTGACTCGAGTTAGTAAGTTCTTAGGGGTGTTTTTACACCTAATGCCCTAAAACCATCTGGTTTGAGAGTCATTGACTCAACACTCGTTACATGGGTCAATTAGAAAGCTTGAGGGAACTAAACATAGCAGAGCCTTATAAAAAAAGAAAAAGAAAAAGAAAAAAAAAACTATGCCATCGTTGTTCATTCTATTGAGAAATTCTGTGAATCTTGAGATGTGGAAACATTGTACATTGAACTTATTTGGAAACCTCATCAGTATATGCTAATTCACTTTACATTGATTCGAGCTTGTGACGTCTTAGCATACCTCTTGTAAGTAATTAGGTTTTAAACTCTTATTCATTGTGAAAATTGGTTAGATTTTTTAAGTTTGCTTATGAACGAATTTCAAGATTTTGAATGCTCCTTAAATTTTTGGATACCATGAGTATTGAACTTATCTTTATGATTCTTTGTTTTTCATTTAGTTTTTTATTTTGTTTTGCTAAGGGACTAGCAAAATATAGGTTTGGGGGTATTTAATGAGTCTTAAATATTGCATATTTAAGCCCTTAAATTATATGTGTTAAGCTCTTAGTTTGTATTATTTCCCTTTATTTTATGTCTTTTCTATGTTTTGTGTATTTTTATAGGTTTGTGGAGAAAATGAAGCATTTCGGGAGATCAAGCTTCAAGAGCAAAAGCTGAGGATGCCTTGTGCGATTGATCGAACGAGACATGCAATCGAGTGCATCTGCGCTCGAGTGCACCTGCCTACGAACGAGCGCATGGTCAACATTCCACATCGAAATATTTGTAGTTCAGTGCATCTGCGATCGATCGTAACAGACATACGATCGAGCGCACATGCGATCGATCTCACCATTATGCGATCGATCGCACTCGGGCAGTATCCCACATCGAATCTGAAACCTATAGTGCTTCGAGACTCCCCTTATATAAACACCATCTGACTTCATCATTCGGTGTGCAATTCCTGGTGCCATTTGGTGTAATCTGGTGGACGTCTGCTAGCATTCTGGTGGATCTCGAAGGCTTTTTTACCACGAGGGGAAGCGCCGCCCAACAGCAAGTGGAATTTCTCCCTTGTATAGTAAATATTTCTTTTCATTTTGTTTTGTTTAGTTTAAATGTTTAGCACTTTTATTATGAACTGTAGTTTCATAACTATGAGTGGCTAGAATATTTAACTAAGGTTGAAGATGAAGCCTCGTCGTTGTTTGGCATATTAGTTTCAGTTTTGTTTTTGATGTTTTAGTATAAATGTTCTGTCAATTATTTAAGTAGAATCTTATGATTGATTGTGTTTAAATTGTTCTGTTGGATATTCCTTGTGTTTCATCTGATGGATACATCGAATTGTTTTCGATTAAATTGGATTTCCTTTGTGATTTGTTAAAAGCAGATACATTGAATGCTTTTGGTTTAATCGAGATATTCGTTGTTTTTTGTTTTAAGTTGGATTCATAGATTGTTTTGATAGGCTATTGTTAGAACATTGAAATATATGCTTAACTTCGGCGGGGTGGATTCATAAACCTTAGTCTTTTTATCATTTGCTTTAAAAACAATTTAGTTTAAGTTTATATTTCTTTTGCCAAAAAAATACAATTCAAAATTCGGAACTAGGTTAAAATAAGGTTAGTTGAGATAAAATTATATTTTCACAATACAATTCCCTATGGATTCGACCTCGCACTTGCACACACTATATTGCAAACGACTAGTGCGCTTGCAAGAAATTTAAAACTCACAACAACCCCTATCTTTTCAAGTACTACCCTGACCAAATTTTAAGGAGTTGTATCCCTAATGAAGAGATTGTTAACGTCTTGGAATTTTGTCATTCCCAAGCTTGTGGAGGCCACTTTTCAATGAAAAAAACCACTACAAAAATTTTGCAGTGTGGATTTTATTGGCCTACCTTGTTTAAAGATGCAAACATTTATTGTCGCTCATGCGAAAAGTGTTAGAAGTTAGGAGCTGTGTCTCGTCGTAATATGATGCCCTTAAACCCAAATTTAGTGATTGAAATCTTTGATTGTTGGGGCATTGATTTTATGGGACCCTTTCCTCCTTCCTTCAGATACCAATATATCATCGTGGCAATAGATTATGTATCTAAGTGGGTAGAGGCAGCAGCTTGCCGAAGCAATGATAATAGAACAGTAATTAAATTTCTTAAAGAAAATGTTCTATCTCGATTTGGTACATCACGTGCTATAATTAGTGATTGAGGTACACATTTTTGCAACCGTTCTTTTGAAGATTTGATGAGAAAATATAGGGTGTTACATAAGATTTCTACTGCCTACCACCCTCAAACTAGTGGACAAGTCGAACTTGCTAATAGAGAAATTAAACAAATTTTAGAAAAAATGATTAACCCGGATCGCTAGGATTGGTCTTTGAGACTAGTTGATGCGCTTTGGGCTTACCGTACAGCTATTAAAACTCCCTTAGGTATGTCACCTTATCGACTTATTTTTGGAAAACCTTGCCACTTACCTGTAGAGCTCGAGCATCGAGCTTATTGGGTTATCAAGTCTTTCAATTTTGGTATAGGGAAAGCGGGTAAGCTTAGGAAATATCAGTTGACCGAGTTAGAGGAGTTAAGAAACGATGCTTATGAGAACTCTAGAATCTATAAGGCTAAGATGAAAGTATTCCATGACAAAAATTTTTTTAGGAAAACATTTAAACCTAATGATCAAGTGTTCTTATACGATTCTAAACTCTATAAGCATCCTGGAAAACTTTGGTCAAAGTGGACCGGTCCTTTCATAGTGAAAAATATTTTTGAAAATGGAGCAGTGGAAATAGAGGATACTAGGGATGGTTGAACTTTAAAGTGAATGGTCAGCGCCTTAAGATCTTAATTGATAAGCAAGATCCAGAAGTGGAAGACATTCCACTTACGGATCCGGTCTATTCACCTTAACTATACCACATAGGTACGTTTTTATTTATTTTTCTTTGGATTTGTTTGTTTTGTTTTTAATTAGGTTTTATTCAATCTTCATTACTAGTTTTTCTTTTAGTTTAATCTAATTTTTAAGGATTACTTTTTATATTATTATTTATTTGGTTAACTTTATTTTATTTTTCTCTTTCTTTTGGCAACAAACAATTTTTCTTCTTGTAGAAAACAGCCCATGCGTCTAGGCCCAGCATTGTGCGCGTTGCAGCGCACAATGTGCACGTACAGTAGGCCTAGTCCAGCGCCTCGCCTCGCCTAGCCCAGTTCCTCCCCCATCAGAAGCCAGCCCATCTTACACCAGGTTGCACCGCACCGTAAGGCAGGCTGCGCTGCAGCGCCCAGTGTGCACGCACACAGGCCCTTCAGTGTGCACCACGGTGCCCCTCAGGCCAAGCCCAGACACCCACCCGAAATTTAGTATTTTTAAAACCTAACTCTTGCACTTCTTCTTTATTTCAACTTGGAGAAACAGTAGGCCCTCTCTCTCTCTCTTTCTTACTCTCTCAAAACCCTCACATACCCACTCCCTTTTACTCCAAAATTTCTTGTTTCTAACATCAT
Organism: Bretschneidera sinensis; assembly: GCA_023935145.1. Taxonomy (NCBI): domain Eukaryota; kingdom Viridiplantae; phylum Streptophyta; class Magnoliopsida; order Brassicales; family Akaniaceae; genus Bretschneidera; species Bretschneidera sinensis. The sequence continues at coordinate 103,263,031 of CM043699.1, forward strand.
TTCTTGCTAAATTTCTCACTAATTTTGCAGATTTTACTAGTAATCTCTCCCACAAGCTTGGTTCTAAGAAGATTTTGGGTTCATCAAGAAAACTTCAAGTTGGTGGGTAGTCTTTCTTCTCTCCAACTTTGGACTTCAAGTAAGCCAAATTTCTTCTTCTTGTTGTTCATTTGTGTTATTTTGGTGGTTAATTTTGCTTTAAGTATATTTTTCTATATATTTGATTTCCATGGCACCTAAGACTAAGAGACATAGGGGGAAATAACAATAAGAGTATGATGAGACCAAATTTGTTAGTTTTGAGGCAAGTGAGAGATATATTAGGATGATTCAAACTAGAAAACCCATTCCCGAGAGAGGATTCAACATCACTGAGAAGGGGAACCCGACCTTATTTAGAATGATTCTCGATAGGAATTGGGGTCCATTTACATGACCACCCTTTCATTCCCTCACAAATTTGGTTAGAGAATTTTACGCTAATGTAGATGAGCATAGGAATGCTAAAGTGAGAGTGAGAGGACAAACAGTACCTTTTAGTAGCACATCCATTAATAGCTTCTATGGGTTACCTGACATCGAACACAGTGAGTATAGTGCATATGTGTCTATAATTAATTATGAAGAGATTTGTAATACTCTCTGTGTTCCGGGCACTACATGGAAAATGACGAGTGATATCCCTGTCACCTTGCCCGGTACTTCTCTGACTGCCAATGCTAGGGCTTGGCAATATTTTGTATGTTAGCAGATGATGCTTACTACACACTATAGTGACCTAACTGTTGAGAAAGCTGTTTTAATTTATGTAATTTTGATGGGCATGACTATCGATGTGGGCCAAGTCATATTTAATTCAATCATACACACTGTTAGACAAAAGCTCAGATTATACTTCCCTTCCTTAATCACCTAATTGTGCATCCCAGCCGGAGTCCAATACAGTCCTGATGAGGAGGCCCAGCAACCTAACAAACCCATCGATGATGGCATGCTAACTCAGATTAGAGCTTCATGGCTGCTAACTCCGGGAGAGGGAGCCGTGATTGCTGCTCCTCCTCCCCCCTCTAGGTATTTCACTGTTGTCGAGCGCCTTGAGCATTTAGAGAGTCGTTTTGACGAGCATCAGAAACTGTTGCTTGATAGGATAGATTGTCAAGACCAATTCTTGGCTAGGTAAGCTGATTATCAAGCGAGGGTCTACTCTTCTTTGGTCAGATGTACCAACATCTTGCCTCCGCTACTGGCTGTAATATGGATCACTTTCCTACTATGCCACCCTATCCGGGTTCATCTTTTGATCCAACTCTAGAGGAAGGTGAAGAGAATGAAGGGAATGTAGAAGAAGATGAGGACTTAGAGGATTAGTTTTGGGTTCCGTCTCTTGTTTGCCTACTTTTCTTTTGTTTTTATTATCAGATCACTATACTAACATTTATTGTGTTTTCTCTTTTGTTATTTTATTTTTCGTCCTCTATTTTTCATTTTTTAGTTATTTCTCTCCATTTTATGTGCTAACCTAACATATGGTGGGAATCTTAATGGTACACTGCAGTTGCTTTCTTTTTGTTGTTTTGTTCTATGTTGTAGATCGGAATTTTAGCAAGAAGAATGGCATGCAGTTCACATGGTGGTGCACAATTTTCAGTATCTGTGCACTTGTGCTTATAAAGGAAGTTTTATGTACTTTCTCTTTAACATTGAGGACAATGCAATTTTTAAGTTGGGGGTAGAGGAAACATATTTCTTTTTTTTTTCTTCATTAAATTGCTTGGTGTTACCTTCCCTTTTTGTTTTAAGCATGTTTTGTGTTAGCCATGGAGTTAAGTCACATGTCAATGATATAAGCTTAGTTGAGATAGCATTTAGCATATTAGAAGAAGTTAAATCTTTCTTTGGTTTGAGAATAATTTAAGTGTCAATCTTCATGTTGTTTGAGACTCTAGTTTCGGTGAGATTGTATGATTAATCTAAAACATCTAGAGAAATTTTATGTGTGATTGCCTTGTGAATACTTTTACGATCTTGACAAGCTTTAGAACTTATTTGGTAATCACTTGAGGTGAATTCCTAGAATGCACATTGCTTAGGATATGATATAGGTCATTTCAACCGTTTGAGCCTTTCAAACTTATCCTTGCTATATCTATCACTAGTCACCTGTTTGAGCCTTTTTCTTGAAAAAGAATTTGAGCCTTGTTTCTTTCGAAGACCCATTTACTTACTCTTATGAGCCTAAAAATATTTTATCCTTACCCTTCTTTTAAAAGAACTTAGTTATACACATTTGTTGAAAAACACTCAAGAGGAGTAAGGATGGAAATATGCAAAAGTATATTACTACCATAACCCAAGTATATTAAAGGAGATAAGTTGGGGGTTGTGGAAGAGAAAAGAAAAGAATGAAAAAGGAGGTAAATGGTCTTATGCCAAAAATACAAAAGAAAAAGAATGAAATATGGCAAAGAAAGAAGAAAAGTGGTGACTTATTAAGAGAAAAACTCTTACAAAAATGTTTGAAAGAGTTGAGCGTTGAAGTAAGGTTATCCAGTGCTTAAAGTGGTTGGGTTTAAAACTAAAAGATTGAGTTCTTTTACTTGTTAAATTCTTCTTGTTCTTTCTTAGCCTAACATTACAAGCTTATTAAAGACCTATTGATCCAATGTAGTGTGATTTTTCTACAATAGTGGAGAATGATTTGAAAAATAAGCCTATGGAGCTTGTTTATATTATTGATGTCACACAATTTATTATGTTTTTAGAGGCCAAGACTTGTACTCATGAAAGTTATGCATAAAATCATCCGGATGTATGGATTAATGGATTGTGGTAAGACGGATGATAAGAGTCGATAACGATTTTAAGATTGATGCTTGGATTACTTTTGGACTTAACTGATATTCAATGATTCTATGTGTTGTGTATTATGTGCAATTTCTGAGACAAAAAGTGAATTGCTCTTTGTTTAACACTAGCATTGCTTTACCTTGTTTTGATTCCTACCATAGAATTCATCTCCTGTTTTCGCTTGAATTGCTAGGGACTAGCAAAAAACTAGTTGGGGGTTGTGATGAGAGCTATAAAATGCATCTCAACAGTGCTTAATTATTAACATTTTAGGGTTGATCTCGGTCTTAATTGCACTTTTATACGTTAATAACTCTAAAGTGATATTCTTGGATCATTGACTTATTTCAGTACATTTTCAGGTACTTTGAGTCCAACAGAGAAGGAAAAAGGATCGTTGCTTAAAGCGCCAAGATTCCATGCATAACGGAGTGTCGAAGTGGTTGCGGAGAAGTAAACATAAAGAAAAATTAAGTCATCAGTGTGCGCCGCGGCACCCCTCAGCCCAGGCCGCGGCGCCCAGAAGCACACCCAACCAAAGTTGAAGGCAAGGTCGCGGTGCCCATAAAGGAGAGCCGCAGCGTGCACACGATGTTCTATCTCCGAGTCAGAACTTAATTAGGGTTTTAACAATAGATTAAACCCGAAAACACCCTTGGACCTTTGTACTATAAATAGATCACTTAGAGTTTAATGGAGGTCATCTATTGGAGGCTAGAAAACTTAAGAAGGCTCTCACATTCTCCTCCATCAAAGTGTTCAACCATGAGTTCCATAGCGAACTAATCTCCAAGCAAGGGGAAGGGATGAATCCCTAGGTGTAGTTGTTCTTTATTTTCCTTTATTGGTCCAGTTGTAATTGGGATTTATTGTCAAACATTGTTATGATTTACTCTTTAATTTAATTAAAAGATTTTCTTTTAATACAGTGATTATATCTTTCTCCTTGATATAAGTTTAGTCATGCTCCTCTTATGTCACGTTGTTTGTGTATGATTGAGTCCGGTAGACTTATCTTTTAGGTTTGTCCATTACTGCAATATCGTCGTTAAAGATATATTATTGTTTCTTAATAAATCTATAGGATAGGTCATGAATGTTTAACTCGAGAGTAAAGTATATTTCATATCAATTGCATTAGGGTTTATATATGTGCTTTAATTGAATATCTATCGATTGCTTGTTTAGGATATTAAACTGGCAATCGAGATAAAAACAACTGAATCAAGATTGGAATAAGGCAACGAACCTAGGGAGGATTCCCGAAACCTTGTTGTTCCTCTATTATAATTCTCAATTTATTATGTAATTTTCTCATAATTAATTCATTATCAAAAACTCAGATTCACTCATTTGATTGTTATCGTTTCGTATTAAAGTTACACTTTTCTTGTAGATCACATTTCCCTGTGGAATCGACACCCCAAAGCTATGCTGTAACTATTGTGTTATACTTTGGGCGTAATCAGTTTATATAGCCTTGAATTAATATGGCCGTTAGACACTAACTTGGTAGTTTTAGTGCATTAAATGCTCAAGTCCCGCATCTCAAATGGTCATATTTTCAAATTATCAGTCGAGTGGCTCAAATGAGAAACTTCACTTTTAGGCTATGAGGGAGTACCAGTCGATTGGGAACTCTCTATCCCAGTTGCCAGTTGACTGGGTTTTTGACACCATTCGATTGGGGACCTTTTGTCCCATACCCCAGTCGACTAGTATATTGAGCTAGTCGATTGGGTTGCCATTCAACCCAATTTTTCATGTATTAAAGCTGTTTTTGACTTGGAAACATTTGTATTAATAGTTTTGTCAAAAATTTTTTGTAAAATGAGCCATAAATCAAGCTAAGTATTTGAACATAAGAGATTTACAATTGTTTTCAATACTTTAAAGCCTATTCTATATCTTCTGTCTTGTCTTGTCGTCTGAATCTAGTTAAGTTCTTGTATCTTGTTTCTATGCTGAAATCTTTTATCGCTTAAACACTTAGATAAAACTGTTAGTACAATTAGAGTAGTGTTTTATCATTATTAAAATCAAATATGGGTTAACAATCTCTCCCTTTTTTATGATGACAAAACTAATGAGAGAAAAATAGTTTTAAAACTAAGTGTTGGGTTTATAGAAAAAATTGGGCAGAATTTCCTCTATTTTTCGGATAAAACCAACCTGTGAAGTAGTTCAAACGCAGTTTATGATCAACCCAACCAAATAAAGTAAGACAAAGTTATATTCATCAATGTGTTCGGAGCAATACTCCCCCTAAATCTATGCTCTATTATAAATTTACATTGATTTTTCTCTTTTTTCTCCCCCATTTTGACAACAGCAGAAAATAAGGTGTAAACTTAAAAAATAAGTAAGATAAACATTACAGCTATGAAGATAAGGCAAAAATAAACTTTTAGGTAAAAACTAGGCATGTTTCAAAATTGGGAAGACTTCCCGAGAAGAGTCTGAAGTTTTTACATTCATATCAACAATTAAGGCATATAGGTGAGCATGAATATTATAAACCAATGAACCATATAGCATAAAAGTAAGATAATGTCTAAAATTGAAAGTGCAAGCAAGTGGACTCAAAAAATCAAGGGAACTGGCCCCCCAGCCATTGCAAAAAGACTTGCCCTAGCTTGCACGGTGTACTACATTTGGATGGCCAGAAATGCAAAACTATTTGAACAAGCCCCAGTGCTACCCTCTAGTCTAGCAAAAAAGATCCAAGTTGTTGTATATGCTACCTACCCAGAGATTAGACTGCTGTTGTAAGTCCAGCTTTTTGCTTTTATTCTTGTTTCTCCAGGGAGTAGGCTTCCCTTGTAAGCTTATTTGTTGTTATATTGTTGTCTCTTTTGTAAATACTCTCATTGTTTATCTCCTGGGTATGCCCAGAGAATTTTGTAAGGCTGCTACTGTAAGTGCAGCTTGTATGCTTGTATACTTGTCTATGTTCCTAGCATTATATACCCATGGGCTTACTTAGCATCATTGTAAGTCTTCATGTTTTGATTAGGCTTCTTTTGTAAGCTATTTTAATTTGTTTCTATATAAGCTCTCTCTGTAAATCCCCTGGGTATGCCCAGTGATTTTTGTACAAGTTTTTGATCAATACAACTTTTATTTACAGATCAATATATATATATGAACTAAATGCTAACAACGTAAATCAAAGCAACAATATATATACATCCAACTAATGTGAGCTTATAGGAAGCTAGGAAGCTTGTCTAAGTACAAAATGTGAATGAAAACTGAATGTTCCTGCTACAACCATCTAAGAGCTACAAAATAAAAAGATTGTTGGTATTTGTCTAAGGTTTAAACATGGTTAAGGTTTAAACGGAAGAAGAAGAATGAAGTTCAGCACATAAAAGGAGTGTGCCTCAGCATGCAAGCAACAAAAAAGGTCGAGCAAAATGAGTGTGCGCACCAGGTTAGGCCACGACCCTCCCTAGTCCAGGCTGCGGCGCCCAGAAGAGGAGGAAGCTGGTGGAAGGCCAAGGCTGCAACACCCACTACCCAAGGCCGCGGCGCCCAGGGAAGGATGAAGGTGTGCCCAGCTCCAGGTCGCGGCGCCCCCTGTTTCAGGCCGCACCTTCAAGGCACACTGAAGCACACATAATTCAGCCTTTCAAGTGGTTCATGAGGGATGTTCAAAATGCACAACTTAACTTAGGATTGATCAAAGGCCATGATTGATTGGTCATCAAGATCTAAGGGTGGAGATTGACTCTCAAGATTGGATAAGAAGTTGGTGCACTATATAAAGGGTCACCTAGCTATGAAGGATGGACTTTATGAGATGATCGGTGAGACAGAAATCAAGGATCAAGCAGCAAGCTTGTTGGCTGAGATGGATAAAGTAACACTTTGGCACACTCGATTGGGACATATGAACGAAAAAGGCCTACAAATTCTTAGCAAGGATGGTCTACTTGATGGTGACAAGGTAGAGAAACTTGATTTCTGCAAGAGCTGTGTTCTTGGGCAGCAACATCGGGTCAGCTTTAACACCGGAGTGCATAAGTCTAAGGGCATTCTTGACTACATTCATGTGGACCTTTGGGGACCAGCAAGGACACTGACACAGGGAGGTAACTTTTACTTTCTGTCTTTAATTGATGATTATTCAATAAAGGTTTGGGTTTATTTGGTTAAAAATACATCAGATGCTTTGAATAAGTTAGTAGTGTGGAAAAAGCTGGTAGAGACTCAAATGGGTAGAGTAGTTAAGGTGTTAAGAACCAATAATGGCTTAGAATTATTTAACAAGGAACTTGATCAATTTTGTAGGTTAAATGGCATTCTAAGACATAGAACGGTTGTGAAAACCCCTCAGCAAATTAGAGTTACTGAGAGGATGAATAAGACCTTTATGAAAAATGTTAGGTGCATATTAATGGGATCCAGATTACCCGAATGTTTTTGGGGGGAAGCCGTGTCTACTACTGTATACTTGGTAAATTGATCACCCTATAGTATTGTGGACCTTAAGACTCCCGAAGCGATGTGGAGTGAGAAACCCCCTGAGTTGGACAACCTTAGGACTTTTGGGTGTGCTGCGTACGCACAACAAAAGGATGATAGACTTAGCCCAAGATCTAGAAAGTGTGTGTTTCTAAGATATAGGGAAGGGGCTAAGGGGTATACGTTATGGTCCTTAGAGAAAGAAGGATTGAAACTCATAATAAGTAGGGATGTTAATTTTAATGAACTGTTATTTCCCTATTTGGAAGAAACTAACCTTGCAAGGGCTAGTGAGCAAACCAACCCAAAATTTTTGGAGCATCGCATCAAGGAGAATTCAGTTCAAGTAGAATAGAGGAGGCAAGAGGGTTTAGACCAGGTAGAGCCCATTAATGAAGGCCATGCTCAGGGCACTCAAGAGAAGGCTGAACTAGAAGAGGATGATGCAGCAAGTCAGAAGGACTATCAGCTCACAAGAGACCGGGAAAGAAGGCTGGTCGGACCACCTTCAAGATATGGGTTTGCGGATGCAGCAACTCCTTGGACAGAAGGAGAGATGAGTGAATAAGAGACTTACATTGATGCCATGGGATGTAAGGATTCGCCAAGATGGAAGCTAGTTATGGAGGAAGAAATGGATTCTTTGAGGAAGAACAACTTCTGGGAATTGGTGTACATTCCGAGAAATCAGAGAGTTGTGGATTGTAAGTGGACTTACAAGGTCAAAGAAGGGTACCCTCCAGGAGATAAAGTCCGGAACAAGGCTAGGCTGGTGGCGAATGGGCTCACGAGAAAAGAAGATATAGGTTTCACAAAAACTTTCTCACCTAGACACAAGGTGGAGAAAATGGTGAGTGTCCTCATCTATGTCATTGATATGTTATTGGTTCGAAATAGCAGAGAGAGGATGAAAAGGTTTACATCTTAACTCAGTGAGGAGATCGAGATGAAGGATCTTAGCTTTACACAAAAGATCCTTGAGATGAGAAGAATTCGAGAAAGGGAGAGAAACGGGTTGAAGGTTTCTCGGTCTTCTATGGAAGATGGTAAACCAGTAAAGATTCCCCTTGCTAGTCATTTCAAGTTCTCTAGCGAACAATGTCCTGGAATAGATAAGGAGAAGAAGAAAATGGAAAAGGTCCCTTACTCTAGTGCAGTTAGACCAATCATGGTCATGATGTGAGCATTAGACCCGACATTTCTCAGGCAATGGGTGTTCTCAGCAGATTTGTGAGTAATCCTGAAAAGGAGCTTTGGCTTGGGATGAAATGGTTGCTGAGGTATTTGAAGGCTCAGTGGAAGCTGGTGGTAGCACTCTTAACAACCAAGGCTGAGTACATAGCGACTATGGAAGCTATAAAAGAGGCTATGTGGTGCAAAGGGTTGTTGGATGAGTGGATGGTCCTAAAGGAGCAGATAGTGGTGGATTTGGTTAACCAAAGTGCATGGCACTTATGTAGGAATCCGGTGTTCCATGGGAGGACAAAGCACATGGATAAGGTAGCCATGGAGGAAAGTCCCGCAGATTTAAGAACCAAGGTTCTACCTCTAAGAAGGTCTAATCATTGCCTTGGACTTCTTAGGAATGGAGTCGGTTGAATGATGACTCAAGATGAGTTTGGATCCTGAAGTTCTATGCACAATGGTTCGGGTTTAAACGCTTAGACAAAGGTAGAGATTGTTGGTATTTGTCTAAGGTTTAAACATGGTTAAGGTTTAAACATAGTTAAGGTTTAAACGGAAGAAGAAGAATGAAGTTTAGCACATGAAAGGAGTGTGCCTCAGCATGCAAGCAACAAAAAAGGTCCAGCAAAATGAGTGTGTGCACCAGGTCAGGCCGCGATGCCCCCTGTTTCAGGCCGCATCTTCAAGGCACACTGAAGCACACATGATTCAGCCTTTTAAGTGGTTCGTGAGGGATGTTTAAAATACACAGCTTAACTTAGGATTGATCAAAGGCCATGGTTAATTAGTCATCAAGATCTAAGGGTGGAGATTAACTCTTATGATTGGACAAGAAGTTGATGCACTATATAAAGGGTCACCTAGCTTCAATATAAGATGATGTAATGTAACTTGTGAGATATGTGATGTGAATGAGTGGTGTATGAGAGTGCAAAGACACTAAACATAGGAGAGGCTGGTTGTTTAGAAGAGAGAGTAACATATATTAGATAGAGAGCTTTTGTAATAGTTCTTATCGTCTTCTTTCTCCTCTTCTTGGTTTCTTCAAAAACTTGAGCTTCTTAGAGAGGGGTTGCTATGATTGTAAAAGAATCATTGATTTAGTGCAGAGAGTTTAGAGGAACTCACGGGGACGTAGGCACATTGCCGAACCTCGATAATAAATCGTTTGTCTTCTTTCTTTCTTTGATTTCTGTTCCTGTTTTCGATTCCTAATCTTTACAAGTCATTCTAAACTTGGGTGTTTAGAAGATAACCAACTGGGCATATTGTCAAGGTGATTTCCAACAGAGATAAAACAAAAAGCTCAATGAGTGGGGGAATCAGAATTATCTCATATAAGATCCCGAAGCTCAGCCAATAAGCCCTCTGTGTGCTCTCGTTGTAGCCCGAAATCATCACGAAGTGTGCGGAGCTCATGGTGCATGAAATCAATGGAAAGCTCAAGCTCTGGAACCTAGACTGCATGGATAGCTGAAGGCTCAAAATAGGTTGTAGCAGATCTTCGTACCCAGCCTGACCATTACTAGAACCACTATGTTGTGGACTGCGTGCACAGTCATCAGTATCCACAGCAGTGGGAGGAGTTGTATCACTAGGAACCTCGTCGTCCTTATATTCTTCCTGAACTTGGAGTAGATTATTCCATCGCGGATAATGCACCCCATCTTCGTCAGAGAAAAGAATTGATGATGTCCTTGGGGCCGATGTCTTAAGTCTCAGATCATGTCATTTAGACCTTCATAAAAGGCCAGTACCAGCTCATCTTAATGTAAGTTGTGATGTGGACATTTGTGAAGCAGCTCATTAAAGTGTCTCCATGCTTCAAAGAAAAGGTCTTCATCCCTCTGTTGGAAGGACTGGATCTCTTTCCTTATTTGTCTTGTCTTCTGGGCTGGAAAAAATTTCCTTAGGAACTTACTGGCCAGCTCCTCCTAAGTGTGGATAGAAACTACAGGCAATGAATTGTACCACGGTTTAGCTTTATCTTTTAAGGAAAAAGAGAAAAGAATTAACCTTATTCCTTCTTGGTATAGGCCTTGGATATGCTGGAACTTACAGAGATCGAAGAACTCCCAGAGGTGCGAGTGTGGATCCTCATTAGGTGTACCCCTAAAGTGAGTCAGTGCACTAAGTATTTGCGGGGATATATAGTAATTACCTTCCGCCTCAGGTTGATACGCAATGTATGATGGCTGGTCGATGTTCCTTGGGATGAAGGATTGCTTCATCGGCCTTCACTCGGGTGGTTGTTGATTTTCGATTTGTTTAGCCATTAGTACTTCATTCTCGAGTTCTTCTTTGTTCTCCTCAAAGTTGTTTCTAAGCCTTTGTCAGATAGTCCACTCAAGCTCGGTATCGAGGGGGAAGAACGTTGGATGCTTGGATCGAAGCCCATGCATGAATCGGTGGTAGTCACTTAAGTGCAGCAGTCAAATACTGCTGCTCGGGTAACTCTCTACCTCAATTGCACTCGATTGCACAGGAGGGTGCACTCGATCGCAAGTGGCATAGAAAGCTCTCCTGGAGTGCCTGAAACAGAAAACAAAAAGAATTTGATTAGGGTTTTAATGAAACAAAAATAAAGACAGAAACTTAAAAATTTCTTGAGATAAGAATAGAATAAAAAAGAAATAACAATGATTAAAAATAATTCTAAAAATAAATTTAAGTGCAATCTCTGGAAATGGCGCCAAAAACTTGTTGGATGATACCTAAATAAATATGCAAATAACCGTACTTGTTTTACTTGCAAGTGCACAAGGTTAATAGTAGCATAGTGTGCAAGTGCAAGACCATTTCCACAGGGATTGGTCAATTTCTATTTAGAATTAGTTTCTTCGTAGTAAAAAGAGAAATATGTGTTGATAAGTTGCTAATAATAAGAACATATGGTTGTGATATCCACCACTAATTATACTTCCCCACTAAGTAAGGTGCCAATGCTCTAGCCATTTTATGAATATTTAATGGTTGCCAACCTAAGGGCTTGGTCCACACCTTAGGCTATTGATCTCCCTATGCAACGAGTTAGGCATGGTGTATACTCTAACTTTTTTCTCTCTTAAGGGATTCAGCATGGGTGTATACTGAGTTGTTCCCTAAGAGAGCAGAAAGGCTGTGGAGATCGGCAACCACACAGGACCTAGGGCTTGGTCCGCTCCCGGTTTACCGTGTTGATTAACCCAAGAATCCGGTGTGGATATCTCTTGTTACTAATGTTGAACCCAGGACTCGGTCATCCAAATTGATTCAACTAACGAATCCATACCACATGCATACATTGATCAGACACACACATATGAGAAATTTAAATATAAACAGGTATTAATCAAGTTAAACATTCTAACATGGCTATAAGCAAAGGTAATCAATGAATATATATATGGAAAAGCATAACTAGGGCTTCAATTGAGCCCTATAAGAGTTTAGTTACACATACTAGTTAAGCTAAACATTCTAAACACAATGAAACAAAAACAGAAAAATAAAACCCAAAGAAGACTTGGGAGACGAGTCGTCAATTCCTCTCCTAAGCTTACTACTTCAAGTCTAAAATAAAAGGTCTGGTTTCTGTGTTTTACAGGGTTATATATAGGGCTCTAAGGGTGTCCCGAAACCCTAATTTCCTATTTGAGATCCGGAGACTTCTTTCCATATCTGGCTCTGCTGCATCTGAAGTGTTTGTGCTTGATCGTATGCGGGCTGCGCTCGAGCCTTCTATAAGTGCGCTCGATCATAAGGGAGGTGCGCTCTTGCTGGATGGTAGAACTTGAATTTTACTCCTAAAAGCTCCAAAATATCATCTTTTTGTCAAAGCCCTGTGGAAAACACACAAAACGCAAAAAGGAAATAGAATCTACTAAAATAGATAAATAAAGAGCCCAACAAGTGTAAATTAAGGGGCTTAAATATGACTATTTAAGCACTTATCATTAGACAAACAATTTATTAGACCTAGTGTGTTTGGGGAGCCAATGTGTTGTTTGTAAAGAAGAATGATGGAACGATGAGGTTGCGTATTGATTATAGACAGTTGAATAAGATAACCATTAAGAACAAATATCCTTTACCCAGGATAGATGATTTATTTGAAAAGTTGTAGGGAACAAGGGTATTTTCTAAGATAGACCTAAGATCAGGTTATCACCAATTAAGAATAAAAGAATTAGACGTGCCTAAGACTGCTTTTAGGACATGTTATTGTCACCATGAGTCTCTTTTAATGCCATTTGGGTTGACTAATGCTCTAGCAACATTCATGGACTTGATGAATAAAATGTTTAAACCAATTCTTGATAATTTTGTGTTTATGTTCATTGATGACATCTTGGTGTATTCTAAGATTAAAGAAGAGCATTTAAAACATTTAAAAATTGTGTTGGAGATTTTGAGGAAAGAGAGATTGCATGCAATATTTTCTAAATGTGAATTATGGTTGAATGAAGTAACTTTCTTGGGCGTGTAGTATTTGGAGATAGTATAAAAAAAAAAATTTGATCCATAGAAGGTAGAACCAATGTTGAGCTGGGATAGACCAACAAATGTGACTGAGATTAGAATCTTCTTGAGGTTAACTTGTTATTCTAGAAGATTCATTTAGAAATTTTCTATTATAGCAGTACTGTTGACTAGATTAACCAGGAAAGATGTGAGATTTGTATGGTATGGGGAGTGTGAGAAAAGTTTCCAATTACTAAAGGAGAAATTGACTATTGCTCTAGTGTTCGTGCTTTCTTCTAGTGATGAAGGATTTGTTGTGTATAGTGATGCTTCGCATTAAGGGTTGTGATGAGAATCAACAAGCACCATTAAAGGATCCATTCCATGTTCCAGTTGAGCCTATTACTAGAGCAAGATCCAAGAAGATCAAAGAAGCACTTAATGGGCTGATTCAAGAGATTTGGGTTGATTCTAAAATGGGGCATTCCAAGCTTGGCCCAAAGGGAGATAAAGGCATAATAAATTTAATCCAAGCTATTGATGGGGCTGATCTTGCTTAATTAGGCATAATTTCCTTAGCAATGGCGTGGATTAATGACTGATTATGGCCTGAGAGGCGTAGAATTATAAGGAAAAAGTGACTGATTATTTTTTAATTTCAAACCAATTAATTGCCTAATTGACTTTCTAGTTCCATACCAATTAATTAGCTGATAGACTTGCCTATTTCAGACTTTTCTTATGCGTATTTTTTTAGTCTTTTCTTTATCTACTTTCTTATTTTGGAACCAAGTTAGTTTCATTTTCCTTATAGTGGATGATTAGGGCTGAAATGGTTATAAATAGCATACACTCATTGTAATGAAAGAGATTTGAATAGAAATCAGAAAAAACGTGAGGTTTGTTTCCTCTATTGGTTCTTCAGAGAACTTATGAACTTATCAAGGATTCTTCTTTATGGCGTTCAAATTTTATACCTTCGGTTCGTGATTCAGTTATAATCATTAGGTCAAGGTTTATTACTTTATACCATTGGTTCGCATTTCATTATAAACGTTAG